>JADMLD010000920.1:1200000-1847723 GCA_017589585.1 Phylloscopus whistleri
GTCCTGAACATCCAGATAAACACTGTAACTTTCAGCCAACATCCCGAAACAAGACATTCCAAGGAAGAAAACACAAACAGCAGCAGAACCCATCCCTGAAAGCAGGCCCAGTGCAAGGACTGGATTCCAAGGAGCTCTGCAAGCCACACAGGGCTGCCAGGAAAAGGGAACAACTGCTGCCCTGCAAAGCAATCAGCGTGAGCTGCATCCTGCCACACACCTCACAGCAGCAGCTAGGGGACTGCTCCTAATTCCATTTACACAGCTCCTTCTTAAAATCAGTGCTGGGGGAGGTTCCCACATGGCTTCTTTTCTTGTGAATACTCATACTAGTGGCTTACAAAGAGTACCAAAGCTCCCTCTCCTCAATTAATTGACTCTCCCTTGCTCGGGAATAGCAGATGTTGTTAAGCAGCTAAAGAAAATCCTCAAGAAAGCAGAGCTACTAATCAGTCACTTTTATATTTAAGATCACTTGGAGTTGCCACTGTCTTATACCGTTTTCCTAATTAATTGCACTGGAATGCACTTAAGTAAGCCCCAGATCAAAGATTCATATGCAGAGATTGAAATAAATCCTGTCTGTGTTGCTAATGCCTCGGAAATGGATGACTTGCTAAACATTCAAAATCCTGGGTTTCATGGTTCAAAACTACAGATAGTGTGAGATGCTTTCAAAGGAACAGATTTAAGGATGAAAAGGAAAAAGCTCCCTTCATTTGCTTGTAAAAGACAATTAAACAAAGGCAATTGTTCAACTAATTTAGTGTGAAGTTTGTGTATCTTAAGTTCCTTATTCTTCACTTTCCTATCACCAGAAATCACAGTTCAGGAGTGTCAATTTTCATTACAGCAAAACTTTATCATCATTACAGATTTTTTTTAATGTGCTTTAATGAAGGGTTGAAATCTTTTCAAAGTAATGATAAATAAAAATGACTGGGGCTGAATGTGTTACCAGTTGGTGCAATAAATCACTGTCTCTTCCTGCATGAGTCTCTTTCTCATGATCTAGAATATCATCAAAATGCTTTGATTGATTTACAGTTTAGTAACCCAACCATCATCATCCATAATTCTGCAATAAACCACACCACTTAATGTAGCTGTTACAGATGTTCAGAAGTTCATTCCCTGCCTTTCAGGAGGAGATATTGACACAGCAGCTGCAGACACCAAGATTAGCTGGGGGAGAAAAATTTGTCTTCGGCACGGGAAAACATCCCATTTTCCTCCAACAATACCCTGTCTTCAAAGCTGAGAGACATGCTGCCAACCTTGATAGATCCAGTTTCAATTATTAAACACCAAATATCTATATGCACACACCCACCCCCCTCCCAGCCCGCAGGAGTAACAAGCTGCCTGGCTTCTCTCTGGAACACATCATTTCCTGGGAAATCAAGACATTGCTAAAAGCTCTATGCAACAAATCCATCAAAGGCTGTGCAGTGAACAGCAGCTGATCTCGGGCCTTGCCAGCATCAAGGAGCCCAGGCTGCAGTGCTTTCTGCACGTGGCACTGCCTCCAGTCAGCCCCAGGGAAACAATTGCTGGGATTTTGCTCTTAAAATCACCACCAGAGCCAGGCTGGGCAGGAGGGGCTCAGCCCCATGGAGAGAGGGCTGCTCATTCTGTTCTCTGTGACCAACACCAGCCCTGCCCCACAGCACCACGGGAGACTGCATGGGCATCATTACTCATTTTTCACAAATTATTGATCTGAAAACAGGAGGTTGATTCTTGGTTTGGACTTCTTTTGCTTGAGCCTGCAAACAATGCAGCATCAGCTGGCCTGCAATGAACACTTTTGTTAAAGCTGCTTCCTAAAGAAAAGGAGAATATGCAATGTGCAAAGTACAAAGTGAGGGTATTTCATCCCAAACAGCATGAGTGCTCCCCACCATCCTCAGCAGCCACTGCTCATTTAAAGCAGGCACACAGACATACCCAACAGGAATTGTCAGAGTGATGGTCTAGCTCACAGAGACAATTTCTCTCCTAAGTGAATCACCATGCCGAGGAAACTAACAAAGACTGCAAAATTCATTAACTGGAAAGGGCTGCTCCAAATCCATCACTGATCTGTCCTGGCCAGCCAGCATCCTGTCTCTGACACTGACCTGTCCCTGGCACTGCTGAGAGAGGTGCAAGGAACAGCAAAGCTATTTCTAATCACAGGAATCCGCTTGTTTCCCCTCAGTTGCACTCACAGGGAGCACAAATCAGCCTCGTGGTTTGGGACTTCAGATGGACATTGGAGTCTACAAAACTTCAGCAGCCTCAGGATTTCTCTGCCAGGCGATCCCTCAGACCTGTGAATTGCCAGGCTGAGAGAGTTACGAAAGATCAAGTGGGTATTTCACAGAGACAGCACCCCTGCACTGTGAAGAAGGGATATTTTGTCCTGACAAATCTTGGGTTCTTCTAAGGGTGCTTAATGGGATTCCTTGCCCTGTGGTTAGCAGGAGCACTAGTGAATACCAGAAAAGCAAGCAATGTGTTGAATGTGATTTAAAAAATCGGATTTTTGATTAATAGATCCTTGAAAGACTTTTTTTTTTTTTATTTAAATACACGCCAACATTATTCCCTCACCTTCATGTGAAGGACTCCAGAGGTGTTCCAGCTGGCTGAAAGGCTGCCAAATTCCTCTGTAGCTCTACTGCAGGTTAAGTCTAATTATGTGCTTAAAACCCTATGTTGCTATCTCCCAAAGCGCTGTTTTCTCCTTGCAAAACCCTTCAGCCCGAAGGAACCCACAGAAAGTGCCTAGTGGGACTATTCCTGCTGCTGCTGCCGCCTGGGGATGCCCCGACACCCCAGCGCCGGGGGAGCCCCGCTGTGCCCCGCTCCCACTAGATGGCACCGGCCCTCCGCGGAACGGCTCCGGCAGGGAGGGAGCGCTCCTCTGGCCAGCCCTTCCCCTTCCCTGGGATTTGCCGTGTCTTACACTGTAAGGCCACCAGTGCAATCTCATTTCATCGCCGGGAATTGGTAACTGCGGCTGTTTCCCTCTCCAGAGCGATGCCCGTGTGCCACCCCGGCGTCCCGAGAAGTCACCCGGCTGGGTACCACCCGCATCCCCCGCCGGGATGGGCCGCCACAGGAGCATCCTCCTGAGGCAACCCTCTGCTTGCACAGCCTTCCTCCCAGAGGCTCTGGAGCACCTTCCCCGGCTGTTCCCATGTTCGGTGTGACAGCTGTTCCCTGCTCCCAGCAGTGCTGCCCCCGAGTGCCCTCTGCCTGCGGGTGATGTGGCACTGGAACACGCAGCACTGGCGTTTGCCTTGGGAGGTTGCAGTTCTGTCCCTCCTGAGCCTTTTGCTTAAGTCTCTGCTTCAGGCTTGACTGAGAAACACCGTCATTAAAAAATCTACACAGGCGTTTTCCCCCTCATAAACTCATACATGGAAGAGTTTTGCTGGCATAGCTGCGCTGTGAGAGGTCAATAATAAAAGAACATTACCAGAGAGCAATGCCAGCAAAACTTGTGGGTAGCAGTAGCTATGTGGTTGTGGGTATGCCTTATTCTGTCTGGGGAAATGCGTTAAACTGTGGAGCAGAGGATCCTTGCCAGTGTGAGTTCCTTCCCAAAAAGGGTTTATCAGCACAGCTCCACTGAAACAACCACAGTCTGAATGCAGGCATGTGCTTAGTCTCCCTGCAAGAACAATTATCACGGAGAAAAACTTCCTTGTGTTTGGTAAATTTTGAAGTAAGTGTGTGGCAATCCACATCCCTGGAGCATGCTGTGCTAAGTCTCTGCCCACTGGGGTCTGCTGGGCTGGGGCCATTAGCTCTTTCAGATACTCTGGCAAACTGCTGAGCTTGGAGAGGCTTTCAGGCACCACCAACCTGGGGTGAATGAGAACTGGTGATCTTGTTATATGAGGCTCCATATCCTACAGCTTTGAGTCATTCAATGCCCTGCCTGTCTCCTCACATAATAATTCATCTTCTCTTTGACTGTTTTGCCAATGGGAGCTGGAAGGTAGCAGGGGCATTGCAATCCATTTCTTCCAATACTCTGGGGGATCTCAGCTTGGTGTATTGCATTTTTTTTTTCATCCTAAAGAGAGGATGTGTGCAAAAGCAAGAGATCTGGAAAGCTTTCAGCATCACAGAACTGCCAGCACTGCTTCCTTTGTCTGCTCCATTTAACCTGGTGATGTTCTTTATTATCAGTTATCTGAAAGGCTAGAAACACTCTCAGTCACCAGTGGGACACAAGTATTGGGCTTCAAACTTCCCTTGTTAATCTTTCTGAGAGCTAGGCTGATGCTTGTGCATCCTGTTATTCCAGTCAGCCCAGAGACAAGTGCCAGAGCTGGCATGAAAGGTACGTATCAGAGGTAAATTCCAAAGGTACATTCCAAAGGTGAATTCCTCCCACTCCATGCTCAGGCTTGGTGTACCTGTTACTACATGTGTGTGCTCCTTCTGCCAGACACAACAAAGGCAGAAGCAGTTGTGGAGAGGGACAGAAAGGGGACTGTTAATGCAGAAAATGAACAGTGAAATAATGAATACAGTAAAGGTTCACAGTGTTCACTCTGGGAAGACAAGGTGTTCCTTCTGGAGAATTCAGCGAAGGGAGGAACAGCAGTGACAGATTTGAAAATTATTTAAAAAAAAAAAAGGAAAAAGAAATCCAATCACATCCTCTATATTTAAAAATTAAAAAGACTACCAGATGCAATTACATTCATGATTAAAAGATCTAACAGAAGCATATTTAAATTCATTAACTTAGTCCACACTTTCCTACCTCAGGAGACCAGCTGCTCCTGGAACACAGGGCACCAAAATACAAACTACATCTTGCTTGTATTTGATCAAAACCTTTTCCAAGTTCCAATGATCTGGCTGTTAACATCTCTTAGGTGATAATTAGGCTCTTGGGGCAGCAAACATTGTTTGGGAAAGAAAATGCACAGTGGAAACATAACTAATGGAGCTTTCTGCCTGTTGAGGCGTCAGTTATTCCACTGTATAAAAAAAAGGCACCAAGGGCAAAATGAGGCCATTTTCAAACAGAGCCTCATTTTGCCTGTGTATAGCAGCAATCAGCAGATGCTTTGCCTCTGTGTAAACTGTTTACTTTAGGTTTTGCTCATTTCTTGCAACATATGTTTTAATCAAGAGATTTCAGCCCTTGCACACTGTGGCTCACAATCACGGCTCTCCTCTGGAAAACAGATGCTGCATGGTTTTCCATCACTGCTGGACACACGTTTGGTAGCAGCTACCAGGTGGGACTGAGCAGGTACTTCTCCCAGTTCCTGTCCTCTCAAGTCCTGGTCTCTCTGCTCAGGGGATGCTCCAGGGCCTCTGGATGAGGTTCAGGGCATTTTCAGAGATATTGTGAAGGGCCAGAACCTCCTTGTGGGATGATGCCTGTTATCAAACCATGCACATGTGATATTCTCTGTCTGTCCCAGGAGGACACTAAATTAACAGCAGAGGCACTGACTTATTTCCTTTCTGTCACTGCCAAGGGACCCATTTCCCTCTGATGGGACAGGAAGAGGATTAATTAAATACAACTGGGATTTTCTGTTTATTGTTGCATCCCAAAGTTATCTGTCCTTCTCAAGTCTCCCTCCAGGTGCAATGCCTGGTTTTGGTCTCCTCCATCCTGCAAGGCTCACCTCCTCTGGATAATGACCCTTCTTTCTCAAGAGATGCTTTAAATATTTCTGACAGTTGGAATCTCTGCTGCCCTGCCTGCACAGTGCTCTGTAATCAAGCACAAGAACACCAAAGGACAGAATTGCTCTCTCAGACAAGACAGCTACACCTGAGTCTGAACTGCTGGTTCAGACATTTTCAGGACCCACTTCAGGATTTTCCTCTTGTGAGTTAGTTATGATCCACAGCAGAGACCTCTGCACCATGGAAGGGCCAGCTGCCCTTCCTCTGAGAAGCAGGGAGCGCCCCTGGGAAGCTGCAGCATTGCTGAAGAGCTGTAATTCAGCTGGAAACCAGCAGAATCAGACCCCAGCCTTTGGTGTCATGTGAATGTTAGTTCCTGACTGTTTGCAAACATACCTGAAGTGCCCAGCATCTTCCCACATGGCCAAGGCAGCCCTGACCACGTGCACAGGAGCAGGGACAGTTTCCTGCTCTGTGTCTCTTTGTTCCAGTGAAGGCAGTGGAGACGTGGCTGCACCACAGCAGTGCAATGTCCCACTCAGCTTTAGTCCTCCTTTGCCACTGAAGGACTGGAGAGGTCTATTTTATTTTGCCTCAAAAGCCAACAGAAGGCAGCTGACCTGCCTTGAAAAAAGCTTGAAACCCAAGGATGACTCAGCTATCAAAATCAGAGCTTCAGAATATTCCCTTTTTCAGTGCTGGGAATACGTCACAGGGGAGAGCACGGAGGGAAGAGCACGGAGGGGCTGGAGAAAGACACTTCTCCAAGAATGATCACATCCCTCTGGTGAACAAGCACACAGGGACAGGATTGATCAAAGAAAGTGTCATTGTAACCAAAAGCAAGAAAATAGTGGGGAAAAAATAGGGAAAAGCATGGGGAATTGCAGACACGCAAATTCAACTTTAAATTCTAAAACTGTTTCTAGGAATTCTACTCCAGACATGTGATTCTGGATGTGTTTCTATCTCCTAAGTCTCATATCTTTGTTCTGACTCAGAGAAGCTCCATTTTTTCTTGTTATTTATGGGAACATGCATCATACATATTACATGGTGTTTCAAATTCAAAGGAAGATTCCCCTTATTGCTGTATTTCTGGGGCAAGCCTTCATACTGCTCCAAAAGTCAAAAAATACATGCTCAAGTCCATTACAATGTGAGATTACTTTCCTGAAAGGGAACCTGAAATTCAACCTGAGCTGAAGTTTACTTACAGCAAAACTCCAACATATATCATGCAATACCTGTGCTGTGCATGTAACCTTGAAAATAATGATATTTGATTTTGTGAGGAATTGACAGGAAATCATGAGTGTTCTCTCCTCTTTCTTGAGCATTCAGTCTCAGAGAAAATGGAGATTATTTCCATAGAAGAGCAAAACGCCTGTTATCACTGTGAACACACAGAACTTTCCAGATGAGGCTTCTGATGGCACTTACAGAAACTGGGTGCCAAAGTCCCAGGCCCAGCACTGTGCCTTGATCTCATCATCAAGGAGCCTGTAAAAGCTGCTACGAGCCTTGAGACAGGGAAGTGAGGATGATGGATGGCAGATTTATGAATCACATTCCAATTTTTTTAACCCAAAGAATCTTCAATACCTTTTGCTACCCTTTCCCCTCACAAGAATGTTACCAGTTATCCTTGACAGCTGATAGCTCCATATAAGCTTTCATCTATCCCCAGTGAATACATGGATTTTCTTTAACCACAAACTCTCATCTGTCTGAGCCTTTAGGAGTAGCAAAATACTCTGGGAGAAAAAACTCAGAATGATCCAGATGACACAGTAGGGAGGACAAGGAAGTAAAGCAAGAAAAGAGGAGCTTGGGATGAATTGTGATTACATTTGTTAAGTTTAAACTTGATTAGATTTGTTAGATTCAATTTGTAAAATTACTTAAGACATATTAGCCTTGAGTACACCATGAGGTCAATCTGGTGGTAAAACAAAGGGCTTCCCTTTTGAAGAGGGGAAATTAAAAATATTTGACATTTTCTCTTTTAACAATATTTTTGTTCAGGAGGGGATAGCTTAGGCTGCAAATGACACGATTCATTCTCTTTGGGGTGAAAGTTTGAGTGAGGTTAGCTACATACATCATCATCCAAAAGCTTTATTTTTACAACTGTATTTACTACAATCTAACCTTTTCTTTTTCTTTCTGTGGATAAGGTTTTCACAAAGTCTTACTTAAAAGCTGCATTGATTCCAAAGTGAAAAACTGTGATGATGAATTTTTCAAACGATTACCATTAATACAGGTGAATTACAAACACACCCAGCCTTGTTGCAGGCTGAAAGCTGAACATCTTAGAGGTCAATTGTCACTTTTAATTGACTGAACATGCCCATAACTCTGACAGAGAACTACTGTCATTACCAGTGTTTTTCTGGGCACCAGTGCTGACCTTTCTGTTCCTTCCTGTGCTTGGCCTCCTGCACTCAGCTCAAGCTTTTCCAGCCACTATTGGTTTGCTGAAATCTTTTCCCCTGACTTAAGTCACAGCTAGTGTGTACATTCTTCTGCCAAGTTTTCATTCCATTAGGGCACAATCCAAAGCTCACTGAACTCAAGAGGAAAGATCTGTACTCGCTCTTAGGGATTTTGGATCATGCTTCACCTGCCTGTCTGCCAAAAGCTTTCCTTGAAGACAAAGCAAATGCTGTGTATGAGTTCTCTTAGGAAAGAGTGACAAGCTGCTGGGGAGGACACATGAGGAAACGTGTGGGGAGAAGGAAGTGCAGCCTGCTGGTGACCATGCTGGGGAGCAGCAGTGACCAGAAGAGTAAAAGAGAAAACCAGTAAAAACTGCGGAAGAGGGGCAGCCAAAAATTATTTCACCGTTTCACATTATAACAATTGATCCTACAATTATAACACTTGATCCTGCCTTTTATGCCCAAACCCTTACTTAGAAGAATAATCTGTAGGTAAAGTAGGAACTTGGATCTCCACATGGTTTTAGTGCTGGGCCTTTCTCAGAAAGGGACAGCTAGGGACCCCAGTAGGCTCCACCTTCCTGCAAAAAGGCCAGATATGTTTAACTGAGGACATGTGGACCCTTCCCAATCCATGCTCAAAGAAATCTTTTGAAAATCAGCTGGAGCTGCTTTGCTTTCTGTATCCCCTTTGATGCCTTGGGAAGGCTGACCTGGAATAAAGACTGGATAGAGTTAGAGAATAAAGTAGATATTTATTGAAAGGCCTCCAGGATCCACTTTGGGCAGGACAGGAGCCTGACCAGGGCTACACCCAAGGTGGACTTAGAGTGGTCACAAAATGGTGGTCACAGGTCATGAGCTCTCACACTTTTATAAGTTTTGGTCCATTTGCACACTGGGGTTTAATTGTCCAATTACAGCTTCAGGTTGTGAGGTCCCATCCTTCTTGTTCCTCCCTCCAGCCACCCTTGTTTGTGCTGCTGGGCCTGAAAGTTGTCCTCGGTCTTCAGCAGGAAAAGGATTTGTTTTGTGTCCCTGCTGTGTGCAGAGCTGAGTGACCCTGAATGTGAGGCTCAGAACTGCACCCCTGGGCAGCACAGAATCTGGAAACATGAAAGCTGAAACTCAAGGCGTCACCACCATTTATTTCCCTTAGGCTGTGTCCACACCATCAGATCCAGGAACTGGATATCCAGGTGGGATAACCAGTTTGTTCAGAGGTGCCCCAGCCATGCTGTGCTGCGTGTTCAATGGGCTGGAAAAGAGCTGTGGGCTGCTCCAGGCAGGTACCTGGTTAGCAGAACAAAGGGATCAGGGTATAAGGAATCATCACAAAACACACATATCTCATCCCTGGACAGAAGCAGTGTCAAACATCCTTTGGAAGGACAATTTGAGGGGGAAAAAAATATTGTCAAGCCTTCTTTAGTGAGCCAAACACTGTTTTCTCCCCAGAATTATGTCTTATTTGCCATTATCACAATGTCAACCTTATGTGCCCAGTTTGTCACCTGGGACTCTGCTGCCTTTGGCAGAAGCACTGGGGTCTTCCAGCTGTTCAGCAGCACCAAGAAACCCAAACTTTTCCCTTGCTAATTCACTAAGAAGCTAAAAGGTAGAAAATAAAAGCCTTAGCAGAAATGTCTCTCAGTTCAGTCTGTGCTCTCCCATGGAAACACCAGCCTATCAATCCATTCCTGTGGCATTTACTGGCTGTGATTCCCACCTGTCCACATGCACATGCAAAGTGGGTTTTACACTGTTTGTGGCTGATGGTTATAAAAGCCAAAAAATGTATGAATTGCCAGAGTCACGAATTCAGAAAATTTGACTCAGGCCCCTGGAAAACCACTGGACTGGCTGAAAAATCCCACCACATTAAGCTGACCTCATTCTGCTTAACTCCAAGTACTCTGGCAGGGGAGCCCAGGATCCTTCCAGCTCCAAGTCATTCACTCCAGTAACTGCAGGAAAGCTGAGGGAGGAGTCCTCTGCCAAAGCTCCTTCCCTCCCAACAGCGATGCCTCTGTTCACCAGCGAGCAGCCTCAACTCCTGTTAGTTGTGGCCCAGTTCTGCTCTATTTTAGGACTTCTAGAAGCTGTTAAAAACCAATATCCTCTCACTCCCTGCTTCTAGAAACTCATTTATCACTCTGCCTCCTGCACAGTTACGGTTCTCTCTCTCTTAGCTGGCAATTTCTCTCCTGTGATATGAATTTTGGACGACCCTAAGGGGTTGTGAGCACATGGGTGCAGTGGACCAGATTACACAGTGGCAGGGAAAGACTTAAGCAACTGCTAGGCAGGGGGGAATTGTGCTAACTAGAAGGAAAAGGAACAGTAAATAGCTACAAACAAAAATGCAGAGATCCTGAAGCAGAAGGCCCCCCCAGCCCCAGCAGTAGCAGAGCTTCCTGTGGTCTCTGATCCTTTGGAACAGAGCTATGAAATGCACCAATTGAGTGATAAATTCACTCTCAGAGTGTATTCCCTGTCATGTCTGCTGACTTGCAGATGGATCTCATGATAAGTGTTTTTAAAGATAAGCAAACACTAATTACAAGTAAGACGTGGAAGTAAGAACAGGCACCTGGAAAGGGAGTTAGTACAGGACAAAAGGAAGCTTTTCAAAACCATGAAACTAATTAGACCAGGTTATTTTTGCATGTCAGCTAAAGTGACTGAGCTCTTCCATAAGCAGCTCAACCAAAATACTTATTTACCTGTGTGCATGAGCACAAGGAGGAACTTGGAGAGCCTCTTCTGCTTTCTAAGGTTAGATTCCACCAAAGAAAATCGCTCTCCCTCCAAATCTAACAGGGGCTTTTCCTCACAGCCAGCAAGAGGCTTCATTCACTGATACCCCAGTGGCTCAAAATGCCATGGAAGCAATTGCTCATGGGACTGCCATTGGGTATAAAACATTTGTATGCCTGAAACTGAGTCCATCACCAACCTGCTCTGCCTCCAAGCACTATGGCACGTCCATGGCTACAGGCAAGAAATGTGCAGTACAGGTCCAGAAAAGGGCAGAGGTAGCTGCTGAATGCCTCTGATCCCAAATCTGCCTGATGCCAGGAGTACCTGGCAGCAGTACAAAGGCTGGCTTAAGTTTACAAGCTGTCAGGGGTTCCTGTGGGCCAGTAAAGCACCAGGGGATCAGGGGCAGCATGCAGAGAAACCCACTCCAGCTCCCTCAAATTGCCACAACACCGACTCCAGGATCCAGCAGGGCTCCCCTCTGCTGGGATGGTAATTCAGGGATCAATTGCACTGCTGGAAATCCCTGCCCTAGCACCAATGAGAGCCATAGTGAGCAGCACGAGACTGGTGTCTGCACCTGGAAGGGCAGTGGGGGTTCAATACCCTACAGCCCACCAGGTGCTGGACCACGGCGTGATGGAGAGCACACTGATCACACCACAGACACCTCTGAGCCTCCCACTCCATTCACTGTTCAGTCTTGCTTTCAGACAATCCACATTCCTTCTGCTTTTTGTTCACATTCTCACACACAAAAAGCAAACAGACAAAGCCAAATTTTCCCTGCTTCTCATCTCATTACTGGAATTTTCCTTGCAGCTCACTAATTTTGTTCTCTCTCAGGTATGAGCACTCCCAGAAGCAGGTTTCCAGCAGTAAATTAGACAAGCTGAATTACTGGAAGTTTACCAAAGGAAAAGGAAATAAAGACCTCAAACACCTAGACTTTTCCCTCCCTCAAATCAGTAGCTTGTTTATACAAATAATAATAAAGCAGGCAGAAGGATGTAATTAATGTCAAGCACAATTCTTTCCTGTTACTTTGAGGTACTAAAATCAAAACCAGAAATCCTGACCTTGAAACAACATCCACACAAAAAAACACAAGAAAACTTTTATATGTATGATTTTCTAATTTAGGAATGTCCATGTGCTATGTGAGCTGCTCAGCAAATTGAGCCAGGAAATACATTAACTGAAAGCTAATTTAGGGCAGACCTATTTTACCTCATGTTTGAAACTATTTCACAAGGTTATTTCTCTGCAGCAAGGCAGAACATTTTGGAGAGGAGGATGAGCACGACAAAGAGAAGAGAGAAGGGAGGAAGTTTGCACTGTGGGTTTTTTGCTAAAATGGAAAGGAAGCTATTTCTGGTGAAGTGGACTCTCCCACACACATGGTTAATGGATAAATTGTGTAAGAAAAATTTCTCCATCCCAAGGCAGACCCAATTATGTTCTGCATTAACTGAAACATATGGGAACATTTCAGTATAAACAAAACCTGCACTGTATGAGCTTTTTTCTATGAGCTTTCCAGTTCATTTAACCCTTGATATGGTGCACATTAAGAACAGCCTGAGATTACTGGTGTAACGCTCTACTAAGTATTTTTTGGCTCAGATAATGCAGCAGTATCTCCCAGCCTTTACATTGAGAAACTGAGGGCCTGCTTGGGGGTCTCAGTCCCCTTCTTTGTGCCAATTTTGCAGCTGAAGGAGGTGGATGTTGCAGTGGGCTTCCTGAGAGCACCAGGTTGAACAACAGGCAATTTTTTTTTGCATAGAAAGATGGCAACACCATAAAACCATCCATGAGAAAAATGTTATTTGCATCAGCTCGGTCTCCCAAATTACTTGTCTGCTTCTCGAAGTGCTGCCACTGTGTAATTCCTAGGTTTGCCTTCCCTTTCAGGACTGTGCCCTTTCACCTTCCTGTTGGGATTCCAGAAGCACTTTCTGCTGCTTACAAGGGTGAACACCAGGAGCTGGGTGAATCAAGATGACTCAAACCTGTGCTAAAGTTCACGTACCTCTGGGGTTCCAGAACAGTGACTCATTTTCTTGCCTTTTCATCTCCTTGCCAAGACCTGCCCTGCTGAAATGATCAGCTGCCCCATCACGTTTTTCATCAGGTAAATGAGGAGCTATCAAGATTTGGACAATTTTCTTATGTTAACTCACCTACTTATACTCCAATGCTAATGTTGACTATGTCAACTAGTTAACTTTTCTCTTTGAGAGCTCACTGATATAAAATCAGTAAATGAATGTCCAATCTCTCATATCCACCTGACTGCTAGACCAAGCAAACACCAGCAGCTTGGGTATAGCCCTCATGAAAACCTTTGGTTTTATACTTTCATACAACGTGTGTGGCAGGAAAGAAGACTCACCAGCCAAGGCAGAAAGGTCCTTCTGCCATGGAAAACAAGGGGAGATATCTCTTCAGGATCAAGTGACACACTGCTTTTCATTTTCTGACCAAATCACTGTGAAACCAGGAACCTGCCCATCTCACTGTCATTCACAGAAAGTAAAACCACGAAAGATTATTGCAATTTTGACTTCTGAATTACAGGGGCCGTGGTGTTCCTGTGACCTCATTTTTCCTTGAATTCAGCATGTACTCTTGAAACAATCTTATTTCAATTGAACAATTGTCAGCAGTGCTCAACCTAGTACAATCCAGTGAGTTTTCTACAATCTTCAACCCCCATTTGTCCAGCTCCATCTGTCTCTAGTCTATTAGTCTACTGCCAGCCTGCTGTTCTCTTTCCAGACTGCAAATCAATGGCCCTTTAGTCTTTGGGTTGAACCCAACAAACTGTGCTCTATAAACTTCTTCTGGAGGCCTGCTTTCCAGTCTTTTTTCTTTCACATAATTTCCAAATGAATCCTCTCCTATTTATTTTCTGCCTTCTCCAACTCTGAGTACCAGAGCTGAAGAGGGTGAGTGAATGCTACACTCAGAGCTGCAGGGGATGGAGTCACAGTTCCTGGGTGGATATTGTTGTGTACCTATAGTGCCTCTCAGGAGGAGAACCACGGCACCAGACCCCACTAATACTCCCTGGCCCCCTTCAGATGTTGTTAGGATGAGTGTCATGCTGCTGTCTGGGTATGAAAAGCATTCATAAACTGATCCCAGCTCAGCAAATAGATTGACCTTCTCAGAAAGAGTATAAATGAAGCAACCATAACGATGGAAATACTGACAGGGATATTCTGGACAAATTTCACATTCTGCCACGCAGAGAAACAAGGACCTGAAATTGCTCAGGACTGAAAATGAGAGGTTGCAGCATTTGGCTTCTGGATCAGGAATTCTAATCAGATGGAGGAGGGTAATGAACAAAACCTCATTATCATCTAGCAGCCACTAATGTGTGTCAGGAACTGGATGAATACAGGACTTTGCTGACTAGCAGTGGCAGCTCCTATTTTAGCAAGAGCTATGTTTGTAAGAAGGTCTGGAAAAATCAGCCAAAATTCTGAAAACAAGTATTCCTTGGCTACAAAATTCTTGCAAGATGGCAAGTGTGGGGCACTGACTTTATTTCTAGGTTGTTTGCTTATAAACCAGAAAAAAGAGTATGAGGAAGCAGCTAATGCTTAGCTGTCTGTGTGTAAATCATTTACTGGCCAGTCCAGAGGGCAAACACTCAGGGTGGAGGCCAAGAGCAGCAGTTTCCCCAAAACCCATGGAGGGGTGGATGTGCCCAGCTGCCCACACTGGGTCAGCAGAGGTACCTTCTGAGGAAACCTGGGGCACAGCTTCTCGTGCTGCTCCAAGGCAGGAAGCCCAGCAGCCCACAGGCCTTTGCAACAATCAGCTTTGATGGTTTTAATTTGGCTGGCTGGGAGGAGGGAAGGTCAGTATGCAGCTGTCCCCCAGGCTACAGTCTCATAAAGATAATTGCACTCTCACTTTTAGAGAGGCCTTTCACTCCATAAACAAATGTTTTTTTCAAAGCTCTGTGACACAAATGGGTGTGCCCATTCTCCCTCCAAGTGTGGACTGCTCTGGCAGTGCTGTGACATGGGCCAAGTCCCCCTCTCTCTCCCTCACTGTGCTCTGCACTCACTGTTTCACTGTCTGAGATGTTTTCACCCTTTTTTCCCAAATGTGTTTTTCTCTTTGGCTATTTTTTTTCCCACATGAAGTGCAAGCCCAGTCATACTGAAGAAGATGACAACTGTCAGACCTACAGTGTCCAAGCCAACGAAAATGCTGATGAAATTATTTTCCTTGTCCCTGATCTCCACTGCTGTCAGTTGTGGTCTTCTCACACAGTTTAAGTTCACTTTCAAAAGTGTCATCTTGGCTAAGGCAGGCTCTTCGGGCTCAGAATCCCACCCAGACACCTGAAATCCTTGTGTGCTGGAGCAGAACCATTATTGGTTCACAGACAGAATGCCCCAACTGCACAGATACCTCTTGCACAAGGGTTAAGAGAGGAAGGGACCACACATTTCACTGCTCTGGCACAGCCAGCTGTTGGCAGCAGTGACAAACCAAGACAAAGAGGGTCAGGAGAACTCCTGGGCAGAAGAGTCCTGTTGCAAAACTTGCAGCAGAGGATGGCAATTGGAGACAGTGTGTATGTGGCCTCTGTAGCTCTGCTGGAGCACTGGGACAGGCTTGGGAAGAGGAGCAGAACTTTTTCTAGGTATCAAAAATGTTGTAAGAATCTTCTCATAACCTTTTCTCTCTACCCATTAGTTAAACTTTCCCTGATGACCTTCTCCACTCTGTCTGAAGCGTGGTGTAAATCACAGACATAAAATCACACAGAGTTCTGCATCAGCAAGCACTTCCACAACGAGTACAACTCCCTCCCTGGGTAACTGGGGATATTAAGAAGTTAAATCCTTCAAACTACTGTTGCGAGCAGCAGCACTTGACACGGTAACCCCAGACTGGAATAATCTTGGACTCTGATCTAGTCAAGCATCCTTGTCTAATAACTGCCTCAGGCTGTCAGGCTGCAAGCCTTGGAAAATAAAGCAGCATCACAATACAAAGAAATCTCACTCGTGTCATTCCTGGCTAAGAACCCGCTCACCTTGAGCTGCCAGGTCAAACAGGCAGGTAAAGAGGAGCTGGGGGAATGGAGAGCCAGGCCAGCACCAGAGAAATCAGGGTGCAGTTGGTCTCTGAATGGAAGCAGTTACTGCTCTCAGCACTTCTGTTTCAGAGTGTCACCCCTGCCCTGTGAGCTGGGCTCTGCTGAAGGGGACAGCCCTGCTCTGTCTGGGGCCTGCCAGGCTGCACTTCTACATTTACAGCCTGGCTCTGAGAAAAATGGAGAGGATTTTTTTCTGGAGTATGCACAGGAAATCCCGGGATGGTGACATTTGGAAAGGGGGTCAGGAAAGGCTGTTCTCTGCAGGTCTTGGAGCATGCAGCCCTTTCTGGAAGCCAGCATGTTTGTGGAGAGAAGTGCAGGATGAGCAACAGCCTCCAAAGCAGTGATGCCACACATCAAATGTGCACACTCTAGAGAGCACAGGAAAATTTTAGAGCAGCAGCTCAGAAATAAACAATGAAAAATGAGGACTTTGGAGTAAATTAATAAATAAACTGAGGCCATGCTCAAGGACAGAAAAGAATTCATGACAAGTGGCCCTACTTCCTGTCGGTGGCGAGCATGTTTCCCTGATCACACTCTTCCTCTTTAAAGCACACCATCAGCAGATAAACCCCCCCTGTGAGAGCAGCTCCAGCCCTGCCAGCCTTGGTCAGGATGTGCCTCACTGTCAGCCAGGGAGTTGCTGAGTGGGAAAGCTGGGCAAGACCAGACACAGGGCAGGGAGCCCAGGGACCCCCAGAGAGCGAGCCTCCAGGACACCCCTTTGTGCTCCCATCCTGCTTCACCCTCATGCTGAGTCCAGGATAGCTCAGAAAAATGAGAGCCCTTGAGGGTCATTTACCACGTGGCAGGTGTAACATCCAGAGCTCTTCAGAGACCTTCCTTGTGCTTTTCAACAGTGGCAGCAGTTCAAGGAGACCCTTAGGAATTCTTTTTTGTGCAGTGTCCTAAGTGCTGCAGCTGTGCACACCCACTCCTGGATGGCATCTGAAAGTGTCAGCAACAGTCCCAGAGTTAAGTCCCTTCCCTTCTTACTGACAACAATAGTCTAAAGCTCCCCAGGAAATTCTTTGTTCCATATCCCCAACAACGAAGCCAAATGAGACTCCAGGACATCCCACAGTGATAATCCAGCCCCATGGAACTTGTCTGTGAATTAACATTTGCAGGGACTGGGTAAGTAAAAACTTTCCTCTCAGCCATTTTTTGGGCACTGCAGCACTCACCAGAGCCTTGAGCATACCTACTGTAGCCACCACTGTGAAATGCTTATTATGGCCTTTGATTCTGTGCACACACTTTGGTAAAGATCCAGCATAGATTCCTCTACCCCTACCATGTTTTTCTGGTCTTCTATCAATCAACTTTCTTCTAAACACACATCCCACCTCAAACCCCATTTTAATGGAGAAACCCCAACATTCCCAACAAGTTTTTAGTCTCTACTGAGCATGAACAACCATCTCCTCAACAAAACCCAGGAACCTTCATACAACTGATTTAATTTCTTGTGACACACTTGCAGTTTCTATCATTTTGCCTCTGGCGCTGGCACCCAGCCACAGTGGTGAGTCACTGAAAATTCCATTTCAAGGGTTAAATTTACATGTTTTACATAATGAGTACACACATTTTCCAGTTCCTACTAATTAAATTCATTGAGTCTTCTGTGACTCCACTGTCACTATGTAAATGAAGGCAACCTAACATTGCTGAGAGAGGCACAAGGCTACTGGGTCCCACCCTCTGTCAGTCAGGCTCTGGAACACAGCCAAGCCTTTGCAGGGCTGTGGAGATGACCCAGACACAACAGCATGTACTTTTGGATCTCTGGGAAGGGGGGGAAGTAGAAAGTTTGGAAAAATAATAGTCTTTTCCAAATCTGTCATAGACCAGGACTGTCTCTGCACAAGCTGGGAAGCATCAGGACTTCACTATTTGCCACTTGCTGGTTACATATAAAAGTGCTCATTAAAATAAAATTTCTCACTGCAGTTTCTGTTGCTTGTCTTCAGTGGAATCGTGTGCTTGGAAATTGTCAGGAAATACACGGTCCTGCCTCCCAACATCTGCACATTTCTAAATTTCTCCTGCTAAACATTCTTTTTCCTAGGTGTCCTGGCTTCAGAGAACAGAAGGCACTGAAAAAGCATCAAAAGGCAGCAAGCTCTGGGAAGGACAGGCTTGGAGATATTTCACCTCAGACTTTGGCAGACTCCCAAGTGGCAGAAAACGCAGTGTGAGCCAAAGACATTACTGGTAACAGAGCAATAGAAAGCAAACACGGCCGGCTTTCAGGGACAGACAATGTCCCTGCCTGTCTCTGGACACCTCTCCCTGCATATTCTGCTCTTGACTGGCATCCCCTCTCTCTCCATTGTCATTTCAACAGGCTGATATGTGTGATCTTTAAATTGCTGAGCCACCTCTGACAGTCCCAAGTTCTCTCCAACTCCTGTGAAAAGAGAGACATGAAGTGACTGTGCCTCTCCTGCAGTCCTGGGCAGATTTGCTGTTCCAAGGCTGCTCTGATGCCCCCTCTGAGCTGGCAGAGCTGGGTGGCAGCAGGAGACAAAGCCCAGCTGGCACAGTGGCAC
Source organism: Phylloscopus whistleri (assembly GCA_017589585.1). NCBI lineage: Eukaryota > Metazoa > Chordata > Aves > Passeriformes > Phylloscopidae > Phylloscopus > Phylloscopus whistleri. Next base: position 1,218,564 of record JADMLD010000920.1, read on the forward strand.
CGTGTTCACTGTGCTGGGGGCTTGCCCAGGAGAACCCAGCCTCCTCTGTTGGGAGCATCCCTACTTGCAGACAATGGTTAGTGAGGACAAAATAGAAAATGTTCTTCTTAACTGGAGCTCTTGCACTCCAAATGGCCTCCTCAGCAACCTCCTCCCCAAAGAGCTTTCAGGTTTTATTTCTGCACCTCTGAAACATGCATAATAGTGACTGGGGAAATAATAGTCTTACCTTTAAAGTAATGAAGCAGACAGCATCATGCAGAGATATCAAAGCCACCAAAAGACAAATCCGGGTCAAATGGGAAAAGGAAAAGAAAAAGAGAGAGAAAAGACACAGTTAGATTTGTATTTCACTGTAAGTACACCAGCTAAGCAGGAAAAAAAAAAAAAGACATTTTAATTCAATTTAGTTTGCTTTCTCTGATAACATGAAAACAATGGGGCAAATGAAATAGGGTGACACAAAGTGCTTTTGTCAGTGGATAAAGATTTCAAAGATTTATGCAAATGATCTTTTTACCAGCATTCCTTCATGACACTGACATGTCATCAAAGGAGTAACAGGAAGATATTTTCTGTACTATGAAATTTAACACAGACACACACCATTCCACCAGAAGCCCTGGGTGCAGAGAGAGGGAAAAGGAAGGGTAGGTATCAATGGATCTGTCTGCTCACACTCAGCAGCATTAAGCCCTTGGCAAAGCTCCAGTTCCCAGTGGTACCAGCCCAGCCCACTGCATTTGCCAGGTTATCCCAGAGCCCCAGGCAGAGTTCTAACATCCAGCCCCTTTTCCCTCTATTAGCAGGCTACTTCCAGCATAAACAGTGGGAAAGGCTTTGGAGACCTGTTAACACTAAAACAAAAATCCATAAAACAACACAAGCTCGGTGCAATGAAGGTACAGAAGAGAAGGGGAAGGATTACTTGCAAGAAAAGAAACAAAAGACTGTTCTAAAGCCAGAAAATCTGTGAATTTCCTGGGGAATTTATCAGACTGAAAGGTTTCCAGCAGTACTGAAGGAAGCAAGCAGGAAGCAAGCTCAAGTCCTTCAGCTGCCTCATCATCATCATCAGTGCTCTAACACTGTGGTAAAGGGATTGACATGAGTGTCTGTGAATAAAGGAAGAAATCCAAGCAAATGAGAAATTCTTTCTCACAACACCTGTGTCCCTTCCACAATGCCTGCATATAAATGTAATGAATTTGGCATGGCATGTTTGAAATATTTTTGTATTTTTTTCCATTTTCAGCAATGATAAAAATTAGAAGCTTTTTTTTTTTTTTTTTTTAATCCTAAAAGGAACTTTTTCTGGGAAAGCAAAATCAAGCTGGCTTGAGTATGAAAAAACTTTAAGTGTTTCTGTTTTTTCTGCTTGAGCTGCAGTGCTTGACCCTGAATGGCACACAACTAAAGAGCTGTTCCTCCAGAGAAATTAAGGTCATAATGTAAGAAAAAAAGATTACAGACAAATACAGAAAACAACTGTAAATGTGCTGGGGTAGTACAGCAAATGTGTCTGCCATGGTGGCTGGAGGAAGACATGCACTCCCTGGTGTCTTGGGTTGCAATGCAAGATGTAACCTGCAGTTTGTATTCTATTGCCATCTGTTGAAACCAGTGGGGGAGATGTTTTCTTCATCTCTTCCACCACCCACCCTCCCTCCAGGGGATATCTGCTGTTCATGGGCCATCCAGGCTCACTGCAGGGCTGATAAAATTACATCATCCCATGGGGAGATGCTCCACCCAGGGGGAGGAGCCCAGCATTCCTACCTGGATAAAAGCTGAGATTCAGAACACCAGCACAGCCTGTGTGCACTGGATTGCCAGGGGAAGACTGGACCCATCTCACCACCACTGGACCTTCAGAGGAAAACTACACCCTTCTACAGGGTCATTGCTCCAACAGAACCACATCTGTCACTGCAGGAGGATTGACTGGACTGCTCTCAACACCGTGACCAACAGGGTGTCAGGCTGTATTCTGACCCTGTCAGTGTTTTGTTTTTTTGTTTGTTTGCTTTTTTTTTGTACTACTACATTTTTATTTTTAATATTCCTAGTAAAGAACTGTTATTCCTTTTCCCATATCTGCCTGAAAGCCCCTTAATTTCAAAATTATAATAATTTGGAGGGAAGGGACTTTACATTCTCCATTCCAAGGGAAACTCTGGCTTTCCCAGGCAGACACCTGTCTTTCCAAACCAAGACACCTGGTCACCCCAGCCTTGAAGGGATGTAAGGAGACCCTTGGCCTGGCTGGGTGAGGTTGCTGACTGCTGCCTCCAGCAAATCAGCCCACCATGCTGTGCCTGGCTGCAGTTCCCAGGGCAGGAACAGCCTGTGGCAGCAAGGAGCCTCCTCTCCCCCCCTGGGCCCGAGCTGGGTGCTGGTAACTGGCCTTGCAGCCACGCACATGTGTGGGGAGGCAGCAGAGGAGCTTCAGAGATGATGCTGGCTCTCACTCAGTGTGAGGCTGTGAGGAAAACCAGGGCCTTCTGCCAAAGCATTTCTGCCAGAGTATTCTTCCATCCACCTTTTTTCTGTTTATGAAAAAAGACAGGAGGAAATGAAATCTTGGATAAAGTCACTGTGCTGAAGGACCCAACAGGGCGGAGAGAACAGAGCTCTAAATCAATTCCAGTTATGATCTCACCTCTGAGTAACTACTGAGCACAGATGAATGAGAAACGAGCAAGGGCATGAGTAATGAGACATACATTTCACACAGTCACAGGAGTAAGTGGGAACATGAACTGCATCTGACTTCACCCCAAAACCTTCACAGGCTGCCTGTTATTGCCCTGACATTCATCCATGTACTGAATTCACTCAGAGAATTCAATCTTTGACAAGGATGCAGTGAGAATGGAGGAAAGTGGTTAAAAAAAAAAAACAAAACACCACAGCAATTGTTAGAGTGAGCCCTGTAAGGCAGGAGAACCCAAAGGATCTGGAGTTTGGGCTGAGCTGGTCTGAGAGCTCCTCCCTTCCCACTGAGATCTGGCCCGAGGTGGTTTCTTTCTGGGCTGGGGGAAAATCAGCTGGTGTCTGAAAGGGATGGGGAGTTTTGTAGGAACTTCTTTCACAAGATTATTTATCTTTCCTTCTGTCTCAGAAGAACCCTGTAGCTCAACTTCCCCATGAGGAGATGGAATGAACTATGGAGCACATGTCCTCTGCTGTGGGGCCTGGAACAGAGCACAGGAATCAAGGAAATTTACTCTCTCAAAGATACTCTGATGCTTGGGGGTACAATATTGAGGCTGCATTACAGAATCAACAGAAGAAGAGTCCTACACAACTAACTCCACAAAAAGATCCCATTTTCTAGGTGGATATGTAATGTTTTGTGTCTCTGCAGTTTTGCTTCCAATTGTGGAAAATGCTGCCCTATTGAAAGATGACACAAAAAGGCAAAATGGAATTACTAGTCTTTATTCCCAGGCCAAGCACTAAATGAGCTCTGTGAATGTGGATGCTTATAAAGGCAACAACAGTATGTGACAACACCTTGACACTTCACAGCATCTCCTACTGCAGGGTCAGAGCAACCTTGATATAACATCTGTAAAAACACCCTGCAGGATCCTTGAGAAACTGGCAAAGACTAACAGCTCTGAAAGGCAGGCAGGAAAGCTGAAGGCTGAGAGAGCTGTAATTAAAGATGCCCAGGAGGTGGGTGCAGGTTCAGCTATGCTGTCAGCAGCACAGCCCTCGCCAGGCTGCTGCTGGTGCCACGTGCCAGGCAGGGAAGGGCTGTGGCAAGGGGCTTGGGAAGGAGGGAAGGGTGAGACATGGTGGCAGCTGGGATCTGGCACTATGAGCACCCTGCTGCCTGTGTCCCCACCATATCCAGCTTCCTCTGGCTGCTCCCATCACTGTGGCCATGGCCAGCAGAGGCTGGAAGGGGCTGGGGAGCCAGGAGCCCTTGGGACAGGCATGCTGCTCTCAATGCATCCTTGCTGCTCTCTGGGTCACCCCTTACCAGCTGTAAAGGAGTAGGAAACAATAATCCTTCCCATGATGGAGCTCAGTTCAGGCTGTATTTTCAGCATCATCACTGTTCCTCTGGTGCTGCCACACGAGCCAGCACAGCTATTTATACCCCAGCCTTGATCCCAAGAGCACTGCAGCACGGCCATAAAGAGCGCTGAGGCATCAAAGGGATTTGTAACTTTATTTTATCTCAAATGGCACGGTATTGATGGAAATATGTTCTGTTACTGGAGATGAGCTGAAGATAATGTGGTTTGTATGGAATTGGACATGCCCTCTGTCTCCTGCGCTCGCTCTTAAACAAGAAAGCATTGCTCTCTGTCTGCTGCACTTCACTCCCTGCTGAGCCCAGGGCAGATTCCAGTCATTCCAAAGCTCCAGACAGTTTTAAGGGTCTAAGATGCAAGCACATCAAAACTCAGATTTCCTTTTAATTTATTTCCTTTTATCTCCTGCTGATGGGCACAGTGTCTCCTATCAGCAAAAATAAGAGCATCACCCACTAAATCTCTTTCCAGAGGTCAACATGAGAGCACAGAACAATTGTCTAGGGAGAGCAAGATTATTTGCTTAATTCAAACCCACTTTTTTTCTCATTAGCTGGCAGAGAAAGGGAAGGGAGTAGGAAAATCAATAAATATAATAACTTTAATAATAATCACATAGGAAACAGTTGAAGTTAAATAAATGAAGTTTAATAATGATTTTTAATTACAGGGGCTTTCATTTCACTTTTCAAATAGATCTTAAAAACCTTGCCCTTGGAAGCCTCACTGTATTTATGAAATAATGAATAATTCAACACAGCTGCAGTTGACACTTTACACACCACTGATGGTAATAGCATTGCTGTGATCAATCTGCAGAATGCCTTTCTTTAAAGTTCCTACATCTGGCTGTTAATACAGCTCTGAGTCACAATGCCTTTTGCAGTCCCTAATTTTGAGAAGACATGCACGGAAGCAGAACTGAACTACTTCCCAAGCTTCTGCATGCCTGCTTACAAAGGCTGGATTGCTCCATGAGACATCTCATTCAGGGCTGGAGTCGGGAGCATGAAAGAGCAGCCTTGGAAATTACAGCAGGATGGATCCTGGCTCTTGGCTTTGGGCAGGGAGAGGAGAATGCTCAAGAATGTGCCTGCGGGACAAAACTGCTCTGATGGGCCCTGGCACGCCAGCTGAACAAGCCAGAGTTTTGTCTCTCTCCCAGGACAATGATTTCTGTAATCTTACAAAAGGCAAACTGTTTTTAAGGTGTCTGAACAGGAGAGTAGAGCAAGAGAAGCTCCCTGCTCGATCATCGTACCAGAAGCCTGCCCCAGCCCCTTTTCCTGGAATAACCCTCCATCATCAATGCACTGAAGCACTGTTTGCTTGTATTCAGCAAGGAACAAGCTGCACATTGCTGAAGTGAGCTCTTCACAGAGTGGTGGGACTGTCAGCAAGGTACCAGGGATGGACAGATTCTTAAACATAAAGGAAATGGAAGGACTGCCATTAAAAAACAGCAACGACAAAGCAACCTCCAAACAACAAAGGCATTCAGATTTCTGAAGGGAGTTTTCCCATGAGTGACAGAGTTCTCAGTGTGTTTCATGACAGTAAGACAGGATACAGCTTTAAAGTTCTGCCTTAACCAGAGCAAAGCAATGCCTTGAGAATGTATTGTCTGTACTTTAGGCTTTTGGTTTTAAGCAACCGCAAAATTATTAAGAAATTGTGTCATGTTGCATGTTAATCCAGTTTTTCAGACGGTGGACTCTTAACTCAGCTGTAGGGACAAATTTGAACCACTTGAATAATTTATGCACTTCATTTTGTGGACATTTGGAAACTCAGGAGTTTACAGACGCAGCTTGTGCTCTGTGAACAGCCATGTGCTTGAACAACTTAATTCACATGATGTGATTCACTGGCAAGTTGCAAAATGTGCTCACATTCATTTTGACTGGCTGGACTGGGGTGCTTTGCCACAGACATGGGGGGAAATAGGGTGTGACTGTGTTTTCTGGGGTTCAGAAAACTACTGACAGCTTATTACAAAACTCCTGTGTTTTTCTCCTCATTCCCCTTTGGAATGGTGCCTGACTCTAGATGTGGTTTGCCACGCAGCAGCAGCAGAAGCAGGGCAGTCTGTACAACATTTTGTGAGTCGCTCCCACAACCACATCCCACAAGTAACAGGTGAGGAGGAGCTCAGATTTCTTTCAGAACCCATTTGTGGGAAATCCCACAAGTCTTCAATTTTGCTTAAATTCAGTCACTCATTCTTTTCAACTCACTTTCTTGACAACTGATCAGGAAGGCCCTTCAAAACAACTTTTACACTTAACTTCCAGTCAAAATTTTAAAAGACATCTAGAACATACTTAGGAAATATTCGAACAGTAATGGCCTTCTCATTTGAGGCTAATCCTAGGGAAAAGCCCTAGGTCTCTTGGGAGATTTCAGGTTTTACTGATCTTTTGAAAATTTAGACATTTTAATGTAATTCATAAAAAACCACTTTGGATGCTTGTGCTCTCATTTACCTGTCAAACCCAACAAAGAAATAGTACTAAAGCTTACCAGGCAGCTGAAAAAAAGTATCCTGAACATCTATAGGAAAGAAATTTGTGGTGAGAGCCTTTTAGGCATGCTACAGGGACATGAGAAGAATGGGCTTTGTAGTGGCATCTATCAAGAGTCCCTGTGGCAGACTCTTCCTGCCACATCCACATCCAAATCCTGTGGCAGAGATTTCTGTAATGCTTCCCTGGAACAAGCTCAGAGGTATCCACTGATATAGAGAGAGGAGAGATTGTGGCTTTGGATCCTTCCAACACTGCACCACCATCTCCAGCAGGGCAGCAGGAAGTAGAACAAGCTGTTTTCCTCACAAAGATTTGGGATTTAACTGTTTCTGTCACTCTTTGTCTTGTGCTAGCAAAACGGGATTTCCTCTGTTACAGGGCATGAATACAGTACTGGTCCTAAGGTTCGGTACATAACTGTTAAGAAAAAAAAGGTTGGAAATGCTCTATTTTCCTTTTTCAAAATTAAAAAAGAAACAACAAAAAGACCAGGAAAGGGGGATTTAAAAATTAATCCTGCTTTAGGTGTTGGCCTTGTGTTAAACTCCAGGGAATGCTTGCAAAGTGTGGGAGACCCCACACTTGATAAATTCTGTCATCAGCTGGGAATCTTATCGTTACAGTTTGGCCAGAAAGTCTCAATGCTTAAATGCTATCTTAAATGCTAAGAGAAATAAGAGAGTAATAGAAATAAGTTTAAATAAGAGAAACAACTCCCTAGCAAGCCTTCCACACTGAAGATGCCATGTGAGTTTTGCTGCAGCTCCCCTCAGGAGCCAGTCCAGCAGCCTCTTCCAGCCAGGCTTTTAGCCCTACAAACTGTGCTATTCCATTGCTCAGTTACTGACCCTGGGCACAGAGCTGACCTCCTACTGTGGTTAGACAGAGCCATGTATTACACAAACTTTGGTAACACATCCATGAAGTCACTGAGACAGTCCAAGCTCTGAGGTGCTGGAGTGCTGTACAGCTGAAGTGCTGTGTCACTTACAAAGTGAACACTCACTTTACAGGAGCACAGATTTCTGTAAAATTGCCTTTAGATGAAAACAGAGAGTTCTGCAAAGCTACTGCTTGGGAGGCAAGCTTTGGTTCTGCAGCACCAGCTTCTCTGCCACTTGATTTTTCTTAGCCAAAGCAAACAAAAAGCAGAAAAATCTTGACTGAACAGGTTTTGTTTTGTTTCTTTTTTCTCTTTCCTTCAAAAGAATCGCTGATGTCAAAAGATGTCAAAACACAATTAGGGAGGCCTTTCCTCCCCTTCTGTATGCCTTCTGACAGTATTAAATCATTACCTTCCAAATTAGTTTCAGAATGATGATAAATAAATGGGAAAAAAAAGTACCACCAGACACAGAGCTGGCAGGGCTAATGCTGAGTTTGAACCTCACGTGCACTGGTTCTGGTCTTCCACACGTGGCCCCTTCCTGAGAGGGGATGGATTGTTCACTTGAGATCTCATGGGATTTTGGTGTTTCAGTAGAGCACACCATTATATGAGCTAAATGAATGCTGAAGCAATCTACACATAGCAAAGCTGATACTACAACCCCCTTATATTTAGAGAAACAGAAGGACAGACATTGTCTGCAAGAGAATTCTGCAGCTTTCGGCCCAAGGTAGCAGCAAAGATCAAACACAAACCTCACTTCCTGCAGTGTCTGACCTTTGCCTTTTGCCAGGACTCTGGCAGCAGCCACCACCACAGGGAGTTCTGCCATACAACAGAGTTTCAAGAAAAGCTACAATAAATAAGTAGATTTCTGACAAGAATTTGGGGCTGGAGCATGGTGGGATCGATGTGGCTTTGCCAACATGGCACAGAATAAGAAACTGCATTTTGAAAAGAACTTGATGGGGGTTTGAGAGCTGTGTAATGTTCCTCTCATTGCTGAGAGTCAGGCCAATCCATTCTGCATCACACCTGAGTGAGAGAAAAAGAAGCTGGCATCCACCTGCTTTTTTCTTCTCACCTGCAAGCTTAAGCTCCTGCAGACAGCTGCAGTGAGCACCAACTCAAGGGATTCATTCCTGGCAGGCAGGAATTCAGCACTGAGCTGCCTTCCAGCTATCCTTCTTTCCCTACCTGGAATATCCCTGCAGCATGTCCTGTGGGCCAGCAGAGCTTGTCACATCTCATGCATCTCCCTAGGCTGGAAGCAGCTGAAACTGGCACTTTGCATACCTTGTAAGGCAAGCACCTGGTCCATCCAGGGTGCCATATAAATCAAAACAATCACTTCACTTGATGCAACTTTGTCGTCTCTCACTAAGTGGAAATGTTAGAGAAAAAATGGGGGAGAAACAAGGCTGGTTTAAAAAAAAAAAAAAAAAAAAGTCAGTTTTTTTAAAAACCTGTCCAAGTTGCCTGGGTCTGCAGGGTGGCATGTACCTTTCTCTTTGGGAGTCTTTCTTCAGCACTTGCAGCTCCATGATCCTTGCAGATCCATAATTCCTTCCCAAAGGCATTAGCCCCCTTCTATGTCCCTGTCTCTGAAATCCTAGTTAGAGGACAGGAACCTACCAAAGACAGGGCAAAGTGTGCAGCTGGAGGGGAGAGGGGCAGAGGAGCATCCCCCAAATTATTTGCCCTGCTGCTGCTGCTGCCTCTGCTGCCTGTCAGCCTCACAGAGGGCAGAGCTGAGCTGGCAGTACAGGTGATGACAGCACTGCTGCTGGTAACAGATTTGGAATTGAGGAGCTTTGTCACTTAGCTCTCAAAACCTCTTAATTTGACAGATCAGGGAATAGATAAAATCTGATCAGCTGGATGGGTCTACCCATACCACTGGGGATAGCAGTGCATGAGCAGAGACTGGAGGTTTTTCCCTCAGATTACTCAGCTGCATAGATTTCATTGAGGATTTAAGCAGATCAGATTCCCCCACTGACTCCCCTTTGCACATTCATGTACAACACTGCCAGGCCAAGTATGGAATGAGTTAGGACCTCCACCTACAGACACACCTGCACACAGTCACAGCTTTTATTGTACAGAAAGTCCCAAAGTTTAAAAATGTTCCTTCTGCTCCATAAGGGGATTCCAAGGTGAAAGTGGAATTTCAGCAGCTGAGATATAAGGAAAAACCCTACAGTGGTACTACTTGAAAAGCCTCCAATTAGAAATGCTGCTCTAAACACACATACTAGTTGCTGTGTGTATTACAACTAATCCAACTCAGTTTGCTGAAACTCAACCTAACTCCCCTCTGTAATAATGATATAAGCACTACTTCTTAAGGTGAATTCACTGTAGTCAATAATTAACCAAATATAATTTCTATATTTATTTTTTTAATATTTATATACATCTTTATATATTGATCTCCCATCCCTCACTTGTAAAATACTTGTGGGAGTAATTTTGGTTTATGGATCACTCACAGCTGTTTTATTCACAGAAGAAGAAAGGAGACAGAAGAAATACCCTGGCAGGACAAGGTGACAGAGCTGTGACCTGCACTACAGAGCTTCTTCAAGTTCTTTATTCAGTCAGTTCAGCTGCCAGTGCCGAAACAATTCTGTTAAACCATCTCCAGAGCTCCAGCCCAGCCTCAGCCTACACTCCCAGGGCTTCTTCTCTTTTCCATAAAGAAGGCAGGAGTTTCCTCAGAATGAAAAATCTCTGTGCTGAAGACTGCAGATAAATCCAAAAGGCAGGGAATAGATTGGCCTGTTGAGGCAACAGAGCAAAGTTTGGGGTATGTCCTGACAATGTGCTTAGGAATGATACCTGATGAAGTGACAAATGCCCAGGTGGAATTTCAGAAAACCCCTTATGGGTCAATTTTTTGGCAGTTTCATCACTACCTGCTTCATGCAGAAAGATAAAATTAAATAATTTTTAGAGGCAGAGGACACAGGAATTGTTCGGCTGCTTGATGGGATGTGCTGAAATGTGCTTAACCACTCAGAGAATTCAGGATTTGGGATCTATTGTCATCCATTCTTCTGGGATCTGCAGCTGCATTCCTCCCTCTTTGACCAACTGGGCTCACATTATGCTTTACTCCAATTCAGGACTCTTTTAGGCAAAAGAGGCACAGAGACATCCCACTCTGCCACATGTTGTGGGACTGGCAGCCTCCAACCTGCAGGTTTGCAGTCCTGCTGTGGAATGCACTGCAGCAGAGGTGACCAACACACACCCCAGGAGGAGAGAGAGAAAGGCCCGAGGATTTTCAAAGGACATTTTGAGGTAATTTAGGGTGATTTATATAAAATATAGGGTGATGTTTTAAAATATCACCTAAAAATTAAATTAGGGTGATAATACAGATATTAGGGTGAGATATATATATATAATATAGAAATTTATTTTTTATATATAATATAGAAAATAAGGGTGATAATATAAAAATGAGACCATGTACAAGTGAGGCTCTGCTCAGAGCTGAAGCAGAAAGAAAGAGCTGAAAGAAAAGGTCAAAGCTACCCTGTACTTTATGACCTCATGTAGAATCATGTTTTCTTACACACCAGAAAATTTTGATCCTGCAAGGGACTCCCAAACCCACACTCCTGAAGAACTTCCCAGGTTTTTTTGCTATAGGGATTCCTTCACTTTTTCACTTTCTGTCCCTCTGCAGTGGGCAGTGAGAGGAGATGAGTGTGCTGCATCACATCTTTGCCTTTTCCTTAGAGACACTTTTGGGGTTAGTGGATGATGACAGTAAAAATATATGGGAAGGGAGAGTGATCTGTTGGCACCAAAACATGAATTTTCTGCCAAGTTTTGATGAAAAGTAATGAGAAATACATGCAGTCATGGTCATATCAGCCAGTATGGACTCCCTTGGACTAGTTACCAGAGGAAATCATGCCCTGGAATGCAGGCTGCTCTGCCAGAAGCATTATTTCTTTCTGGAATTCGGTTTCTCAACCCAAGACACAACCACTTTCTGTCTAAACCAAAAATACCAGACAAGAATGTCACATTTTAAGCATGTACTGAAAGTCTGAGTAAAAAGGGAAATGAAAAACCCTTCTGCCCCTTTACCTAACTCTGTCACTCAATTCAAATACTCCTTTCAGGCCAAAAAGAAAAGGACTAACACTTTCAGAGAACTGGCTGGCTTCCAGCATGGCAGAAGTCAGACATGGCCTATTCTGCTCCACGTTTCCTTTAGAAAGAGGGATCTTCTGGAATGGGGGCACACCAAAAAAAGAATGTCAGTGGGTAAGAATTAGTGTATCATTTTGGTGATTGTAGAACACAGAAAGATGAGTGAACACTGGTGATGATGGACTTTTTAAAGGAAAAGCTTTCAAGAAAAAGCTTTTTAAAAGAAACTGCCTGGGAATTGCACTGCAAAAAACCTGCAAGCTGTTTTTGGTCACCCAGTCAGGATAATCAAGCCCTAAGGTTTGCCAGGTTATTCTGCATCTCTTTGCTTGAATGGGAGTGAACTCCCAGGTCAGAGAATGAGTGAGCTAAGAAGCAAAGCAGAGAGCAGCCAGGTGGCTGCAGGATGTGCCAAATCCCTGTGCAAAAGGGGATGTGCTTTAATTCCAGCCTTAGTGTCACATTTTTGTTGTCCCATACCTCAAAGAAAGCACTCAGAACATGAATGGACTGTGGACATCACTGATATCAGCTCTACTTTTGCACTCAAACCAGTTATTTGTTTCCTTTCAATGCAGTTGCTGCATGCAAGCAAAACCAATCACTTTTCAGTGAGGATGCAATATTTGAAGACTGCCAGGGAAAGACTGAGAGCTGTCTTACACTTTACACTTACACTTGTTTAGAGTACAGGGGTGTGAGGGCAGCAGTGTGCTGTGCAGGGAAATGCTGCAGGAATAGCCCTGCTGCAGCAGTTTGTTGGAAGGAGATGCTGTGGGAAGCCAGGGCCAGAGAGGTTTTTGGGTTTCCATAAAGGTGGCTGGCACTGACAGAGAGAACACAAGGAAATTTTCAGCTCTTCTTGTGGAAAAGTGAAAACAAGTGAAAAATGAGAGTGGTGATAGGACAGCCTGATGGGGAACAGCTACTGCTGAACTCAGAGTTTTATCAGTTAAATCAAGGGAGAGCAAAGCCATAATTAAATGGGACTTCATTTGTGGCAGTGCCTTTGGAAGGACAGGCCATCCTTTACATTTACCTCCCTGTATTGCAATAAAGCACCAGAACAAGTGCACTTAATCTTCACTTGGGCCAGCAGGAGCCCTTTTTGCACTAACTGGTATGTCAGAAATGTCCTGTCTTTGACACTGGAAGGGCAGTGATTCCCTTGCAGCAAATATGCAAATATTTCATGGAGGTCACGTGTCCAGAATAGAGAGATAGGAAAGGATAAAAGGGAGACAGCAGCAATCTTGCTTATCTGTGCTTTGCTGTGTTCACAGTCCAGGAGAACTGATATCTGCACCATCGAGATAATGGCCTTGCTCCTCTTGGGACCATCTTCACATGGAGACCAGCTAACAACATGCTACATCTGAAAGAGCTGATCAACAACTGCTCCACTTGCAGACTATTAATCTAATTTCTTTATGATTATCTTTCCAAAAATTTGATCCAGCTGTTCAGCAGTCTTCACTGGGAGGTTAATGAATATGCTGAGCTTGCAGAACAAAATGTTGAGCTTCAAAAAACTTCTGGGTTCATTTTTAATGAAATGTTTTAAATTCTTTGCTTTTAACTCTCTTGCAGGCTTCAGAAGTAGCCCTGGCATCCTTTTATCTTGATTACTTGATATTTTTCATTAGAAGAAACTCGAAATGAGTGCATTAAATTGCATCATACTGTTGCCCTTTTAGCCCAACCAGTATGCAAAATTCAAAGCCTTCCTCTCTTGTTTCCATGCAAAATTGGTATGGTTCCAATACTCTTTTTGTAAATAAGGGAGGGCTGCACAAGAATCTACAAAAAGTAATTTTTTTCCCCCTCTGAACACACAAGGGGTAAAAAGAAGGACTAGAAGAACTCTTGGAGGCTGGGAGGGTGTTAGGGGCAGGTATCCTACACACCTGACATATTCCTAGCCAGCCCTGAGCACCATTTCTAACTACTGCTAGGAAAAGATGGATGTGGCCTGATGCAGTGTGGCTGCCTTCCACCTTCTCCACACCTCCCCTTTCTCCAGCATTCTGCCCCAGGAAGCCCTGCCCTGGTGCTCCTCAGCACCAAACTTAGCCCCTTTTCTCCCTCCCCTTCCTTCATGGCTGCTTTCGCAGAAGGAGCTTGGAGAACCTGAGAACTTTCTAACACAGTGACCCTGCCTGGCTGAGGAACATCCAGAGAAAACATCTGGCACTTAGCTTTGGCTCTGGCCCTCCTTGCCAGACTACAATGTTGGCAGCATCTTCTGGTATTAAATCATTACCAAGAAAAGAGCATTTAAATGGCCTCACTATTTAGCCTCAGCACAGAATGCTTACCATATCTATAGATGCTTGCCAGCTCTGTGACTGAGGGCTAATTTTATCTCCCACCACCGCCAAATCTTTTTCTTCTCCCAGGAAAAAGGGAATTCAGCAGTGTAACCACATCCCTGTGGAACATTCTACTCCTTGACAAATACTGCATGGCTTCCTCCATGCCCAGGTGCTTCTGCTTGGAGAACATCTCACCTTAACACACAACACAGCACAGCAAGAGCATTTTGGAACGTGTCAGAAAGAAGCTTCTGTTCCCAGACCAGCTGATGCTGGCTGCTCCTCCAGGAAGTCCTTCATCAATGTGCTTTATTTTGCTTCTGACTTCATGGGCAGCCTTCACCTCACAGCTCCTGTGAATACTCAAGGTGCACAATTCCTCACAGCTCCTGTGAATACTCAAGGTGCACAATTCTAGTGGCCAAAACTTTACCAGAAGAGCCTAATCATTCACCTGTCTATTCACTATTGATATTTTAGCCTCTCTCCTTCATGGAAAGATGGTTTGGGTGACCTGTGATTATACACCCTGCGAAAAATCTTGCTTTAGTTGTATATTCTCCTTCTCTTTTGCATCCCTATCTGTGAAATTCACAGGAAACTCTTATGGGTGGAGGTAAACTTTAATATGAGGAGCATCCCTCCCTCCCTCACCTTCATGACTGGCACAAGGCACAGCACCACAGATGGCTGTGCTGTCCCAGGCCAATTTTTTTCTGTGGCTGTCTTGCTGGGCCTTATAAAACCATTTGTCCAAAGAAGTCAGGAACAGTTCTAATCTATGCTCATCAGGCTTTTGCATATGGAAAACTTTGTGACAAGTTTATTACCTCCCATGTTTATGTCCCAAGCAAATGCCAGCAGGAGAAGTGTGCTTCTGCTTCAGCCCCTACTGCCCAGCTTCTTGCCAAAACACTTTTGCAGGATCTGAATGCCTTTGGGTCAGCTCCACAGGCCTCGGGGGCAAGCCAGTTCTCGTCTGTTTATCCCTTAACTAAACACTGGCAAACACACAAAGAACACACCACCTTTCTGTAGGAAGAAGTAAACTGACCTTCAGCCTGGCTTTGCCCTTGCTCTGTAAAATAATAAAAAGAGTAAGAAAAAATATGTACTTGGTGCACAGCTCCAGTGACTTCTAAGCAAACCTCGAGCTGGTCTGCAGTGCAGGAGTGGACACAGTTTATTACAGCTCTGGCATTTTTACGTCCGTTTACTATCAACAGGAAGCAAACTGTTTGAGAAATGCCAGACAAATGGCTCTGTGAAATCCTGCAGCCTCCTCAGAGATGCTTTTAAGCAGCTAAACTGGGGAAATCTCTCAGATGAGACTCAGCAATAGCTTGCAGTCAAGATGTGCTGACAGAAGGACAGAGTGCTGTTTCAACTGTAAGAAAATCCACTCTGCTATCAAGTTAAAGCTAATTATGAATCCAGATAATAATCATAGGAGAAAGTGGGAGAGACTGTTCCCTATGAGTTGTAAAATGCATTTATCCTGCACAAGAGCCCTCCTGCAGTTCTGCAGGCACACAGACCTGCATACAAACAGCCTCATTCCCAGCTCAGGCTCTGGGGCTAGTGCTCCTCTGCTGGCTTGCTCACCCTTAACTTCTGCCCTCTCAAATCACTCTTCAGGGGTACAAGCTTTCATCTCCAAAACCAAGATGAGAGTGGGAATTCAGCCTGTCCCAATAAAAGGCCCAGCTCAAAAGCCACCTTTTCCATAACTGCCTATGAAAGGTAAGTACTCCTCATGTTCAGACCACAAGTTTCGTGCTTTGCTGGGAATACACAACACATGGTGGATGCATAACACTCTGATGGATCTCATACACACAGGCATAGAATTCTTCACCAAGACTGCCAAGATCACATTTTTGTAACTTCTTTCATCTTTGTCTTGGACTGGTGGGTGGCAGCCATGGGGAAGGGTGAGCTTAAAATACTGCAAAGATTTGCAGTGGAAAGGTATAGTTAACTTAGTTATGGTTAACTATAGTTACTATGCTATAGTAACTGCATTTCTTTCTTGCAAGTTGAGAAGTCCAGTTTAAAATGCCCCTGTACATAACATTCTCCTTCCTAGGAATATTCACCAACTGTTGTAACAGCACTCAGCATTGCAAATTAATAATGGGTAGACTCCAATCATCCAGTATAATTGCTGGATACTGTGGTATTATAAACATTGGCAAGGACATGACAGGTGGAAAAAGCCTCCTCATACATAAGACTTACCAAGATTTCACTCTAAATTGACATTTAGCTCCTTCATAATGGCAATAAAGAGCTTCATGAGCAATATGTATTTTAAGAGCAGCTCTGACACTCAAGAGTAGGTGCACGGATTTAGAAAGATATAATTTACACTTTGATTCCGAGTACAGGCAACACTCACTGTATAAAAGAGTTGGCTTGTCCTCTATAAATATTTTTGAGGTGACATCAAAGCCAGCTGGAATCTCTTCTGTGGAAAATATGCAAACTCTAGGATTACACACGTGGGCAGAGAGACTCAGCTCAGGGGCAAGATAATGAACAGCCACACTCTCCTCCCAAGGTCACAGCCCCACATTCAGCCTCGATGGATGTTCCTACCTAGAGATTGATCAGGGCCTGACATCAACTGGGGCACTCCTAATCCAGTGCCTAGGCAACAGATATCCATGTTAAAAAACAAACCCTGACAACTTGGTGGACAGCGAGTGCCAAAGGCAGGACGGAGGCAGAGGAATGAGGACATGTGAATTAACGACCACTTTGACCTACATGCATCCTCACCACTGCAACAGCTCAGCCAATGTTCTTCAAAGGGTTTCTTCACGCTGGAGAGAAAACTCTCTGCCTGAGGACTGCAGGGAAAACTGTTCTTCTTCTCTCCATCACGAGTCTAAACGGTGAAGAGGGAGCCCGTGCACCAGCGCTCTCCAGGCAGCACTTCTCTGCTGTGCTGCATTCCAGTGGAAGAATGATCTACATTTATTTTGGCAGCAAGGTCAACTGAAGCAGCTCCCGCCATCCATCCTTGTCCTGCACAGCTCTTTTCCACCCCCAAAGCATTCACTTCAGCAGTGTCACAGCAACTGCTTCATGGGGACGAAACGCTGGGCTTGATCGAGCAACTGAGACAAGTTAAAAATAACCCAGCAAGGAAAGGAGCCCTGACTGCTCTCCCAGCCCAGTGCAGCATGAAGCCCTGGAGCCAGCAGCTGTGGGAGGCAGGGAGAGAGGAGAGGGCAGCAAAGGAACTGTTAGCCCTCGAAGCCACCAATAATGAGATTTTCAAACCGTGCCCTAATTTGATCCTCACATCCTCCAACCTTGTGGAATCACACTGTTTTTTGCCTCACTTTATATATTAAGAAAAGAATGAGTTAGTTACTAACCAGAAGAGAACTCCAAAAACATCATATGAAACTCCAGTCTCATTACCACTAGGTTTTGGGGTTCTCAGAGTCAGACAAACTGGGTCTCTCTCCTCCTTGCAATTCAGCTGGTACTTTCCCTACACGTGGTTTTTCCATGGGTCCAACCAAATATATGGGACAATCACATTCTAAGCATTTACCAAGAAAATGCAGAATTTCCAGCAAGACCACTCTGAACCTGCTACAGTATTACAGTCCCTTTGCTAGATTAAGAAACAGGGTCAGAATTCTTAAACCAAAGATACCAAAGAGACTCTGCTAAACTGAGAAGACTCAGAAATCCCACAACATGGAGTACCACAGTGCATCTCAATGCAGAAAGAGTCTATTAAACTTCCAGGGTTACACACCAAAGACAGTCATCTACCCAACCCATGCTCCCACTTGGATTTTTGCTGTGCAATCCTGTGCAGGGCAAGGTAAGAGGCAGTGACAGGACAGTCTGCTGTGGGCAAACATCCAGCCAGCAGCCAAAGTGACCACTGGCAGGACCCTGGGAACCACTGCTGTCAGAGGCTTTATGAAGAAGTTGGCTGAAGATCTGTCATGAGCAGTTTATTTTGAATGGCTCCTGCCTGGGAGCATCAGAATGGAGAAGACCTCCTATCCTTCCTAGGTTGATCTTCTGGAATTCTGATGAAAGCAGAGAGAGTGGAAGCCTGATCCTGATCCTGTTGCTGACACTGGCTTTTCATTCATCCTTGTTACTGTACCATTAGCTCCTCAGGATGCTGTCCTTGCCATAAAACTGGGATTGAAGCACTTCCTAATTCATATGAACACGTAAAGTGCATATGACACAGACAGAAATGCAAACATGATGTGTTATCTCTAGCTCCATTTCTATCTGTAACCATTTACCTACAAAACATACATGCACTGCTTCCATAATGCCATTGCAGAGAAACATGAAAACAGTAGATGAGAAAGAAAAGCTTTAAGGCTAAGGATACAAGGACAATAATTCCACAGCTGGTACTTAGAACTGCTATTTTTGCAGCAGAGAGACTCCACCTCAGACTAGCAAAACTTTTCTGATGACAACAAGGGAGTAATTAGAACCTCTGTCAGCAGAACAAATAACTCACTGCCATGGTACACTGGAACCTGTGTGTTCCAAAACATCACACGTAGCAGGGATACTCCCTTTCGTGCCAGTCTGTGCCAAAATGAGGACAGGACAAGCTGTAAGAGAAAGGAATATTCTCCAGCTCATGCCATGCTGAGAGGCTGTATGAGAGGGACAGACTTACGTGACAAAACTTCTGTGTGAAGGCCCCAGAAGGCAAAGAAGCTGCATTTTAAGGGACGCTTTTCAATTAATGCCTGAGCAGAGCAGGCATTTAAAGTTCATTAGAGCACTCCAAGGAACAGGAGCAGAAGACAGAAGAATCCTTCTTGGCTTATCTGTTCAGCTGCCACTTCAGCGTGCCAGCAGCTGGACTGTGCTACACAGCCTTGCATCTTACACGTAAAACACAGTTTACTAAATACATTCTACAGGAACACAACACAGGATTCACACAAAACAACCAGCCTCCACCCCTGCAAACACAGGGCAGCCAAACTTAGCTGCTGCTCGTTGAATCACATTGATTGCAGCTCAAAGATCTGCCTCTGCTCTTTGCAGAGGATGCACACACAGACATTGCAGGCACATTCACGGGGGCCAGCTGAGCTTTCTGCTGTCCTGCATGCATCTACATACATTAGCTGTGGCCATGCAATAGCTGAATACAGTACAGACAAGTTTTAAACACCACACACACTACAGAAGCACATTTCTGCAGAGATTAGATGTCTGTTCTCAAGAAATGACAGGAAATGACTGGGGAAAATTTATGAAAACTGAAATAATCGCCATGCAAATCACCAAAGTGGGTTTGAGATGCAAAGGGATTTAATTCATCAATTTGCACAGATTAGGCAAAACTGAAATTCACTGCATTAAGAGCTCCTATTTATTTCTTAAAACCTTTCTTGGCAGGGAGCCATTAGGTACTTGTAAAAGATTAGAATTATTGGTGTTTGATGGGCTCTCCTAAAAGGAATAGAGGGAGAAAATCGCAGACTGGAGTCATTAGGATCATCTTCTGCTAACTCCTGTATTTTACAAAAATATACTTTAAAAAGCATAAATAGATGACAAATTGCCTATCACCTAACATGATTCCTGGCCATCTGCAGTGTCTGTGAGCTCATTTTTCCAGGCAAACCACCTGCACTCCACAAGTGTTCCTCCCTACTCCCGTTGACACATCCCATAGGCTGAAAGATCCATTTTACAGACAACTTTGTTTTGTCCTGCCACATGAACACTCAGCAACTCCTCCAGAGCTGCAAATCAGCTATTTTAGACCACCAAGCTGGCTCCCTTCTTCCTTTCAGTACTGTAAGTGGGCTGACTTCAGCCAAGATGCAGGAGAGCTCTCGTGGCTGCCTGCAGACCTTCCTCACGAGCATCTGTCAGCACAGCTCCAAAGCAATCAGCAAATCTTCCCTGCTCTCCTCACCCCAGACCCTGCTCCCCTCCTCCCAGGCATCCCTTGTTTGGATGATGCTGCTTCTAGGAAACCACCACAAACATTCCAGCCCACATGATTTACAGGCTAGGACCTAATCTCAGGTTTTTATTGGGCAAGAGATTAGCACCCTAGCCCATTTCATTAACCGTGCATCAGCAGGCCCAATTTGTTGATTGACTGAAGTGATGTGATTTGAGAGGTTTGTGGAAAGAAATGCTTATGTTGACCCTGTAGTCCAAAAAAGAAGAAAACCAGCAATTTCTAAGGCAGTTCTACAACAAAGAAACATACCCAGAGCAGACAAAGCAGTAGTTGGTGGTTTTCGAGGTAATTAGTTTTCAAAATTACGTTTATGCAGACCTCCTATGTTTTATACTTTAAAATGTCCTTTAACTTGCCTTCAGTACTGCTTCTGCACTAGAATACTGACAAATGCAACTTGAGAAACAACAAGAGTCGAAGTGTCTCATCCTGCAAAACCTGATTTTGAGCCACCTGCTTGACTTCAGCACATATGGGACTGAGTCTGAGACTGGGGTCACTGATTATTCCAGGAAAGTGGGCCCAAGTCTAGCTTCTCACAGGGTTTTTCCTTTCCCTTAATCTCTTGGTCAGCCTGAAATATGGTTTGTTGTTGTGCCCACTTAAAGGATTTATCTTTTTCCCTCCCCAGATTTGTAAAAGAATCCGAATGTTTCGTATGTCCACGTGAGGGTGAAAGCCATCAGATTTTAACAGATTTAAAGCTCTCCTGCAAACAGAAAGACATTAACACCTCTGGTGTTAGCCCAGCCTCTCTCTGCTGCATTCTCACTGCACTGCTTATTGCAGCTGATACAGGCACTAAAAGAGAACTGGCTAAAAACCTAAATCACATAAAATGTATTTGTCATGAGCAGTGCTGGCCACAGCCACGTGGTCCTTTAATTCCAGTCTTCTGTGAAAATGAACTGTGCACTGACACTTCCTCCTCGCTTTATAATTTGCACCAGGTGCTAATAGTCACCAAGCTACAACTAAAACAAGGGATGGGATGAAACGTGCCCCAGGAAGAGGAGATTTGGCAGGGAGGCAGATGCACTCAGCAGTAATCGGCTGAGGAGCACATCTGTGCAATCTGTTGCGCTGCTGGAGGCTCAAACCTGCAGCTCTCACAGAGACTGAAAAGGTTTTCAGCCTTGCCATCCATCTTTTAAGATCAGTCAGTGCCACGAAGGAACCTTGCATGATTTACCAGAGTGCTCTCTCTCTTACCTCGAGACGTTCCAAAGAGACCGTGTGGGGCTTGGACTTTGCAGGATGAATAAACAAAGCTCGAATGCTACAGAGTTCTGAGATTTTCTTGTTTTGCTAAGCTTTTTTCCCCCTGCTTCTTATGTATAATACAGATTCATGCCTTGCTTACTTTGAAAGGTCGTGCTAACGCCAAAAATTACCACAGCACGTGAATCAAGAGAATGAAAGCTGTGTAACAGAGAAGACCTTTCCATTTGGGCTTCTTAAAAGCTCCAGTATTTAGTTTAAAATTCCAACAGTTAATGAGCAATTTTTGAGAAGGGATGTCCTTGTTAGGAATTCAATAGCTCTACTCTTTCAATTATCAAGTAAAATCACACTCATGCTTGAATACCTAGGAGCAAAAATGGGTACAAGCCACGAGCACAAGAACATCCTTTGAAAAGGTCACTTTTAAAAGACATTCCAGAGTGCAATACAAGGCAGCTGTGTTACCTCCCCCAAGAGCCTGACATGTTTTCAGTCCTTTTAAATATAATTCTGGGGAAATGAACAGGCTTCATTTTTCTCCTCGGCTTTGCAGAGACCTTAGCCCTTGGCACACAGGTACTCCTGTTTTATGGCATCCAAATTTCGACATTTATTCTAATTACCTGTGCTGGGAGTATAGGTATAACCTTCCTGGCCAGTAAAAGGAGAAAAAGACTCCCCTGGAAGGTGATAAAAGAGCATCAAACAGAAGCCTCTCTCTCTGCTAACAATATAAAAAGCCTGAAGTTCAATACTGAGCTGCTGTTACAGCTGTGATGGTCTGAAGTTGCACATTAGCTCATATTTAGAGTGAATTAGTATGAATATACATCCCTGTGCTTAAGCACCTTCAGACCCAAGGCCATTCTGGAAAATGCTAGATAAAATTCAGTTATGATTTACAAATTGTACGTTACTGTACATTATGCTCATATATGCACAGGTACAGCCTCCGTGTGTGTGTGTTCGGAAGTTTTCACTCTTTAATTTACTCCTGAGTGTAACCAAAGGCTGGATGGGACTTTTCAAGGCACCACAGGGCAGGAGTCAGCTTGCTGCTGCACTTTCTACTCCTCTGGATCTACACTTATGGCAAAGAAAGAAAAACACATCTTTTGTCAGAAGCAGACGACAGTGAGTTTGGGAGGAGCTTTTTTTTTTTTTAAATTTCAGTTATTATCTGTATTTTGGAGTTTATTTCTACAAACTGTCACAATAGACAATATTTGAGACACAGAGGAAAAAAATATCACAGTATTTTGAAACTAAACAGCGTTAGGAAAAGCTACAGTCACAAGGATAACTGGTACTAATAAGATGACAGCTTGGAAAGAAAAGAACACAAGGACTCTGAAATTGTGATTCACATCAGTCCAAGACTTCAGACAGCAGGACCATCAACCACTTCTCTTTCCAAAGGATATTCCCAAGAAACTGCCCTTATTGCTCTGAGTGACAACAGGAAAGAAAAAAACAGATGATGGGGAGAGGTTAGTCTATGCTGTGATAATGTACAGATCCAGCTTATACGCTGATAAGGTTGTTTTTACTCATCTTGGGAAAGTTGAAAAAAAATGCAAACTTAGCAAAGGTTTTATGGGATAGAGAACCCTGTCATGTCTCTGCAAGCTCAGTTGAGGCTTTCCACTCTGAACTATGGGACAAAAGGACCTAATTAAAAAAAAAGAAAATAAACCAATGGAGAACAATGCTCAAAGGAACAAAGCTGAAGAATGTTCATTAGCCAAGTGTGTCCAGCTCCACTTTACATAATGCCATATCCTGGGGAAACCTGCTGCTGGCTGTGCCTGCTGCCCTGGCCAGCAAAGTTCCAGCTGCACAGGGCTCTCAGATGGACACAAGGAGCTGGCAGATCTCCCCCTCACTTCTCAGGAAGAAGGAACCAAAGGCCCACACGTATTTGCTGCTCCTTTCCCAACCCGTGACACGCAAATAGGCACACTGGGGAAGGGGGGCCTTGCCAGGAACCAGCTGCTGCTGCTTCTCTGTGCTGTAAAAGAAAGCATGTGTGTTCCTGCATGTGTGTGTGCATGGGCTTGGATGGAGAGAGAGGATGAAGTAATGATTCCCAGCCTCAACCCAGGCCAATTAACATTCCCTTGGAGGTTTTTAATTAAAGCGAATGTCTGCCCGACAAAGAAGGCGAGTCTGGGAGGTTGACATCTCATCTCCTCAAAAAAACACACACAGACACACCTCCCAGATAAAGGCTATTTATTATCTGCTCAAGAGACTTTCTGGGATCCATTCCCCTCTTTTGGCCTCACTGTGGCCAAAGCGTCCCTTTCTTATCTGTCTGACAGGTCTACACAATGCTTAATTGACTTGCCTGGGGTCTTGGGTTTTCTTCTTTAGGGAAAGCAGAGCTTTGGGGTGGTGATGGAGAGAGATCCCATCCTTTTGGCTTTTAATGAAAAGAATCCCATAATAAGGCGAGCCATTTGCAACCATGACCCCCTAGAAGATACTGTGTGGACAACTGTTTTCCTCCCAGTGGGAGCTGGGAAAAACACAGGGCTGAATTCTCAACTACTTTGGCTTTTGTTTCCCTAACACTGCAAAAATACAGCATTCAGGAGATGGAACTTCCCTTATGCTGAAGCCGGGTTTTGAAAACACCAAAACCTTCAAAAAAGTCAGTCTTGCTCAGAAACAGGCACAGCTGACTGCACACACACTTCTGAAGTTTGACGCGAACTTCACGTAAGGAAGTTTGAGAAGGGTCAGCTGTTGCTGAAAGCCCCCACAAATCCTAAAAAACAGCTGAAGGTGCCTGAACTGAGCATACTGAATGTTCACAGACACACAGGTATGAACAAAAGAGCACTCAGTCCCAAGCCATGGCAGCACTGCCCTTACTAATGCCTTGGGAGATGCAACTTCTGTCCCAGGAGCTCGGGATTCACTACATTTTCCAGAGCAGCACTGGATGGCAGCATGGACCCTGTGAGCATGTTCTGATGGCAGGAGCTGAGCCACCTGAAGAGCCCCTGGCTGTCAGCAGGACCCACGCTGCCCTGCCCTCCCCACCTTGGCACACCAGGTCTTGCCCTCTCCTCCTGCACCAGCACACCCCTGATGTCCCCCCGAGCCATGCCAGCACATCAAGATTTATGTGCAAACCCACATCAAGTCAGGGCACAATTTGCACCCCCACTGTTTATTCAATACTGAGGGTTTTGTTCCCAAGTTTAGTGAGGCAAACCCACTGGCTGAGATGCCAACCACAGCCCTGGGTCAGTGCAAAGGAACAGGCATGCACAGGGTGGGGAATGGAAGACAGAAAGCCACGTCTGCCCCTTGGACAGCAAGCCATTAGCTGTCACTTCAGCTCAGGCCTCCTGAAGTGACCAAACCCCTCAGTAAGGGATCCCAAGCAGCTCAACCACAGCAGACTCATCCAAAACTTTGCCATAAATGCAGTCTCAGCAACTGCAGACGACAATATGCATTTATAAAATGACCAAGGCTGGCCTCTGTAGTCCCTGGCTCTCCCTGCTCCCCATCCTTCCAGCAGAGCCAGGACACACTGCTCCTGCCCTGTGCTTGCAGCCCTGACCAGGGCCAGAGCAGGGAAGACGTGAGGAGATAAGGGAGTTTGCATCCCTCGCTTTTTTTTGGCTGCTGCTGTAGACAGACATTGGTGAACTCACTGCCCCGGGTGAAATCTGCTTGCTGAAAATTTCTTTCTCTTTCCCAGAAGAAGAGGAAGGTTGCTAGCCCTGCTGGAAGGGGGCAGCCCACCTCACCCACACATTGCCCCAAGGATTTATTTTGTCTTGGAATCTGTGGTAAACTTCAAATTTTCCTGAGGATCTATGTGGAAATGGTGCAGCAGAGCAACAGTGCTGGAGGAGGGAGGGCTTGAGGGAGCCTTCCCCTTCTTCCCCCTCATGGCTTTGGGGCAGCACTTTGGAGAGGCTGCTGACAGCACAGGGAATGAGCCATGTGTCGCCACAGGGTAGGTGACAGCAGAGCACTTACCATATGTGAACATCTGTGAGATTCAAGGGCCTTTGATACACCCTTGGGCTGGGTGAGGTCTGTGCACACTGCTAGTTGGATGGAATAAAATTCAAGAAATTCTCAGTAGAAACCAAGGAAAGCTAGGATTCTTCTAACTACCTGTAGTTCAAGGAACTGAACTGTTCCCATGACTTGCATTCACTAAAGACACTCAGTGTCTAGTTGCTGCATTAAAATCAATTTTTATAATTAGATAACAAAATGGAGAAAACAGAGAGAGACAGGAACTCTCTGAGTGCATGCTACAGAAGCCCCCAGATAACATAATAAATCCAAGAGGAAATCTGCAATTAAGGGTGAGGACATTCCATAAACTGTTTCTCTAATGACAGCTTAGTATCTCCTCTATCTTGCATTCTGAAATTAAAAGATGCTGCTTCTGCATGCCACCAGAGCTTCCTTGCTGTTCTCACGCAGCAACGTGATTCCATCCCCCAGAACTGTGTCCCAGGCTCACAGCTGTACACTGTGTGCACACACCAACCAGCCTGTTCCCAAAGCTTTAAATATATAGCAGAGACTTTCTAAAGGTCCCTGTCCTCACACAGCACCTTGAACACACCTAAAGGCAGACAAAGCATAGGGAGATTCTCAGGTGGAAGCGTAAAAATGCAAAGAACAATGATCATAAACAAAGTTGAAGTCCGTTTCAACAGATAAACGCATCATATATTCTATGTTTGTGTATTAATATATGATAATTAAATCCTCTAGCACTAATGCCGGCTTGGCCTGGAACCAAAGCAGCTGTCTTGGGGGATTCTCTGCATGGTACTCCCTCTTAAATACACTAGAAGCAGACACTTATCCACTTTTAGGCCTTTTATAATGTTTGCATGGACAAAAATAGAGAAAGAGGTGAAGACGGGAGGCATGGGGGAGAAAAGAATCAAAACAAAAAAAGCAATGCAGCCTGGAAGTCAGGAGCAGCGAGCTCCCCGCAGCACAGCTCCGGGGGTGTTTTCTGAGCCTCTCAATGGGGATTCAGAGCGCCGCCGCTTACTGGAGGGAAGCAGCCTAAAGAGATTATCCAAGTTTGCAATTGTATATAGGTTTGGTTATTTTACATGCGCCTTCTGATGTCCATTTCCATCCCAGAGACGGAGCTAAAAAGCGCGGCTTTGTCTGCTCCCCCTCAGGAACGGGGGTGCGGGCAGGCGGCTTTTATCAATGTTGCCATGCAGAAAAGTTCCTAATCTCTCTGAAGCCCAGCCTCACTTCTCTTTTGTCACTTGGCCTTTGTCTGCTGGTATTTCAAATCTACAAATTCCAAAATGGTTTCCAGTGCAGACTTTAATGGGGACACTTTAATCTGACACCGCACTAAGCAGAGAGTCCTGTTATTCAGCCTCTAAAACTGCACCTTGACTTGGGCCAAGGAAAGTGCAAGGAGCCAGGCACAGTGAAAACAAGTACTTTGAAGAGGAGCAAAATTATCTCTGCAGAAAATACAGCAATTGAATCATTAATAATGTATTTGCAACTCTGCATCAAGCAACTATATGCAGCACTGTATTCATAAACTTTGCGGAAAGAAAGGAAAACTTAAAACCAATAATGTTGAAGTTCTTGAAATTTAAATAACATTGACCATTGGTTTGCCTGTTACAAATAACTAAAACCTCAGTTTAAGAAAGTAAGTCACTCAGGCAGAAGGAGTCTCATTATTACTGGTGCAGCTGAGAACTGCTATCCCTAAAAAGATTCCTGTGTCAGAGAACATCCTGTCTTGCCATCTGAAAGACTGAAGTACTGCTGCATGAGGTACAACAAAGAGACATTCCTAACGTTACTGCCTTGTCTTCAGAAGGATCAGACCTCCCTTTAGCCTGGTGTTGTGGTTCTGTGGGGAAGTTCACCCCTGCCTGATTGTGTACCGTGTGCTTCAACCAGTTTATCTGGAGGTGAAGAGTTCACCATTCCTAGAACTTCTCCCCTGTGACCACTTCCAGCTCTCTCTGACCTACTTCTCCTAAAGGTTCCAATTTATAATGTATAAAAGTAACTTCCTTATAAAGCATCCAAAACGCTGCTAAAGGGTCTACAACCTTTTCTGGCGTTACAAAAAGCTCTCTGGATTTTGTACCAGCCTTCCTGGCTCTGCAGGTTGGCTCTGGCTCCATCCCTGTGTGCAGAAGAGAAGATAACAATTTGTTGCTAAATGCCAACATCATTTTTCATATCATTCTGGGCAGTCGAAGTATTTTCAAGCATGTGAAGTAGCAGTAGTGGGGCAAGGGATTTCATGAACTGTCCTGTCACATTGTTTTATATAAATGGCTTAAATTAGTGCAAGCTGACTCTGTCAGTGAGATATTGGTCTCCAAGCTGCATCCATATGTGTAACAGAGCACGGGAAGATACAGAGAGATCGAGGTCACGTGGAATAAACAAGAATAAGCACAAAGTCCAAACCTCTCTGTGTCTGTGGATGTTTACAACCCTGCAAACTGAAGCAGCCATGAAGGAACCACCTGACACTTGGGAAGCTGGACACAGCCCCAAGTGCAACACAGAGAGTGCCCAGAGGAGGTGAGGTGATGATTTCATCTCAGC
Source organism: Phylloscopus whistleri (assembly GCA_017589585.1). NCBI lineage: Eukaryota > Metazoa > Chordata > Aves > Passeriformes > Phylloscopidae > Phylloscopus > Phylloscopus whistleri. The sequence continues at coordinate 1,246,349 of JADMLD010000920.1, forward strand.
TCTTGGGCAAGATCAGTTTTCCAAACCTTGCTACACTGAGAAATCAATCCACAGGCCACGACTCTTAAAGAAACCGGGGTTCATCGCTTCTGCTGGTCACAAAGTGACTTCTGTGCAAAGGCAAGAGTCTGGGACAAGGCTTTTTTTTCCTCACACAACATCCCCTAAATGCTGCCACTGGCAGCTTCTGCTGAAAATGGCAGTGTTTCATTGCATCTCCTTCACCACACAGGAAAAAACATTAACCTCCACTGAAGTCACTGTTCCTGGAATCTGAATTTCCTTTGCCTAGCACACACTGTAGATCAGGCAGAGTGACAGTATGGTGTGTCAAACTAAACTAAACTAGCACAGCTCAATTCTTTTTGTATCTTTTACAATAGTTGCAGCTAAAAATAAATGTCAGCTACTGACATACCAAGCACTAATCAGAGTCCGCCCTTTTTTACTTCAGGAGAACTGAAAGTATTTTGTTTGCTTTTTGTCAGAAAATTCCCAATCTTAAATCTTACATCTGCTAAGGTTAATAAACCTCACTGTGTCATCCTCTTCTGCTCCTTCTTCCTGCTTTTCTCTCTGTGCTCATGCATGTTTGGAGAGCTGTGCCACTATTATTTATGACACTACCAACCCTCCTGCCTGCTCAGACATTTTTATGGCTCATGGCCACATTCCAAAGCACAGCGTTAAGGGGCTTAATGGCTGTGGCAGAAAACTTTTCAGATATTACACATGTGTCAGCCTAATATTTTAATCATGCTGTGCTTCAGGTACAACACTTTGCCCTCGGGGGATTGTCAGGTTCCAGCATACTGATATATGTTTCAACAGCTCTTTGCCTCAGGAGGGCTTAATCAAAATTTATAGAGGGGCAGTGCATTCTGTTCAAGGGCATGAGCAGGCACGAATCTTGCACCTCGATCTACATCATCGTCCCTGGCTTGTAGCTGGCTTTTCCTGCATGGACACTGTTCACACACCTGAGTGAGCTGAAGGGCTGGCTCCCGTTCCCAGCACTCCCTGCTGAGGTGTATTTTCTAATCTGCTTGCAGCTGGTGTGACAGGGGTGAAGCTGTCCTGGAGCAGGGTGTAAGTTCTGGAGAGCCTCCTTGTGCTGGGAGGGTGTGAGAGGTGCAGAGGGGGACGGGGCACTGACACCTCAGCCCCAGCTCTGGCACAGGGACATGCTCCTCAGAGTTACCTCCATTCTGCACGTGTCTCCAGTCTTTAATTGCACATTAAATGAGAAGTAGCTTGGATTAAAAACCTGTCAGTTCACACAGAAACACAAGCCACAGCCTGAGCAGGATGCCCTAGAGCTGCAGGCAAGGCCCTGACTTGACCCTTTCAGGTCCATCTGGCCATTTCCAAGCTCTGGTGCCAGAGAGTTTTCAAAAGGTGTCTTTTAAAAGGCAACTGAGACTGTGAAAAGCCTTGAGGCATGGACACATACCCAGCTAGTGTCCCTTCTAAGCTCTGAAGGCAGGGCTCAAATGATAACAATCATGGTTTAACTGATGGGGGTTGTTCCCCAGAAGGACCAGAATACCTCACATGCACTTTCCCCTGCCATCTGCCCAGCCCACCACACTACATAATTATGCTCTGCTCAAAGGTTGGCCCCGATTGTGCAGAGGTGAGGCATGAAAAGGAGGATTAAGGCTCCTGACTCAAAAGCTTTGTAGGAAGGACTGATCCAAGGTCAGGCACACACATCCCTTTCCCACAATGCCCAATGGAAAAAAATGAACTGCAGATTAAGAGAATGGCCAACAACATAGCTGTTGTTATCTGTTTTCAATCTTTTAAAAACAAAACTTGCACGAAAATTAAAATAAAGTATGCAAGCAGGAAGGAAATGTCTCTGGACATTTGGAATCAATTGACCATGTGCTTCAATATCTAAACCCAGACTGGCCCAAAGGAGAAGCCTGAGTAAAAAACATCCTAAGAGAGAAGACCAGCACGCTCAGACAGGCCCCATTTGGAGAAGACCTTTCCAGAAACTAGTTCCTGGGGCTACATTTAACACAAATTTAATGACAAAAACTTGCATTCACAAAGCTATTTTCTGCCTCAGGCTGCAAACACACCTGTCTACAAGCTCCTGTGACTATCAAAGCTGGGACCTGCCACTCTTTCTACTGTAGAGTCCAGTGCAAATTCACATTTCCTAAGAGTATTTCAGATACAGGGTCATTTCTGAATGAGAACACAACATACTGCTTACTCCAAAACTAAATGAATATACACTGCAATACAAAATAAACAAAATCAAAAGGGCACTGTTTAAATGTTACAGAACAAAAGAGATACCAGTTTTACCTCTCTTCTATTTTTACCAGCCTTCAGACTGAAAAAATCACTACAAGAATATAGTACTGATTGCTGTTGGCTCCTTGTGTCCCTGCACGCCAGCCTCCAACTGCGGCTGCTGATCTTACACTTAGAGCAGAAACTCTGACAGCCCAAAAATACTGGATTGTCTTTCTGCTGGGGTTGTCCAGCTCCCAGCACAGTGGGAGTCTTCTGCTCCCTGGGCTCCTGTGCAGCACTGCAATGGAGAACTGAAGCCAATGTTGAAGACACACAGCTCATGTACACTCACATCTCAGTTCCTCAACCAGAACCTCCCACAGTGCAAAAGAATATGGGGAAAATAAAATTAAAAAATAGTTCATGTGCTCTCTGGATTTGTGACGTTAGGAATGTACAATGAATGCTCCAGACCAAACCATTATTCCTCAGTGAGAAGGAGGAGCTGGAGGCAATGACTGAGAAAGAAGGAAGTCTCCAGAGCAGCTTCTCACTCCTTGCTGGGAAACTGCACAGCACCAAGGCAGCATTCAGCACAGCTGGAGTGCAACCACCACTCTGGCTCTGAATGGGACAGAAAAAGACCTTCTGGTCTTTGAGGGGAAAACAAAGAAGCACCTCCAGCCTTGGTGGGACAGAGAAAGGACTGTTCAGCCCCCAAAACAGCAGCAGAAATGGGCCACTGAGCAATGCTGCTCTCTGCAATGCTCTTACAAAAAACTCTGCAGGAAAAAGAAAGTAATTCTTACAGCACAAAGACTCACAGAAATGCAGTGTGGCAAACCCAGCCTCCCTCCCCTGCAGAAAGCTGCCTGCTGCTCTCAGGCTCAGCTCAGATATGCCCTTCCCTGTGCTGCCTCTGAGATGAGACACTTCTGCCACCATCATCCTGATGCAGAGAAACTATCTCTGCCAACAAATTGACAGAGAATTTCAGTCTTAATAATCATCCTGCCCTGCACTTCAGCCTGATCCACATCCCAGAAGCAAGATTAATCCACTAAGCCTCTCAGCTCCTAGAAACGATACTTACAGGCAAACAACTATCCCCACTCATTCTCTCACTCAGATGATAATCAGGAAAATGTCTGTATTTGGCTCACTATGACAAGCTGATTTGAAACGTCCTAAGGAGCACAAGCTCGTTGACTCTGGGATAACCCTGCTTGTCCCTGTGCTTTAGCCTGGCAGCCTGGGGAAGAACCAGGTCTCCTCAGAGGCATTTTCCAACCTTGACAACTCTGTTTCTGTGGTCTGTGGAAGGGTTAATGCCAGCTGGTTACACAAACCCTGATCACTGCACATCCCAGCAGGGCAGGTGCCTCCATGGAAGGGCTGGTGATCCCTCAGCTCCTTCTCCCAGACAGAACAATCACAGGTGCTGCTCCACTCGACTCCAATGTTTACATCCTACTGATGCATTCTTCTGATTTGAAAAATGACAAGCAGATATGGAGAGTTTATGGACATCTTGACACCTTGGTGAACCAGAATCCATATTTACAATTAAGTCTGAAGCTGGATGGCTTGTTAGGAACCAGCTCAAGCTTCCACTATAAAGAAATCAATACCTTTGAAGCTTTATCTCGCCACACCTTGGTTTAGAAAGAATATTTTGTTTAGTCTTTGCAAGGATAAGAAAAGGAGTGAATAAAGACATAAAACATCATAGCATTTAAGAAAGTCATAGCATTTAAGAAAGAACTGGCTACCAGTTTTTCCTTTTTTTTTCTTTTAATTTTCCATTTTGATGCAATTATGCTTTATCCTACAACTTCAACTTTTTTGTTCTTATTTAGAGTTTAAAGCATTTGACTGATGAAGGTTATTTTTAAAATGTATTTATAATAAAATATTCAAGCTGTTACAGGGAGCTAGCAAACCACACATTTTTTCATATGCGGATAATATACGCAATTTCTGGTGGAAGAAAATTGTCTTTCAGAATTTTATTTTCCCTTGGAATCAAAAGGGGCTGGAGAATGACAAGACAGGTAATAAAACATATGCAATGCACAGTATGCCACAGTCTATGGCTGCCTCACATTAAGAAGAGGTTAATTAGAGCAGCAATATAAGGGAAATGGCAGTGGAAACTACACATAATCATGCAGAAAGGAGAAATAACTTGTCCAGCCCTGCCAGGCACTCACCAGGCCCCAAGGCTGTACAGCTAGAACAGATGGCCAAGGAGTTATGTCCTCTTAAGTCTTAGTAAATCTTCCTCCAGCTTTGGCTTCAAATGCATGGTGAAACAGGTCAAAGCCAACCCTGCATTTCTGGGCGGGCAGGTGAAATTAAAAGGCACAGGTATCTCAGGTCTGCTCTGGAAAGCAGCAGTTTTGCTCAGCATCACCTCTGTCTAACACCTGATTTGGAGTCTATGCCTCATTTCCTTCCAGGGTCAAGAGTTTCCTAGGTTTTTGCCCACTGAGGAAGGCTCATCACGACACCCTTCCTAGGAGATTTGGCACATGTGACATCTCCACGGAGCCACAGCTTTGGAGGAAGCTGTGTCCTCCACCTGGCAGGGGTAAAGAGAAGCCCTAGGAAGAAACTGTAGGCACCTCATTGCAGCAAAACGAAAATGAACACGGATGTACATGGGAATGATGGGAGCAGAAGAAGAATTTGTTGCTAATGTTCAATTATCTGATAGCTAAGTGGGTTGGGAAAGCCACACAGACATAGCAGGTCTTCACCTAAATGTCTGCAAAAATAAACACTTTTCTTTCAGCAGCTTCATGTTTAGTTCTTGCTCTTTTGGCAAAGTGCTTAAAATGTTTAGGGGTTGTACGTGGTCTGAAGGTCCCAGAGCATACAAGCCAGGCAGGTCACTCAAGAAAACTGTGAACTCACAATTTTTTCTAATTTATTTCTTTGTACAACGCTCTGAGAAGCCTTGATTGCTTCAACACCTTCCTAAACCATGCTCTCCAGCAACTTTGGCAAACTCACACCTACATTTTGTAGTCTCAACAATAATCCATTCCACAGTGAACTGGGTACTTTCTAACACATTCTCCCACTCCAGTTGGGCTCTCCTAAGGACAAGGAATCATTCAAAGGGCTTTGCTGTAACTAATCCTTCTACCCCTCAAACAATAAAAATCAGCAAGCTCAATAAAACTAATGGTGAAAGAACATAAGGCTGGAACAACTGAGTTAAACAGAGGGTTTTATAACAAACCCCCAGCCCTCCAGTGCTGAAATCCAACTTCCCAGGAGGGCTCCTTTTTCCTTCTTGCTTTTCTGAAGTCTTTCTTGATAAAGTTCTGTGACAGGACTAATTCTGTGTAACCAGTGTGTGCTAATTGAAATGCAACCCATCATTTCCTTCTAGGTGATCTGTTCTCAATATCTGCTCTGCATCAGGGTTTTGATACTGAGATGCACCCACTGTGCCATTGGGAGGGAGGAAAAAACCCTATTAGCTGCAGCAGAGATGATGAAAAGCAGAGAAATGAAAGGGGAAAGGAGACAGAAGGCTCTCTCTCTTTAGCCAGGGCCGTTCCATATTCCCCATGACTCTCCAAAGCTGGGCCAGCACAGACAAGTTGGCACTTGGTGCCCTGGAGAAACAGGCTGGCAGTTTGGCATGAGGCTTTGAAAGACAGCCTGGGTTTGGATGCCATCCGTGCGCTCCAGCTGACACCTGACTTTGGACAGAGCTCAACAGGAAGCAAGGCATATGGAAAAAAAGCCTTGTCTAGGGAACAATGAGAAGCTAATAGAGAAACCTAAATGAGACATGACTCAATTAATGAGAGCTGATGGGGCTAATGACTAAACAGATGGTATTCCTAAAAAAAGACGAGGGAGAGGAAATATAGCTGTGATAATGGACCTGCTGTAGTGTAGATGGCAACTCTAATGCTGTCTCTTGCAGAGCATTGAAAGCTCTGAGAAAAAGGAGTGCTCTTTGCCTCAACTGCAATACAGAGCAACCTGAAAGAGGAAACTTACCTGCATTAAGGCACCTCATTCCTCCTTCCTGCAGGTGGAAGATGATTTTATTTAAAATGTCTCCTTCTACAACAGGCAGGCAAAAACAAGTTCTGCAACCATATTTTCTATCTGTACATACACCCACTTTGTTTTTGACAGACTACAGTAGAAAAGTCAAAGTCTTTCAAAGTCAGAAGTGCTTAGAGCCAAGACGTGGCTCTAACTAAAGGAGTTTCTAATTGCAAAGCACCACACAGTGCTGCTGTCAGCATCATCCTGCAATGGGAACTCAAGGACAGACAGACTGTCCTCTCTTGAGACACTCCTGCACATTCCTGGAGCAGCCTTGAGAAGGTTTGACTGGATTTGATCCCACTTAATGTTGTAACTCTGCAGAGATTACAGGTCAGACGTTATGGGCCACTGGACTGTCAAGGCAAGTCAACATTAGGGCAAGGAGCAGCCTCTGTCCCTTTTGATGATCTGTCAAATACAATTATATTTGTGACATCTTATCACAGGCCTGAGAAACTGTAATGAGCTCAGACCTACAAATCTGATCCAAAGACGTTTCCAGTTCTAACCAGCAGCCTCCTTTTACGTGTTACCCAGATGTTCATTCATCAGCCACTCTTGGATGAAGCTGCTGCAATCAATACCTGCAGTTCCTGTGGATTAAACATGCCACTGTAGCATGTCTGCTCTGATCCCAGCTTCTGCAACAATGGGCCCCTCTGTGGTGCGTGCCAGCAGGAGGGAGGAGGGAAGGTTTGCCCTGCTCAGTGATGTGTTATGACTGACAGGAGTGTCTGCTCTGGGATGAACTTGGGATTTCCTCCCCTGTAGCCTGAGATAGCACACAGCTGCCTCCTCCCAGACTATCAGCCTGATGCAGCCAGCAATACAACCACTCACATCTCCTCAGGCTTTTGCATTTAGAAACAAGCTAGATGGAAAAAAAAAAATAAAATAAAATTTAAGGAAATGAAGTTGCTACTCCTGAACATATAAAAGTACTTTCCTAAAAAGGGAGGTGCCCTGTGCATCCATTTTCCTATTTCTGGGCATCTCTGAATTTGACACTCTAGTGTCACTTCTCACACAGGTCTTGGTGCTGCCATTGGAGGGCCCCTTGCTCTGACCCTCAGCAACCCACAAGAGCCCAGCCACAGAAGAATCGCCAGCACCAGTAAACCTGCCCAGGCTTTTCCTCCACCAGAGGAAAGGCAGCAACAGCTACCCCTAAGTTCTAGCCATCAAGTGCAGGATATCTCCATCTCCTCAACTGAGATGTTTGGGAGATTTATAGCTGAGCCATAAAATAACATCTTCTCAAGGAATATTTGAACAGCTGCCACCCATCCTGATTTCTAAGTGCAATTGTCTTGATATGCCTGGTGACTTGTGATAGGAAACTCTTCTGAACACAAATGGCCTCACCAATTGCCACTAACACAGTGGGCACAGTAATGAACCATTTTATGATTAGAATGGGGAAAGGAGTTGCTCCTCAGGGATGATTCTGTCAGGTGCATGACATGCCCAGGTGACAGCAGTGAGATTCTGCTCTCTTAGCTCAGCTCTGGCTGCTGGGATGAGGCTGATGGGGAGGTCAGCACGCAGATCCTGCCCAGCTTCCCAGTGTCCAGAGCTGACTTTCAGCCTTCTGTTTCCACTGGGAAAAAAGGAAAGAAACAGCAGCACGAGTGTGCCTGGGCTTGAGTTCTTTCTGACCAAAGAATATTAAAACATGATCATTGAATTCAGAAAGATTCAGGGCCCGATGTAGATACAATTTAGGAAAGAACAAACCAAATAAAATTAAATTCTCGACTTCTGTTTGATATCTGCTTTTGAGTGAGTGCCAAAAGCCAACGAGTCTGACTCACATGAACGATTCCACTGACTCTGGTAGCAAGGAGCATTGTCCAGCTGCATCCCAGGAAAAGAACATATCCATAGGAAAATGAGTGTTTGTGGGGAAGGAGAGGAAGAGAAACCTCTCAGAAATAAGTCTGCAATTACACACAATAATGAAGGATTCATTATTGTTTCAGTCAATTACATTGACTGAAATAATTACATCATTAAATAATTATACATTAAATAATTATATCAAAACTCTATAAAAAATTAGAATATTTTGTTTCTTTGTCTTTGTTCAGACTACAGAACATAATAAAGAAAATCTTAGGCAAAAAGCATAGAGGTGTAATTCTTAGAAGCACAGAATTAAACTGAACATACTGGCACAGCATCAACAAATCTTTCAGAGAAAGCCTGACAGTCCTGCACAATAAATCTGCTCCCTCTTCATTACAAGCCTGTCTGCAAGAATACTCTCCACTAAAAGCATTGCTATAGCAAAGTTCTATTTATAGAAATCCTCGTGGCAATTCCCTACTTCTCCTCCTTCCTACCCCTTGTCAACAATCACAATCATTCTCTCTCTTGGATAGCATTAAAACAAAGGTGAAGCTTATGTTGCCTTGTTTTAAGAAATGGTACAAGTTACACATTAGGACCAACAAAAACATACTTAACTAGTGATATTCATGCTTAACTTGTCTCAAGTCAGTTCAAATGCCTTTTTTTTTTTTTTTTTTTTTTTTTTTTTTTGTTTTGTTTTGTTTTGTTTTTGACCCCTCTCCTCTTGTGATTATATCCCTCCTGGAGCAGAAGCAGCCCCATGGCTGCTTGTCACGCTCTGGGGAGAACACATGCAGGTGCCTGTGCTGCCATGAGTGTGTGTTCAGGTGTGTTTTAAGGCAGAGGCTTTTTGAGGGACTCATTCCACACCCCTGACTGACAACTGCAATGTGTGCTCCTCTTTCATGCAGGAAGAGCTACAGCAAAGACAACAGCAGCAGCACAGGATCATCCCCCCAACTTCACTTGAGCTGGTGAAAGCCTGCCCATTCTTTGCAGCTGTACCAGCCCAACAAAACATACTAACTATCCCTACAACCCTTTCTTCTTTCAAATCTTTTGATCATTTTAATATTCTCAGTGTTAGAAGTGATCCTGCAACGTGAGAGCTCCTGTCTCACCAAGGGCAAAGGGGGTTTGTGCTTTTCATTTGCTCACCCCTTGATCTCCGAACGAGAGCGGCGGTGGGGAGGTGGCAGGTGGCAGGGGAGCTGCCTGTGGTTCCCCCATTTGTTACAAAATGGAGCACTTCTTCTTCCTCACTGCCTTTTTAATGAGCAGCAAACCATCCAGGAGTCAGGCTGTGTGTGTGCAGTGAGATTCTCTGTGCTTCCTCTCTTTATTCTCCTATTCTCAAAATCAAAGACTCTTCCTTGCAGTCATATTTCTCCACATGTGGTTTGAGTTTCTGGGCCAGGGCTGCCTGCATTTGAGGATTGCAGAGAAAAGCAGGGCAGGGGCACTGTTGTTGTGGTTCTGACCCTTAGGCATGGGTTATTCAATTGCTGGGCGAGAAAAAGTGGAAGCAGAACGCTCATTATTTTGCTCTGGGGAATTGACACTTCTGAACAAAGATTCTGCTGGCACACACAGGTTGCTAAGCTTTCCCATTACTGGGTGCAGCTCCAGCTTTAGCACTCCAACAAAAGCAGCTGCATCTGAACAACTTTAGAAGCTGTTTGCTCTACTCATTCCATCCTGGATGAGTGCTGTCCCCATCCCCTGCTTCCCAGCACATCCAAGGATCTTAGAAGTCACCACAAAGAGCATCACAAGCCCAACCTGAGCAGTGAGGGAGCAGGATCTCGGTCAGCCAAAGGGCAACCCAAGAACAAGAAAGCCTTTGTGAGAACAGTGAATGAATCAGGGATTTTAAAGGTAGGTAAAGCATCAGAACATTGGGATGTACAAGGGAACAGCTTCACTTCCTATGCATCCCTCCTGATTCAATTTTCCCTGTACTATTTCAACTCAATTGGGATTTTCATAGTTTTCTTCATTAATTAAAATGCAAACAATACCCCTTACAAATATTCAAAACAAGTGATGTTTCAGCTTTCTCTGATACAGGCAGGTATCTGCTTTTCTCTTAAATCCAGGAACACCAAGTTTCACTGTAAACAGCAGAAAGGAGGTGGTGGCAGCCTCCACATGGGCTCCAGCTGCAGCCTCAGTTTGTTCTTAGGACAGGGATTAGGGATTACAGAGACCTGCCAGGTGAGTTATGCATTATTAAAAGGAAACTTGCCAAATGCCAAGTGAACCAGCTCTCAATGTCTCTTTCCACCCATCTTCTGTGTTGCTTTACCTCAGACTGGTAAATTACCAAAAGCTTTTGTGTTTTTAAGGGTTTTCAATTATTAAAACATAACTAAAGAAACCACAGAAAGAGGCAGGCAAGATTCACAATAAAACTCCAGCACCTTCTGGAGTGTGAACACTTTGCCTTGGGGAGCACTGCTGTTACTATAATGTGGATTTATTCTTCATTTATAAACAAGACTGAACAATCACTAGTGCAAAATTTCTTCTTGTCATGACAGTTAACAGAAAGCAAACTATCATGAAGGAATGAGATGTCCCTGGATACTGATTATGCACACAATGACATCCATTTGAGTTTTGTTTTCGAGTTTGAATGCAAAATTGTTAAACAATACTGATGTTTTTCAGTAACCCCCTGGCAAACACCAGGGAAATTCTTATATTTCTTACAGTAAATGAGACTACTCAAAATTACCTGTTTGGGTTTTGTTTTTTAAACCAAAATGACAGTATTTGGTACTATTCCTTACAGATGATAGAATCTGAAAAGTAATTTCTTCCACTTTCTCGACTCTTTATGGGAAAATTGGCCTTTTGTGCTTGTACTCAGTAAAGCACTCAGCATCAGTCCAGCTGTAACTGACACAGGAGCCTCCAGCTGGGAAATCCTATAACACAAATTTTCACCTACAGCTTCAAACACTGCTTTAAGAAGCACGGATTTAAAACAGGAACTCAGAAAATGAAGAAACATACTCGAAGCAACATCATAGAGGATTAATGAACATGAAAATGCTTCCTTGTTGAATTTCTTTTGATGCTCAGCAGCAGCTTGTTTGCAATCAGAAATAAAGGTGCTGTAGATGATGTTACACCTTCCTCTACAAATTATATCTCTATTTCTTATACACACAAAAAGTAATATTAACCTTCTCATTTTTTTTTTGAATTTCAAGATACTATTCTTTTCACTGAGTCTTTTAATCCCTGAAAAGTTTTTGTATTATTTTAAAGGGGGGGTGGGGGGGGTGGAGCAGGTGTCACATTTGTACTGCCAGCAATCACTGTAACAGGCTATTTAACCAAAGCTGGGGAGATACAAGTCAGGAGAGCTACCACACCTGGCAGCCCCACTACCTGTGGCAGGTTCCTGACCCCCAGCAGGCACTGCTGCTCCTGCTGCAGCTCTCCCCACTCCCAGGGAAGGTGAGATAAGCTGAAACAAAGAGAACCCGGGAAGGTTTGAATGAAACCTTGAACGTCAATAAAAAAAACAAAACAGGGTTGTGTTTTAGTCTCTGGAGTGCTTCAAAGCCTGGGGAAGAAAATAAAAATAAATCAGAATCCCAGGCAGTAAAACCTGTTAAGGTAATGAAGGATTAAGCCCTCTAATACAGGCAGGCTGCCCCCAGCTCCCTGGCACAGCCCCACTCTGCTCTGTCCATGCCCATCTCCAAGGGGCAGCAGATGGGAAAGTGGAACGATAAGACCAGCTAATGCTGCCTCCCTGACAAAAATGGCACTATTTTAACATGGAAGCCTGACTTTTTGTGCTTAATCTCCAACCGATTTTATTTCCTGAAGAGTTCCTTTGAGAGAGGTGGTTAATGAGAAAGGCGCTATAGAAATGAAGAATGCAGCTGATTGCATACGCAAATCAGCATGTGCATTTTCTTTGGGGAGGGGGATTTGCAGATGAATAGGTTAATGATAAAAGCCATTGCTGGCTTTTTTTTTTCCTTTTTTTTTCTCGCCTCCCCTCCCAAGCTCCGCAGCTGAGCAGGATGGCATGTGAGAGGGGGGAAGGATGGTTAGGGACAGAGAGATTAAAAAGTACAAAAGCCATTTTGACTGCTTAAAAATGTTTCTGGCAAGCCTGATAGCACCGGTTGGGGGAGGACCTGCCTCCAGGAGGGAGCACCTGCTTCAGATGTGACTCCCAGACAACCTTTTCCCTCAAAACCTTCACTTTTGGTTATTTGGGAATGAGACAAAGAGCAGGAGAGGAGCGAGCCAGGGAGGGCACCGAGCAGTTCTTCTCCCAGGCTCTCGTGGGGTGCTAACGGGAAGGATGCCTGTGTCGTGAAGGGCTGGAAAGGAATCAAAAACCAGAGAAACAAACAGAGAAATGAAAAAGCAGGAGCCCTCCAGAAGCAGTAAACCTTCCCTTCTTTCTTCTCTGCGGTATCTTTGGAGGCTGCTGCTGAGGCGTACTGAAAAGGGGTTTTGTCAGCAGCCCTCCCCGCAGATGTCTCCTGATCCCTTTGGAGGTATTTCAGGCCCTAATACAGCTGTCACTTTCTCCCCACTGCTCTAACAAAAAAACCAAAAAAAAAAAAAACAAACACCAAAAACCAAACAAAAAACCCCCAAACAAACAACAACAAAAAAACCCAACAAAAAATCCAACAAAAAACCAAACAAAAAAAAACTACAAAAAACCCCCAAACCAAAACCCCACAACCCCCCCCCCAAACCCCAAGCCAACAACAACAAAAAACAAAAAAAAAACCCCAAACCAAAACAACAACAACAACCCCCCCCCCCCCCCCAAAAAAAAAAAAAAAAAAAAGAAAAAAGGAAAAGGGGGGAAATATAATAGTAATAAACTTCTGCCTAACGGACCGAGCTGCCACTGACAGCCACCCACTGGGGACATTGGGCAGCCCGGGCCACCCGCTGGCCCAGGGCTTTACAAAGTGCTTCACGCCACATTACCAGCCGGCCCGGCAGGAGCAGCAGGGAGAATCCGGGGCTGTCTGATCCCCTGAGCCACCCGGGATCTGCTGCTGCTGCTCTCTCCCACCCTCTGTGTCTCCTGCCCGGCTCCCTGCAAGTGGCAATGAACAGCACTTTTCTCTCGATGCAAACGCCAGGGAGAGGGAGGTGAGGAAGCACCTCAGCCTCACCCCCTCCTCTGCCTCTCCTTCCCTTTGTGAGTTGGAGCAGATAATAGTGAAAGCCAAGGCCCATCTGTGGCTCCTGAGCAGACTTTGTCCCAGTTACTTAGGCTCATCTCTAAGCCTGCTTTAGGCTCCCTGCAGTTTAATGCATCTTTAAGAATTGTCATTCTATCACTCCCTGCTCCCTCCCCTGTCCCAGTCCCGCCCGCTCTCAGCCTCCCTTTCCCCAATTAAAAATCCCTCACATCTGAATGACTGTATTTTCATCATCACCCAGCTCAGAAACAGGCCCTCCCCCCTCTCCATCCTCCTGATGAATAAAAACTGGGCTGGAGGAGCTCTTTTCAATCACTATTTGTTTAAAAGCTCTGCCTCACATTTCATACCGAGCCCTCAGCGTGTCAGGCTGCCTTGGGACAGCCTGGCAATGCTCACAAAACCAACCCCTTAACGTTATCAATGCATTTGAACATCTTCAAAATTCAATCCTTCTACTTTTATTCTCTCACCTTGTGCTGCACAGAATGGTAAGGAAGATGAAAAAGTACATTTTCTTGAGGATTATTAACTTACTTTACTTTTTTTTTTTTTTTTTTTTCGTTGGTGCTCCAGTGCTGGCTAAGGAATATTGAAGGTCCAATAATTTTTAAAAGCACCAAACACATGAAATTAGTGAGAGCTGCTGTCTGGGCTCAGCACCTCTGAAGAGTAGGTACAAGTCCATCATGAAGAAAAGCCCTGTATTCCCTTTCTCTGCACCTTATTAGTATTTATTTGTAGTGGGCTAGCACCAAGACAGACAAAACCCTGCCACAAATGGAATTTATAATGCCCATCCCACTGGTCCCTGATGGGGGCAGGGACAAAGCTGCTCCATGGCTGAGATGAGGCTTGTTCCTTTGTTCTGCCCTGTCTAGAGCAGGGCATGGTTTCCTTTTACAGTGACCTCAGGCTTTACTGGACAAACCTCTGCTTGTTCAAGGACCTAAATCTTGATCAGTGATCCCCAGGTTGGGTTCCTTAGGGATCTGGAAGGCATCTTTCCAGATGAGAGTATTGGGGCCTGTGGATATCTCTGCATCTGAGGCAGGTGTGTTTCAGCCTCTTTCCTCACTCTGCAGGATAGGGCTGCCTGCACCCACAGCCAAAGAGAGAATTTTCAGTTCTGGGTTGCTAAACAGACAAGGCAGGAAGAAAAACAGCACATTAAGGATGGAGACTCCTCCTGAAAGTCATGGCAGAGCAGGGGTAGGGCAGGGAATGAAAGTCCCAGTCCTGTTTTTGAAGATTTTCTTTCCGATCAGGATCACCTCAGTGTCAGTGGAGGGAGGGCTCGAGCACAGAGGCATCAGATCCTTCAAGGGCAAAACCTCCATGCTATGTGAAAAAGCCTTATTTCCTCACATTAGAAACCTGTGAAGGAAAAGATCTTTCTCCAAGGCATGAAAATCATTTGTTACATGAATGGCAGATCCACTTAATTCTGAAAGCTGGAGAGCACCAACTTCTGACCACTACCCCTGATCTTCCCTCCCTCACATGGGGTCAGACCTCTGATTTCAGGACCTCTTAAGTGACAGTGGCCTTGAGTGTGGGATTAATAGTGGTAGTAGATTTCCTAACTAAACATCACAGGGCCCATTCCAAATTTAGAGAGTACAGCAGAGCAGGAAAGACACTCACAACCTAACCTTAGGATTTATTTTAGCTAACAAGTCACTCCCTAACAAGTAGGAAAAGAAACCAAGTGATTTGTCTCCTTCCCTCCTGCTGCCCAGCTGCCTGCCTGACACTGATACAAAGCACCAGCAACTCTGACAAGTCCTTAAGCAAATCCCAGATTGGATTTCCCCACTTCCTCAGAACTATGGTTTTGACAAAGTTCCCATGACACTGGCAATACACATTTGCAAAAACCCCAGCACAGCATATTCCTCGACACAAATGAAAAATGTAATATGCAGATCAGAGAGAATGCCTCTGCACTGGCACAGAACAGCACAGCTCTCTCTGGATTGACTGACAATGCTGTCTGATGCACAGGAGAAACTCTGCTGGAAATGCACTGGATCTGCTCAATAGACCTGATGCTTAAGTCCTAAGAGCTCTTTGTATTCAGGACAGATATGAGCAAAAGGATATTATTCTGAAAATACAGCCATTTGTAACATTCCTTGCACACAGAACAAGGCTGACAAAAATGGGAAGATCCATAACTGCTCTGAGAGAATTGGGAAAATTTATTTTGTGCTGTTATGGAGGTGGAAGAAGGAACCTGTGTGAGAGTCTGTATAGTCCCTGTCAGAACATGCAATAACAACAATCTATTTTCTGTCTCACACTTTGGAGCTGACTGAAAAGCCAGTAACAATACAATAACAAATTACAAGCAGTGTTACAGCTGCTTCAAAAACATGTAAAATTAGGCTGCTCTTCACAGTCCACATGTATTTGGTATTGCAAATATATGATACACACTTAAGCTATAAGAGGGGAAGCTGTGTGAGGCTGCAGTTTCTGGTATGGGGCAGTGTGACAGATTCTCTGAACAGCATTTAGGGGCTCAGGTGCCCCACACAAACCTTTTCTGTGATGAGCACAGTCATAAGGCACCAAATCCTCACTGTGGTGTAAATAAGCTTGTTTCATCAAAATCTAAGGGGTGATGTTGATTCACATCAGAGATGATCTGGCTTTATTCTGTCTGCAATTTAATGAGGATTGCCTACCTGTACATGTGATCAGTCAATACAAATACAAGGCTGCAGACCTTAAATGAGGCTAAGAGCTACACCAAGTAAGGCTCTGGAGAGCCTAAGTCCCAAAGTTCACTTCAGACACTTGTGAAAATTTCATCTACTGCTATCTGTGTGCTCACAGTGTCCATAAGAACATGTCCTGTGGAGTGAAGCAGGTGGGAAGTGCAGTAAGAGGCAGGAATTAATAGGTTTAGCAAGGATTAATAGACAGACTGACATTGAGAGGCCGGGGTTTGTGAACAGCTCTGTGCCACCCTACCAACTCAGTGTCACAAGGACCTCCAGAAACGTGGATGAAGGAGCAATTCAGCCTAAAATCAGGTCGTGCACATGTCCCAGGCACGTGTGAAGGTGGGAGAAGGTGGGGCTCTGCAGGACAGGGCTGTGCCAGCTGAAGCCCCTCCGTGCAGACGTGTTTGTACTGGCAGCACATGCTTTTGGCTGGAAAGCTCACTCCATGTGTGCACTCCACTCCAGGCAGAAATGTTACTGAAAGAGCACAATGAACAGCTCTGCCAGTGCAGCTGATTCCACAGCAAGAGCACTTCATCTGTAGGGTGGCTTTTTCCCTGAAAAAAAGCACTCCCAGTGTAGCTCTCCTAGCAATTCTCAGGTTAACCTCAGCATTGACTCCAGCTTTCACCCAGCACTTTGAACTTGAATTTGCAAAGGTAGAAAAAGCTCCTTTAAAACAAACCACCTCGACTCAATTCTGCCTTCAGGTCAAGCTCTGCATCTTTGACGTGCTGGCTAATGTTCAGCAGCTGTGTGATGTCATTAGTACTCCACCTTCAGACACACAGAGTGACAAACTAAAACCTAAACCCATGAGTATCTGTATCACATACATACCAAAGGCACATAAATGAGGCAAAGGATGGACTGCTGTCAAGACATCAAAGCTCCTTTCCAGATGAGAGTATTGGGGCAAGCACTGAATCACACCACTGTGCTGCACTGGCCAGTGCTAATGATAATCATACTTCTAGTTCCCCACCCTAAAAAAAGGCAGTTTAGGAGACAGAATGTATTACAGTTGAGACTGAAATGCAATATAATAAACCCCCAATTTCCTCATAAATAAAATTACAGGAACTCTAAATAATGTCTATCAGCTGCTAACTCTTTGAAATGGTGCGGGGAGGCAGTGTTCAGTCCAGCCTCAGGATGGAGACAGAAGGAACAACTTCTGAAGACAGACTCTCTGTGGACTGCCCTGAACACCATTGCTGTCTCATTACCTCTCCCAGACTGAAGGGAAAAATCCAGTTGGCCATCAATTAGGAATAGTTTCCACTGAACCTGCAGAAACTCAAATTCACTGTTAGCTCATTAAATGTGCTAGCATTTGTAAAGGTTCAAATGGGCTTTTCAGGCTTCAGCCCAGCAAGAGAGCTATTCCTGTTGCTTGTTATATAATTGTCAATTAATGAATTTAAATGCCATGTGGCAGTTTAAATGAGAAACTAACAGCTCTTCACAATCCAATAAAATCAGATGAAATTAAGTTAAATCAAAATGGTTTACACAGCATCCCGAAAAAGTGACACTTGGGAAAGCACATGTGTATAAAAAATGTATGATTTCAGAGCCTTTGAGTGGTCCCGCTCCATGGCTGTATCCACCAAGAAGGGAATGAGATGGCATGCTACATTTCCAAGTGGCAATGTATCAAGCAGGACTTTATAAACCTCTGGTACCTCCTTTATCTTGTTCTTACAGACTGTTTTAAGGACTTAAGAGTCACAGCCAAATCACTGACAACCCAAGTTGCATGCAAGCTTCCCTATATGATTTTTCTTCCTGTTCCCACAAAACATTAATAACAAGAGGCATGTATTCAGAACTAGTCAGCACAGGGCCTGTACTCACCACACATCACTCTTCCCTACCTGTAAACACCTAAATGCAAAAGCAGGAGCGAGATGCACAGCACAGGGGAAAGCAGACTGGAGTGTTTATTTAGAAATCAGCATCTTCTGAAGAGAAGACAGGTAAACATTTGCCTGGGGCACTGGCACAATACACACACCTTCCCTGAGTACACCAAGGACTCAGAGTTCTGCAGGAGGTGGTGCTGCAGTTCCACTGTGCATCATTTCCACCCCTTCTGCCCTCACAGCTACCTGGAGGATGCTGCAAGGGGGCCAAGAGCAAGCCCAGCCCAACAGACCATGCCAAGAGGGGTGAATTCTGTACATCCCAGACTCTCTTCATGCCAAATTTACCACCTGAGAATCAAAAAGGAAAGGGCTAAGC
Organism: Phylloscopus whistleri; assembly: GCA_017589585.1. Classification (NCBI taxonomy): domain Eukaryota; kingdom Metazoa; phylum Chordata; class Aves; order Passeriformes; family Phylloscopidae; genus Phylloscopus; species Phylloscopus whistleri. Next base: position 1,264,728 of record JADMLD010000920.1, read on the forward strand.
AGTGGGCAAAGCATACTAAAAGACAAGGAGATGGGGCAGAAGAGGGAGGAGGGAGAATGTGCATGGGCTTCCACTACTTCAAAAAAGTTAGGATCTGTTAGATTATAGATTTTTGACTGCTTTTAGGAAATTGGAAGGATCAGCAGAGCAGCACATTCAGCTTACAGAAACAGAAAAACGAAAGGGCAGCTACAGCACTCTGCGATAACTTAAAAGAACCCACATGAAAAAGATTAGATAGTTTAGCTCGTAAAGATAAAAGAAATTGTGTAAAAAATGAATCTAGTTTATGAAAAACTAGATCAGTTCCTATCTCTGAATCAGACTTTATTCTAAAGGTGAGCTGAGTAATCAAATCAGACTGTAAGGTTATCAGAAGTTCAGTAGTTTCCTTCACATATGGGATTGCCTGTGCTCCTGCAGAATATTACCTATTACCACTTGTAATTTTGAAGAGAAAATATCCTGTAAAGACAAAAGCTGTCTCAGAAACCAGCTCCAAAAGTGTAACTGGCCAAGGAGAACTATAACCAATGAACTTCTGCCTAAAGCAGATGTGGATAAAAATTCAGCAATCCTGTCCTCAATATTTTCAGCTGCTGGAGAGGAGACCAAAGGACATCTGCCTCCACCATTTATGCAATCAAGTTACAAGACCACCAGCGAGCGTTTCTGTTTGGAACAGCCATGAGATGTCACATCAGCAGCATCGTGGAGAGATGGGCTGGCAGGGAGGACAGGCACTATTCCAAACTCTCACACAGCTTTTCCTGGTTTCATCACCCCAGGGAGATGCCTCTACACAACAAGAACAGGTCTGTGGTTGCCAGTTTTCAACTACTCCCGTCCTTCAGGACCCAGGCACGTCTGTCACCTTAAGCTAATAACTGCATGTTCCAGCAGTCTCCTCTGCTCCAAAACCTGTAAAAAAGCCAGTGCTCTGCCTGCTGGACTTGAAATGAAGATGTATGATTCAAGCCCCAACAGTCAGTCAGGAGCTCTAGCAGCAGGCTTTGATGCTTTATTGCTTCCCTGGGAGCTGGAGTCAGGAGACCTGATTTTCCCAAACACTTTACTGACCTGCCATGTGCAAAGCACACTCCCTCACTCTCCAGCTCTGTGTTTTTCCTGCTGCCTCTGCTCTATTTTTTTATTTTATTTTATTATTTATTTATTTTTTTTTTGGTTTGCACTGGAGGTTGATTGTGCAGAGGAATCTCCTGGTGCACCCAGCCACCAGGACCACCTCTTACCTGGACTGTGGCTGTTCCTGCCAGTCTCAGTGTAACAGCAGGAACACCATGCAGAAGGTGCAGCATTATGGAGCAAATTCAATCAGCTATCTTACTAATGTAGGCACCAGCTGACAAATGGAAAGTTATTTAAAAACTTCACAAGTTAGCAGGACAAAGCACTCTGAAATAGCTTCTTTTGCACAATTTGCAGCTTAGCAGTGGGGAAAGGAGTGAATTAATTACGGGAGTTAATTTGATTTCTAGTGTTTAATATGCAGCACCTCTTCAGTCTGGACTTCTTGTTTCTTGCCTACAATACCAGAGATTGCCAAGCAGTCTCTCACCCCTGTGTTGGATAAGCCTAGACAGCTTGGTTTCCAAGATCAGCAGGTGCACTGAGTCCACAATAATCAGAAGAGTTTTGGGGTGTGCCCCCCAGACCACCTAGAGCTGCTGCTCCATAATGGGGCCCCTCAGACTGCACCTTTTGCTTCCTTGCAGACAGCTGCTTCCATGTGCCATTACCAATAACATCAGCACTGAAACTTTGCTGTGTAGTTTACAAGCAGATCAATGCACCACTTTCCCTCCCACCAGAGCACCATGCTGCTTATCCACTGCCTTTAATGCACTGTCTGACTTCAGCTGCATGCCACAGAGGCAGGGAAAACTGGGAAGAAAGCTCAAGAATCCACTTGATGGAAACAACTTGTTAATTGGAGTGAGTTCCTAATTTCCTCTCAGGGAACCCCTGAGCTGTGTCCCTGGCAGGCTGGAGTGGGGCTGGCAGCAGCTGTAGCTGTGCTGCAGTGATGGCAGAGAGCACAGAGCCTGCTCAGGTGACTCAGCACACTCACTGCCATCACCTCCACTGGAGTAATCCTGACATCTGTTCTGAGGAAAAAGGGAATGTGCTCATTGTGGAAAGTTCCTGATTTCAGTTGCTGACTGCTGTGACCTGGGATGAGCTGTGTGATTGATGCAGCTGACAAGGCTGGCACAAAGCCCCTCTCAGAAATGGCTGCTGAGATAAGGCTGTCAGGACAACATGATTGAAAAATAAATAAATCAAGGAACCAGAAGTGCTGAAGTGCACCCCCACACTTTAACAGGTGTTTCCATTTTAGGAAAGAGCTTAAGCTCTATCCTTGAATTTTTAAAGAAGAACCAGAAACTTCTATGCTTCTGTCACCATAATTGGCCCAGTGCCAGGACAAAGGCACCCCTTTGGGTCCTTGAGCTGCACCTCGAGAAATGGAGCTGTTTTCTATGGGCAGCATGCCAAACCCCCCTCCTAGACCCTTGAATTTTTAAGAGAAAGCACAGAGATTCTTGGGGCTTTTCAGGATGTCTTAGCAGGTCCAAGGGACCTCCCTGCACTGTGCATGGCTTTTACTCTTTTGTTTTATATAGTTTGTTATTTTCTTCTTTAATTAAAACCTTTTTGCTTTTCCAAACACCTCCAATCAGCCATCTCACTAATTTTTCCTAAGCCATTTCTGGGAGGCTCTGGCAACCCCCAGAGCTTGGTACACCTTTGTGGGGCTCATAACACTCTGACCTCACACAGAATTGTATCACAGAAGCAATTCCATGTACTCTTCCCCAATCAAGTATAGGTTCTTAAAAACAAGGTTGCCAACTCTCCACAGTGGAAATGCTGTGGTATTTTCAAGTCCCAGTTTGTTAATCCTTTTAGTCCCAGCAATAAATATGGAATCCACAGGGCAAAGCCCCCAAAGGCCATTTGTGCACAGACACATCCCACAGCCACAGTGACCTGCAAGCAGAACACAGCTCAAAGCCAAGGCTGAGGGTGTGGCTGAGAAACCCCAGAGTGAAGTGCTTGCTCTCAAGTTCACTTTTCCCCCTGCCTAAGTGGATTTTCATCCCATTCATTGAAACCTGTGACTAGAAACCTCTGTTTCCTTGCTATACATGAAACTATTAGTTTGTGTCCTCTCCTCATGGCAATAAAGGTTGTGGAATGCTGGTGCCTCACGGCTAGGTATTATAAATGCCAAATCAGACAATGTAAGCTGAAATTAAACTGTGATTTCATGCTCAGCTTTAACAGTTACAGATAATTCCCCGTGCAGGATGCCTTACACTATTTGGCACCAGTTTGATTTTGTATCACACTTTCTCCTTGATACTGTTGGACATACAGATACAGAGCCTTCAATGGGACTTCCTCCTGCTATCAGCAGCAATATCAGAATTTTCCTGGAAGTTACTTGAGTTAATTACATTTCTGTTGCAAATACTTCATGAAAGTAATTTTATTTAGCCTTTGCAACAAAACCCCAACTAAGTATCCGTGAGCTGCCTTTGTTATTGCCCTCCAGCAGGTAAATGCTGAGAGAAACAGATGTGGCTTATGCTTGGTTAGAACATTTCTGTAAGAAGCTTAAGTCAGGAGTCTCTTAAAGAACTGAAGTGGCCCTACACAAGAATCTGACCTTATCAATAAGGTCAAGGATTCACTGGAAGATTACAAGAAAATGAGAGGTCTAATAGGTTCAGGCAAAGGTCTCTGTGCCCACGATCAAATTCTTATGCAAAACACTCCCTGTCAAGTAGGACCACCAAATTCCACCTTTCCTAAAAACTTTAAAAAAAATTAACTCACACCCCTATATTTTTTACCAGTTAAGATACTTCTCAGGAAACAAATGAAACTGAAAATCAGAAAGTCCAACAATTAATTTTCATGTTGGTCAATGGCACCTGTAAATCATTACATGAACTGAAGATATTTCTGTAGTGCCCAGACGTGCTGTATCTTTGTGTCATCTTGAAAAATGTATCATTATCAGTCTTTACAGAACAACCATACAGCAAAATTCAACAAGGTAACTCACTGGGTGGCTTTACATTTTTTTTAAATAATTTTCATTCTTTATCTATGGATTTAAACATTGTAAAAGCAAATTAAGTAATAGGGACTCAGCTGCACTGATAGTCACATTTCCTTCTAAGAATCATAGTGAGCAAATGCTTGCTAGTTTATATTTGCTAATCAAGTTCCTTTCTTCATCAAATTACTTACTTGTACTGGTTAAAAAGATGAAATAACTCCCCAAGGCAGGAAGATGCTCATAAGATGCTATACAGGAGAAACAGGAAAATAAGAGAAAAATGTATCTGGGACTGAAGCAAGACAAACCAGTCACATCTCTGTCAACCTCTGGCTATAAGAGCCTGGGAAAATTGCAGCACTGGAGCTGGGGACAATTTTCCTGATAATGATGGTTGGAACAAGAAGAGAAATAGAGGTTTCACAGGGAGCTGGGAAATAAAATGAGGTGTAGATTGGTAAGATCAGCTCTGTGCACGAATTTTGAGAGTGGGTCAGTACTTGGCCTGGCCATTCTTAAACCTTTTGACAGCCTGCCACCCCTCCAACACCCCAGGGGCAGAGGGGTCTCTCATCTCCTGGCTTGTCTGGCATCTCCCCAGAGACACTCTCTCCAGGGGAAGAACACAAGGGCTGGAGATGCACTATCAGAATTATTTAAGCCTTTGAGAATTTTAAGAAATGGGTGTTATTTTCTGTCAGTTAGTCTAGTTTATCTCAGCTGATGTCAGGGGAGTTATCCTGGTGAAAAAGGGTGAGATGCTGAGTTCTCTGTTTTATTCTGAGGGCTTACACTCCTCACTTGTTCTCTCTGGACATTTGAATTCCCAGCACATCTACTAAGAAGCTCTAGATTTTGAATTGTTATTTTCTTCTTTTTCTTTGATCTTTGAAAAGATGGATTACTTTCTTGCTCGTCTGACTGGACCATCTGCTGATATTGCAGGAGGACACGTGTTGGTATTAATAAACTCTATATATTCATGTAATAATTTTGCTTGGGAACCCAGCTGAATTTGTTTAGCCTGTTCTCAGTATGATGCTGTCAGCCACTGATATTCAGAGGGGAAAGCCATAAATACTTTTCTGAGTCTTGCTAATAAATTTTTTTTTTTCATTTCAATCAGAATAATTGCCATGGTTTTGCCTGGGAAATAAGGACTTGCAAAAATGCCCTCAAGAGGGATGTAGGAGATTTAAACAATGCCAGATGTGAATGCCTTGTTTTAGCAATGAACTACCAGGCACTTCCCAACCTCAGTAACTATCTTCAGGACAACAAAGCCCACAGGATGAAGGAAAAACTACATTGTGCATTTCTGAGAGAGACACATATGCAAACCAGTGTCTGTGCCCCATTCATTGATGCAAATCTGAAGAGTTCTTGCTTTCTTCTCTTAAAATCTTTTGGTCCCTCTAGATCCAAGGCCAGCTCAACTCACTCCAAAAAATAATTAAAACCATAAATCATTTTGGAGTCAAAAATGGCAGGGAAAAAAGGGGTGAAATTGTATCTCCACCTATTTTTAATTCAGAAGAACTGAGAAACAATGGGATAAGATACAAGAAAACTTCTCATCATCCAGGCTCAGCTTCACTGAGACTCATTTTGGCTTTTGGGTTGTCCATCAAAGAAATTTGGGAAGCTTGGCTTTTGGGTTGTGCCATCAAAGAAGTTTTGTCTGTTCAAGCAAGAGGAGGAGAGGTGGGAAATGGGTTTGTAGGGAATTCTCAAAGCCTGGCAGAAAGCTCACACAGTCTTGTGCATCTCTATGCAAACTGAGATGAGGTGTGCTGACTTAGAGAGGCCATGGAATGGGACAGACATTGTTGAGAGAGAAATGGAACTGGAAACAAATTTCAAATTATGACCTTGCAAACAGACCAGATATTTTGGAGAATTAGAAATGTGAAAGATGCATTGAAGGAAGACCCACACGTGGTATTTTTAGATGATTGGCTTAGAAGCATTAGCAGCACTGTGTGGCAAAAGCTGATAGGCCAAAAAATGCTTATAATGTAATGATTATAATGTAATGATTGTAATTAGGAAATAGTTTGGCTTCTGATTGTGATGGCGTGAATTGTAACATCTGTACCATCTCACCCTTCTCATGAGACTGAAAATGGAATAAAAGTCTTTAAAACACCTCTCAGGAGCCCTGTCTGTGGGTCAGAAAAAGCGGTTTTCCAACAAATAGCTATGAATAAAGCAACTGTTACACCTGGATCCTTCCCCATGAGACAGCCATTTGAATCAGCTTGATTCCTAGGGTACCAAAATGTGCTGTGACTGTAATTTGCCAGCTGTACCTGAGCAAGGCACAGACACTGGTCACTTTCCCAGGAAAGAGGTGTTTGCAACTCCTTTTCCTCCCAGCATCCCCATCAGGATAAAAGGACCAAAGCAAACCGGGAGCAGGGCATGTTGCTCTGCAGACTGTGTAGGAAAGGCCCCTCACAGGCACACCTGGCCTCACACCGAGCCACAGGGGTCTCCAGGGAAGCAAAAAGCCTGCTCTGACTTTCAGGCATCTCCTTAACACCCCATTTCTTTGTCCCTTTACCCTGTATCATCAAAAGCTTTAAAAGCCCCCATGCTTGTACCTTCTAGGAGTTCTTTCATTTCTGCTGTGTGCAGCCAAGTTAAATGCCAAAATAAAAGCAGGGAACAGTAACTACAGAGGTGATACAACAGCATGGAGCCAGCTTAGTCATTCTTATCTCCTTGTGATCAAAATCAGAGCTCTGTATCTGTTTGCAACAATGCCATAAGACATGAAAAAAACCAGGAGTGACTCTGCCAATAAATTTTCAGAGAGTTTCATGTTAAGGATAAAGCAGTTCAATTTACAGAAGTAAATCTTTTGGGTTATGTTGGTATTTTGAGTGCAAAGCTATAAACCAAAACATATTAAGAAAGAGTTACTGTTGTATAATTAATGTTCCAAAGAAGAAAAATATTTATGCTAAGGGATGACGTTAACTGCATTCCCACTTGAGTATGTTATGGTACAATATTTAATTACATGCTTGCATTTCTCAAACATCTATTACAACCTATCTTCTGCTAGATGTGATGCATGTGCATTAGTGGGCTGAACAACATGATAATGTATCAAAAGAAATTGCAAAAATTGTTTTCCAGTTATCACAACAGAATGCCAATTCCCTTCCACCTAAGCCTTGCTCCCAAACTGATGAACCATGGCACTCCTCCCTGCTGCTCCTTTCAGCAGCAATGCCTTAACCTGAGGGATATTTTCAGAATGCTACAAGCAACAGAAAAAAAAAGGGAAAATAATGCAACTACAAAACAACTTTCACCAGGGGGACTGCTGCTGGCACAGCTGTATCACAGCTGCAGTGAAGGCAGGGGTTCACACGCCCCTTTGAAGTACACACAGGAAAATCCAGGATGCTCTGTAGTGGATATAGGCTTTCTCTTCACTCCTCACATCATTCCAGAAACTTAAGCTGACTACACTTAATTCACTTGAGAATACATGCAACCTTCAGCTGAGCTTTCAGACTTATCCAGGTTATAGTAAACTACAAATCCTGGCTGGATTTTCCTATGGAAGGCTGTGAAGCAGCTCTGCAGGACTATTTAACGATTATGTGAGCCCTCACATACTGCACAAGTTTATCAAACTATAGTGTCTGAACCAGCAGGGCTAATGTTTCACTCCAAAGAGGTGTTGGTACCTTTGATGGGGCTTTAACCCCAGCTGGTGACACTGCACTGCTCTGTCACTGTGGGCACTGCAGGATGAGCAAGGTGACACACCATGCTGGGAAAGCTGGGATGCTCATAGAAAACAAAAAAACCAAAACCCCAAAAACCCCCCAAAACAACACCACCACCACCACCAAAAAAAAAACCAAACCAACCAACCCCCCCCCAAAAAAAACAACCCCCAAAAAACCCCAACCAAACAAATAAACAAAACTACAAAACAAAACAAAACCAACCCCAAACCAAATTAAAACTTAAATTTATGAGGTTAGAGAACACCTTTGACACATTTTCATTCCTTTATGCTAAATTTCACTCAGATCTGCAGAATTCACGTATGCTGTCTTCATCCTGCTAAAATCTGACTTGATTTAGTCCACCATGAGATTTCTGCTTATCTCAGGACCTCCAGCTCCTTACTGAAGGGGCTAAGTAGGGAAATGTTTGCTTTGGTTTGCCGTGCCTCAGTACAAGGTGTGTTCCAGCACCAGAGGCTGAGGAGTGTTCAGGAACTGAAGAAAAAAGGAGGACAGGGAAATTTTCAAGGCCATTAAACTGCTTGAGAGCCAGTGGATTCCTAGCGAGGCAAAAAGAGAACCTGTTTGGAATTTTCTTTAATGGCAAAGTTTGTTGTGAACAGGGACTGTTCCTTCTAAACAGGACTTACATGTATTTAAACCTCCCCATCACAACTGACAACACCCCAAGGGCACAGTTTGCCAAAAATGGTAGACAAGATGTCTGGAAACCTTCCACATGTACAGCTGGCAAATTGACAGTTCATGTCTCATTCAACCCCCAGCAATGAGTTCTTACTCTGACATCAACCAAAAGTGTTGTTCCTTTCAAATATGCTACCTTCCCAAATTCCTGTGCACACAAATGCACACACATTCTGTAAAAAGAATAATGGTATGGTTAATAATTATGCTGCTTTCTCTTTCCTGCACTTAAATAAGTCTTGTCTTTACCATTTCTCTGAAGAAGCCTTCACTGAACACAGTCTTTTCAAGGATACACCTCTCCACTACAGTATTCAAAGCCTGGTCGTTTGTTTGCAAGAAGAATTTGGAAAAAAACCAAAACCCACAACAAAAACCCTACCACATTGCCATTGTGACTTGGTACACAGCAGGCAAAGCTGCATGTCAGAGGAGCCTCCTTTTGAGTGCAAATCCAGTGGTTTCATTTCCCAGTTTCTGTAATACCACAAACACATCCAGAGCCACTCCTCCCACATGTGCACATTACCTTTCTCCAGCTACATTTCACACCAAACATTTCATTTTTGCAACCAGACTGAACATACTCAGTAAAGGACAGACATTATTTTTGAAATAAATCATTTCAAAATGATGACCAAGGATTGTTTTTCTGCAAGGAAAGTAAAAGCCAACTATTTGTGCTTGAGAACATCCCTGGCACTGGAGGATTAAACTCAAGGGCTCACAATATCCCTTATGTACTGCAAAGGACAGCAGGTAGATGCTCCTAAGAGATTTAATTCTAATGCTGCATAAGCCACTCACAGTCACAACGACTTTGGCATAGACACAGATTCCAACTGTTCTATGTAACTAAACAAACCCAGAAAGAGCATTCATTGCTGGCAAGCCTGGAAAAGTGCATGTGAAAACCACAGAGAAGGAAAAGAAGGCTATCTCACACAGCCCTGAGTAGTGCCTTTGGGAGGAGGAGGAGACAAATCTCCCTCTTCCTCAGAGGAGGAAGCTTCTGCTTTGAATTTTCTAGCACCAACTCCAGTTTCACTGGATAACTATCACTTACACTGAAATAGTTTTAAGAGAGCTACATCAAAGGAACCTGGACACCAGTGCACAATATCAATTTGCCCTCTGGGAGAAAGGCAGCATTGGTGGGTGAGCACAGGGAGTGCAGGGCTGGGAACTTTAAGGAATGTGGGACCTGGGGAAGAAAGTAATACATTGCTGTAAGCAGTGCTTAAGCACTGAGGTCAGAAACACATTCTGTCCCACATTTGTCTGGTAAGTTTAATTTTCACCCTTCATGTCCTACTTCTGCAATGCTCAGGAAATCACTAAACTGAAAATAATTGGAAGCTGGAGAACTATTAAGGGGAAGTATCACATTTGCTTGCCCTGTTTTAGCCTTCCTGGAGCTATCAGACTAGGTGGAATTTTCTCCTGCTCCAGTGCAGCTGTTCTTATTCTTTTTTTTTTTTTTTTTTTTTTTTTTTTTTTTTTTTTTTTTTCTTTTTTTCTTTCAGAAAGGGTAACATCCCATATGAACACAATTTAAGGTCAATATATTCTTGTGGAAGTGCACCAAGATTAGGTATGCATGTGTGCACACAAGCTTCCAGAGCTGGATGGCTTCAAACTCTGCTTACACAGACACAGCTCAGACCTCCAGCTCCACGTTGTGGTACATGCAATATTGATGGTATTTTGTTACTTTTCAAATTTTAAAGCTGTAACACAAAGCTTTTAAAGCACGCAGTTTACATGGGTGCTTTTACAATTGCAATTACCCTTTGCTGTGGAGTTCACTTGTGCAGCAAAACAGCTCCTCAAAAAATGGCCATTTCAGGTGCTTTGGCTACTGCAGCATCATTTTGCAGTACTGCGTTAATCAAATACATTTAAAGCAAGATTTATTCCAATCTTGAAAAAAAAAATGACTGAGGAATGAGCAGCAGCACAAAGACAGCTACTCTGCCTCAGCAGCATCAGCAGTCACAGATATTCAGGGGAGGAAAGGGGCAGAAAACACAAGGTTGGACGCAGGACTGAATTTTCAGCAGTTGCCTGCAAACTGCCATGAAAATAAATTGTTGCACTGGCAAGAGCAGTGAGACCTGCAACACCCTCCAAATAATTCAGTCATCAGCAGGGAGTTCCAGAGCAAGTTCCAAAGCTCCAGGAGGAAGCTCAGGGCACACAGAGAGAGGGTGGGAGAAGTTTGGGCTGTCCTTGGTTACTGAACTCAGGGGAAACAGTTCAAGCTTCAGGCAGCTCTCTAAAAACTCCTTTTTCAGACCTCACAAACCCTGTTGACTCCCCACGCATCATCAAAGATCAGAGGAAGTTTTCCAGGACTCCAGAAATTAAATATTTTTCATTCCCTGATATGTAGTTGATAATTAGAAGAGCGCTGGGGAAAAGGATTTGGGGCAGGTTTTGTGTTTCAACAGATTTTATATATTACAGCAAACTGCCAGTAAACACTGTGGGAGGGGGCAGAGAGTTTTTGAGCTCAAAGTTACACTGACTAAGTGTATTGGTAGGTTTTCTTACACTGAAAATCCCACTCCCATTTTGAATTACACTGTGACTGAGGGAAAGCAATGAGTTTCCTCATACAGAGTTCTGAATTCCAGTGCTTTTCATTGCAACACTGGCACAAGGTGAGAGGTTAGCAATTTCACTGGCAACAGACTTGAGTTGCCTCACTTCAGACTGGTTCTGGGTTAAATGGGAAACTTGGGTTTGGATATTCTTTTCTTTTTTTGTGAAATGGCTCATTTTTTGGGACCTGTATTTATAGAGCCATTGGGGGTCATACCATGATTATTTCTCTGTGCAACACACGACTCAAGAGTCACTTGTAACAGAGCATACAATGGGGGAGAAAGGCAAAGAAGAAAGAAATGCTCTTCTTTTTTATATAAAAAAATGATTTTACACTTACCTGTATTTTTCAGTTCATAAATGAAGAGAAGAAGATCAGAAGATCCAACATCAGTGAAAATATGGAAGAGAAAAAAAAAAGACAAAGAAAAGATACACTGTTAATTCAGAAAATGAGGTTTAGATAACACAGCTTGGTGCTGTAAGAGCAGAGGCATAAAGCTCTTTCCCACAAACCAGATCACAAACACTGCATCGCAGAAGGTGTAAATTCATGGCAGAACCCCCCCTTCTGGGTTGGGACAGAGAGTTTATTTTATGGCTGAGGACACAATTTGTTGAAACGAGCTTAAATTGTGGAGTGTGGCAGATCCTTTCTTACAGCACAATGAAAGCCTGGTCCAAGTATTTACTTTCCTGAATACACTTCAGATCAGCAGTATCCTGAAGATGATGAGATTTTTGGCATGTCTTTTTGTGTGTTCTAGTCATTTTAAGAAAAAAAAAAAAGGGCAGAACAAAACACTTTGGCAAGAGCAAGCACTGTTTTTCATCCTTGGAGAGGGCCCTTACTTCTCTGTTTAAAGGTCTCTGTGCTCAGAGAGAATTAACACTTATTTACCATCAGAGTGCTTTCAAGGATTCTCAAGTTCAGTGGATTTCTTCTCTTTCCACATGATGGACTTTAAAAATACTGAACAAAACCAGGCAGACAGGACTGTCTTTTCCAGAAAATCCTCCTTTCCCTCCCTCCATCCCGCCCTCTCACCACAACCGAGATGAAAGGCTGCACCTTAACCAAGGCTGTGTCTGCAGGAGTGAGGCTGAGTTTCAGTTCCTGCACGGCACACAAAGAGAAGCCATTAGGAGCCCCAGGGTTACAGGGAAAGGCACTGACAGGTTCCTTTTAATTAGGCTGAAAACTGACTTGGTGAGAATGGCTTGTCCGTATCAATAGCTCTAATTGACTGCTCTGAAGACAGACAGAGCAAATAAAGGAGGGGGTAATTATTGTCTGTGACAATTTGATTGACAAGCTTGTCCCCTGGAGGAGAATCCGGAGAGCCCATTGTCTGGCAGAGCCCCCAAAATAAAGCCTTTGCTTTCAGAGGGCTCCATTAAAAGGCCCAGTGGAGGCCTGGGAGATTTGGCATTCTGTTAATGGGCTGAGAGCCATTCCAGCCAGGGAGGCTCCAGCACGGCTCAGGTGTGTGAGCTGGGGAGGGGAAAGAGGAGCAGAGGTGTGCTTCAGCCCTGGGCAAGAGGAGGAAGAGGAGAAAGATGAGGAGGATGCTGCCTCACTCTCCCTGCAGTACACTCAGCAATTCAGGGCACCAGAATTTCAATTCAGCATCAGCATCCCATCCTAAGAGAGCACTGCCTGAGTCAGCCAGAAACATTTAGGAAGCAAATGAAAGAGGTGATGTGGTCCAATCTAACCACACCTGGAAGAGCTACTGCCCATGCTTGTTTTCCAGACCACCAACCACAACTCAAATGAATTCAGGCCATGCTTTTAAATAGCACCTTCTGAAACTATTTCAGCAGGAGCTAAAAGCTGCCCAAAGCACTGTGCTCCCTGCCAGGCATCCCACAGCAAAGGTGAGGCCCCCCAAAAGACAACACCAGGCAGGACAGAAACAGGAGGGAGAAAGCACCAGTTAGAAATAAGCCTGACAGGTAACTTGGAAAGAACTAATACAGACACCTCAGTGCTGCCCACTTGTTCACCACCTTCCAAATTTCCTTCACTTCTAAAGAAACACCACTAAGGAAAAGTTTCTCTGCCAGCTGCTGGCCACACGTGTTTTCTCCCTGTGAAGACTGCCTGAATGTGTGTGTTTAGGGAACAACAGTGAAAATGAAAAGCCAGTATTACTGGAGGCATAAATATAATTTTGAATTGTTTAACTATTTAACCAATTACTTGGATTCTTACGGAAACGTGCGATTTCCCTCTCGTTTTGTTTCTTAATGCCAAGACAATTTCATTAGAAATTACAAACCATTTTGCTAAGAATATCCCTGTCCTCCACATCAGTGGAAAAAAAATATTTTTTGGGCATTTTAACTCAAGAATGACCCTTCAAACCAGCAGGCTGTTCTTCCACCCAGAATCACAGAGCACAGGGAAGTCCCGACATGCACAGTGCTGGGGCCCTCAGGCACACGGGATGGGGCCAAACCTCCCTGCAGAGGAACAAAAGCTCTTCATCAGTTCCAGGCTGTCACTGCGTGTGACAGCAGCAGCCAGGCTACACACAGAGCTGGGGACAGGCAGGTAGGACACAGGCACAGAGGGAGAGACAGTGCCTTTGGGAGCTCACAAATTTAAATGTCTGAGACAAAGGATGAAGGGAAAACTGAGCGACAGGGGCTGCCCAAAGGCTCAAAAGCAGGCCAGGGGCAGAACCTGTGAAACCCCCCAGATGTCCTGACCTCAGCCTCAGTCTCTAACCACTGAGGGGTGAGCAGCCCATCAAGTGTCACATGCCAGGTAAATTCCATTCTGTGAAGGGGAAATCAAACACGAGGCAGGGCCAGTGCACAGCTCAGGCTCTGCAAGGGCTCAGCTGTGGGAGCTGTATCCCCTGGCACTTGCAAACAAGGCTTTTTTAATGCCAGTCTGCCTCCTGACTGTCTTTACAAAGAGAGACACAGGTCAGCAGGCCCCAGACTGTGTTCCAGCCTCCCAGGTGGCAGTCCCCAAAGAGTTAAGAATTACTGAGTCAGGAGCACAGGTCAGTTTATAAAGTTCAATCCACTGTTCTGCCTGGAAGGTCAAAGACATTGCTTCAAAGACCGAAACTGTGCTTAGAGGTCATTGCCCAAGCACAAATTGCAACAGCACAACCACATAAACCACAAAATCTCCAGAGACATTGCTGGAGATGTCAAAGGGTAAGAGAACATTGCAGCCTGGACCTTGAGAAATACAGAAACCCTGAGGCATTCTAGGTCTTGGCTGTGGAAAGTATCCCTAATCTGCAGAGTGTAGGCTGAACTCAAAGAACACTTAAACTTTGAGCTGCACAAAATATTTTAAGTCAAAGAATCATCAAATGGGTTGGAAGAGACCTTAAAGATGATCTTATTCCACCCCCTGCCATGGGCAGGGGCACCTTCCACTGTCCCAGGCTGCTCCAAGTCCTGTCCAACCTGGCCTTGGGCACTTCCAGGGATGCAGGGGCAGCCACAGCTTCTCTGGACAACCTGTGCCAGGGCCTCAGCACTCTCACAGGGAAGAATTTCTTCCTAATATCCAATCTTACCCTGCCCTCTGTAAGTTTAAAGCCATTCCTCCCTGTTCTGTCACTCCAGACTCCTGTCCAAAGTCCCTCTCCAGCTCTTTTGGAGCTTCTTCAGGCACTGGAAGGGGCTCTAAGGTCTCCCTGGAACCTTCTCTTCTGCAGCTCATCAGAGAGGTCAGATTAATGTAGAAGTTTCATTTTTGCTTATACCGCAGTTTCATTTTCTAGGTCTTAGACCTTTCCCCCATATACACAGGGAAAAAAAAAAGAAAAAAAAAAGGAAAACATTTTAATTTTTTGGACAGAAACTCTTTGCCACACATGAGCCAGGATACTACATGATCTGGACTAATGGCAAAGCAAAATGAGTCTTTAAGCTTAACAGACAGACAGAAGTCCCAGACTGATAGTAAAGTCTCTTTTGACTTCTTCCTACCTTCCATATCAAGTAGATGTGACTCAGTCCCCTTCCAGACTGCACTTTTGAAACTACAGTGATGCAAGTCCTACCTAAAACTCCTTCTGCTGAAAGGTACTGTCTTAGGTTGCAATGCAGGATGTAACCAGCAGTGTGCATTCTATCACCAGCTGTTAAAACCAGGTGGGGCAGGGTTCTTTATCTCTTCCACCACCCACCCTCCCTCCAGGGGATATCTGCTGTTCATGGGCCATCCAGGCTCACTGCAGAGCTGATAAAATTACATCATCCCATTGGGAGATGCTCCACCCAGGGGGAGGAGCCCAGCATTCCTACCTGGATAAAAGCTGAGATTCAGAACACCAGCACAGCCTGTTTGCACTGGATTGCCAGCTGGACCCATCTCACCACCACTGGGCCTTCAGAGGAAAACTACACCCTGCTACAGGATCATTGCTCCAACAGAACCACATCTGTCACTCCAGGAGGACTTGATTGGACTGCAACCAACACCCTGACCAACAGGATGTCAGGTTGTGTTGTGACTCTGTCAGTGTTTTGTTTTTATTGTTTGTTTGCTTTTTTGTACAACTATATTTTTATTTCAATTTTCCTAGTAAAGAACTGTTATTCCTTTTCCCATATCTTTGCCTGAGAGCCCCTTAATTTGAAAATTATAATAATTCAGAGGGAGGGGGTTTACATCTACAAAGGAAGCTCCCTGCCTTCCTTAGCAGACACCTGTCTTTCCAAACCAAGACTGTACTTTGGTGCTGGCTGGAATTGTTTCTTAGGTCACTGGTTCAGGCACTCAGGTGTAGGCAGCTGGCACCCTGAGTGAACATTTATGCCAGGCAGGGCTGGGAGGCCAGTGGTTTTCCCTTCACAGAGTGCCCCCATCACTCAAGGTAAACATTCTCATCTGTAGCTCCAGAAGCATCTCGGATTTCAGTGTGTTACTCAATCTGTTAACTAGCCCAGCATCCACAGGCAACAGATGGACCTGAGATATTTCTGTGACCCCAACCTTGCTTCTGTTAAATGTCTGCAGTTTGATGTGATGGAGGAACATTTCAGCTGACAAAATGGACAGAAGCAGCTGCTCCTGAAGCCACCAGCCTTGGGTTTGTCCATAGTTGGAGATAAAGAGCCAGGTTCTGGAAAAATGGGGCACGACATAACATCTGATACATTTGCTGCAAGGGACACAGGCATCTGGGCTTGAAGGCAGAGAATATGGATCAAAAAGCTGCCCTGAAATGGTGGATAAGCCTGTTGCAGTTTTTCCACAGCGTTGGAGGAAGAGATGGCTGGGGAAAGGATGAGTCTCCTGCTCCAGAGAAAGGAAGAGATATTTTCCAGAGCTGATCAGGCAAAATTTATCTATCAAAGAAAGCAAGTGAGCAGTGGAACTTACAAAGGCTGACTTCCCAGGGCTTGGGGTTTGATTATCCCATGTCTAACAAAAGTGGGAGCTCTACTCAGAGCCTCTCTGGAAGCAGAGGCATGTGTCCCGTGTGGGTTCATTAATGTCTAATAATGCAGCTGAGCTTACCCCTAAACCTCCCCTCAAGCAGGGAATTAATTTGTGTGTGTCTCTCTGCTTTGCCTGGCCACCTATTTTCACTGAACTTCCCAGCTGAAATTGCCTAGTGAGTTCAAAAGCTTTTACAACAGGAGTGACAAGCATGAAATTAGATGATACAATCATGTACACCTCACTCCCTTCAGAAAGCAGGTTAAAAGTCATTTAGGATGCTTTTCAGCACAGAACTCCTAATGGCTGGCCATTTCAGAATGAAGATTTTTATTATGTTTTGCTGTACTGTGATGCTAAATAGGAAGGTCTAAAGGGTTGAAATGGGGTGCAGGCAGTGGAAGCCTGGGCCTGTGGGTGACCCAGGCACAAAACATTTCGAGTATGAAGATCACACTAATTGGACCCACACTGCCACGAGCAAAGCAAGGCATGGCAGCTCTTCCCCCTGCCACCAAAGCCACCAGGAAATTCTTGCTTCCTTGGCTGTTTCTGAAAGGACACTGCTAATGACTACTGCTAATTTGTACTGTAAACAGCCCCTCTCAGACCCAGGAAAGTCTACATGACTCTGCTCCTGACTGGGACCCAATTATTCCTCCAGGTCTTGTGCTGTGCTGCAGCTCTCCAAGTGTGGCACAAGGGCTGACCCTACAAATAAAGAGTCACCACTGTCTTGCATGTGCTTCATGCTTTGAATCCATTTGTGTTTTTTAGCTGCTGGCACCATTAGGGGAGATGCTGTTCTCAATTAAAACCAGCCCATTGCTTCCCTAGGCTTAATTAGAAGCAGGGCTGTACATTCTGGCACCAGCAGTATTTTATTTTCAATTAATGGACTTAACAGGCAGCAGATGCCAGTGTCTTCCTTTCTCCCCTCTCCAGCAAGCATCCCACCCCTATTCTAAAATCATCAGCAATGACTTTAAAGAGACAGCTAATTCAGATACTGCTTCTAAAACTGAGAACAGTTGTAAAAATGCCCAGATAAATCCATGAGAAAGCCCATAGTAATATTCCAGCTTCTCTGTATTTTAAAGCAGGTGAGAAATGCTGAGCAAAAAGGAGAATGGTGAATTAAGCAACAGTGCAAGCTGTGATAGTCTAGGACTAACCTTCTTGTGTGACTTCCATTAAGTCCACTGGTAAGGCTGCAAAGAGCCTGCAGTTAATTTTTCTTGATAAAATAATTCACACAACTTCAACTTTCTTGCATTATTTCATTGATCATAAATTGCATTGATCATAAGTTCCATTGATCACAAGCTGCTCCTCCTTCTGGAAACTGTAAATTTCTAATTAAACATGGTGTTGATTTTTTTATTATATAGTAGCACATCATAGCCTTTAGCCTGGTAAGATTATTGCCTCTGTTTTAACACTGTTGCCTGCTTTCATTTTCATTTGTAGACCTTCCTCTCTTTAAATGACTACTCCTCTTTGGCTGGAATTTGCCAGGGTTCTCTTTTCCAGATACTTTGGTCAGGGATTCAACAGAAATACAGCACACTGACATAAATCTTGCTTGGAAACTTAGTTAAAAACAGCACTGGGGGAATCACAGCTCAGGATGACAACACTCTGTCCAGCCATGGGGGACTCCAAGGAGGCTTCAGATACCTCTGCTAACAATGCTGCCTTTCTGGCAGGCCTGGGCAGGAGGGTGCTCCAGAGGCACAGATGAATCACATGTAAAATCCTGCCCAAAGTCTAGCAGATAAAAACTTCCTTTTAAACCTCAAGGGCTAATCACCATGAGATTCAAGGATGATTTCAGAAAACAGTCTGAGAGCTGCCCTACTCCTGTTTTGCTCCTTGCCCTGTAAGGTAAAGGGAAAAACCTTTTCCCCACCCCTTGTTAGGTAGGAAGAATAGAATGCCACAGCACAGTAGCACCAAAATCCACACCCTGAATTGCAGTGCCCTAAATCAGGGCTTCCATTTTACAACAGTCAGCCACCACTACTTCACAAAGCAGTCCTAAACCCCAACCATATTTAATGCTTGAGAACATCTGCCTGTCCCAAAGTGCCACGATAAATTTTGTGATGTGGAGATTCTTCCTTCACTGAGACTGCTGAGCAGCCACCTCTGCACTGGTGACCAGTTACTGTCCCCTACAGTCTGCTGTCTCTGGCAATAAATGGCAACATAAGGCAATATCTGACAGGTTACCTACCTTGTTCAGCCTCCTGAGTGCCTAAAATCTACAAAATCTCACAGATTTTATTTCTGGGCACTGTAGTACAAAAGGCCCAATGTCTCCCTTTTCATGCCTTACAACCCAGGCCAGTACTGGTGTTCATTCTTCAGGGCACAGAGCCAGGAAGGAATAGTTTGCTTTCCTTTAGTCTAACAAAACTAACTTGCCTTTCCATTAAGCAGCTGGATCAGATCATGTTTAAGAGAAACTGTCCTTAATTAATTTGATAAGATTAAATGTAATTTAGAAAAACCATAGGAGCTGCCCAAGGGAAAATCTCCCTCCCCACTCTGTAACACAAACTGGTTCCAATTCTATATTCTTTCTCATGGAAACTTGTGAATGTGATAGATAGGGTCATTCATAGCATTAAAAAAGGGAAATAACATAATTATTGCTGACATCAAAATTATTACTCCTATTCCAGGAAAGCAAGGAGCAATTGGGAAAAGAATAACCAGCCAGAAGGGCAAGGGGAAGGCAAATAGGGGAGTTTGTCATATGGCAGGTCCACTTTTTGGAAATTGAAATGAATTTGGGACAGTTTCCTAACGTAAAAGTGTTGTTTACATCAGAACTGTGCCCTTTAATGCTTTCTTATTTCTACATTTATTTTTTTTTTCCTGAAAAGAAAACAAAGTATGTAATTACATTCCCCGTATGAGCAAACCAAAACAAATATATAAAAAAGCATTTCTCACAGAGAGAGGGAGAGAGAGAGAGAAGAGTCCAGAACTGTCCTACCCAAGTTTTAGACATTTATGTGAGATGACTGACTTGGAAACTTGCTGGATATCTGAAATCTGAAGCCCATTCTGGGAGGCATCATTCTGGTTCTGTGGACCAGACTCACAGCCTGTCCAGTGAGCACCTCTTCCCAAGGACAGCCAGGACAGATTCCCAGCCAGCCTGGATGGAGCCCAGCTCAGTGCTCCAGGCACTGCACAGACAGAACAAGGCTGCACCTGCCCACAGAGGTGACTACAAAGACCTGATTTCGCTTCTCTCACCCAGCACTCAACTCCTCCAACTAATTTCCTACCACTTGCAGGATAGGAATCCAATTATATCAGTTCTGCTTGCTGTGACAATATTAGAAGAGTCTTTAAGCATGATTAATGCTGATAGGAAATACCAAGAATGTTTGATTTGCCTGATTTTAATGATCCCTTTACATGCCTCATTCTCCCAAGCTCTATGAAAAACTCCTTTTCCACGTTGGAAGAAACAAATGGCATTTGCAGAAAGATTCCTGACCAGCACACCAGGAATCAAATGAGGCAATTTAACTGAAAGAGCTCATTTTGAAGGAGACAGTAAAAGCTGCCACGTACAGGATTTAAGAGAACTGAGGAAGAAGAGGAACTACTTTGCCACCAGGCTGGAGAAGACGGATTCTGTCCAGGAAATCACACTACATCAGCTTATGGTAAGTCTGGCTCAGGCATCCTAACTCAAGGATTTTTATCTGATGGAATCCATTTTGCATATGCTAGTTTGATTTAGGAAATGCAACTCTGTCTAGATGAGAGTTACTGATATTTTTCCTGATGTTTTTCTTAACATCCCCCAAGAGCCCCTGTTTCAGAGCTGTCTGATGTGCACAGGTGCTACAAGAACTCCTGTTCCTTACAGCCCAGTCTCAAAGCCAGAGGCTTTAAATAAAGTCCCCTCCAAGGCTCATCTGCCAGAATCATGAGAGAAAGGTCTGAGAAAAACCTTTTGGCAAAAACCCCACTTCACCAGGCCAAAGTGACTTTTGTGTGAGTGAGATGAAAAGTGTTCACTAGAGCATTTTAGGTTTGGTTTGACATGGACCTCACCTTGAACATCACTGTTACCACAGACTGGGAAAGGCTCAGCAGTTCTCTCCAGCTTTTCACAGTGGCTGCTTTCATGGCAAGCAGCTTTTCTCCTGCCTTTTCTGTCTCTGCTGTAGGCAAACAAGGAGGGATGGACCCAGATCCTACATTTTTTTTTTGGAGGGGGAGGATGTAAAATAACATTGAGGAGAAAGGACAAAGGTGGGCACAGCAATGCAACCATCTGGTGAAACAGCATGGAGATGAAAGTACATGTTAATTTGGATAGAATGATGGTCTTTTCATTTATTAAAAGAGTCACTCCAGCTCCCCTGGATTATTGTGAATGAAAGATCAGGGCAAAACTCACACATTCTTCCTCTACTCACTAAATAAAGTAAAAATGCAGAGATCTAGCTGAGAACCAGCAAAGCCCCAAAGTCAGAGTCTGTAAGAGCTTACACAGAACCTGGCTCATTACACCTGTTAATTCTGGGTGTTGTGCACTGAGCAGTTTCTGGTTTTTACAGCCTATCCACTTGGCTGTTTGTACAGGTGTTTATGCACCAGGGAAACAGGTTTTAAGAGGGGAAAGAAAACAGGTACCAAACCATAAACACTAACAAGCAGAAGGTGCACAAGAGATTTGAGACAGATCTGTTCCAAGTGGTTGTTGTTCCTTTAAAATATTGGTGGGAAGGATAAGGAGCTTTGGGATTTGAGCCAAGTTAGACTGTCCTGCTCTGAGCTAATAACAAACTTCCTATTGTAGTTCTCAGTGACAATAAGTCAACTCAATTTCTTAGCTTAAACAGCACTTTATGGGATCCAGTGTTTATCTCCCCTTCAAACATAGGAACTAAAAGAAAAATGAATGTATGCAGTGAAATATACTGCTCAAATATTATGCTTTATATATATATATACACACACATATACTTCAGAGATCTTAAACATTCAGTGTTTGCTCCTAGGAGTAACTAAATTTGAAAATAAGACAAGACACATTACAAATTGCTCCTAATTGTGCCACCATTTTATCAAATGCTAAACATCCCTGCCTGAGACAATGCCTCTTCTTAGCCATAGATGTAGCAGCAGGGAGCTCTTGTAATAACACAAAAATACAGCCCGAGATGGGAATACACTCTACATCCTCTGGCCACACCAGGGAAATGCATTTGGCAGCTGACTCCTACAGTTTGCCATCAGAAGAAAGGCCAAACATCCGAGAGCAGGCAGGAAAGCTCTTCGTGGAGGCAGCAATTTCTTCCCCTGTTCATGATCCCACAATTACACTGCTCTCATTGAGCCCATTCACCAACTTAAAACCAGCACCTCACTGTAGTGCCCAGCATATGAAGAGTGGCTGAATTTCAACTAGTTCCTCTGGAAATGCTCAGAAAACACACACCAAAGAAATCCTTCAGACATCTCCCAAGCAGACTTGGTGAGTCTGTTCTTAACACTCCCTTTTCTGTAGCAGAAAAGGTAATTCTCCATTCCCACTAGCTGATTTAAACATGAGTGTTTAAAGAACTACTGAATCATCTTGAAAATCTTAGAAAACATGATCTCTGCAATGTACAGATAAGAGAATGAGCTTTGACATTTCAGCTGATTAAATAACCGTCATCAAAAGCTTGTCCTGCTTTCCCATGCAGATCAGTCAGGGCAACAAAAGGTATCATCTGTCTGTGAAACTATTATACCCCTAGACTTTCATCACTGCTGCTATTTCAAAATATTGTCTTCCAGTTGCCTAAAAAAAGGCATTTGAGTGAATGCAGACTAATCTAATACGTCACCTGTCTGTTTCCCAGTTGTAAAAAAATTCGCTGCAGCATTAGCTTAGAAGTTGAGTGACCCAGTCTGCAGTGAGGCTCTTTATTGTGCCCTGGCAAAAGAGCAGGAATGGAGTGTATGCTCCAACCTCCTGACACAAACCAGTTCATCTGATTCTCAGAAAAGAGGAGACATTTAACTACTTGGAATATAGGAAATGGGTGATTTAAAAAAACAAACCAAAACAGAACCCCTCTGGACTAGGTCTTCAAAACAAGATAGTAGCCGAAAGCTCTTGTACAGTTCTAAAAAGTGAAATTTTGTTTTTTAACTAAATCCAAGTGTGGCTTTAATATTTGCTTCTGATCATCTTTGTCCTCTCCCTCACATACAAAATGGACCTTTGCCCTAAGACAAGTATGTCAATTTATGTGGAGTTCATTACCTTATGTTTTATACAGTCATGGTTTTCACATAGAACTCAAACATGCATTTGATTATTAACTTACTGTTGTAGCTGACATTAGTTATTCTGAGAAAAATAAGTAACAAAAGCTAATATAGCAAGCTTATGATTTTGAAAAGTTTTGATTTTTGGAAAACATGAAGCAAAAAACCCCAACAAAACAATATAGCAAGCTTATGATTTTGAAAAGTTTTGATTTTTGGAAAACATGAAGCAAAAAAACCCAACAAAGCAGCAGAGCAGTGAAGCAGTGTGCTTTAGCATATCTGCCTCCTTAGAAACTGAAGAGCTGCTCTTTCAAAAGAAAAGAGCATGTTAGCAAGTTTCTCCCAGACTTTTAAAATACACCACCCATCTTGCCTATCCAATAATGCAAGTGCTCTTCTCAAAGGGCACACCCTGGCCTGAAAGAAATACAGGTGAGCTTCTCAGCATAGCCCTTGCAGCCACATTTTCATGCTGTAACAGAGAGCAGCCCCTGGCAGGTTAGCAGTGCACCTGGCTGAAGTCACTTGGGAATGGAAGGTTTGGACTTTTAAGTTCAAAGCCAGGCCAGGCAGCTGCTGGTTTTGTTCCTTCTATAAGCTTTGTAGCAATTCCTTCTAGGATTCAATCAGGAGTGGTACATGCTCTGGCCATGACTGCAGCATCACCCTGGATTAAAACTGTGCTTACTGCTCTGGCTAACCATCCTGAGTTGTTTGTGTTCTCTGCAATTGGACAGACAGAGTGATGCAGGATGGAAGGTGTGAAAATTGCCACTCCATCAAGGTAAGTGGGTGCATGTTTTGGCAGGACAGATTGAACAGGCTATGATAAAAAAAAAAAAAAAAAAAAAGGAAAACAGCTCCCAGTTTTTGATCAGTAACTGGGCTTTTGCAGTTTAACAGTTAGCCAGCAAAAAGCTTCCGGGAAAAATACTCCCAAACCTGTGCAGAACAAAGTTACATGTTAAACAGGCTGAATGAGTTTTTATTGTGTCTCTCCCATTACAAATCTGTCCCTACAGTACAGTAAGTATTATTTGTACCAGTTGGGCTTTATGCATCCAGTGGGAGACTATTAAGAAATTAATTGATTTCACTGTCAGGCTGTTTCACTTCCTTCCTCCTCCTATCCTCTCAAGCTTACCTCTTCCTTCATTTCCTGTTCTAGCTCTATAAATCACTCTCCTTCTTGTGTATCTATGTTTGCCTTGAAACTGCATTCCTCTCAGCCACTAATTTTTAAATTAGCAAGTAAAACCATAGGATTTCTCTGGCAAGAGTTCCTCTACGTAAACTCTGGCTGTTGCCTGTTTGTGGTTGTTCTGCTCATTTAGGACCAAACTGCTGGCAGTACATACACCACGTTCAGCTCTGTGAGTTCTTGCCCTCAAAACCAGAGCAGTGTCGTCTTCCAGGCTCCTCAAGCCAAGTCAAATCAAAAAAATACATCCTTTGTGTGACTAACTAGGGGCCAAACCTGTGGAGATCCAGCAACCTGCACAAAAATTCTTCTGCAGAATGCCTCATCATGCAGGTGCAATAGTCTTTTGGCTGTTGAATAAAACAGCTGAATTTCAGTCTACTATGGGATAGATACTCCTCACATGAAGAACCATTTGAGCTCTGTGGCAACCTGTGAAGCGTGACTAGCTCATCAGAGAGGATTCTCTGCAGAAGGTAGAGTTGATTAAATTAATAAAAGGTATTCCGGGATGGAGACCTGCAGAAGGCAAGCAGGTCTGGTTCCAGGTACATTCCAACCCCACTCTCCACCCCCTGTGCTCACAGCTCAGGATGTGTGCCCTGACTGGGGCAGATGCACCTGTGGGAGAAAACTCTCCTGCAAAAGATTTGGCACTGCCCCTGAAACACAAAGTGCCCTGACAGTGAAGATCACTACAGGAGCTCATTTCTCACCATTCCCCTCTACATCCCTCAAGCAAGCAGGGAAACACAAAGGGTTCTTGATAGGTGTAACTGCTGCCAAAACTGTTCTTTGGAGGAATCAGAAATGCATACATATGCTTTATTAGCCACTCACACAAGGACAAAGCAGACAAACGGAATTTCATTTGGTTTTCATTTGAAGCCTTAGATTCCAAGCACTTTTCTTCATCTCGGTCCAACTGACCTTGACACTTTTGTATTTGTGATGGAGTTTAGGTGGAGACCAAAGACAAAACTCTCTCATTGGTCTCCTGCTTCCTGTTCCTAAGATACTTAAAACTGGTGAGTACAGAGTATTTTTGTGATAATCTTAACAAACTGTATGGCAGATTTTAGATAGAAGCAAATATAAATGTGCATATCATCATTTGCTTCTGTTTTACAGCTGCAAGTCATAGATATTCTTTGGGCTTAAACCCACAGTATTTTACTTTAAACAGTATTAGTTGCATGGCAGATAAATAAACACAAGAAGAGACAATTTGTCTACATATTCAATGAAAGGTTCATGAAGTCCCTGCTATGAGGCCATCAAAATAACACAGAACTACAAATGTGAAGACACTGTCCTCAAGTAAGCAATGGAAAAGCATAAACAGAAGAGAAAAAACATCCTGGAATGATCTTTCCACAGCACAGGAATGACACTGTGCTCAACCCCTGTATTCTCCCAGGTAAGTGGCACAACTCCCATGGGGTTCAGCAGCACTCTGCCTGGCATTTCAGGATCTGGAAGTGAGGGGAATACAGCAGCAGACCTTTACTTCCAACCAACCAACACAGAAAGCCTCCCAACCAAAAAATCAGGGAGCTTCAGGAGAAGAGCTGGCTAAACAGAACTCCCCAAGACCTGATGTCTCAAAAACACATGGCCAGCAGGCAAGCACTGAAGTGCCCACAAGGGCCTGTGCCTCCTGAGTTATGCTGTGATGGATCAGCACTCCAGAAACAAGACCTGGACAACACAATGGGCAGCACTGTGCTGTGCTCTGTTTGCACAGACAGAGTGAACATAAATAAAACTGGCAGCAATGAAAACTGAAAGTGCTACACTGGCTAAGTCAGTCCCCTAGATGATTACTGATGTTTCCATCATCTACAAACCCCAAACATCTAGAAAAGACCATTGAGAAAGACAAAATTGATTTTAGTGAAGACCTGCAATCTATAGATGCTGTCAACAGTGCAGTATAAAATTTCCTCCCCAAAAGGGCTGTCCCAGCAGTGGCTCAGCCCCCAGGGCAGTGGTGGAATCCCCATTCCTGGAGGGATTTAAAAGCTGTGTGGATGAGGCACTTGGGGATGTGGTTTAGAGGTGGCCTTGGCAGGGCTGGGTTAATGGCTGGGCTTGATGATTTTACCAATCTTTTTGTAGAGTCTGTGATTCTACACCAACAAAGCAGAGCAGGCTGTGCCTTTTCATGTACAATCATACAGTTCAGGGAAAAGTATGTGACAACTGAGGTTAAGAAGAGTTTACCACACCCAAACCCTCTCTGTTGTCTATTGCACAGGCAGGGTAAAAGGGATCAGTTTTGTGTGGGGAATTGTTACAAAAATGATGGGCTAAAAAGGGGGTTTTTTTGAAGGAAGCATTTATTTCAATTAATGAAAGACATAAAGAGGAATAATTAATTTATTGTCTCAGAATACTAGGACAGAGGAGGGATTTAACTATTTAAGCAGTGCTACTTCTACAAAGAAGAAAAATCCATTTCAGAGAAGTGACAGGCATCTTCTTTGAACTCATGAAATGAACTACCCCACAGAATCACAGGTCAGTAAATAAATGTATGGCACCTTCACAGACACGACCATAATTTGTCAAAACAATATTTTTACCAAATCTTGTACCTGGCACAGGTAAGTTTCTCAGTGTGCAAGAGTAGAACCTGGCCCACCTTATTTGAATGAGCTGGGACTTTTGCTCAAGTGGAAAAGTTCCAGGATACCTTGACTAAGGCCCACAGGAGACCTGCCCCAGAGGGAGCTGGTGAAATCCAATAAAGAACAAGCAGTGAAAGTCCCTTCATATAAACTTTGAAAAAGGACAATCCAACTACCTGCAAGCATTCCTTTGTGGCTCCCAAAGAAGACAAGTGTGTGTTTTCCACTCAAACAATCTTCCCATCTCCTCTGTGTGCCCAGCAGGGTTACCACGCTCATCTCTGCTTCTCTTTAAATGAGGAAAGCAATCCAGAATCACTGTGAGATGAGAATCTGTGTGTTGGAACTGCCTACAGGTTACCACAGAACTGGCCAGATTCTAACCATATATCACACTACAGACAAACACTTTTCTTTTTGAAAGAAGTACACAATCTTGAGATTATAGCTTCCACTGGTCCCTGACAGGCAAGCACTGATAAGGAGAGCACCTTGTTCTACCACTGGGTTGCCTCCCAAAAACATCACGTGGAGGAAGATAGAATAGTTCATTTGATATTTCTTAGTATATAAACTAAGAAACTACCTGCAGCCAAAATGTGATTCTCTACACGTAAGAAATCTCTGTAAATGCAACAGAAAGACTGGCTGCATAAATGTAGCCAAATTATTACTAAATGTGCTTCCTGACAGCATGGGAAAGAGGAAGAAATTCCAGGCCACAGCTCATCTCCTTGGTTTAAAAGAAGTCAGCAGCTGCCAAGGACTCTGCCTGACTTGCCCTGTCAAAGATTTTTCATCACTTCTGAGAGCCATGGGCAGGATCTTGCTGCCATGCTCAGTGCCCAGAGAGCAGTAAAAGCTTGGAGGAAGGGGCTGCAGGTCTTTGGGACTTATTTACACAGTGACTTACAGAAGGGATTTTGGGTCCACAGGCTCATTGGGAAACATCTATTGAAGTAAAGGTCAGAGGTTTACCACTAGTGTGCCTCAGGGGTGATATAGGGCACACACATTGCATGTAAATCCTCAAGACTATGCCCCTAAACTACAATGTTCATATGGAATTATTTGTCCTTACTGTTTTTTACTGTAGGAAAAAAGAAATATTGCACGAACAGTAGCATATTTCAGGCCTGAACTTAAAAAGACCTTTTTCTCTGGCTCTAGGGGTATCCCTTCAAACAAAGATGAACAGACTGATGCAACTCTGAAACTTCCTCTCACTAGCCACTGTGATTTCCTATTTTCATGAGTAATGTATTTCCCATGGAAATGAGACTTTTCAGAGCAATGCTATTAACAGGCATCCTTTTGCTTGGGTTTTGTGTGTGTGTGTGCTTTTATTTTTTAATATTTTTTATATATATCCTTTATCCTTTTTTAATATAAGGATATTTTTATATCCTTAACAGAAACAAAACTAATTTCAAAGCATTAGGGTATGTTGTCTTCATAGCACAAAACTGACAGATGTTTCATATGTCAGAAATAAACCTCAGTGATATTCCTGCACTGCCTTCAATGAGTTTTTGGTTTTTATTTTCCATAATAGGGGAAAATACAGGGTTGAGGTGCAGGTTTGGAGGATTCAGCACAGTTGTTTATCTTCTGCAGTCTCTACAAGGTTTATCTGAGTGCTCCTGCTGCAAATGCAGTGGATCAGCAAGCAGTTGAAAAAGGAGCTGGACAGACACATGTCACATGAAGTGACATCCAGAGGGACTTGACAGTAACATCTGCCTGCTCTGAAAACCGAGCAAAACCAAGGCAAATGAAAAACCTGTGTCTGTGTGCCTGAAGATGTGCTGGGTGATGAGTGGAAGGTGTCTCAGTCCATGGCAGGAGGTGGTTTAACATCCCTTCCAACCCAAGCCATGCTGTGGTTCCGTGCTGCTCGTGGGCAGGAAAAAAGCACAAACATGCTGTGCCTTCCCACAACAGTCAATTCTGCAATTTTTGTCAGCCTGCAAATCCTCTGTTCAGCAGAAGTAGTTCAAAAACTGCTCTTCCAGAGCCTCACTAAAACACTCACCTTTGAAACCTATGGAATTTTCTTCCATCTATTGGAAATGATACAGCTTCTAAAATGTTTGTCTTTGCCCAGGGGAAAGGAATTGAAGCTTCTTTCCACAAGACTTTGTCTCACCAGTCAAGGCCTGATGACCTTAACATCAACTGGTTGGGAGCAGCCAGAAGAAACACAGCAGGTGAGTGACAATTAGCAAACATTAATGAACATCAATCCCAAACACCAATCCCTGGTTTGCCTGGTCTGAGAAAAGACTGATAAGAGACCTGAAGAATGAGGACTAAACGAGCATCTGAGATGAAGGGATCAGTAGCCAACAGGAGATCGAATACTAAGATTTGTGTCATTTAAGACCAATGAACTTGAGAATTTCTTTGGGGTTTGTCTGTATAAATGTGTGAAAAATCTAGTAAGGAGCCATGTGTGAGGGAATGATTTTCACTGCACAACCCAGGCAATGTGTGGATTCAATGATTTCTATTGCACATCCTGGCCAGAACAAAGCAATGCCTGAATTATTTAACACCAAAACGATGTTGGAGAGTTTTTGTTTTCCTCGCAGTTTCCAGTGACACATCAAACTAAAGACATACCATTTTAGAAGTTTAGAAAACCCAGTGGATTGTCCCAGAGAAGCTAAATCCCAGAGTGCTTGTTATGAAGCCTCAATGGCAACAAAAATGAAATTTCACCATAAGTTTTCATAATTTTACTAACCTTGGAAAGACCACGAGCTAGCTCCATTTTGAAATGCAAGTCCTGATGAGATTACTCTTTGCCAACACGAAGCTTGACACCAACTGCTCGTGCCAGTCTTTGCCCCTAATCTCTACTTGCATAAATATCCGGATAATACTATTTCTGATATTAATAATGATAATAAAAATACCTCCCCCACATCAGGCCCGGTGAGAAATCACAGTCTGAAAGCATTTCAAAGGCTGTCAAGCATGAAAATCAATCAGTGCTGACAGCCTCAGCCAAGTCAGGGCTCATGGAGGCAGTTCCCAGCATTACTGGAGAGCTGCCAGCCTAATCCTCCCGCTGTAAATACAGCGCTGCAAGGCCTCTGACAAGGGAAAATGAGCAGATTACATGGGGAGGTAACAAGCTTGAACTGCGCCATGTCATGAATGGTGGGGTGGAAGGGGAGAAACCAGCCTCCCTTTGTACTCCCAAATTATTTGTTTTGTACCAATCCTTTGAGTAAATATTCTGGTGAGAGAAGTCAGACACATCACTGCAGCCTGACTCTGAAAGTAAGGTGGGGGCTGTAAGAGGTAAACTCTTTTGCCTTGTCCAACAGAGAACAAGCCACTTGCAAGTCCTCAGCTTCCCTGAGCTTCAGGAAACCAGCCTGATCTATGCACTGGGCAGACACCAAAGAGCAGGCTTGCCTTGTGCTCCAGGAATGGAGCAGTGCAGCTGGGGGCCTGCATGTTCTGCTGCCTTTTCTGACAGACAGGCTGCTGTTAAATATAAAGGACCCAATAATTGATTGCCAATTAGATAAACTTTATTAAGGCAAGAAGCCAAAGCGAGCAGCGCTGGGAAAGCCGGAGAGCACAAGTCTCAGCTCGTGCTCCACTCACAGCTTTGGGAGTTTTCCCCACTATTTCCCATTTTTATAACTTTTTGGTTACACACACCCCTTGGTCCCTCCCCAGTCCATGTTTTCCCATGTTTGGTCACAGTTGAGTCTTCCAACTCCAGCAGTCTGGGGTCTCCTGCCCTCTCGGTGGTCGGTGGATGAAGTCTCTCCTCTTCCTCACAGCACGTCCCTGAGGACTTCCCACTGCGGTCACCATGGTTTCACCAAATCTCTCATTTCTCTCTTTCTTCATCTCTTATGATACAAAGTTACATTAGATTATCCTGCACCAAGGCCGGGCTCTCTCTAACTTTTCAGTTTCTCCAGTTTCTGCAACTTACAGTTATTGCTTAATATTTTCTGTATATTTAAAATTTCTGCAGTTTGCTTAATAGCCCCTACGTATTTATAATTATTGACTATAACATTGAACACAAATTACCTAAATCATTCATTTCATTTATAACACTGCTGAGCATCTTCTGGGCTCTCGGGCCATCCAGGAAACAGGATTTAAAGGGAGGAGATGGATGACATGCACCTGCAAACTGATTACTCACCACAGCTCTCCCTACAGAGGTGCTCTTCAATGAAACTGGCACCAAGCCCCACTTGCTTGCCCTTGTGCTACTCACTCCTTTGAAAGGGTGCTCACGAGAAACTAAATCAAAATCCAGCCATGAAAAGACCACTGATGATTCACAGATTTGTATCATTCCCTACACCCCATCTAGAAGTGCTTGAGCATTTCTTGACCCCGTGGCTTTACCAGAACTACAACCAGAGCCAGTTTGGCCAGCTGTTCTCTGAGAATGAGCCCACCAGCTAGGAACTGCAAGAGGAGGGCAACGAGGCTGGTGAGGGGCTTGGAACACAAACCCTGTGAGGAACGACTGAGGGAGCTGGGGTTGTTCAGCCTGGAGAAAAGGAGACTCAGAGGTGACCTTATCACTCTCTACAATTTCCTGAAGGGTGGCTGTGGTCAGCTGGGGGTTGGTCTCTTTCTCCAGGTAACAACTGACAGAAGGAGAGGACACAGCCTCAAGCTGCGTCAAGGGAAGCACAGGTTGGATGTCAGGAAAAAGTTTTTCACAGAAAGAGTGATAAAGTTCTGGAATGGCCTGCCTGGGGGGGGTGGTGGAGTCACCATCCCCCTGGATGTGTTTAAAAAAGCCTGGATGTGGCACTTGGTGCCATGGTCTGGTTGGGGTGTTAGAGCATGGGTTGGACTTGATGATCTTGAAGGTCTCTTCCAGCCTAGAAATTCTGTGATTCTGTGATTTTACAAAGCTTCCTCCTTGTT
This sequence comes from Phylloscopus whistleri, assembly GCA_017589585.1. Lineage (NCBI taxonomy): Eukaryota > Metazoa > Chordata > Aves > Passeriformes > Phylloscopidae > Phylloscopus > Phylloscopus whistleri. The sequence goes on from JADMLD010000920.1 coordinate 1,296,382, forward strand.
TTTAGACCTTTACTGACAGGGATCCATGCAGAGGTCTGTGTGCTACTGCCACCAGCCACGCACTGCCCCAGGCAGTGCAGAAAGGAAGGAAATATCAAAACCCTCCAACACTCCCCCAGTTTGGGTCTTTGCTGCTGGACACCACAGCCTCATGATTTCAATGGCTGCATTTTTTCAAAAACTTCATGCTCTTGAACAAAGAAGTGAACTCTTCAAAACACTGCTTTACATGTCAGTGCTCACCCAACAGCTGTTACAGACAATATTCATGCCTAATTATTATTCATGAATGTTCAACTGAACCATCTTTTTTGTTTCCCCAAATGTTAGGGAAATGGCTCCTTTCTCCAGAGCTGAAAGGGTGTTTGTGTAAGAACAAGAGTCCCCATTATTACCTTGATGGTCATTATTTTCAGTTGTTCATTTCCTCCCTTTAGAAATTTAAATCATGCAATCAGAACAGAGCACCACCACCACCTGACTTGCAAGACACTCACTCACTCCCAGTTCCAAAGAGAAAATAATTCAAATAGACAATTTTTAAATAACTGCTTATCCAAACTACTCTGTGAATCAACAATGTCATGTCTGCTGAAATCAGAAGTAAAATGGCTTGGAAAACAGCTCTGTCCACAGTGAACACTGGCATTATATTTCAGCCCTGAGGTACTGATCAGCTTTATTTCTGAACAGCTCTGCAGAACCAGCCAGCATGTGTGTGGGTAACTGGGGATGAAATCCAGAGGATCATAAACTCCTTGAGAAGCTTGAGAAAATCTCGACACTTTTAGCTCTAAGTATTTGGTTTTTACTGCACCTTTAGTGAACATTATCCATCTCTGCGAGTTTAAATTAAATTTCGTGGAGTATTTTGATCCAAGTTGGCATTCTCCAATCTACTTATGTGGCAAATGGATTTATGAGATGTACAAACAGCAGATAAAGCACAGGCAACCTGTAAAGCATCAGTAGGAGAAACAGATATTTTTCACCTCTTCTTCAGACTTGCTTTCATGCTTGACAAACTAAAAACTTCCCTATTTGAAAATAGCATTTGAGCAAGAAAGTTAATCCTTTCTCTGCCTCTGGAAAATAATCTTATAACTCATTCTGGAGCTGCAAAGAGGTAGATAGGGAAGAAATTCTCCACTGTGAGGGTGGTGAGGCCCTGGCACAGCTGCCCAGGGAAACTGTGGCTGCCCCATCCCTGGAAGTGTCCAAGGCCAGGTTGGGTGGGGCTTGGAGCAACCTGGGACAGTGGAAGGTGTCCCTGCCCATGACAGAGCTAGAACTGGATGGGCTTTAAGATCCCTTCCTACCCAAACCATTCAGTGAATTCTGAGAGTCTCACCTGTGTTGCTGGGCAACTCTTGTTTTCTAAGCAGAGAGTGCAGATCCAGAAGAAAATCTGTCTCCAAAAAAGAGGTTTCAGTGGGTGGAGAAGAGGAAGGATAACTGCTTTACACACAGATAACAAATGGTTGCTTTTCTCAGGAGCACAAAGGCACAAGAAAACTGCACAGAGAGCTGTGCTGGGGTCTCTCCCAGGCCACACATTCCTAGCCAATATGAAAATACATGATTAGTAAGCACCAAGCTCAAAGGTACCAGTGTATCAGGACAGGAAAGACAGTATTTCAAAGAGTTGAAGAAAGACCTTGCTACACCTGTGAGGAATAAAAGGGCAGATGGAACCTAGGCAGAAAAATATTAAATCAGACACCCAGAGTGTAATCCTAGCTGAATACATGCAGTGATGGGCTATAAATTGGTCATTTCAGAATCCAGCTTTGGGAGTTAATGAGACTGATGAATAAAAATGCCAGCTCAGTGCTCCCCAACTGTCTGAAAGCAAGGAGAGTGACAAGAATTAAGAACAGGAAAGCAAATATGACACTGACAAGTATGATGGATGCACAGACAGAAAGAGATTGTGCTTTCCTACCATATGAAAAAGGATGCACCTGAACTAGAAAAAAAAACCTGAAATAGGAATGATTGAGCAGACACATGGACAAGGGCTATGGAATGCTGTGACACAGCAGATCCCTGGAAATCTGGTGTCCACTGTACCTTCTGGGACACGAATGGGGGCAGCACATCAAATGGCAGGTGGGCAATCCCCAAGTGGCCAAGGTTCTTCACACAGTATTTATTTAAGACTGTGAAACTCATCTTCACAGAATGCTGTAAATGCCAAGAGGAACACAGGTTCGGAAAGAAACTGGAAAAATGAATGGAAGTAATAGCTGAAGATGTCACCTCTGACTGAGAAAAGTCCTTGAGGATGGAACATCACTATGGTGATTATACTCTTGCCCTATCCTGGTGCTATTTTGCAGAATTTCAGTCTAGCTGCTGTTGGATACGGGGGATAGGTGGACTTTTGTGGTCTGACATGATACATCATTTTTTAAAATAATAAATAACCACCCCAAAAAGCCACACAGAACTTAGTCAAAACAGATTTAAATTGGGGTTTAGTACAGCATCTGTGTACCACTGAAGAACCCATTCAGTGGAGCTGATGTAGGAAAAGGCCCCTAGAAGAAAAAAACCAAAAGTATGACAGATCCTTCCAACACACTTATAGATCTGTTCTGTTGTGTTTGTATACAGAAAGGACCTTACTTTCAGAATGCTTTTACATTATGGAAAGTAAAAAAATCACAACATAAACCTAGAGAAAAAAAAAAAATCTCAATTCCCCCACACTCCAAATTAAGTGCACTTCAACAGCATTGCCAGAGTAAGCTGTCTGAAGCATTTAGCAGCTTTGGTTGGCTGGCTGAAAATCAGGAATCCCAATACATGTAGGAGACATCATGCACAGTTTTACTGTTCTCAGCTCTGTGACCTGACAATGATTTTCCATGAGTTATCCACCTGTACCTTGCACTATCCCTTCGTGAGTCCTACCATCAGGGTACACGCTTATTTGGGCTGGAAAATCCTGTCCACACAACATGTTTCAGACCTTATGATGATAACCTGAACAATACTCCCAACCACAATCCAACACGAAGCTTGTAATGAAAGGGTTTCCCCTGGTCTGCAAGTGCAAATGGACACAATAAAAAGGGAATTCAGGATGAAAAGGCCAACCCCTGGGACACTGGTGGTAGAAATGACAAAGGAAATCATATACTAGAAGTCAGGAAAAATACCTCTGTGATTCAGAGAAAACATAATTAAAAAAAAAATTGTGAGAACTCCATAAAATCAAGGGCAAGAGCCAATTGTCTGTGCACTGGGTAGCTCTGAATTCCCCACAGGATTTGAGCTGCCATTCATTCAAACCCTGAAGAGATCTCCAAGAACCTGTTAAACCCCCCTGGAGGGAGTGGAACACAGAGAGGGGGGAAAAGAGGAAATGAATACCCTGAAACCCTTCCAGTTCCCAACTGCAGGCTGTCACCCACCTGCACAGGTGGGAGCAGGGCAGGGAAAAGGGGACAGGGCAAGGAAAAGGGGGCAAGGGGGGCAGGGCAGGGCTGCAGCAGGGTCTGTGGCTGCCAGCTGCAGAGCAGGAGCCGTCAGCTGGAGCACGCTGCTCCCCATTAATCATCTGCTGCAAACCTTCAGCAGAGGACCTGCCAAGAGAGCCAGGATCTCATAAAACCCTGACAAGCTGAAAGTGAGGCAGCCTCCTGCCTGCCTCGCTCCCTGGCTTTGAAATGTGGGGTAAAGGTTGGGGGAGAACAAAGAGGCACTGATGATTGATAACAGCTTAATATCGTTGTGCAGCTTTATCAGGCTTTTTAACTAATGACTTAAGCAACTTCACCTCTACAAAATCAATCATCATGTCATAAAAGTCTGAAACACTGCAAAATGAAGTGCCTGCCCCAGGGATATAGAGCATGTGTCACGTTTAAAGTGAACCTAATTCTTCTGGGGGTCCCTGGATGTTACTTTTTACCCCCTTGGAGATATTCAGAGATGGAGAGAGACGCAGCAGGAGAACCCAAAATTAGTGTCTTCCTTTAAAGAAATTATTCAAGTAATATTTAGTCTTCAGCACTCAAAGATACAGTATTGAAAGATACTGAAGCTGGCTGTCCATTTCTAAGAGAGAAATAGCTAGGAAATTTAAAGAAAATGACTGATGGCAGAACAGAGAAAGCTCCAATTAAAAAGAAATAAGTTCCTAATTCAGGACTTGGCAGCTCTCTTCCCTCAGCAGAAAGTGAAAAAAAAAGAATAATATCCCCCTCTCTTCTGTACATAAAAAGGAAAACAAAAACTTCTACATTTAGCTTCACATTCTCTGAAGATTCTTCTTGCTGGCAGAAGAGCTGAGCAAGGGCTCTGAGGAGCACATGGCCCTTTGCATCTCCTTGTGCAGGTACAGCTGTGTCACTCTTGCTGTCCCTGCACCACTCAACCCACTCACACCTTTCCTCCCCCTTTTGCCATTTAGGCAAAAAAAATCCTTCTAATTTAGGAAAAGAAAGATTTTTCTCAAACTGGGGGGTCAGACATCTAAAAGTGATCAAGGCTTAAGCAGCTTAAAAAAAAAAAAAAAAATGACATCATATTCACTTTCAAGCTTCCGTAACACTTGACTGGGTGTTTTATGTGACAATGACTTCAACTGCCAATTTCAGTGTTGCACACAGCCAGGTGAGATCATGAGAGCTTTTCTCTACAGACAGGAGAATTTGTACAGTGCTTTGAGTTTTAAACTGTTGCTATTTTGATCCTGTTTGTACCCATACTAACCTTTTAACAGCAGGGCTCCTGCCAAGGATGAATTACTTGCCAGAATTTATTTTTTTTAAAAAGCTCAAATCTGATACCCTGGATTCTTTTTCTTCTGCTTTCATACAGTAGATAATCCCAACCTCTCCCTGTCCATAAACTTTACAAGAACTGTATTTAGACAAAATCTAAACTGGCATGTTTTCCATACACTTTGTGGAAATATTCCTGACCACTTTTGCAAGCAGCTGAAGATGTGCTTTTATCTTGCCATGAAGTCACAAAGTTTAATTTGCAACATCACAGTTGCTTCTATGGCAACAGATGGTGACATCAAACACAGGATCATGACTTCACTATGGGATCAAGAAGGATTAGCTTTGCACTGAGGAAGTTAAGATCTAATACAAACAAATAGCTACAACAATTGGGAAGAGAATTTACAGTGTGATAGTTTACTCTCTGTGTAAATGTCCTTCTTGTTTACTCCAGAACACAAATCCCTTTAAACCAACCAGCTGTTTGTAAATTAAGCACAAATGGATTAGCTTTAAAACAAGCTCAAGGGTTTAAGATGGGGTTTGCACACATACCCAGTTATGACTGCACTCAGACCTACAACTTCCACCTACACTTAGGAAGAAAAGAGACCAGAATTACAATTTCATTCCCTCACCATAACCTCAAGGACTTTCACCTGCCCTAAGCAGGTTATGAGTGCAGCATACCTGCATCTAATTTCTACTGGAACATCAGCTTTGAGCACTGCTTGTTACCCGTGAAACCCTTGTGAGGGCAGTTATTTAATTACCTGATATATTATCTTTCCTAAGATAATCCTTAAATGGATGAATTCCCTGGCCTTTCACCTTTCCATCACCAAAACAGGACCAAACAGAGGGGTCCCAGCTTGAAAGGCCCCTCTAGAGACATTATTTATTATTAATGCCCCTAGCTAGAGCCAGCTCCGGGTGGGACAGCACGTGCAATCAAAGGATCAGCTTCTCCTGGGGGAAAACACAGAGATGGAGCTTTCCAGGACACAGCTGAGTCTGATGGCAGGATATGGAAATCCACATTCTGCAGCTGTTGCAGGGACTCTCACAGGTGGGAGAAGACACAAAAGCCTTAAAGCAGCAGCACAGGGGGAAGTTCCACCTTAGGAACTACTTTTCCAGAAACTGAACCAATTCTGCTCCTCTTTGCTGGGTTCCTGGGCACAGGCCCTCAGCACACTGAGCCTGCTATGTCTGCAGCCTGTGTGCTGCACACACACACTGCAGTGAGAACGTGCCCAGGCACTGACACACATTCTTTCCACTGCAGTAGATTCTAAGTCTTTCAACAAGTGGCATTTAGCTTTCTGAGAAGTATTCACAGGAATTCTGCTGGACCTCTGTTGCAGCAGCCCTCTTGTTAGAGGGTAGGAATGAGCCAAGGCACAGGCTTCTTGCTTATCACAGCATAAAAAGGGTCCTGGTTTATTCCTCCTTACAGCTTAGCTAGCCTGACCCCAACCATTCACTGACTCTGGCTGCAGCAGCTCCTGCTGTGGGTTTCCCTTACAGCCTCTGACTGCTGGTTATTGCCTGCTAAACTCTGACTGCAGGGATTGGTGTGCAGGCTCTGACTACAGCTTTTACCTGGCTAGACTGTGATTGCAGGTTCCAACAAGAGGCTCTGACTGCAGACCCAGACTGACCTCACAGCAGGGATTCTCTCTCCCCAGGATCCTCCTTCTTCACAATCCTCTTGTTCCCTCTTCCTCAAGTTCCTCCTCCAGGATCCTTCACCAGCTAACTCACTCCCTTTTATGATGTTTATCTTTATTGGCTACAGCTGTGACTCATCAGGGGTGAGGCTGTATTGGGTAATTAACACAGCTGTTAGACACCACAGGCATGGTCACCTGTATTCCCTTCTCCTACAGACCCCAGCATCACCTGTGTCTCCACAGACTGTTTGTGCTCTGAAATGGTGCCAGCTTGGACAGCTTTGCTCTAAGTTGGGCACTGTGAGTGTCCCCACCACGGCAGGGCCCTGCCTGGACAGAACCACAATCAGAGGATATAAACCTTTGGTTCCACACCAAGTCACTCCCACGCCTCTTCGCTAAGATGCCAACTAGGGTAGGAAATTCTCTTCCACTATCAGAGTTTTCTTTTATACAGACACATCTATTAGACTGCCAGTCCTGTTTCATAAAAGAGATTATGCTGATTAGCAGAGCCCTTAAGGAAGGGATGGTTTTGAGCAGTTCTCTCCAGAATTAAAGTCAGACAATAGCTGAAGCACACAGCAGGGCAGGAGAGCTTTTTAAACCCCTCCATCCATTTCATAGGTTTGCAAGTGCTCTCTATTACTGTTTGAGGACTCAGCAGGCTTTGTTGGACAATCCTTATCAACGTTAGTAAGGATTAGCTTCTAGAAGGAACTTGCCTAGGCAAATACATTCACTTTGCACATGCACTATTAACATAAAATCAAAGTACATCGGCATGAGGGGAACGATGGAGACTGATGCAGTGGGACACATCTGTTAGATTCACTTCCAGACACATTTAGTTTGAGGTAACATATTTTCTGACCTTCTTCCACACATCCTTATGTGATAATGAGAAATACTTCAGACTATGTTTGTCACCTCCACTTTTCTTTTCCTGTTGCATCTCAGTTCCAACCAGCTTCCCTTGCATTCCTATTGAGCCCAGCTCCTACCTCAGTAACACCATCAGATTCAGTCTCCTTCCCAAACATTTCTAAGAGAAAGTCAAAAGCTTCTCATTCCTACAAACCTGTTGGCCAGAACTAAAAGCATCTTTACCTCAAAACAATTATAATTCTGTGAAAGAAAAGACTGACTACAGAGAAAGGCAGAAAACCTACTACCTCAATGCTGCAGGCATTTGGCAAGCCATTTAAACTGCACCTCAGCAGCCAGAAACAAAGCATGGTGATAACACACCCTCTCCCCTGCTCAGCTGTTAAACAGGGTGCTCCCTCTGTGGTACCCACAGCAGACTGCTCTGCCCAAAGAACTTGGCAGTTCCTCTGCCAGTGATGGGCAGACCCACAGAGCAGAGCAATGCTTCCATCTAACACTGCCTTGGAGACCAGAAGTATCAGAGAGACTCCAGAAGCAGGGGTGTTTCACTGGTGTGAAGGGAGAAAATGTGAGGAGATCTAAGGGTTTGGATCATTCAGCATTTAGCTCAGGCAACAGGAGGAACATCCACTGAGCACACCACTAACAGAAGCTGAAGGCAGATACAGAAAGAGCCACCTTGCAGAAAAATACTTCTGTGAGACCTAGAAGCACTAAAACTAACATATAATGCTCCCCAAATGATGAGCAGGTTCTGGCATGAGCTGTGTGCTGGAATCCCCAGTCCAACCCATCTCTAAGTCTGAAGAGGAGGAGGGTTGTTCATTCCCCACCAAGCAGCATGGAAAATGACAGTTCCTGCACAGAAACTGAGAAGGGTTGAAGGACAAACTCTTCTGGGGGAGGTTTCAGAAGTACCTACAAAAGTCTCTTCCTAACAGAGACCAGGCCTGAGCTGTTAGAGGAGACAGTCTAGCATTTCATCCCTGAGGGTGCTGCTGATGAGGAATGGTCAGTTGCTTTGGCCGTGTTCTAACACACACTCATAAAAATAATTAGGAGGGTTTGTGGCCTTTGATCTTGCTAAAAACACATGCCTAAGATGCACGTTTTTTCTAAAATGGCTCTTAAAATGAATCAGGTGCCTGCGTTTGACCCAATTCTACTCACTGTTCCTAAAAGAGCAATGCTGTCTCTGAGTCCTGACCAGAAGATGAACCCAGTGCTGAGGCTCCATGGAACCACCTCCTACCACACTGTCTATTCAAGCATGACCTCCAGAGGCTCACATCCCCATTCATATTTCATATTCTGCAGATGTTCCCCCCTTTTGCTGCCTGGTTTTAATGTACCACTGGTCTCTGTACAACCCCCACTCGAATACATCTTACTTTTGGTTATAAGCAAGCAACAAGGTGAAAAGCAAAACTGAAAGGCCTGACAGTCTCAGCTTCCCACTAACACACTCCCTTGTTTATGTCAAAAACCAGGGGCTGTAAGTGACAGAAAGCAGCAGAGAGTGGAGAGTGCACAGAATCATTGAAAAGACAGCAGTGACATGAGAGCCTTCAGAAGGCCAGAGCTGACGTTTGTAAGGCTGGGAGGGTGGGATTGCATTAAGCTACATTTCATTAAGAAAATACTCAGAAACTGTTAAGGGGTCCCATGTGGCTGCTTCAGCACGTTAAATTAAATGTCTTTCCTCTCCAGTGACCAATCCACCCCCCACCTTCTTACAAACGATGACTTGTGGGTCTTAACCTAACAAGTGAAGATATGTTTGACCCATTAGTTACCCTCTTTAAAGGCTTTTGTTAACCCCTAGTACAGAGCTCAAGCCATGGTTTTACACTGAGCCTCCAGATCACAGAGGCAGATGGTGCCATAAAAACCCACCTCCCCCTACCCTATTTATCCAGCTTCTGTTCTGTAACTGCCATTCATTCTTTAGGCACCATTTTCTATCCCCCAGAGCTGGAGCAGTGGGTATCTGAAATGCTGGGCATGGGGAGTGCCCTGGTCAGTGTGTGTGTTTGAAGCTGCTGCTGCTGCTGGCCTATTTATTGGGAAGAATGTCCCAAACATCAAAATCCACACTGCAGATGCAAAAGGCTCCTTGAATGTGTAAAAGCTCCACTAATATCTGGGGAATTAGAAATGAAGTAAAAGACAGAAAGTATTTCATCTTGATGCTACAGTGCCTATGTCTGTTTTAATTTTTTAAGCTTCCTATTCTCATTGTCCAGATCCAGTTTCCCCACCCAATGTATTTTCCCCTTCCAGAAAGAACTGCAGGAAAGATAATGAATCATGACTCTGTTGGCTACAGAAAAGGATTTCCTAGTAAGATGCAAAGTTCACAACCTTCAAAATTCATCTCTTAGGCTCAAAAATGACCCAAAAAATAAAGCCTGCAGACTTAAGGAACGGAGAAAAACAATCCAAACACAAAGAAGTCTCTCTTTTACATTACTTTCCCCAAAGAAACTGGAAAGCTAAAGAGAGGAAAAAAGCCAACAAACCTCAAGCACTCAGTACTGAGGAACCATGAAGAGGCAACTTACACTTGCATTAATAATAATAATTAATGAATAATCTTGTTAGGTATCCTGTCTCATAGTCAATGAGAAAAATCCTTACAGAAAAGGTTTCCAAAGTCTGGTTTGCTTAATTTTCAGAAGGAAAAGAGGAAGATTAGTATTGTGACTTGCTGGTAAAACACCTAAATTACAGAGCAATGTTAATTTCATTTTCAGAACATCACTCCTCCCTTTGTGCTGTGGCTGCAAAGCCCAGACCATGGTGAGTGTCTGATAAGGGGAAGCTCCTGGCCCAGCAGAGTCTCACTTGCTGAGCTCTAATACCATGACATGTACAGCAATGAGCTTTTATTGATTTTGCATTTGGACCTGCCTCAAACACTCAGGCCATCTCTCTACAGGAAAAAAAAAAAAAAAAAAAGTGGGAATGTAGGAGGTACAACTCTGGCGCTAGATGTAACAGTAGCTGAACAAACAGTATTTCAAACCTTCAAAATAAATTGAGTTCTCTATCTAAAAACAAGGGAAAAAAACCTATAAAAAAGCAAAATACTCAGAACTAAAAGAAAGCATCGATACTGAAACAGAGAAGGAGCTACTGAAAAGAGACACTGGCTCAAATTTTCAGTTGAATCTGTTCCAAGAAACAATCTTCCTTTGACCACTCTCTGCACCCAGAATCAGTTGTGCTGGGCTGTGGGTGTGCACTCACCAGCCCTGCCCTGGGTGTTTCTCATGGGAACACCCAGCTCAGCCAATCCATCCTGTGAGCATCCTTCCACCTTCCCAGCACAGGCAGGCCTTGGGGGACAGGCAGCACGGCCACCAAGGCCTCTCCAAGAGTCCTGGAGGAGTGGGGGGGATTACACAAACTCCCCTCTGTGACTGTCTCCAACCAGAGCCTGGAGGGAAAGCCTCGACTCCTTTGCTGGTCAGGTCACACATCCTGCAGAAACCCGGGAGTGTCACTGCCAGAAACCTCTGTGGTCACACTGCCCAACCAAGAGCCCACAGGCTGCAAGCAATGCCAGCAGCTAATGCAGGCTGTGCCAGGCCTGCACTACGCCCTTGGCTGTGGCCCAGATTGTGGAATAACCCTCTTCGTGGAGTCTGTCAGCAGAGGAATCCAGGGACCATGGGCTGCTGGGACCAAGCTGCTGCCCACAGCAGCTCAGGCAGAGCTGATGTAACCACACAGCCTCCAGGAAGGCAGAATTTCCTGTGTATCAAGACCAGGTTCCAGCCTGAGCACTCAAGCCCCAGACTGTCAGTCTAAGAGTCTCCTCCACGGCACAAAAAATCAGTGGTGATTGCCCCAGCTGAAAAACACAACAGCTCATCATGGTAAGGCACTCTGTGGAAAGCCATCACTTGGGACAATTACCAGGCAGCTGAATGTACACAACTGGGCAGACACACTCCTGGATCCTGCTCATGCCATGATTGCCAGCAGCCCTGCATTCCCCAGCCCTGCAGGGTTTGCAGGGCCAGCCAGGATCCCACAGATGCAGGTAGAGCTGGGGCAGGTGCAGAGCAAAGGCAGAGTGCTCCTTGGGAAGGCTCAGAGCCAGGCAGAGATTAATCCCCCACAAAGACACCGCAATCAGCAGCAGAGGCATCATCATCTCTGCCTCTCTTCTGCACACCATTTATAAAACCCAGGGCAAGTTCCTGGGCTCAAAGGGCCACAAGATTTGCAGTGAGACTGGAATGACAAGCAATGCTACCTGGGGCTGTGATTTACCTGACTGCTGCTGGCACTGGGCAAGGGACCCAAACTGGAATGTGTGCTTCACTGCACAGGGAGGTGGGAAGTACAAAGGTCTGAAACAGGTCATATTCAGCATCTGGGTTTTTCAAGAGTCATTATGTGATCTTGAGGTCAGATTTTATCTTTTCTACAAAAGCAATCTTTCTCACCCTTTTTGCTACGTTGTTTTTTAGTTCACATGAACTTGTGAGGGGAAATTCAATAATTTGTGAAGCAGTAACGTACAGAGAACATGATCCAGGCTACTAATAGGTTATTAACAGAGCAAAAATTGCTGCAGATTAGAGTACATAAGCATGCTGCCTAATTGCAAAGCACAATGTCTATCACACTATGTGGCAGCTGAAGTGAAATACTGAAATCTTGGTTTCCTTTGCATCACTTATCAGCTCAGTGAAGTGTCACGATAATCCACAGAAGGAGTCATGCAACAGTGGGGAAATTCAGTGAGAAGGTTTTAAAGAAAAGGTAACACACTAATACCATAATCCTACTTCTATTCTGTCAGGTAAGCTGGATTCTTGAAGCCCCTGGAAAGGTGTTCTATGCTAACCAAGTATTTGACATTTCCCCTGGCCTGCAAAAATTAAGAACAAAATTAAAAAAAGAGATGGATTCAAATCACAACTGATGAAGCTCACCAGAACTGTGTTTAAAGACCCTGAAGAGACCCTGCTAACAAGACAGATTCAACTGCACCTAAAACTATTGAATTACTCATTTTCCCAAACAGTCCATAAACTCTGAGCAAATTTCCCCCCCACCTGCTCCAGTAACCTATTCCAGTGCCTAAGTTCACCACTTTTTCTAATAGAAGCACAAGCTCCTTGGCTGAAATTTAGGACCATTAATTCTCAGGTCATGTTTCCCAAGCACTAGGACATGCAGCACCAGCCCCTCAGAGTAGCAGCAAAAGCTGCAATGATTGAGCTGACAGCTGCTGTTGTCAGGGGATGGTCTGCATGTTACCTCTCCTCCTCAATCCCAGCCCTTGCCTATTTGTCTCCTCTTTGAATGGGATGACAAGTTTAAACAGAGGCAGTCATTAATTACATGGTTTGAAGCTAGCTCAACATAGGAGCTAAAATCCAGATTTTTCAGCACTGCTACAGCACAAATGATGCACAGCCCCCTTCAGGACTGTCTCCTCCTGCCCAAACCTTCCTGCTCTTTGTCTCTGCAACCCTGAGCAGGGTTGGGAGGGCCCAGGACAGGTTTAGGCACAAGAGCTCTGACACTGGGCAGTGTGGCAGATTACCTCTTTACCCTGGTCCCCCACCAGACTGGTGCCCAGCTCCTCAGAATTGCTCCCCACAAGGGACAGGCAGCAATGGGCTGGTTCAGTTCTTCTAAAAGGGAATATCTTCAGTAACCTGGAGTAGCTCCAGCTCATCCTAACTACCCTGTTCACAGGAGTTACAGATCTTCCTCCCTGGCAATGACTCCTAGAGCATGGATATTCAAAGTAGCTGCCCCAGAGCAGAGTATTTCAAATGACAGAAGGTGGCTGTGCTGGATCCCCCTGTCTCCAAATGCTCACAAACAGCCAACCCACAGTCACGCCCTCTCCCTCCCTGCAAAGCAGCTTCTGAGACAAGGCCTCCAAAGAGGCCTCCCAAGAGAACACACAACAACAGGTGATGCCTTGGGAAGGCTGAGCTGGAACAGAGACTGGACAGAGCTAAGAGAATAAAGCAGATATTTATTGAAAGGCCTCCAGGATACACCTTGGGCAGGACAAGAGCCTGGCCAGGGCTGCACCCAAGGTGGACCCAAAATGGTCACAAAATGGACCACAGGTCACAAAGTCGTACATTTTTACAAGTTCTGGTCCATTTGCACATTGGGGTTTAATTGTCCAATTACAGCTCCAGGTTGTGAGGTCCCATCCTTCTTGTTCCTCCCTCCAGCCACCCTTGTTTGTGCTTTTGGGCTGAAAGTTGTCCTTGGTGTGCAGCAGGAACAGGATTTGTTTTGTGTCCCTACTCTGTGCAGAGCTGAGTGACCCTGAATGTGAGGCTCAGAACTGCACCCCTGGGCAGCACAGAATCTGGGAACATGAAAGCTGAAGCTTAAGGCATCACAGGTATGCTGACTGCTGTCAAGAAAGTCCAGGTAACGAAATATTGCTCATTTAATGCTGCAAGAACCTGTGGGGACACAAATTCAACACGCTGTGCCACCCCGGCTGTAGCTGGGGAAGGTGGCACTGGGGAATTGGACAGCTGAAAAGAATGAGCCAAATCTGCTGGCCCTGCATGGGTGGGAAATGCCAGGATGGCATGTGACACAGCACTTGGCTCTGCTGAAGCAAGCAGGGTCCCTGCAGAAGCACAAATCAGGTCAGGGATTCATTTCTCCATGTGCTATGTCTTGGGGCCCAGCTGGCAAACTTCATGTGCTGAAGACAAAATTCTTCTGCTTTTGCTGTTTCTCTGAGCACAGCAAGGCAGACGTGGTTAGTGCCACTCCCAAACTCTCTAGCTGGGACAACTACCTCTGAAAAGAACTGCAGCAATGGTCACAGAGCTGCTGAAAGTCCCTTGTTCCTCTGCAGGCAGCTGGCTCATGCTTGGTTTCCCAGTTGAACCAATACAGAGAGGCAGAGTGTCCCACCTGTCCCTTGCAAGACACCATGGGCAGGTGCACATCCAGAGCAGAGCTTCCCTCCCCTGCCCTCCTGCCCCAGCCCTGTGCCCACTCCGGCATCAGCTGGGGCAGGCAGCACCTTGTCACACCTTGTCACACCTTGTCACACCTTGTCACACCTTGCCAGCTCTGGGGAACCCGACCATCTGCTCCTGGGAGCAGCCACTCTGCTGATGGGCTGGGATTTCTGGAATGGGATTTCTAAGCCGGTCTGTCCTGGTTTGCCCATGGAGACAATGCTTACACTCAGGCCCCTGGGGATTATTTTCTGTTCCAGTTCTTGTTTCCCCACCTTGCAGCCTCACAGAAGTCAGCAGGATAACTAACTAGCTCTGCTGTGCACAAAAGCTCTGAATGTTAGATCCACAAAGTATCTGTTTCCTACACAGGAAATCTAACAAGTAGGCTGCCCTCTATACTTTCTCCTTTGTCAAGCATATGGGCTCCCACATTATGCATGCAGGCTCTCTATAGCTGCATGTTTCTCACACATAAATACTCATGAAGTAGAGACAGTCCATGCATCTTTATTCTGCAATTCAAATTATGCCTCATTTTTATCAGTGGAAATCCACTGTGGTTCAGTGGAGGCAGCAGCTACTCCATTGCATCATGCAAGACTAAAATGCTGCCCTGGAATATCAGTATCTCCACGTTCTGTATTTTTCTAACAAATAGAATCCATTAAAAAGTCACACGGTGATGACAATTGAAGCTTCTCTCACCAGTAGATTACAAGGACACAAGTCAGCTCCCCAGCCATGGAAAGTGCTTCACTTGTCTCAGTCACATGGCTATATCAACACTCTCAGCATAGTCTCTAAGTCTAGATGCGTTGAAAATATAAAAAACCCACTTCATTTTGAATTTTTAAAAATAATGGCTATGCCAAATAATGTTTTAGAGTCAATATCACATGGTAGCAGCTCTGCTGCTCAATGGGTAGATGATTTCTGTCTGCATTTATGGTGATATGGATTTTTCACTTCAAATACAAATATATTTCCTACAAGGGTGAGATTTTTCAAGCAACCCTTCAAAGAAGGCTTCGTGAACCACTGTTTGTTTTTAACACCAAAATTTTTGGAGAAGTTAAAAAAAATTCCAGCTCCTCTTGAGCTTGAAAGTGCTGTAGACTCTGAATACACATGAAGGTGCCCTATGAAACAACTGCATCTTTGATTTGCAGGCACAAGAAAGGGGAAAGTGACAAAAATGGAATTCCAGGTAAGAGAAGGTGGCTTTCACTCAGCAGTCACTGAGGTAACACCATAAAGCTTGTGCCATCAGCTGTAGGTGTGCCAGCCCCGTGTGGTAGCACTCATGTCACCAGTGTAAACCAGTAAAACAATAATGGGGTGACATAATGTATTTAAAATCCCAGCTGCAGTTGGTGACCATCCAAAGAGCACATCCCACCAGTGATGGCTTGCATCTTGTTTTACTCTTTGCAAAACTCTGCTTGTTTCCCTTGTATCATGAACAGTAATTAGAGTTTTCTCTCAATTTTCCTGAATTTCTTTCAAAATTCCAGTCAGGTCTTGGTGTTTAATTAATTGCTTTACTAAGGTAAGGTTCAGCCCAGTAGGTGTAGGTGATAATCTGTGATACATTGTGTTGTTGGACTTTATCAACTGCTGGGATACAAAGGGTGCCAAATATAAAGAGTCGCACTCGACAATCTCAACAAAATCACAAATACAAAACTTAGAATGATTTTTAACAGGCAAAGTTACATTGTCATCATCTATTTTTACCAAAACACGAGCAGTTCTTAAACATACGCAGCCTTGGCCAACATGCACAAGCACAGTCTTTTGCCAGTACCTGGATGAATCCCAAAGTCCAAACGCCTTGCTCAGTGTCAAGACACAAGTCTGACTTTTTCAAAGCAGTGCTTTACCTGGAGGCTGCCCTGGCCCCAGCAGGAGCTGAGGCATTGCTGAGGGCATCACAGAGAGCCTGTGAGGTCACCCTCCCCCCCAAATCTGGAGCTGAAGGAACCCAGAGGGCGCAGCCTCACGGCTCAGCCCAGGGAAGAGCAATGTGACAGATGGCAAACAACTGCGGGACAGCCACCAACGCCATGTGGTGCACAGAAGGGGAGAGGGAAAGGACAAAAAATCCCACATAAAATGACACTCCTTTAGAGCACATACACTTACCTAAACCATGTCAGATGAGGAAACACGTGCAGGTCAGAAGACGTCAAGGAAACATGAAAAGAGAAAAAAAAAAAAAAGAGGGAGCAAATTAGTTGCAGTTCCCATTGGCTTGATGATAGGAGCTTGGAGCTCCCCACAAAATCAGACTCAACCTTTGTTAGAGTGAGCAAAGTTTAACAAAATAACTCTACTCCAGTTCTGCCTTTTTGCTGTGTGTTAGTTTAGCAGCAGCATGATGCATGCAGATGAAAAAACAGAGAATTAAGACCAAATCCTTAGTGCACTATGGATGGAACACAACTCCACCTGCAAGGCTCTCAGAGGCTTCCCACCTACAGCTGTTTGTGACTCAACACAAAGGGCTGACCTTCCCTTCATATCTCACTGGCTTTGGTTAAGCAGTTTTAGGAACTTGATTCCTATTGACTCCATTAATTCTTAGCTGTGCTCAGTCTGGAGCAAATTGCAAGAGCAAACAATCATCAGGGAAAAAATGCTTTAGGAGAAAAGGAAAATAAAAGATAGGAATACGAGTAATTTTAAAAAAAATCTTTATTTTGCACTGTTGGGCTTTTTTTACTTATTGAGGCTCCTGTTACAATGATATTTATTTGATACAACATAACTTTATTCCTTCAGCCCATTGCATGACAGAAGTCTTCATTCTAAACAAAGATTTTGTGTGAGAGCAGTCAGCTCTCACTCCCACTAGTTGCAGTGACTCACAACCTACATTTCTCTTGCAAATGACATCAGCAGGTAATAGTGCATGCTTTATTAACCTTGACTACCAACATTTAACAACAAATTTCAGTTTCTGCTTTCTTTCTTTAACTCATGGATGGACACTTCCAACAACAAATGCTCTCCAATGTCTTCTTGACCAGAGTCTTTCATTTTTGTCTTCTGATTCCTGTGATTTTATCTTGAGGCTTGACATTGCTTTTATACAAAACTTCCTTGTAACCTCTCTGTTAGATGAAAGTGATTTATCCTCAATTAAAAAATGGCCAACACCTCTCAGGGCATTCCTGAGAATGGGTCACAGCCCCTCTGTGAGCGGAGGATCATCAGTTTTCTATTTTGTCCATTCTCAGAGCTGATGGAATTATGAGCAAAATCCAAACCAAACAATGGTAAGTAAACCCTTTGCAGTACAGAAACGTGGGCACCTACAGAAAGCTCTGCCTGGACAGGCACACTGATGGCAGACTGGGCAAACTCAAAGAAAAACCCACTGAGAATTACTAAATACAGTAGGATCTGCATGTAGGCCAGGAAATTTCTTGTCTTTACTCAGGGGAAGGAGGATACACCCTTGCCTTGTTCCAGTTATCTGTAGCTCTCTTTCTGAGCAGCACTGAAGACACTGTGTTAAGGTGGGCCTTTAATCTGACCCAGGACAGTGATACCCTGGCATGCAAAGGCTGAAGCCTGGCTGTTCTCCAGGCTCTCTGTGGCTAGAAATCACAGCAGGGGCTCATAAGGACAAAAGGTGCTAAGGAGGGGAAAATGGAAAAAAAAAAAAAAAAGATTAGAGAGGAGAGTAGAACAGCTCCCCTTACTCCACGAGATTAATCAGAAAAAAAAGCACAACCAGCCAATCAATCCAAAAGCAACTAAATAAACTCTCTGCACGTTTGGCTTCATCAGCAATATTTGAATTTTGAAGGACAGATAATCCAGAACCCCAAGCAGGAAGCTTCCTTTATGTAACCACAACAATGAGGACTGGAGCCACGGGTCAAGCTGAGCTCAGGCTGCCCGAATGGCAGGGGCAGGAGCAAAACCTCAGTGCTCCATCCCACAGCCCCAGCAGCAGCCAGGGAAGGGCACTGCCTTCCCAAAACAGCCTTTCTGCAGAACACAGACTAGGTCCTCTGGGGCCAGAGGTTTACAATCAACCAAGCAAGTCATGGCTCTCTGCTCCCCAGTCTGAAGGGCTTCCTTCCCCCATCACCAGCAAACATCATTCTGTGTCACTCTGTGTTGGCTGAGCCAGAATTCTCTTCACATTTTTTTTTTCCTAATTTTAACATAATTTACCAATGAACAACTCGTGATGGCAGGCTGGGCTAGGCCAAGTGCAGGTGCTCCTTCAGCACTGCCTGGTCTTTCTGAGCAATAACATTTTAGTCACTGTGTGGTTCTGCTGACATAACTCAGCCCTGATTCAGGGCTCCAGACCCACAGCCTCGTTAATGAGGATAAATGTACCTTTATCTTTACAAGCGAGGGCCTCTGCAGGATTTGAGCTGCAGAGATATAAAGAAGAAGAACTGTGGCTGGCTGCCTTCTGCAGGGTATTAGAGACACCTACACACAGTCCCACAGCCTGACAGTAATAGGAATTAAGGCTGGACTGGTGTGGCATTGTCAGGGAAATCATGCCAGCTCTCCAAGGTTGACAGATGCGGCAGGACCAGCGAGGGAGCAAAAAAGGAGACAGAGCTATTGGTAAGATGAAGAGATAACAAAATTAAACATCTACAATGTGAACCTCTCCCTAGCTTAGAATCAGACTAGTATTTACAGCATAGCACAAAACTAACACAACATGATTTAAACTCCATTTAAATCTCTCTCTTTCTGCATTTTTAAAATCCTAATTCCCACTTCCATGAGGACAAATGATTCCTCACACACAGATCAGGCATCAGCCAACTACACTAGAAGGGAACAAAGCCCAGTTAGCATCTTCCACTACAAGGAATTTCCTATGGAAAATAAATAAAAAGGCAATGTTTTCTGCCCCAGCCAGCCAAGACAGCAGAATTCCTTGTTCCAGCATTTAAGCAGGGTTTTAGTTCAAGGCCTTAGGCACAGAGTGGAAGAGAAAAACAGCTCAAATAATTCTGTAGCTCAGACTAAAACGATATCATCACTTGGCATTTCTACTAAAGACGCAAAAAAAAGTCCCCTCTTTTTTGGAGACATCCAGAAAGCTCCACGGGCAGGGATGAACAGAGCAGGAGAGGAAAGGCTCTGGGTCAGATCTCACACGGCCTCGGGTGCAGATGCACAGCTCGTGCAAGGCCAGCTGGCAGAGGGACCTGCTGGGACTTCATCCCAGCAACCCTCGTGCAAGCTGAAAAGAAGATGAAAGCCAATTCCGCTCAAAACACATTTTTCAAAAGCCTTGATGACTTTTACTGCTCTCTAGAATAAGCTAGCATTTCACTGAAATAAAACTGCATGGTAAATGCTCTATGGGTTTTCTTTTTTTTTTTTTTTTCCTCAGATTAGTCATAAAAAGGTTTGTGTGGAATGCAATTAGACTGATTCCTCTTAACTGTCACTAAAGATTTTTCTGTTTCTGTGTGAACTGGGCTGATTTTATATTGGACATTGGTGAAACTACAGTTTTCTCCCCTATACACATTTAAAAAGCATTCAGTATTCTACTTTAGGAGCTCCCCTATTTAGTGAACTGAAAAACAGTGACAAGATGTCTCCAAAAAAGTTAGCTTTTCAGGCAGTAAAAGTGATACCTTTATCCTGGAATATTTGTTTTACTAAACACTGAATAGTATTTTTCAGAACTGAGAGGAAAATCTAAGGATTCATCACAACAAAGTGACACATCAGCCATTGCATATGCTCTTTGAAACCAACAGACAGTTTTGGGGCACTGGAATTTAATTTGTTTTCCTCAAACAAAGCAAGCAGGGATATAAACCTGCTCTTATTACTGGAATCAGTAGCTCTGACTTCAGTGACAGCAGAATTAGATCAACATCCTGCACTTTTGGGGATCCCACCTGCACTCAGTGCAGCACTGCTTTTGAGAAGCAGGACAGAGCATGGTTCTGAAAGGGTTACTTCATTACAGAGAAGTTTACTTTACAAACCAAAGCCCATTAAGTGCTATTTTTACCAACTTTTTCTGTAAAGTGTTTTTCTTCCTTTCAGGTATATATTTGTATTAAGGAAATAGGAGGGGGGGTGTTATGAGAAAGGGAGACCCAAAGGTTTGCTTTGACTGGAAAGTGGCACAAAGAGGCAAATGCATCCCTGTGAAGTTGAGAATGTGCTGGATCATGAAGCCCAAGGGCTCCCAGACCCCTGTCCTGTTGTACAGCTACAGCACCATTTCACCTCCTGGGCCTCTTCTGATCTTTGATTGCAGGATTCTGAAAGCAGGAACTGGCTGTTATCATATGATGCTCAGCAGAAAAATCCCCACTCTTACTTATGCCACTTTGTTCCACCAGATTACAGTGATTTTGCAGATTTCCCTCAGTATTTCTCCTCAGAATCTCTCTGACTACAGCAGCGGACTTGATTTGGCACAGCCAGAGTGAACAAACACTTCAGGAACCAAAACGCTGCCTCGTGTCAGAGAATTTGTCCCTGTCCATGCAATCATAATCTTAGCTCAAGGGCAAGTCAAGCTGTGTGTTACACATGCTCTTTTCTAGTTTCCAAATTGGAATGGGTGCTGATTGGAATGGGGGGAGCTGAGCTCCCAGCAGAGGTTCTGGGCTGTCTGCTCACACCACCTCACCTGCCTGGCACCAGCAGTTTAAAAGCTCAGCATGGCCACTCCTCATGCCAGCCAAATGCCCTTCCCTCTGAGCTGCCAGTGCCATACCTGCCAATGAACAACAGAAACAAAACCCACTGGGGGACAAAAACCCCAATTAACCTGCTGCAGAAAAAAATGATCTACTTGCTCTTCCCTGCTCCATGGTACTAATGGCTTAAAAATTCCCTGCACACCAAGTACACGTGTGTGGCATCTTGGCACAATTGTCAGAACAAAGAAATCAGTGCTGAGTGTCTTCCCCACTAAGGGCTTGTCCAGTTACTCACAGCTCTCACTCCTTGTGGTTGCAAGGCAGCTTGAACCCCAGCTTGGTTTCTTCCCCAACCCTATGAACTGCATTAAAATAAAGCTTTTCTTTTTTTTCTCTTTGAGGACTTCAAAAGAAAGAAATTTGTCCTAATTAACAAAGGGGTGTCAGCTCCTGAAAAGTGTTTTCCCTGTGATTACAAAAACACTTCCAAAGTCTCACATTTCTAGAGTCTTTCAAAAATTCTGCTTGAGTTTTCCTCCCTGGTCTCAGTCTTCACAGTACAAACTCTTTGGGTTATGAAACCTGTATTCAGACACAGACAATCAGAGATAAAGAAACACAGAAGGTTTAGAGATCAGTAGGTATGGAAATCTAAACTTCAACATCCTGACACTTGCACTCAGGTCTAAAACTTAGAGGGGGGAAGAGACTTAACACTGTCAGTGCACAACTTCCTCAGGTTCTCCTAGGCTGCACTGCCATTTGTGCTTAGGAATTAGAGAAATACCAGATAGTCACAAGTCCTCTGGTATCTTATCAGAGTGAGAACCAGGAATTTTATCACTTGTATTAAAAAAGTAAACATTCTGCCCCCTTTGCTTTCCACTGCTTCCCTCAACAAACCACTCCAGCCCTGACGCATGAGAAACCTTTGCCCAGCACACACTTTCCTGGTAAAAACAAAAATCCACAGGACTGCTGTGCCATGATTATCCTGTTCACTTGGTCCTGCAGCAGAGGAGGGTCTAGTGGCCAACTGACACCATCCCAGGATGGAGCATGCCAAAGCAGCTCCCTGCTCTCAAATCCCACCAGAAATCTGCACTGTTATCAGCATGGCTGCTTCACTCCAGACACTTATGATGTCAGGGAAGGAGAAGAGGGAGGTAAAACCAAAATCCTCTTGGGAGTCACTCAACTCACAGGAGCACAGGAGACATCACTGCTGGTAGAGCCAGGAGAAGTTGGAGGCTTGAGGGATCAGTGATGACAACATGCTGAAGGAACAGGCAGGACTGATCAGCTGAGGTCAGGACCTGATGGTCTGTAGGGTCTGTCTGTAAAAATGACTGAACTGCAGTCTCAAGGAAGTTTTCTGTTCACACAGAGCACAGCCCTGAACCAATCTGGAGTGTGTATCAGCTCTGCCAAGGCAGAAGGGCAGTGAAGGGACAGGAACGTTCAAGCAAAGCTGAAAACACCAAGGATCTGTGCTGGTTTTGAGTTAATTTTTCCATAGTGGTTTGTGTGGCACTGTGTCCTGCAAACAGTGCTGGAAACAGTGTTGACAATGCAGGGATGTTTCTGTAATTGCTGAGCAGTGCTTACACACAGTCAAAGCCTTTTCTGTTCCTCACCCCACCGGGGTGCACAAGGAGCCAGGAGAGGACACAGCTGGGACAGCTGACCCAAGGGCTATCCCACACCATACAGCATCTGCTCAGTATGGAGGGGAAGTGCAGTGGGATGGCATTTGTCTTCCCAAGTCACTGTCACACGTGGTGAAGCCCTGCTCTCCTGGAGAAGGCTGAGCTCCTGCCTGCTGATAAGGGGTGAGTGTGTTCCTTGTTTTGCCTTGCTTGTGCATGTGGCTTTTGCCTCACCTGTTAAACTGTCTTCACCTCAACCTGTCAGTTCCTTGCTTCAGACTCTCTCCCCATCAGTGGGGAGTGAGTGAGCACCCGTGTGGGGCTCAGCTACTGCTGGGGTTAAACCACAGCAGAGCCCTCGTGGGGTGAGGCACAGCTGTGGGGAAATGGGAAACACACAGCCCTTCAGGAATAATCCACAAAGACACCCAAAATCCCTGCAGTACAGCAAAGGCAAGAAAACAGACACAGAACCAAACCAACACATGGACACCTGGGAACAAGACAAAACCCCACTGGTTTTTTTCATGCGTATATAAAGAGGTCTAAGCAGCCCTCAGACTTTCTGTGAATACACCCCTGCCTGGGTGGCAGGAGCAGCACAGTTATGTAAGGTACATGTGGTTTTCACATTCCAAACAATACTTTTATGGCAAAGTGATATATAGGCCAGCTACTGTCAGAACTGAAAGTGCTGCTCATGAAGGTATTGTCCTGTGCATCAGCAAAAAAAAAAGGAATAAAACAATCTTGCAATAATTTCCCTAGGGCTGGGAAAAAAACCAAACAAAACAACAAACCCTCCCCCCCCCAAAAAATCCCCCACCAAAACAACAATCAAAAAAAACCCCCAACCCCCCAAAAAAACCCCACAAAACAAACAAACAAACAACCTCCAAAACCAAACCAAAACAACCCAAAAAACAAAACAACCCCAACTAACTGTTCTCTGCACCGTGACAAACTCATCTTGATTCATATTAATAGAGTGAAACATAACATGCCTCCAATTAAACTCCCTGCTAGCTTAAGGGACACCTCTCTTATCCTTCAGCCAACTGTGACAAATAGAATACTCACAGGTCCACATCTGTATCTCAGCCCTCTTATTTCAGTAAGTTTTTATCAGAAGACAGCAATGGTTATGGAAGCCCATCTTTGCCTGTTGGAGTTTAATTTTAACACCTCCTAAAATTTACAAAGGCACTTCCACCAGCCTGTCTAAACCATCCCAAGCCCAGCTATTCAGTACAGGAGCTTGCCAACTGTCTGTAAAGAGCAGCACATCTTTATGTTACTGCATAAACAAAGCGACATCGATTTCTCTGAACATCGGTACAAGTCACTAGATTTTATTTCAGCAGGGCTCAAAGCAGCAGCAAAATGACAGCTGCCACTGCTGTTGTGAAAAAGCACTCCAAAGGAAAAAATGATGCCTTGGTTTCAGGCACTGTAGGTGCACACAGCATCGGTTTCCTTCTCAGCAATCCAGCTCTTTCAGGTTCTGTTAGGGTAAGTCTAAGCACTCTCCCCTGTACAAGCAAAAAAGGATTTGGAGGTGCAGTGTGCTGCGAGATCAGGCTGCAGGCAGAGACGTCTTTGTGCAAAGAATAAATTTTCATTAACCTACTCTTGGGGTTTTGTTTGTTTGTTTAAGCCCGACGTTTATTAGGTATGAAAAAGTATGTGTTTGTGCTGAAGTGGTGTAAGGAACTTCAAAACACACACAATTCTTTGACAACCGAAATGAGCAGGGAGGCATTTCAGCCCCTGGGATCTCACTTGCTGAATTTAACTGCAGGAAGCTCCCGTGTTTTGACCTTGCTTCCCAGCCCTTCAGGTTGCTGTCAGAGGGAAGCAATGCTTTTCCCAGCCCAGGCTGCTGCAGGCATTCCCACACACCCTCTCCATGTGCCACCGTGGGACACAATCCATCCCCACACAGCTTTGGATCCCAGCACACGGGAGAATTATCTGCAGCTGGAGGCTACAGAATAAACTTTCTCCCAGGTGTGGGCATTTTTTTTCCTAGGGAATCCTGATTGAATTTTTCTGTCCTTCTAGGAAGGGCCTGAGATGGACACAATTGAGCCGTGCCACGGCTGTAAAAACGGGAGAAGTTTCCAGGTCCTGGCCACGGTGATGCTGTGCCTGCTGAGCAGCAGGGCTGAGGGGAGAGAGCTGGGCTGGAACAGAAATGAGGATTTCACCAGCCCCGAGACACAACACAGCTTCCCTCCGCTTTTCCCTCCTGACCAGCCAGAAAGGCAGACATTTAATATCCAGGCTCATTACTCGTCCTAATGAAATGTCAGCAGCAAACACACAGGTGTTTAAGTGCTGCTGGAATGCCTGCAGATGCCAGCAATCCCTCAGGCAGAGAATCATCCCAGTCAACAGCCTTAAAAAGGTCACAAAGGCAGTGCGAGGTCCTAGGAGACCTCTGACCTTCATTTGCCTGGCTGAAGGAGCTTTAGTTCCTCCTCCCTTTGCTTTCCCAAGCCCCCGGTGCATTCTGCGCTCTCCCCTCAGCCCTCTCTGGCTGTGCCGCCTCTCAAGGGCTCTTCTGCCGCTTTCAAAACAAGTGCAAATGTGTGACCTAAGGGAGACCTGCCCGGGACTCAACAAAGGCAAGTTCCGAACAGCTCCACGGCCCCTGAATGGAGATGCAGCTCTGCCTCCTCCCTCTCCTGCTCTCCCCGGAGAGGCCGAGACATTCATCTGCATTACAAGCCCCGAGCTGGCTGAGAGCATCCTTCCTCCCAGGGCAGGGCAGGGCTGTGATTTACGGCTGTGCTGGCTCCGGGCTGGCAGGCACAGAGCTGGCTGCAGGCACTGAAACCCTACAGGAACTCGCTGACAGGAACCCAGTGGGAAAGGACGCACCGAAACCAGGAATAGAAAAAGGGCAAACAAAGAGGGCTAATTTAGGCAGGTTCCTTCCACTTGCAGCTTAAAAATTACAGATATAAACACTGCTAAATATTCTACCTACTTCAGCTTTTTTCCCCCACGAGTCTTGTGTTTTCTCACCACCAGCCTCACAAACACTGAAATTAGATAATTTAACCTAAATTGATGTGTTCAGTATTGCTGCAATACAAGTAAAGACAATTCCAACACAGCATTAAAAATATGTCACTTCCACTGTAGCATTGTACAGGAACTGACATGACCTCTTATTTTGCTTGTCCATGGAAGGGAACTGTTATTTTCTTTGTTAAAGTATTTTTTTTTCACTGGATGGAAATAATTACAAGTGGAATAATTACAAGCCTTTCCTGAAAAGGGGAACGGGGGTAGGGAAAGGACAGAATTTTGTTGTTTTATTTTTCTCCTGCTCTAAGTCACACACCTAAAAAAGCCCACAGGTATTTGGACAGCTGGAGGCTGCCATTGCAAGTGTGCAACGTTGTTAGAAAGCAGGACAAAAAGGAAGGGAAAATAAAAAAGCAACGTTTTCAACAGAGCAGCCAAAGCCACAGGAGGTTTTTGGTTCTGGCATCAGCTGCAAGCACACAAGTATTTGGCAAGTCCCATCCTGTTCCTTGGTTGCTGCAGAATCCCTCCACCTTTTGGCACAACTGGCAGCATCTGAGCAGAGCTCGACCAGAAAGAATACAGCAGGGCACAGAAAGGGCTTGTTAACCTGCACTTACCTAACTTGGCTCCAATAAATTCTCTGTAAAAACCACATTAAAATGTAACCACTAGCTGACAGATTTGTTGTTTACTTAAACAACACCTGCAGCTCTGTCTTGGACTCTTAGAGAAAATACTATAGATGAAGCTATGAATTTCAGTTTCTGCTCATTTATGTCTGACTGAAAAATTCTCTCGTTGTCTTCACAGTGTTTGAGCTCACCCAAAAAGTGAGATGAGGAATCACAGTGGCTTATGAAACCAGCTGACCTTTTTCCAAATAGAGGGAAGCCAATACCGATAAACTCACAATTTTTGTGCTCACTAGGCACAAAAATTAAGTACTCATTTTGGAATAAGCACACAAGAAAACCTGAAGAAAAAGAGTTTATGAAAAGACTGTGATACAAGGCATTTAAAAACATATATTTCAATAAAACCCCTTTTGGTTCACATGGGCTTGGGTTTTTTGTTCAAGCTTTTGCTTGGAATTTTTTTACCTCATTCATGGTGCACAGTAAAGCAACCTGCTTCTTTCCATATAAGAACATTCCCTGGGTCTACTTCAAGTTGTATTGCCTTTGGACTTCCCCTTTTCTTCACCCTCTTCTCCTACCAAAGAGCCTCGTGTCAAAGACACTGTGAAATCCTCACTGACACTTCCTACTTCTCCTTTCCCACAGCCAGAATAACCCTGCTGCTGCTGGAGCCAGCACCTAAAGTAAAAAATTCCCTGCCAAACTTGGAAACACGGGATGAATGCTGAGGGATTGCTCCACACTCACACCCATCTCAGAGTTCCCTGGTGCTCTGGAGGACAAACACTGCACTGTGCTCCTACCCACCTCTCCCCAGTGCAGACCAGGATGATGGGATGAGGAGCAGCACCCTGTCCTGGAATGGGCAGAGATCAGGATCTCAGAACACACTTTTGTTTTGTCCTCACTGTGGTGCAGACACCAGGAAATTCAAATAACTCTCCTGCAGCTCAGACAACTGAGCTGCCCAGGTGTGAGCCCTCTCTCTGCTCCAGCTGCCCAGCACACACAGAGGGTCCGCAGGCTCTGAAACTGATATTTATACAAATAAATAAATGAATGAATTCTCACAGGCATGCTCACATATTTGAAAATTGAGATCTATTTGGGCAACTGCTCAAAGAACAACTGAGGATTATAGTAAAACCACTCCTGTAATGCCAGGGCTCCCACTCACATGACCCCTATGACAACTTAATTAACAGTTTAGTTACTGGGGTCAGGCTGTTCTACTCTCTTCACAAGACCTACATCAGGACTCAGCCGTGCACACGGCTGCTGGGCACAGGATTTCCCCAGTAAATTGAGGTGTCAGAACTGTTTTAAAATTCTCCCCTCCTCTCCTATTAATTCTCTCTACAACTCCTTCTTCCCCTTTTAATTTCACCACCGTAGTCGTTCACTGGCAGGCAGAAGTTGGCTCAGTAAATTATTCTCAGCTCAAAATACTAAGCTTTCAAGTAAAAATGTGAGTAAATTCCACATCAGCCCTGAAATTCCCTCGAGTTTATGAGAGGTCAGGGCAGCATCAGGCAAAGCAGGGAAGAAAAAGGTTTACACATTCCTGGCTAAGAATACTCTTTCCCTTCCTCCTCCCAGCCCCCAGCACTGAAAAATCTCTGTATTTCAGGAACAGAGGTAGTAGAATAATTTGAAGTTGGACAGTGATGAGAACTGTGCTTTGAAAATCCAGTCTGGCCCTTCCTACCTCTTTTGGAAACAGGAGCACAAGGTGACAAAGGACAGTGAGCAGAAACACTGGGCAGCTAAGTTCCCAGACTATACTGCATAGTTAAGCCATCTCATATGCAAGCAAAGCACCAGAAATATGTTAAGTGCACAAAGAGGAAGTTTTTGCTTCTCTAGTGAGCTGCTTTTCTTTTTTAATATCACTATGAAGAGCATAACAAATTTTCTGTTCACTCTGTTTGCTTTTATTTCAGATATTCAAACAGTTCAATGTACCATTCACCAATCTCTGACATGAAATGGTAAATGCATTTCTACAGCAGAGTAGCAGGTGGCTGTGTTGAGATGTGCAGACTGCAAAGAGAGGCAAAGTTCATTTTTCACATCTGAGGTTTCACACTAATGAAGAAAACAGGAAGTGGTTACCTACAGCTGAAGCCAGAGCAGAAATCCATTACAAGGTGAAAAGTTTGAGTTCCTAAATGTAAAAATCTCTCTTTCAGAGCATTTTTGTACTTTCTGTAATTCTACAAAAGAACCAAATGAAGACCATGAGCAGTGCTAACAGTTGTGAGCATTTAGCTCCTGTGGGCCTAATGATAATTTATCTGTTTCCATTGCTGTTTAGAGCAGTACCTTGTCTTCACATGATTTAAACAGACAGCATGGGCAAGTGGAGAAAACGCAGATCTAAACCATGGCTTTGATCACCACCAGCTTCTTCCATGGCACTGTGCAAGCCAGGTAATTTGGGAAGTCTGCAGGG
The DNA here is from genome assembly GCA_017589585.1 of Phylloscopus whistleri. NCBI lineage: Eukaryota > Metazoa > Chordata > Aves > Passeriformes > Phylloscopidae > Phylloscopus > Phylloscopus whistleri. Next base: position 1,325,120 of record JADMLD010000920.1, read on the forward strand.
CTTGTGCCACAGCTCACCATTTATACAGCATCCAGCAAGACCCTACTGCCACGTGCAGCTCCCCATCAGCCCAAGGAACCTCCTTGAAAATGCAGCTTGAGACTCACTGCTTTACAATAAATACCTCAGTGCCACAGCTCCTGAGCCAGCTCAGCCAGTGCTGGTGAGTCTGAGGTAGGGATGTGCTGCAGGACCCTTGGGCCAAACTCATGTTCTTCCCTCACTAAGATTTTGTTTCTTGGCCTGAGGCTGCCTCTAACAGAAGTCTCCCTTCTCCTTCTCCCTTTCTGTGGGTACCATGAAATCACACTTGCTAAAGCAAAACCTCATAACCTCATAAAAATGTTTTCAAGAATATCTTTTACCAGCATTTCACAAGTCCTCAGGCAAGCCCAATTCAGCTCTGTCACAAAACTTCCACTTTGTGCCTCACGTAAATCCCAACTGGACCTCAGATGGCACAACACCTCTCATTCTGTGTATTTATTTATAACTGAGAAATTTAAAACTAATTTTCTCAGAGACTCACAATAGGGCTGAAAAAGCAGATCATGTGCAGGGGAAGCACATCCCTCATGGCCTTGTTCCCTCTCTTGGCACTTATTGAGGGATTCATATTCATTTCCCTGGAAACACAATATTGACCTTTTTCCAACAAGGTCAAAAATCCCCACACAGGCTTGGCCACTGCTTTCATTCCAGTATCTGCACCACTCTTCTCCCAGCTAATGGCACCTACTGAACAGATTGAAACATCAGACCAGGGGTCATTTTGAAAGTTGGCTCACACACTTTAAGAGCTCAAAGATACTCTGTTTTGGCATGAGAATTGTGATAGGAACTGAAATAGTATGGCCAGGAGCAAAAATTTATGTATTAGGGAAAAGAGAGTAGAGAAGTGCTGTTAAACCCCATCTCTGCACCCTGTTTCTTAATTCCTCCAGGAAAATTAGACTTTTTTAAAAGATATTGATGGTGATTTCTTGCACTGACAATTGGCACAACTCTTCAAACCTAAGGAAGGAAATAGTTATGGCCTGAATAAATAGGAAAGAAAGATTAGCAAAGAATTTCAGATGACATTTCTATCAATTCTAGCCAGCAGGTGCTGCTCTGGCAATAGGAAGTTAAGAGTTACAAAAGCTTCATAAAAACAACTGCACCACATGAAGACAAAGAGACATCATATGGATGCAGAAAAATGAACAATTAAAACTACAACTGTTACATGGAGAAGAAAACCATAAATATTTCAGCCTTATAATTATTGATGCTGCATGCCACAGCTACGTTCTGTTCTGTATCATTACACCCTCACTGGTTAATTTCACAAATAACGTCCTATTAACAAATGTTGACTACAAACCATTGTTGTCTCTTCTCCTCCCATTCTCTGATATTTGACACTGAAATTGTTCCAAGGACATTTGAAACATCAGGAACTAAATAATAAAATAGCTTCTTGCCCCACTCCAGTGTAAAAAGAAGCCCAAACATGCTGTAAGTAGAGGTGAGAAGGAGAAAGTTACAAAGGTTTTTAGATTATTTCTAAAGAAATAATTAACTGAATCATTGCTCAATATTTGCCCCACCCCCTTACTTCTGTAACCTCTCCTCTTTCTAAACCACTTCCAGTCCAGAGGGGAAACATAAGGGGCTTTCTAATCATGGAATATTTATGGACCTGGAGACCTGGGAACCTTGAAAAGAAGGAAGATTCATGCATAATACAGGGACAGGACTTGCTGTATGAAAGGACAAATATACCACACTGGCAAAATGAACTAAGAGGCATAAAACCCATCAGAAAAAAACCCAACAAAACACATGTCTCACAAGTTATGAATACTGGACAAGAACCAAATACCAGAACTAGTAACCAGCATACACTGGACAGAGTAATGACGTTTCCAATTACAATTTATTAGCTGATAAATGGCCAAGCTAATTAAATTAACCTTTTCCCACGAGCAGGTAACTGAAAAGTTCCCTCCCCTCTTAATAACAAGGACATTAGAAAAAACTAAAAAGTAATTTCAAGTAATTTATACAATGGAGGAACTCTCAGTTCTTCTTATGTTATATTACATATAACATAAAACAGATCAATCATCAGGCCCTGCTCTCTACCTCCAAATAATGAATGATATAGAACCTGATCCAGTGACTGCCAAAAAGCCAAAACAAAGGTGTTCACACCAGTCTTTCCCCTCCCTGAGTGGCTGTTTGCTCATTCCTGCTCATTCTTTATCAGCACAATTCCAGTCTTACAATGAGAAGGTATAAAAGCAATACTTTTTTTCTTTTTAACTCCAGCAAATGAGAAAATGATAGATTTGAAACAGAACAGGGGCTGTTGCAGATGTCAGGAGTGTGTCCTACAGACAGACTGTAAAGCTGTTACAGGCCAACCACATGAAAAAAGAAATGAAGGTATCGTGCCTTCCTTTAGCAAGCTGAGAAACAGGGAAGAAAAACCTACTCCTTCTCTGCAGAAAAGGACGACCTTCACATCCCAAACTCCTTTTGTCTGCTGATTGTGGAGGTCCAAAAGGAGAGGCTAAAGACTTACATGACCATAATATATGCAAAAAGCCTCTTCATTGTGTGAACAGAACCTGATGCCCTTCAACGCTGCCTTAAACCAACCATTACAGTGCCTCACCTCTTTTCCTAAGTAGTTTTCAACTCTTCCAGGGTTTTATGGGAAAGGTTTCTAGAAAACCTAGCTAAAGAAGTAGGTGTGGCATTTCACCTTTTCCAGTCTGCACACTTTCCTTAAGCAGCTGCAAATGGGCATAAGGGCTTTTTACTTTTTTTAAGCTGTAGGCAAGCTTGTTCAAACTCGCTTGGCCTGGGTCTTTCAGAGCCCCCTTAGAAAGAGGCCAGGACACACAGAGGAGCTGAGAAAGCAAAGGCTGAAAGAGCCCTCATGGCAAGGTTTTCCAGAGAGTCATCACTGCAGATGCAAGGGGAAATTGCAGAGTCCCCAGTGTGGTTCATCCCTTCAGAGGTGTTGTCTGAGTTTTTGCCGTTCTCCTCTGTCCCCTTTAAGGAATTTGGTAAAATCTTATTTTTAGCCTTCTGTGTTTTGGAGTCAGATACACTTTTGTATAAAGAACCTTCTCGTTATTGTAAAATCTAGAAATGTTTACATTCTTTTCATAAGGAAGAGACTGTTGATGGACTGTTGGGTTGTCCAGTGTGGTTGGAGAAGAAGATTTTCTTCCTCCCATCCATGGTCACTGCTAAATGACCATGTTGATAAATGTTGATTCTGTAAATAAACTCTCCTCTTTTCTGCCTCAGGCATTGCAAGGTGTGGGTGTGAGTTCTTTATGTCGTGTGAGACACAGAGGTCCTGGATTTCCAGGTTCTGTGGCAGCTCCAGAGTGAGCAGGATGGGCTGGCTGCTCCCCATGGTTCCTGCTGAGCTCCATGTGGCTTTACCAGAGGGCAAGGAAGTACAAACAGTGCTCATAAAACACCCTGTCACCAGCCCTGGGAAGAGTGGGTTTTCTTCTGCTTTGTTCTTGCTTTTTTCCAGCTCTGAAGCAGCACTGAGAATATGAAGAGAACGTTGTCATTTCAACTTTCTCTGAGAAATAAAATTAGAATGTGCCCTTCAACTCTCTTTGAAAAGCATCTGAGTTCAAGAAACTCTTTTATCAGGATTGGAGGTGAGGCTGAAAGCAAATGGTCTCTCTTAGCTGGTAAAAAAAATGCATTCCATTTCTCAACCTCCCCACTCCCTGGGCCAAGAGTTTCATGCATATTTGACATGTTTTTCATCTAGACAGCAATACAGCATTTCTACCCACTTTCCTTCTTCTTTTAAGTGACACAAGTGCACAGTGTTTCTTTCTGAAATTTATTTTTTCAATTGTACCTGAATACTCTGGGATTTTTATCTTGACTTCACATGTTTTAATCTGTTTTAAAAAAAAAGAAAAATAAAAAAGTGATGTATATATTATGAACAAAAGCTGCTTGCAGTAAACTAGGAAGTGCTTATGGGCTTGTTATTTCCTTTTTAGGATTGTCTTTGCTATTACAGTAGAACCTAGAGGTTTTTAAGGAAGATCTGCCATTCTACCATGTTAGGACATGCACAAAGCAAAGGCTCATCCTGGCCTGAGGCACCTACAGTAATTATAAAAATCCAAAAAGAAACAGAAGGTGAGAGTGAACAGACACATGCTAGCAAGAAAAACACAGAAAGAGGGTGAAGGTGCTTGCCCAGTGCTATGAGGAGTCAGGGGAAGAGAAATGGAATAAAATGCAATGGGCATGACTCTGAACTTGTGCTGTGATTTCAAACAACCTTAACTGGAGTCCTGGTTACAACCTTGGGGATACAGTACAAAGAGTTCCTCCTAACAAATCTGTAATGCAGTAAATAAAACTTTTTAATACCTGTAATTACCCACAGATCAACTGTAGCAGATTTTTGCAACATTTAATCATTTCAATACTTCTGAATTTTTGGGTAAAAAAGTATTTGGAAAACTTCAAGCAATTTAGACTCAAAAGAATTCAGTGACCTAAGAGAAGTGAGTGCTGACTTCCAGATACTTTTCTACTATTCAGAAAATGTATGCATTAATTATAAAAACTGTATTTTGTTGTATATAAAAACTGTATTTTTTTTTCCTTTAAAAAGTCAGAATGTTTGGGTTGTGCTTGCAATGATTGCTGTTGGTCAGTGAACTGCAAGGTTAAGTTACAGCATATGTGTGTAACAACAGCAAACACTGATCTAACTGCAATGAAAGCAACTGCAATAAATGCTTAGGAAAGGGTAAAACAGGCAGAAAAATGCTTGTTTGATCATTTCCACGCGGCAATATTTGTTTTCAAATTGTCATCTTCTCTTTTGCCTAAAGTTAAAAAAGTTAAACTCTCACAGTTTCAATGTAAGAATGTTTTCAGTATCTTGTTTTATTTCTCCCCAAAACAAATCTGTACTTTTCTATAATGTAGAATTATAATGTAGTACCTGTGTAGAAATTGACAGAAACATGGAAGTAACAATGTGTTATTCCAGACCTGTTTAATCTTTATCAAGACTGGTGGTCCAGAGGTTACCTCCTCCTCCTCCTCCTCAGCTACTCTTTTTATCTTCCATTGCCACAGCTGAGTGTAACTGCTTAAAAATCACTGAGGAAAAAGCAGCAGACTACATTTTAACACTGATTCAAAGAAGGCATCTGGAATTACTATTCACCCTGTCCCTTCACCAAATTTTAGGATAAAACTTGACTGAAAGTATAACTCCACCTAACAGTGTAGTTTCCCATAGACATTCAAATGAAATAGTAATCCAGGACTGAAGAAACGAAGTACAGAAGTAGGAAAAACAAATGATATCCCTTGGAAATGTATTCCCCAACTGTAGGAGAAGGGAATACAGGTGGCCTTGCCCCTGATGAGTCACAGCTGTATCCAATAAAGGTAAGTGTGAGAAAAGGGAGGGGTTAGGTGATGAGAAGAAATCACAAAGGAACAGGAACCTTGAGGAGTAGGAAGGAGAGAATCAAGAAGAAGGAGGATCCTGGGGAGAGAGAATCCCTGCTGTGAGGTTGGTCTGGGTGTGCAGTCAGAGCTGTTGTTGGAACCTGCAGTCACAGTCTGGCTAGGTAAAAGCTGCAGTCAGAGTCTGCAAACTGATCCCTGCATTTATAGTTCAGCAGGAAATAACCAGCAGTCAGAGGCTGCAAGGGAAACCCACAGCAGGAGCTGCTGCAGCCAGAGTCAGTGAATGGTTGGGGTCAGGATGGCTGAGCTGTACAGAGGAATAAACCAGAACCCTTCTCAAGCTGTGATAAACAAGAACTCTGTGTCTCAGCTCATTTCTACTCTCTAACAAGAGGGCTGCTGCAACACCCAACCCTGTAAAAATCCCTTATTTTCACACTGTCACAGCTGTGATGCTCACGGGGACACTCAATGGTACATCAGGATGGTAAAAGATAAATAATGCCACCCCCAGCAGGTGCCAGTTCATCCCGTTTCTTCCCCCCCACCAGGTGAACATGCAGGAAGTCTAAGCCTTGGAAGGCTCTGCCAAATCTCCAGAGAGCTTCTGGCAATATTTGGCTTCTGTACAGGGAGGCTTAGGAAGGAAACAGTTTGTACCCTGCAAACAGGCAAATGCAATGGGACAGTTTTAGAAAGATGACAAATCATGCACAGATACAAATGGAGATGTCCACACCAGTTCCACCCCTTTCTTGCTTTTCTCATGTCTTTTATCCCTCTGCCCCATCTTTCTACAAGAAGGGTTTTGGATCCTGCTCTCAGTGACTTTTCAAGGGAACTGTGACAGATGCAGACTGCAAACAGTGTATTTTCCTGATCAGCACCAGTCAGATGTATGAATTGGGTGCTTTGGCTTTCCATTTTCAAAGCATGTGTAGGAGTCACTGCAATGGTCCCACTACTGTTTGAATTAGTGACCTTGTGTCTAAGAAAGGTGGTCTCCCCTTTCTGCACTTCATTTGTCTGCGAGAGCTGAAGTGCTGTGTGCTGGTCTCAAATTTCTTTTTGCCTATCCATTTAGCACTGCTGTCCCTTCCTATTACAGTAATCAGGAAACCTGCTGTCACAAGCAACCACTATTCTCATAAACAGCCTGACACCCTGTCTCCCCTGGAAGGTGCCACAAAACCTTTCAAATGATTTGGGTTTTCCCACCTTGCTTACTTTACATGCTCACAAATAGATCTGCATCAATGGCATTCAGAAATAATTACATTAAAAATACAGGTAGCAGAAACAGGAGGAAGAATGTCACAGGGATGAAGGGACTCCTTAGGAATTGTGGAGTCTTTCACCTAATTAATGAAGTTGAAGAAATTCCAGCTAACAGATTTCCTGACAAACTTGCCCCTCACGTTTTTGCAAAGCCTATGCATTTATATCCAAGTGGCATCTACTCATATTCTACACCTATTGCACAATTATGTTAATATACATAATGTATACACACTAGCACAGCAGGAGCACTCAAGATGTGCTTCTATTTGCAGAGGAATTCATTATGAGAAACAGAAGGCTTTTCTCTGCAAGGAAATTTGTCCCAATGGATGCAGGAGTGGGTTTCTCTCCCTTCTCCCCTTCTTTTGCTATTACTCATTAAATGGATCATTTCCTTTTATAAACAAAGGAGTCCATATAATAAGTAGGCATGTTTGAAGAGATCATTAATGAAATAATAGCCTCCTCATCTGCCAGCCTGAAAGATGAAACCTAAACCCAGGGCTCTCAAGAGCCAATCCCTTCTCAACTGGACTACAAGAGCACCCAGCCCCTCTCTGACCCACCTCCAGAGTGCCTGGCCAGCAGCCTGGCCAACCTCTTCTAAATTCCTCATAGGCAGAGTGATGATTTCAGCAGAATCTGCTTGCATGTGGTTTAGAGAACATAAACCTTTCCCCTTTCACTGTTACATATAGGGAGATCTCCAAAGAAATCCAAGAATATTCCCTCTACAGTTTACCTTGACTGTTTCTTATGGAAGTTTACCACAGATAGATTTTGACAATAGCAAATCCTTAGAAATCCATTGTGGCTTCTGAAGCATCAAGCTCCCAAAGAGTAAGCCAGAAACTTCAGCCAGCTTGCAATATCTAGCTTTTCTGTATAAACAATCAGGTGAGTGTTAAGACATTGGCCAGCAAAAATGAAACAAAAACATGTAACCTGGCACAGTGGGAAGTGTTCATAAATCATGGCTCATCATTGGGGTGACTCTTGTATTGAAAACATATTCTGTTTGCAATCACGTGCTAAGTTTCAATATTCTTTTACTTATCATTCTTTATCCAGTGTTGTCAGAATCCATACTGCTGTTCCACAAAACATGCTCTGATTTACTTTTCAAAATGAACTAAGAATTAAACCATTCTGGTGTTCCAAGGTGCTCAGAAATCATCAAATCAGGTGAGAAAAGTGCCTGAGGAAATACAGTTAAAATACACAGGTAGAGTATATGCTCTCTGCTGGGAAAGCTATCACAAAATACAGGGCTCCTTCCAGCTTTTGTTTGTTTTTAACCTGTGTAGTGGTTAGATGGTGGCCTGATGCCAGGCACCCACCAGAGCTGCTCACTCACCCTCCCCTCCCATGGGTGAACAGAGGAGAGAAAATTTAACAAAGAGTTCATGAATTGAGATAAGGATTGGGAGAAAACACTCCAAGGGCAAAACAGGCTCATCTCAGAGACATAAAGTAAATTTATTACTAACAAGATTCAGAGCAGGAAAACTGAGAAGTAAAAGAAGCCTTTAAAAACACCTTTTGCACCCCCAACCCCTCTCTCCTTCCCACTGACAGTGCAGGGGACAGGGTGTGGGGCTTTTGGTCAGTTTGTCACCTGAGGTTTCTCTCACTGCTCAGAGAGAGGAGTCCTTCCCCTGTGAGACTGTGGGGTCTCTCCTGCACGAGACAGTCCTCTGTGAATTTCTCCAGCGTGGTTCCAATCTCACAAGGAACAATCCTCCCATAACTGCTGCAGTATGGGTCCCTCTTCCACGGGGTGCAGTCCTCCAAGGACAGGCTGCTCCAGCCTGGGACCAGGGCCCTGTCTCTCCTCCACATCTCCCACTGGACCACAGCCTCCTCCAGGCATCCACCTGCTCTGGAGTGGGCACCTCCCCTACGGGCTGTGGGTGGATCTCTGCATCCCCTGTGGATCCCCATGGGCTGTGGGTGGATCTCTGCATCCCCCGTGGATCCCCAGGGGCTGTGGGTGGATCTTTGCATCCCCTGTGGATCCCCAGGGGCTGTGGGTGGATCTCTGCATCCTCTGTGGATCCCCAGGGGCTGTGGGTGGATCTCTGCATCCCCTGTGGATCCCCAGGGGCTGTGGGTGGATCTCTGCATCCCCCGTGGATGCCCAGGGACTGTGGGTGGATCTCTGCATCCCCTGTGGATCCCCAGGGGCTGTGGGTGGATCTCTGCATCCCCCGTGGATCCCCAGGGGCTGTGGGTGGATCTCTGCATCCCCCGTGGATCCCCAGGGACTGTGGGTGGATCTCTGCATCCCCCATGGATCCCCAGGGGCTGTGGGTGGATCTTTGCATCCCCTGTGGATCCCCATGGGCTGTGGGTGGACCTCTGCATCCCCCGTGGATCCCCAGGGGCTGTGGGTGGATCTCTCGGGTAGTTTTAACTTCATGACCTCTTTCTGTGGAGTGTTACCACTAATCCTTTTTTATTCCACACATGCTTTCCTAGCAAGACAGAGTGCAGATAATTGCAATCCAATCAGGGGTTTGATTTTCTCTTTAAATGACTACCAAGTGCAAGTGCTGGAGCTCAGCTCCTCAGAGAGGCAGAAGGAAGGGCTCAGCCCGTGGTGGCCAGCTGCTCTCTCTGGCCAAAATCTTTGGATAGAGGCACAGGTGCATACACAAACACTCTTCTTTTTCCTCTTCTACTGTGAATGGAATCTTAGATGTTTTTAAAAAACCCCAGTTCTTAGTTGCAGTTAAGAAAAATGAAATCTTCTGCCTTTAGCTGCCAACACCATAGGATGAAGGCTCCACCATCATTCTGGCCTGAGCTCTTAAAAGAGATCTTCACTGCTGTCTGGGCTCTACTACAGCCTGAAATGGCATGTGAGACTGGGTCCAGCAAGTCTAAGTTCCTTCTCCAGAAGGCTGCTGACAAAACAGTGAACCCTATTTTCCCAAAAGGTCTGTAAGAGCTTTAAGCACCACACAGGGAACACTTCTGGCTAGAGAAGTGGAGGACCACACCTCACATCCATGGAGTGTACCCAGGCAGGAGCTCAAGGGGTTAAGCCTCCCAGCAGAGCACCAAAATAACAATCAAAAGTCAAGGAAAGTTTAGGCCCAGGAGTTCTTCTAAAAGTGCCCATCATGAAAACTGTGACTTTAAAAAGGGATAATGAGTTATAAAAGAAATGGTGAAGTCAGGGTCATTCCCTCAGGGCAGTTTCTGGTTTCTGTTGCCCAGTTCTTCATCTTTCAGAAGAATTTAAAGGTTCTGGCTGCCTGTGTAACACTCTGATGAACATTATCAGCTAAAAATCTTTGTCTCATTAACACTTAGAGCTTTAAGCCAGCAAAAACAGAACTCGTGGAAAGAAAAAGCATTTGTGAGCTTACCTAAGTTATCTCTTAACCAGAAAACTCTTATTTCCCCCAAATATCCCTAGAAGCCTTTGTTACTTATTTTCCACTTATCTATCATCTTTCTCCTGGCAAACCTACTGGGATCAGGTCATTTTCTCTCCCTTTTGATCCAAGACATTGGCTTATGGAGTGGCTCTCCCCTCATGCCTGACCTCACCATGTGCTTGAAGCTCAGAACTGGGAACTGAGCTGTTGAACTCCACGTGCTGATTTTAAACAGAGAGTTTAACCAAATCAGCCCCATCCTCATTTCACTTTAACTTTAAAAGCTCACCACTCCAGGGTAGGGGAAAAAAAAAAATACTGCAATGAAGGCTACGCAGTAAAGACTGTAAAACCAGATCAAAGCCTAAGAGGTCTAAAAGAGCCTGATTTCAGGGCCCAAAGTCACAAAAACATGGCAACAATATGAAGCTACATTTGGAGTCTACTGAGTTCCTAAAAGTCAGCTTCATGGCACAACCACCCTTCAGTAACTCATTGCTGCATTCAAAGCTGCATGTGTTGCTACATCAAAACTTCCATGTGCAACATGTTCTTAAAATGACTTCTGCAGTTCTGGTAGAGAAGTGAAAACTGACTACAAAGGAGGTATTTTTCCTCTGCTAAATACATTCCTTGGGAATTATCCTTAAGAATATTTGCTACTTCTAGGAACAAGTAATTTGTCCATGCATCAACCAATTACTGTGAAAATCTTCACTCCCTGCAGCTGGGTGGTGGGGGGAAGGAAGGGCTGCACGTGTCCATCCACATCTCCATCCTCACAACTTACTATTCACTAAGCTAAAATTTCTGCAAATCACCATGGTCAGGACAGGAGGGTGAGTGGGGATGTGCAGACACAAAACAATGCACAAATGCACAGTCACAAATAGAATTTGTTTCCTAATTACTCTTCTTCCCCTGCCCTGAGGAGGAATAACTCAATCTAGTGGCCCATTAAGCCTATATATAAATAAAGGGGGAGCTGCTAGCTTCTGATCCTGGTTAAAAACAGCTCTCAAAGTTCTGTGCAGAAACAAAGAGGGGTGCTCATTGCAGAGCTACTGATAGATCTCCAAACATCTTCACTTGCTCATATTAGACCTACGGACCCCAGATATGCTTCTTACAGCCCAACTACTTTCCTGTGCCGTATTTTGGATCTACCTTTCACATTGAGGTAATTTTAAGAGCAGATTTAGCAGAAAAAAGCTAGAAGAAAGCTAGAAGAAAGCTTGCTTCCTACCTGGACCCACAGTGCCCAGCAGTATGCAAGATGAACTCAAAATCTTATTTTTAGAGTCTAATTCTTAGGGAGAAACAATATCATTCTCCACGTTTTTACTTTTCCTTTCACGCTTCGCTGGCATGAACTCATTTGTTAATAATGCCCATCTGCGACGGCCCATTTTTATATTCACAGATTTCACGGCAGATTACAGGCTTTCAGAGAGCTCCCCAAACATCAGCTCCCTCCCAGAGGGAAGCTTCACCCACGCCCTGCCATCCCTGGGGCCCTGACAAACAGAGGGAGCTGCAGCAGGTGGAATGGTTTTCCATCCCTGTGTCCCAAGCAGAACGGAGCAGCCGTGACCCCGCGGCCCCGGCAGTGGGGCTGGCACTCCACAGCTAAACCTCTGAAGGTTGTGAGCTCAATCCTCACATGGGGCACCATTAAAATGTGGGTTTTTATCTTCTTCTCTTCGTGTTAGAGCCGGGATTAATGCACGGGAGTCACAGTTTTGTGTTCAGACTCAGTGTTTATTAATTCTTATCCATAACACGGTCTCACAGGTTGGGAGCTCCAGCCAGCACGGTAGGAAATGGATGCCTCTAACTCTTTCCAAGGTCTTCTGAAGCATAAACTATCCAATAACGAGATGACACCTGTATTATTTATACTTTTAACCCAGTAACTGACCACCCAAGGTCTGCAATGTGGACCCTTTCACGCAATAAGAAAAAACCACCCAAAACCATGAAGAGGAAGGTGAAGAAGAAGGACTCAGACAATGCCCTAAATCCTCCATATTTCTTCACCTATATTACTATATACCAATACCTTAAATCCTAAGTTTTTCACCCTGTGATATCACACACTTTTATTCAAACTGCACACCCACAACCCCAGTGCCATCACTCAGTTTCGGAAGCCTGTTCCATGGCCTCAGATCAAATGTAGTGCTTGCCTGAGGGACAGTGCCTTTTAGCACAGAAAGTCTGAAACTCACAGCATCCAGGGTTTCAACATAAACCATAGGTAAAAGAGCCAGCTCCTGATTTCCATGGGACAGCAGCTCCATGGAGATTAGGAGAGAAAAAAGTTGCAGAACCATCAGTCTCCTACCTTCCAGGATCCCTAGATCCAACAAGCAACAGTTTTTAACAGAATCAGAAGAGGAATGGGAAGAAAAAAACAAAACAACAACAACAAAAAAGCAGGTAGAATCTGGCAACTTAGGGAATCAGAATGAATGGAAACCTTGTACAAGGGAATTTTAGGATCTTCATGCTCTGCAAAGTGCCATTTGTGCATGCCACAGCTCAACTACTGCAACAGATTATCTGATCAACAAGGAAGGGACAACAATGGAAAATCTATTAGCTGGTGGCTGTGGAGCATCACAGGTCCATTAGAGATTGAGTGATTAGCCTGTCAGGTGAGAGTCTGACTTTCTCAAATCTGGTTTTCAATAAACTGTTAAAAGTCAATATGACACAGAGTGAAAATTCAATTCAGGGTAACAAAGAAAAAAAACCAGCTAATTATTCTTTTACAGCACAGTAGATCCTTCCAGGTCTCCTTTAGCAACCGATTAAGCATTATAATAGACTATTTATATATAGATTAACAACAAAGATAATCTGGGAAATAACACAAATAAAAGAAAAATTTTACATGCCAAAATTCGCAGAATTTTAAACACTAAACTACAAACAAATGGCTCTCATACTACAGAATCTCTGTGGAAGACCAAAAAGATGACAGAGTCAGCAGAAAAATTACCTTGTAAATTGTCTTTTTAGACAATTTGCCAACTTAAAAATGCAGAATTTAAACTGTGGAACACAGCAATCAATATAGTATCAGTGCTTTGGATATAAAATAAAACCCAGTGTGACAAAGCCCAGAGCTTTACAGACATTGCTGGGTTTGCCAGCTCAGTTTTGCTGTAGAAAGTAGCTGGTGCAGGTGAGAGAGGCAAAGCAAACTTTAAAAGCTGTAGATTTTCTGGGATGATTGGTAACAATAGCAAAGGGCACATCCAAGGAGTTTGTTTGGCTTGTGTGCACTCTGCTCGTGCAGAGCCAAACGCTCATGTGGCCTTACACTGACTCCTTTATACTGCTCTTGAATAATCAGCTGGGTTAGTGGTCTTGTGAAACACCAACTCCACACCACCTGAAAACATGGGTATAGGATGAGAAAAGCATCCCCCCAAAACCTGTATTTCATCCATTATTCAACATTATGCTTTGGTCTTTCTCAGCTGCGTTGAGGCAGACACTTGTGGAACCTTGTGCAGAAATCAAAAGTCATTTGGATCAGAGAAAACCTATTGGAATCAACTGATTTCAGGGATATTGTTTGAAAGTCTGGTCCCCAAACACTTGCCTAAGTACAACCAGGACACTGGTGAGGTGGCATGGGATAAAAACAAAGTACAAGAAGAAAGTAAATAAATCAGTTAAGGAATACATGTAGCGTTGCTTGGTCTGCAGTTAAAGCAACCTGTAAACTGCAAAGCAGAAGTTCTTGGTAACAGCACAATTCTAACTGCAGAGACCTCAGTGTGAGCTGTAAAATCTACTCATGCTACAGGACAAGATGCAGGTGCTTTGTGCCAGACAACAGGAGGTAGCACAGGTACCAAAAATGAGGTGCTACCTGAAGGCAGCTCAGCTTTGGAGCGAGCAGATGGGATGGTGCTGGCTGTGCAGATGGACCTGCAGCATTTCACTTCACCCCACACACCTGCAGGGCTGTCAGTGCAAAGAGCATGGAACAGGAGGAGGAATACCAATGCCAGCCCAGAACTTGCATATTTTGGAACTTTTACTGTCTCACCTTTATCACAGAAGAAATTGCTTATCGTTGGCATGCTAAAGACTAACACACCCTGGTACTAATTCATCCTACCTGAAAGTGATGTGAGAGCATAATTAGACAGAAAAAGCAAGCAAATGAAGAGAAGAATACAGGTTACAGGTAGTGCCATGATTTCAGTGGACTAAAATGGACAACACACATTTTAAAACCACATCAACAATACCTTGAGGGACATGGGGCCTGAAATCTCTCCAGCTCTGTGATCTCAGTTACAGATGTCAGACCTGCATGGCTTCTTTCTAATGTCTCAAACTTTGAGACCTTTAGAGATCCAGGTAGTTTTTTTGGTTTGTTTTTGGTTTTGAGAAAAATCCAGTGAAAAGCAAACTAAGTAACACAAATACTTGTTTTCTAAGCTGAAAGACCATAGGGCTCCTCCTCCTTTCCTTTAAATCAGTTGGGGAAGAACAGGGCTCCAAGACAAAAGTCTTCCAAAAGAAACTCCCTGTCAAAAAAGGTTTATTCCAAACTCCTCAAATCAGACCTACTTCAGAACAGAAAGTGATTTCTAGTACCATAGCACCACAAATTCATGGGTTGATGAAAAAAAAACAAACAAACCACCAGTTTCAGCCTGGGTTTGATCTACCTTATTGTGGTATGTTTTATTCTGAGCCACTTCTCAGTGTGAGAACTCTGCAGTCTGTGCAGCCACGGTCACCCCTTGTCCAGGGAAAGGCACAAAGGAGTCTGGCAGTGTGGGGAAAACACATGATGATTCATTCAGAATTTCACCGCCTCATCTTCAGGCAGCACTTTTTGAGACTGAGATTGCACAGGATGATGCACATTCCTGTCTTACACCTTTCCCCTGGATGGGGGAAAAGTGATCAGGGAAAGAATCAAACCTGGCAGGCAGCAGAACTTCATGGTGAGATAGGCATGGCCAAACCAGAATCAAACAAAAGGAAGAGCTGATAAAATACAGGACCTGGGATAACCCTTGCAACACTGAAGGGGAAGTTCAGTCAATAATTAATTTAAGAACGTGAAACACAGTTTCAGAAGCAAATCTTTGTCTTTAAGACCCCAAATGCCCAATCCTGTGGGCTCTGTGCAGCTGCACAAATCTACTTACACTGCCAAACCCAAGAAGCTGAGCAGGAATCTGAAATTGCAGCACTCGGATTCCCACAGCAACTAGAGATAAGGAAGACCAGGAACAGCATCACTTTAGTGTTTGCTAACCCAATTCTCCCTTGCCCCTTTCCCCCAAAAAGCAGTTTAAATTACATGATGTTTATCCTAGCTGGATACTTTATTTATTTAAGACAGGGATTTGCCATCTGGTTAGCAATCAAATAAGCTACCCAGACTGAAATCAGCAATAATGACATTTTCCCTCTGTGAAATGCTATTTCTTCAGAACATGCACAGTGTGGGTGTGGGGGGTGGGTGCAGGGGTGAGGACAGACAACCAAAATAAACCTCTCCAAAGCAAAAAAAAACCCCAAAAGAAACCAAAAACCCAAACCCCCCCAAATTAACCAGTTCTGCCCATTCTGGCCACCATCATCTTCATGCTCTTTTCCAACACCTCCAAACGTGCCACAAACAGGCAGTAATTGCATTAATTGCATTCTTATCTGCACAGGGTGAGCATGGAGAAGGCAGACTGAATAGCTGCTTACAATCAGGAGTGACAAAATGCATTAACCCATAACCCAATCTCAAGTAAGTATTGAAGGTTTGGGTTAGTAAATATAAATACAAGACAAGAAATAAAAGTTTAATCCATTGAGGAATTGCCTCTTCTCTGCTGAAATTTACTCCCAAGAGAAAGCAAATGCATCAAAAGCTGTAGAGTGAAGGACACATTTAACTCCTTTTTCATCACTTTAAAACTGTTATTTAAACTTAAAAGGTTTTTACTTTGAGAAAGGCATTAACAATTACCAAAAAAAAAAAAAAAATAAAATCTGTGTTCCTTTCTCAACACAAATTCTATCTCAAGGGTTCCCATAATGACTTTTTGTTGCTTTTTAAGAAGGAAGACACAGGCTGATTACTTTTGTTTTGGTGATTATTCACCAAACAGAAGAGACAGGGACTACATAAACTTTGGCTCAGATACTGTAAAACTCAAACAAAATTAGCTCTACTTCACGCCTGCCAGCAGAAGCAGCAAAGACAGATTCAAAATGCACTATTTACTCTCAGTTTCCTGCTCCACACAGGCAGACCTTCAGCTGTCCAACCCCATTTAAAGCAGGAGTTTTGGGCACAAAGCAGCACAGGTGGATTGCTCAGACTGGGGCACCTGCAAAGAACAGCAGGAGCATCCTTTCATCCTTTCCCCCCACCCTGCTGCAAGCCTGGGAACACCTACAGACAACTGGACTTGCCAAGCTGGGACACCCACAAAGCTTATCTAGAGACAAATTAAACTGGGCTAAACCAAATCCACACAACTCCTATTTTATGCTTCAGGAATCCTAACTGGAACTCGTCTGCTCTATTTGTTTTGAACTTACTATTTTCAAAAGAGAGACTTCTTCCCTCAGGGAAAAAATTTCCAACAATCTGGTCTTTTTTACTTGATCACTGCATGTTTTCAGAGTCCATTGCCATTGTTTACTTCCCCTAAAATTATTACCAGGCCCACAGATACGATAGCTGGATGTTTTTCTAATATACTTTTCCTCTTTTTTGTGGGTTGTTTTTCAATTCCTTGGCTCTGAACACTCTCAGAGCTGTCACAAATTAAGCTAATCACAGCATCTCCTGTTCCCAGAGAGAGGACAACCCAGTTCTCATTGAAATTAATAGGAGCTTTGCCACTTATGGCAATGCAAGTAGGATCATGCACTCAACCTCTGTAACAAAAGTAAATAAACATTTTCATTTTCATGTCTGAATTGGTAAATGCTGGAATAATAGCTTTCTTCTCCTTCTAATAACAGTGGGAAAAAAATCTAAGTATAATTGCAATTCAGCTGCTGCGTGAAGGAAGGAAAACAAAACCCAATGAAGCTTTTTATTACATTTGCTGTTTGCAGAAAGAATGAATGATCCCTTTGCATCTTCCTGCTCCAGTTTGAAGAGGTGCCCAGCTCTGGTTGGACATCCATGAAGCTCCTTTATTTACTGTGCACTACACTGCCCCAGATCCTACCCATGCAACACAGAAATCAAGGGCAAAAGAAATAGCTTTAAATGGCCTCTGCAATTAGCACACAACAGCAGAAAGCAGTAAAGCTATACAGTATTTTGCTGGATACCAGTGAAAGCTTCTTTCTTTAGGAGAAAGGGGAGAGGAGACAGCCCAGGCACTGCAGTGTTACTGCTTCCCATGAACTTAGAGGACAGGAGACCTGGGGAGCCTCACTGCTCACCCTGCCAGAGCAGCTCTTGGCTGCCACAGGACCTCACTGCCCCAGTCTTCAGCTGGAACCCCTCAGCTCAGCACGAGGAGAAACTCTGGTTGAAGATGGCATATCGACATCAATTTATAGCAGCTCAGAAAAGAGCTGTTCTTCTCTTTTCCTCCTTGCCCATTTTCTTTTTTGAAGCATCAGCTGTTCAGCTACAGATACAAACATCCAGTACACAGAGAGTTTAAGAGAAAGCAGAAAACCAATCCATCTATAAAATGGCCCTGTGTAAATCCAGCTTCCACTCAGCTGTTCCACAAAAGCAGACTTTTCTCTTTACATTAACAACAGGAGACAATCTGTGATCAAGTAATGACTCAGATTGGAATGAAAGGTTTAAATTCTTTTGTGCCTTCAGTTCTATTTAGTATCTGATGCAGCTGACTCTGCCTTTTCCTGGTGCCACCAAATTGTAACCTCTAGGAACTTCCCCTGTACCCAAGATAAGGGAAGGATTTGGTTTAGACTGCAAGGAACTGAACTTTCCTTACAGGTATTCTGTAACCTGTAAAGAGAACCAATGGCACTAATACAAATAATAGGCTTTTATGGCTCACGACCTCAACATCACCATCAGTGACTTTGTGATCCTGAGACACCCTTCTCTCTGCAAGACTCCTTCTCAACAATGATGCAACTGCACAAAGTGACAAAGGATAAGCCTGAAATAAACCAGCCACATGTGGTGACAATGCCAGGCAGCCTCTGGGTTCAAGGCACAAGCCCCACTGCTCCTTCTTGCAGCCATTTAGCTGTGTCTGAGGCCACAATTTTTTCAGAGCAGATAGTCACTGATCATAATGGCTGGCTGTCTCATAACTAAAGCATCTGTTTGTGGAACTAATTCTAATTAAATAAAGGGGCAAGGAGCCAGTTGGGATTTTTTAAAATCAATGCAGGTCTCTTATGAACTCGAGTCTCTTTGCAAAGCACTGCTAATAAACAGGAAGCGATGTCTAAAACTGCCCTCAGCCCATTATTTTTCACTTCCAAGGAAATCCGTTTCCAGTCTAGCCAGGAAGGCTCATCCCAGAGTTACAGCAGCCAGTGAACCACCAAAACACGTTGGTGCAGTGCTGACAGCCAGGTACCCAGCCAAGGGGGAAAACTGGCAACAAGAAAAAGTCAAGACAACAAAATACAGGAAATCTCAAGTTGCAAGTCCAGCACCACTCTTTACTATGAACTACAAAAAAGAGAAAAAGAAATCCAAGAAACGTCAGCGGAATAATCAGCTGCTGAAGAGAAAACTTCCTGCATAAGCAGAATCACACTGCTCCATCACTTGACATACTGCAAATGAACAAAGACATCAAAGATGGACCCTGTAATTTACCCCCCCTTGCACAGCTTCTGCTATGTGCATTCACTTCTACTGATAAAAAAGTGATACAGAGTTACAACAGCTTATTTTTAGAGGCTATAATGTCCGAGGCAAAAAGGACCCTTAAGTTATAACTCTGCATTTCTCAGCTTTTACGAGTTGACATCAAGCTTTTAACGTCACTTCTGGTGCAAACAGCTAATGCTTGTTCCTGAAACAGACATTGCAAAATATATTGTTTCTTCCCCCAAAAAGCATGACTATTTTCACCCATGCCACTGTGTACCTTCTAACACACATCAGGTAAATCACTGGCACATATTGTTCCTGCTGCCACGCACCAAGCACGTGTGACATTTATCTACCTTCCTTAAAGCTGAACACAGACCACACAAATGATGAAGCCACTTTTTTCTGAGCACCCTTCACATCTACTAATCAGCAAATAACTCTTTTCCTTCATCCAGCTACACAGCACAGCCCTGTTCTCTTTCAGGAGCTGCCTTGCTAAGAGGATTCAGGGAGGGAAGAAGCTGCACAGAGCTCTCCAAGAACACAATGGGGCACAACTGTAAGGAACCACAATTTTTTATCGAGTTTTCAATAGCCAGTTGGCACATGAAAGCTTGATTTTCTTCAAAAACCTGCATTTCTTCCTGTCCCAGTGGATATTTAACAATCCTCTGGTGATCCTGTGTTAAGAAATCACGCATGCTATGTTGGTTTAATCATGTCTTTGGCAGAGGAGATGGCATGTCACACTCAATCTACCACAGAAACCACTCCAGTCAGCTGGAAACAGTGAGGGGAGTGCTGATTTGTGGAAGTATTTTTCTGTGTCTCATTTGACTGCTGTGTTGAACTCCAGGCCTTCCCCCAAGGAGCACAGATGATAGTTGAAGTTCAGGCTAAGGAAGAGCAGCTACCCATCAACAAAATTAAAAAAGGCAAAGAAGAGGCAGGAATCACACAGTGAGCTTCACTTCCTGTCGTAGACAGGTAGAAGAATTATAAAAGAAAGGCCTCATAAAATCAGGCCTGCTCTATTAAATTCATAGCTAGCCTGTCATCTCTTCTAAGTGCAGTTAAGCAATTTGCAAGTTCCCATGCAAAAGCAATCTTGGTATGAAAGGTTCATTAAGACAACAGCCTATTCTTGGGTTGAAGAATAAGTGCATCTGTGTAAACAATAAGATCTGTTCCATGAGAAGCCATAAAGAAGAAATGTGACCAACCTGAATCTTAGCAGGTACAAACAAATCACCTTCTGAGCAAAAAAATGAAGTGGTAAGAGAACTACCAGCCAATGGGTGTTGCACCTGAGATCTGTGAAAACTGTATAAAATAAGTGATGTGAACAAAGAATTGGCTTTTCCTGCATGAAGATAATGGAGTCTCAGCTGACTTATTGCAATATAGTATTTACTGTACAGACAGGATACAGGGGTTTGTTTTCAGTTTCCTCTCCCCCTTCACTCCCCTGTATGGAAGAAGCACATTTGGGGAAGGTGGTTCATTGCACACTGCTGTGCTCAGGAGATGAGCAGCAGTCAGGGGCAGCACGGAAAGGCTGCCCTGTTCCCCTGCAAAACAAGGCAATGCAGGACTGACTCCCCACCTCAGCTCTGGGTCAAATCACTTCTGCACTTTCAAGAGCTTTATGCATATTTTCCACATCTTGCACTCAAGATAGTAAAGAAATGGTTGGAGACCATCCACCCTTATCATTCTCTCTCTGTGGTCACCAGGCTTGACAAAGAAATAAAGAAGAACCTTGTACCTCCTAAGCTCAGTCACAAAGGGGAGGCAGGACAGTGTCACCTCCTTTAAGCCTTCCCACTGTGCTCCCAATTCCAAACTTCTTTCCATTTACTCTGGTGCTTCCCTCTGTGTAACAAATGTTAGAGCACAACTACAGCAGAATAAGCTGTGCAACATTATTATGATGCTGCTGATAGGATCAAAATTGAAACCAGACTTCAAGTGTATCATATGCCACATGGACTGTACCCACTAGATCTATCCAGGACCTGCTCTTCCTCAATGGAGTGAACTTCAGTTGGTCATTCCAGTTTTCCTGCAGGCAAACATAGCTAAACCAATCCCTTCTTGCTGGGAATGGGAAATGAATGGACTAATAATGAAAATTTTATAACAGATTGGCAGTTTGTTAAGAAATACATCTATTGTACGTGCAGGGTGGTTTCATCAAATTGGTCTTACTTCACTGGTTTCTCTTTTCCTACTCATATAATTACAAACATCACACAGGAGGCACTAGAAGTTTCTAAAGTAAATTCAAAGCAAAAACAACACAACTGCTGAAAATTCTACATGTCACTATAAAACCTCAACCAGTCCAAAATGATTCTTACAAACACTATTTTTGCTGTCTGGATGGTGTTACCACCCCCACCCCAGTCTGGCATGACTCCTCTTACAGGACAAAATCTACCTCACATGTTTCTTTATACTGACATTTGCTGATTTCAAATAAAATTTCTATTAAACTGTTTCAACAGACTTACCTCTCCAGTGTCAGGGTCGACACAAACTTAGAGAACTCAGGTTTCAATTCCTTACAAGAGAGGGCTGAAATCAAGCAGCAGAAAAATGAAATGGGAACATAAGCCAGTAAGACCCTACATGAGTATTTGAGAGGTCTCCCTGCCCCACAACTCCAAACTACTGTGACAGAAACAAGGAGTTTAGTTTAGGGGTTGCACCTATTTTCTCTCTTCTGATTCTCTTTTATCCTCATCTCCTGTGTATGCAGGAAGAACTGGAAAATATCTCATATGGAATTGATAATGGACCTACTGGAATTCAAATATTTACCGAAGGGGAATCAGTCATGCAGTGCTTTTTCCTGCCAGCAATCATATATTCCCAGCATGGATAACATTTTCACATATAAATAAAGCCACATATCATTCCTGCTTCCGCTTGGAAAGTACTAAACTTTAACAGCTAAGGAAAAAAAAAACCAAAACACAGTGCATCAAAATCCACCCAAACCTTCAGACTTTCATGCTGAATTTTTAATTTAAAAATACCATTCACATACTTAAAGACATGCATGTGCAGTAGAATCTGCAGATTTAAAATCTCTTCCAGTACTCGTGTAAATCATGTAAGATATTACCAGCTATAAGCACTAAGGCTGCAAAGCCAATTTCCATTAGTTCTGGTCCTGACCAAGCCACTCCATGGAAATATTCCAATTGTTTGTACCACTTAAAATTATCTCAGCCAGACACCTAAACGTGTTTGTTGTACACCCCATTTCAGCATGAGGTGTCATGCTACACCAACACGTCAGTTCTTACAGGGGGAAATGGTTTATCAGTAACTATTCCTCTCAGCATGGAACAAGCAATAGTGGAAAGCGCAAACCAATTTAATTTAAGAGGAGGGATTCCTACCATGGCACGCAGTTGTCCATTAACAGAACAAACCCCTGCCTCCCTCCCTTTCTCCAGTTGGCAATTGCAGCAAATCTTCCATGAAAATACATTTCCTGTAATGTTCTGGTCATGGTTGGCAAGAGCTGCAACCCATTTCCATAAAGCCACCATGTGGAAAATTGCCTTGGCTGTTAAAATGGACTAATGCAAAGGAATTTTTTTTCTTAATGTTGAAGGCATCAATCCTTTAAAAAAAAAAAAAAAACCCACCACTTTGCAGGACATTAGGTGATCACCCACCAGCTGTAAGGCAGAGCCCTCAAACTAAACAGTAAGGGGAAAAAAAAAAAAACCAAAACAAAAAAAGCCCTTCATCCAAGCATCACTTGCAGACCACTAACTCAGCAAATACAAGAAGAGAAGCCTGAAGGAACTTTGCAAAAGCAGCTCTGTTTTCACCAAAGTACAACCTCATGCTGCCACTGCTAATCAACAAGCTTCCATGGTATCAGTCAGCCCCCAGAAGTTACATCCTGAGCCTGCAGGATACAGGAGGCTGTATCTATCACAAGGCAAGTCAGACTGCTCAAGAAGATGCTGTAAGGCTTTCAGGGCTGGAATCCCATTCTCCAATACTGTGGTCACCTGGTGCAATTTACTCTTTAGTTCCCAGGGGCTCACAGAGATCCTCTTTACTCACTCTTGGCCTACAGGGCTGATCCAGCCCATAATTCTTACCCATACCTGTCTCTGGGCTCTCCTACACTGTTTTTTGCACAGGTGAGCAGAACTCATCTCTCTTTTCTCCCTGAGCTCCTCAGCTGTGCTGGACCAAGCAGGAGACACAAACCTGGTACCCAGGGTACCTGTAGCTCACACTGTCTGCAATCTCTTACTGCTCAAAGCTCACTACACAGAGTGGAAGGAGCTTTGCCTTCTCTCCCTGACTCTTGAAGATCCCTGGAACTTCAGGGTGTTTACAAGACCAGAAGCTGTTAAATGAAATTGCCTGAGCTGGAGAAAACTACCAGTAGATTTTACAGAAATGCCAGTGAGATGAGATACAGGCAGAGGAGGCACCTCTTTTTGGACAGGAGAGACACTCAATGTGCAGGACTTCAGTGGCACTGACTGATCTCAAACCAGTTCTTAAACTGGTAAATATAAACTTGAAGGCAGACCCTGCACAGACTCCTGGTTATGACACAACCAAATTACCTGCAAAAATTTAAACTTGGTTACAGTATTTTTTTGCACATTAGAAAGATAAACTGTTACCATGGTATCAATTGTATAAAAAAGCTCACAAAAAAGCTTATGCTAGGAACCATGAAGTGCAGGACAGCAGTGGTGTCACCAAAACCTTTTGCAAGACTGGAAATTGAGAGAAAAACCAAGAAAAACATCCAGGAACTTCACTATAACAAAAAACTGAAATCTCTGGACATGTATAGCCTGCAATGTATCTGCTGGATGCTTGGGAACTCCTCAAAATCAGGCCAAAGGTGTCTGTAGTCAGGGACTATTATAGATATACTAAAAATAAGGACATTTTTGAAGAAGTCCAAGGCTTTGCAAAACTAAAATAAAGTGGAGAAGAGGTCCTAGAAATCTTTAATTGCCAGGTGCTATTATAGTTGTAGGCCAATTTTGGACTGCTGTACAAGAAGGAAAGGTAAAAATCACTGTAAGCCTTAACAAAGAGTCATTAAAGAAAAGGAGAAAAGATTTTTAAGTATCTATGATTAAAATAACTGATAGAGCATGGAGAAATATGTTTGTGAGCACGTGAGTTCTCTGAAATTTACATATTAAATCTTAAACATTAAATATTGTTGTGATATGTTCCTTGACCACAAAATTCTGATGGTTGTGTTTCCAGGCTCAAAGCTGTGCCTAAGGCAATAGATACAGAAACACAACAATGGGTTTCCCAATTTTGTCCTTGCTGGCCCCAGTACGAAAATAAGATCTACGTGAACAGGAAAATCTACTTTACAATGTTCTTCTGTCTCTTCAAACTTCACTGCTTTTCTTTTCTGGAAAAAGAACCCCATCATATTATAAAGGGTGGGGTTTTTTTCAATCCTGAGAGGCAGCAATGGAAAAAAAAGCCCCAAAAACCCACGAGGTAAGAAACAGGAATGGAGGGACAGTGTGTGACTCTATGTTGTACATGCCATCAGAAGGATGTAGTGTTTTGCTACCTAAGAGAAGCACACATATTTCAGACTACAGAAATTGCAATTAAAGGGGTGCATGAGAAAATCCACACAATGCTGATTTCTTCCTGTATAATCCTGTTTTCTATTTATCATATCTGCTATGCAAAAATTTAGTCTGTGCAGGGTCAATGAGCAGCTAAAATATCTTGAAAGGAAAGTCTAACTTTTTCTAATCACCTGTGCTTCCTGTAACCACTCCATTAGCCCTTTCCCTGATTTAGGATTCCCACACTGTCCCTGTGATTAAAAGTGTGATGGTTTGTTTGCATTTCTACTTAGGCTGATTATTTTTTGCCCTTCCTCCAGCTTCAGCCACCCTGCAGGTGACAGGTCTAAGGGTCCAACACTCATTTCCAAAAGCAGGATGCTGCCCTGCAGCACTGCTCCCCTCGTGCCCACCACACAGAGAATGAGCACTCTCTGTCTGCTGGGAGTTTTAGCTCTGGCCCCACTGGGTTTTGATGGAACTACAAAAAAGTTTCAACTTCTCCTCTGTCTAGACTTGAAAACCTGAAGTCTCCAGAAATACCAGTCAGGCTGAAATGAGAAATCATGTTTTGATTCAGGTGCCTATAAACCCCGACCTGAGAAGTGTCACAGGTTTTGCCTGACTGACAAAGCAGCTGCTGGGTACTTTTGGGAAGAATGCCTCCCAGTCCTGCTGGCAGCTCCTGTCTGCTCAGACAGGTGCTTCAGTAGCACGTGGCAGACAGAGAGAAAGCACAGCTCAATGGAAATGTGGTCCTGTGATGTCTGCAAGGGAGAACAGCCACAGCAACAGTACCTAGGTTCAACCTGAAAAATAACACTCATGTTATGTCAGAGATGGGGCTGGCCAGGAAGCTCACACACATCCCAACAATTAAGCAGCACAATGAACTTCTGTTGCTTTTTTATCTTCTTTTCTGTCAGAGTTGGGATTAAATGCTCGAGAGATGGTGTTTCATGTTCAGACTCAGATGTTTATTAATTCTTATCCATGTTACAGTCTCACAAGTTGTGAGTTATAGCTAACAAAGTGAAAAAATGGCTCTGTCTCTTTCTCTCTACAAGGCCTTTTAAGGATAAATTGTCCAACCAAGAAATGACACCTAAATTATTTTTACTTTTAACCCAATAACCAATCACCCATGGTCTGCAATGCAGACTTTTCTACCCAATTACAAAACACCACCCAGACCCATGGAGAAGAAGGTAAAAAAGAAGAACTCAGCCTCCGCCCTAAAACCTCCAACTTGCTTTCTATATATTACTACATACTAAAACCTTTAACTCTAGATTTTCCACCCTGTGATATCACACACTTCTATTCAAACTACACACCCATAATCCCAGTGCTATCATTCAATTTTGGAAGCCTTTTCCAAGGCCTCAGCTCAAATGCAGTGTTTGCTTGGGGGTCAGTGCCTGTCAGCACAGAAAGTCTGAAATTCTCAGTGCCCAGGGTTCCAACATCTCCCCCTCTTGTTTGAACCATGAAAACTGCTTTGACAGCTTTGTCAAACTTCTGTGGGATACACTGAAGTAGATAAATACCACAAATACCATGATAACTTTGATGATAATCAACACACACATACCTATTTTCAGAAGTTCTCTCCATAATGATCTTTTCCTGTATAGTTAAATTTGGCATGAAAAAAAACACGTTTACAGAATCAAAGATGTCCAATTCTTCAGGTTCAAAAGATGCCCTGGGAAGGGGAGGAATCCACCAGTCCCATGCATTTACTGGCATGCTAACTAAACAGGTGGAATGACCAAGCCCAGCATCTGAGTTCACTGTGGCATGGTTATTGAGCATAAACCACACTTCTGGGAGCCTGGAGGAACAGTGGAGTGGCTACTGGCTGGTTGCTATTTTGTCATCATCTTCTTTGTAGCTCTGTGAGAGTGTAGCTGCTCCTGCACAGCTGGAAAATGCCACAGTGTCCACAGAGGAAGCTGATGGTTATGCAGATGGACAATGATGCACACCTCAAAGCACAGGGCACTCTCCAGGCAGGCAGCTTGTGGGTCCTGAACGAGTAACCTGGTGTATGTTAAGTGCCAACATCTCTTGTAAGTATTTGTAAGGTCACAAAGACACTTATGTGTAGAAAGGGCACCTGTTTTTCGTCAGTCAAAAGGAAAATTCCACAAATGAAAAATTATTATAAATCTGACTGAATCTTGGCAAACTGTTATAAAGCTGAGTAACCCAGTAAAAATGTACATTTTCTTGCTCAGACATGTCTACCAGTTCATGCCTACAGACTGGCTTAATATCATCTGCTGAAGGTAACAAGAAAAATAACACAAAACCAGTGTTTTGTTAGGAGTTTGGCGAAACCAACAAAGGTATCTTTCATCATCTCTGGAAACACAGAATCTTTTTTTATTAGAGTAGCTGTCAGTATTAATAACTTCACAAAGAGGTGTTTTAGTAAGAAGTCTCAACCGTTTTTACTGTGCTTCATCACCCTCTCATCCCACCAAGTTTTGCTTTTCATTTTTCACCCCCAAGATAACAAAGAGATCTAGAAAGAATCTTCCCTCCCTTTCACCAAAATTGGCAACAATCCTTTTTTATCATCATGACATGCCAAAACAACAATACATCTCCCCCCATGACCATTGTTTTTCTCTCTCACAACTGGACTATTACTGTGTGGCACATCAAATCTTAGAAAAACACCATGATTAGTATCTGCCAGGTTCCATGATGCTATTCCCCTTGCATTAAAAGAATATTATTAACTTTAGTTTGTAGTGCCTCAGTGAATTTTTTCTGCAGGCACAGAATTCCCATATATTTATAACTCATGGCATTTCATGAACTTGTGAAATCTGCTGTGTTTCTTTCTGCAGTGGAAAACAGTAATTTCAGCAGAAATATGAATTTCATTATGCTTGACTGACAAGCTCAGGCCACATAACTGACTTAACATACACAAGGCATGCTCCCTATTCCTTTGATTTATGAGTCTCCACTATAGTTTGTTTTTTTTCTGCAGGAACAGAAGCAGAGTATATTTATATAACTATTCTATTCCCCCCCCCCCTTTAATCTGAAACCTTTATATAGAACATCTGTTGCTGCAAGAGCAACTGGAAATTACTGTGCTGTAGTAATGGACCTCATGGCAGCCTAATACAACCACCAAAAATCCAACCCTTCACATGCAGGAGTTTTGAAAAACACCAACACCTTTGAAAAGGTACTGACAATTGCAGCATCACTATCTTCTATGTTGACCTGCCACTAAATACCAACTCTTTTACTTTGTGTCAAAATAACTGCCAGAAAGGAAAGATCCTGTGCTGCTTCTCAGCTGTCTGCACATTATTTCAACTTTGTATTTCTTGTTAGGTGATTTAATTGTAGACCTTTTCCATGAAAGAATCCACCTGTATTACACAGAGAGCTCTATCTCCCACGTTAGTTCTAACCCCAAACGTATCATCATTTACTTCTGCTCATACCTTACATGCAGTGATCCAGCAGTCCACTAAAAAAATCACTTCAAAAAAGTAACCAATTCAACCACAGGAACCACACAAGAGTGGAGCAATAACCTGCAGGAGAACGCCTTTAAAACACCCACCCAAACAGCAGCAATTACATCACACAGCTTTTCATGCTGCCACAGGCTTTGAAAGGAAGCTGACTCAACAGCCAGGGACTGAGGAGTGAGGAACACCAAACATGAGATTTCCACTTCCTCTACACGTGCTTTCAGCACAGAAAAGGACACAGTCAACAGAACAACAAGCTCTGTCTACCTTTGGCTTGTGAAATGGGCTCTAGTGGAATAAAACAGACCTCCAAGGCCCTCAAGCCACCCTGCTTCTCTGCCTCCTCCCTGCACCCCTGAGGTGACACCACTCACCTCAGACACACCAACTGCAACTCAGTGCAACCCAAATTTCATTAGCAATTTTCATCCTATTAGCCCAGAAGTACATTTAACAGGAACTGTTAAACACTTCTGATTTTTCACATACCAACCCAAAAATCCATGAAATGGTGACTGCCAATGTTTCACAGATGCAAAAAAAATGGGTTTTATACCTCTGGGGTGGGGAAACATAATGGTGGTTGTAAAGGGTTTTACTATACAACATTGAACAGGCTTATTAAGATAATAAGTTGTTTTTCCAATCACTCTTCAATTAAAACAAGCAAAATGAATCACTGAGCCTTCCCCTCCCAATGCAGCTGTATGGCACACTCACATTTTGCAGGTTTTTTTAGGTGGTGAATCAGTGGGAAATAAAGAACATCTCACTTGTAAACTTCCTCTTTCCTCACAGCTCCTCCCCACCTCCCTGAGAAATAACCATGGACATAAATGTTCTCACCAGATCAGTACACACACTCTTCATCTTTTTCTTTAAAATGCTTTGCTTTAGAGTTCCTGGGTGATTTCTCTTCAGCACAAAGTGTTCCCCAGTGCCCACAGGTACAGAGGGGTAAAAGGGTGAAGCAGCTGCCACGACAGATGAAGAAATGCCAGCCTTTGGTTGTGAGCTGTAGAGCACCTGCTTTCAATGGTTCTATTTCCTTTGCCAGCCCTTTTCTCTGGACATCCTCCCACTTCTTACCCCAACTCATTTCATATTTAATTCTCAAAACTCTTATTTCAAAAGCAGGACAGTCATAGTTCACAGTCTGTACTCACTGCCTCACACTGACCATTGCTGAACTGTAAGAATCCACCCAAAACACAGATCTTTAAAAAAAACATCCAACAGTGTCAAGCACAAAGACTTTGACAGCGACATAGAGGGCCAAGATCACTGAAATGCACAGCAGCTTCATTTCAAAGTGCTTTTCTGTCTTTAGCAGCTAATTTATCTGTCAGGACAACAAAATAAAGCAAAATAAAAATAAAATTGCCTTTGCAGATCTGCCACTGACTCAGCTACAGCTCAAACACTTTAGGTACAAACTGAAATCACTGACCTAATTATAAAGCAGAAATAATGCCAACCTCTCTTCTTCCCATCTTCCCCAGCAGTCTGGGAACTCAAACAAAAAAGCCAGAAAGCACTTTTCTCCTTGATGCTTTTGCTACAGAAAATCAAATGTCTTAAGAACAAAGGCCTGTAGGGGAAGATGCAGCAGGCAAAGTAAGAATCACCTGTGAGTTCCTTACCCTGGCATTGCACAGATGAGCCCCCAATCTTTCCTATTAGCATTGCTCACTGCTTGGAGGGCACCTGCCAAAAAAACTCAAGGGTTAAGCAGGGATTGAAAAAGGAAAGACACTGGTCCTGTTCCCTTCTGAAAGGGATACTTATTTTTATTACATAAAAATAACTAATTTACGCTTTCATATGTAAACTCAAATGACAAAAGATACCAGACAATAGGAAATGGTAACTTCAGGTAGAAAAAATGAAGAGGAAATTAAGGCAAGGAAAAAGAGGTGGGGAAAAAAGGACCTATGTATCTGTAATATTCAATTATGCAGGGCTTGGCCCTCTGAGATATTCAGCAGGTTTTTCAAGGCAAGGAAAAAAATGAGCTTACTGTGATTTTAATGGTATAAGTCTAAGCCTATTGTCAGTAGTAATTCTGCTGAAAAACACCACCTCCAGGTTAAAGAGCATATTTAATTATATTCTATGAACAGCAAGGAAAAATGTAGGAAAAATACAAATAAAATTGTTCCTTGTAACACACTACTAATGTCCCTGTTTTCGAACTGCAGATAGTTCAGAATGCTCAGAAAAGTAAGGACATGACAAGTTCAAGAGAATTTTAACCCACTGTTCCCAATTATTATATTGAAAAAAGGGCCAGTAAGCAATAGTCCCTCTTACGCTTCTTTCCAAGAAATTTTGCTTTATTGCCATTATAAAATGGTACTTCTTAGCTCTACCAGTTTCTTTTTAGAAATTAGATTTGTGTACTTTTTAAGAAACCAAGATGAAACACATTAAATATTAATATTGCATGCAAAGTTTCAGAAAGAGATAGGACGAAATTTAATCCCTCTAAGATTAAATATGTCTGAGCCTCTGTCAGTGAACATCTGTAACACACCACAAAAGATGAGAAAGCTGCTAATTTCCCATTAGAAACCAATTTTAAATATGTTATATGTATGCATAGTATATAATGTGCCTATTTTTATTACTAAGAAATAAAAAAAAAGTAGTAGATTTTAACTGTCTACTTGTACTGATCACTGGATGTCATAAAATACTTTGTTAGGCACAGCTTTGGAAAAATTAGTGGCTTGGCAGGTGCCAGCCAAATGGTTTTGCAATCCTCCCAAACTACATCTCAGTAAAACACTTGTGAGAGAAGCAGCTCTTCAGCCACCAGTGCTGGTGGGTAAGGTTTGCACAAAATGAAAAGTTATTTCCAAAACGGGTATCAAAATACAGGTGTTGAAATGATAGTGAGATGTTGCATTTTATCTTTTTTTTTGCCAGGGTCGGGATTAAATTGGTATTTCTTGTTCAGACTCAGATGTTCATTAGTTCTTATCTATATTACAGTCTCACAAGCTGTGAGTTCCATAGCACTTCTAGCTAACTAAAAAATGGCTCCTATCTCTCTCTACAAGGCCTTTTAAGGATAAATTGTCCAACCAAGAAATTACACCTTAATTATTTTTACTTTTAACCCAATAACCAACCACCCCTGGTCTGCAATGCAGACTTTTCTACCCAATTACAAAACACCACCCAGACCCATGAAGAAGAAGGTGAAAAAGAAGGATGCCCTAAAATTCCATCTTGCTTTATATATTTTTTATTGTATTCTAAAACCTTAAACTCTAAGTTTTCCACCCTGTGATATTACACACTTTTATTCAAACTGCACACCCATTATCCCAGTGCTATCATTCAATTTTGGAAGCCTTCTCCATGGCCTCAGGTTGAATGCAGTGTTTTCTTGGGGGTCAGTGCCTGTCAGCAGAGAAAGTCACATTAATTGAGTAACTGTGCACTCTCACTGGAGGCACACCAGAAAGCCTGAAGCCAGAAAAGGCTTGAAGGCAAATGGAGATTCTTGGCCAGCGAGCTAAGGAACCTTCTAGTGTCCTCTTCATGCCTTCCTTTTCTGGCAGGATGCAACTGGACACAGCACATAAACCAAACCCAAGCAGTGCTGCCATGCAAGGTCAGAAAAGGATTAATGGCACCAAAACCTCTCTCTGTTGCCACTGAAACCAACTGTGCTGAGCTGCAAGTGTGCATGGACAGCCCAACCTTTCCTTCTGTCAGACATGAGTCCTTTTTTGTCCACTCCAGGTTAGATCAATAACACAAAACATCTTCAGTGTGACACCTTATCCCCATTTCAGCTCTGAGCTCTCCCACTGCCACGAGAGCTCTCAGGAGAGAGCTGCAAATGAAGACCTTTGGTTAGTGTACCTCTCCTGAGACTGTTACTCATGATTGAATTTCATTACTAAAGTGTTGAAACTAAATCCAGCCTTTTTTCAGAAGTGGCTCAGAATCCTATGACAGGTTCACTTAATTCTCTGGCTTTCAGAATGAATTCCATCTTTCTCAGATTGAGAGTTAGTGAGTGCTGGCATCTACAATTCTTTTTTTCCTCATGTAGAGGAACAGACATAAAGAGGTACGGGATGGCGGCACCAAATGGTTAAAAAAAAAAAAAAAAAAAGAAAGGTAATTGTGATTGTTCCTGTGTGTGAAAAAGAGAGTTAATGCAGAGAGGATAGAGCCATACCCCAAACAGCTTGTTCTTGAGACACCTCCCTTCTCCCAAGCAAAGAGAACTCCAATAAGCCATAGGAAGAATCAAAACTACAAAACTACACAAATGTTGAGAAAGCTGAACTCTGTATTTAAATCCCAGATCCGTGTTTATTCCTGGTACTGACACTGTCTCTTTCTGCCTTCAAACACGTGGGCAAACTGCTCCTGTCTCCTGGGCTACCTCACAATTCACTGTCTTTATAAAAACTTCCTCAGAGCTGTACAGTGCCATTAAAAAGGAAAGGAAGAACAAGAACACCCAGTACCTGCCCAAGGTACTGAAGTGATGGCCACTGTCCAGAAGTCTCATTTTAAAGGCCAGGTTTCTCCTCCATTCCATATTGTGTGCCTTTGAAACAACTTTTCTAACCTGAGTAAGCAGAACATTTTTGGTCCTTGTGTCCAAGGAGCACTTGGATGTAAGTCTGGATAGTCCTTGAGTCACAGAAGTAATTGAGATGATTAATGGATGTCAGGATGGCAGTTTTGACACTGCTCTAAATGTGCTGCGAGTGCAGTGACATGCTCTCTACCTGTGTCCCGTTCTGCCAGCACTCCTCTATTTCCAAAGAGCAGAGGAGCACTCTGGCATGCCAGAGAGGCTACCTGGAGAAATCAGAACCCATCAGTGGAAGTCTCAGAACATCACAAATGACTTGGCCTTCTCCATAGCTCAGTTCCTCCATTTCATTCCATCTTACTTGCTCAAGTAAGGCTTCAAAAGAAATAGGGGTCTGCTTGGTGCCATCTGGATAGTCACATTTTAGAGAGAACATCTGTCACCCAAGAGCAGCACTGGAGATACTGCCCAGGAGGATGTGAGCTTTTAGCACATTAAGCAAGGATCCTGTGACCCTGGGGGTGAAAGCTCCAGCTATCTCCTTACCTGACCTCCAAGCACTGGTCCCACCCCCTTCTCTAACCAGGCAGAGCACTTAAGAGAACCATCTGCATGCTAATGCTCCTCCTGCCCCTCTTGTGGTGCCACCAGCTGTGTGCTGAACAGAACGAGGAATGAATTGCTCAAAACTTGCCTGTAGCTTTTCCACACAGGCTTGGAGGTGTGATTTAAAAGCATGGCTTAGAAGCACGTGAAGTTTTTTTATAGAGCTTAAAGGGAGCTTAAATAGCCAGGCCTTTGTTTCAACTTGCATCATCAAGCAGAGTGGAAAATAAAAAAGGATTATGTGACATGCAGAGCAGTCCCAGCTTCAGCCGTTAGTCACAGTGAAATGACTTATAACTAGGAAGGGGGAAGAAAAGCCAATACCCAGAGTGAATCAGTATAACCAGCTCCTCCTCTGAGCCCCCTCACCACCATAAACAGCTGCTTAACCATTTTCTGGAGCAAGAGGCCCACATTCCTAATTGCAGAAATCCGCTGAGATTCCAGTTCCTGCTCACACCCAGTGACTGGGTTTGAAGGAAGGACTGTTTGTGCTTTGTCCTGTGGGAAGTTGTTAACGCCCAGTTGTTTCCCCCTTGTATTCTCTCCTCAATGACCCCAGGGGGACCACTGCACATGAAAGAGAGTTTTCCTCAAGGCAGAATGCTACAGCAGTATGTATGATAGAGTAAATCCTGAAGCATCCCAGCACTTTATAACTGACACCTTTGGAATTTGCCAGCACTGCTTCCTGTCTATCCCATTTCAGGTGTTTTTTGCACATATTGCATGATGATTCTCAGAATAATTCAACAAGTCATGGTTCATACAGGTAGAGCATCCAGCTTGAGTTAATTGCACCTATTTTAACTTGGTTTAGTTTAAACTTTCACAAACATCCCGACACAAGCGCAGATTCCCATGAAAAGGAGTAAAGTGCCACATAAATTCCTTGGTGTGTAAGGAATTCTACTTATTTCCATAAGAGAAACCTGTTCTCAGATCCTTTCTGCACTAGGCAAGAGTCTCTAAGTCTGGCTTACCCACAATAGTGGAGTTGACAAATATAACTGTTCTTTTTGTCCTCATGAGCAATTATTTCCAGATTTGGGATTGGCTGGGCTTCAATCCAGAAAACAGACTTCTCACGACAATCCCCAAATAACTTCAGAAGTTCAGAAGAATCAGGAAATATCCTAATTAGGAAAGGGATCAATTCATCCTGCCTGAAGAATTTGGCAGAGCAAGAATCCCACATCTCCAGAACGCTCAAGGAATCCATCCTTCAATTTCTGCAAGGTTTCCAGCTGAGTGATACCCTGACAAGCAGTGCTTCATCATGGCTCACCACAACCCATGCAGCAGTCAGGACAGACTGCTGATCATCCAGCACATTTTATAAATTGCAGCTGCACCCCTCCTGCTGTGATTTATATTGTCATTACAGTCCAACTACACCTCAAGTGTTAAGTCATCCCCCTCCAAGACCAGCTGGAGCACAAGGAAGAAAATGCTCTCCCCCAAGAAGGCCTTCTGACAGAAAGCCTCAGGGGAAAGTTATTTCCAAATGGAAGCAGTCATACCGTGGACAGTCTGCAGAAAGATTTACTTCTGCATTTGTTTCAAGGTATTTAGAAAACTGATTTAGAAGATCTTTAGTCCTAGTGTCTGACTGAATGACAGGAAATCTCATGGTTACCTGAGTGACCTGGTTACACAGTGCAGTGCAAGCTCACTCCCCCAGCAGACCCTGAGGCAGGAAAGTCCATCCTGCTGTAAACAGCACATGGATGAGCACTCAACAAACACATATTGTCAGATTTGGTATCCTGGCACATCCCATGGTGAGCAATCGAGTCTCTGTTTATGCATTTACAAAATGCACAAATAATATCCCCCCTCAGAATGGCACATGGACTACCAGTTACACAGCAGAGGAATTTGAAGAGACAGAGTATGTCCACATTCACATCCCGTGAATATGGTCCTCAAGAACAAGAGCCCTTGTACACCTTTGCCAGGTAATGGCTTTTCATCTGTGGTTTCAAGACTGGGATACAAGCATTTCACCATTTCTTGTGCAGGCAATGCATTTCAAAAGAGCTCCAAGGTGACACTTAACAGGCAAAACCCCCCACTATTGTTGAAATACTTCAAATCAGATGGCAAGGAGCATTTTCCCTGAGTATGAAAACCAGCCAAAGTTCTCTGCTGCCTTTCAGAGATGATACCCGGGCTATTCACAAATACAGGCTCACAGGTATAGCAAGAATCTTCCCTCCTTGTGTAACAAACGAGTTTGGTGGTGCTGCTGCTTCCTTCACACACTGCTGTGCTGGCTCAGCCACAGGGGAGATGCTCTCTGAACAGCTCTGGTGACAGAAGGTGGGAGCAGAGCCTGGCTCCCCCAGACACCACGAGAGCAGCAACCCCTGCACCTGTGAGCTCACCTGTCTGGGAGGAACACAAAACCCGTGCTGAACAGGGCCCAGCAGCCCCTCACCTGCAGGGATCACCTTACAGCCCAGCACCACAGAGGCTGGCTGTGCAAACAGTGTGCATAACCCAGTCTGAGCATTGCCAAACAAAGGTGAAACCTGCCCGGGCAAGCCGGGACAGACACCGGGCTGAGGGCAGCCTCTGCTCACTTCCCTGAAGAACATCACAACGTGGGCAGCAATCCAGCTTTTGTCATGCCCAGCTTCCACACACAGCCCTGGCTGGGCCTTCTGCTGGGATGGAAACGGGATGGACGATTTCCTGTTTGCTTTCCAGCCAGTGAAATCCTGTGAAGCACCATTGTTCCCATCAGCCCTTCCCAAACAACTGCATTGCTCCACTGACTGCTACTGCTACTGCACTGGGGAAACACTGCAGCCAGCTCTGGGAATGTGTCTCCCCAGGAACTGCTGTCTTAGGCACCTTAACTCCTAGATAAGAACTGCTGGCACAAGCATAGCCCAGAAAAACCTTCAGGAATGTTTCTGAGGAAGGGATGTCCCAGGAAGACCTGTGCCCCCCACACAGGAGCCTGCTTCCCAAACTGAAGACACTCCAAGGTATGTGCAAAACTTCTCTATCACAGCCACCACAAGTTCGTCCATTTCCAGGCACCAATCCTGGTTTTTGAGAGCTCCCTTGGTCTTTGATTGTGTTTTCAGGGAAAGACCCCTCTCTTTTTCATGCACTCTGCTAAGAGCAGCATGCCACAGCATGGGAAACCTTCAGAGCAGCTGAAGGCAAATCCACAACCTCTTCAGTCATCTCAAGGCAGCTACCACTAAGAAAAAAAGGTTGGAAAGTTACACAGAACTTGCCAAATTATTCTTCTGAGGAGTTGCCTAAGTCATATTAAAAAAATACATTCTTTGCAGAGGGCAGATAGATAAAAGATAGGTAGATAGAGAGAGAGAGAGAGAGAGAGAGAGAGAGAGATAAACAGATTTTTTTTTAGATAAAAAATCTAAATGCGTTTTAGAGGTGAGGGACAAATGTCTTTAAAATTCTCTAAGCTAGTTGTCTCACAAACTGTATTGATTCACACTAGACTTTTCAAGTATTTTTATTACATGCTGTAGTCCAATATTATTTCTTTAAAGAACTCCACACAGTTTTGGCAGCAAATCCCAAGGCAAAGAAATTAGGTGGAAAGAAAGGCAAGAAAGTGAAACTATGTCTTCACTAAGATCAAAGACTTTATGGTTACTTTAAAAAAAAAGCTTTATTGGTGACTAATAAACCATCTAATGCCTGAAAATCCTAGTCAACACAAGTTATGTATGATTCCTTCTTATTCCCTTATTATCTCTTTTTTATTTCTTGTATCGAAACCTTTTTACACCCCAAAGTTAACTACAGGTCCTCCTGTCACTGAATAACTCCCTGAAACTCCCTTTTTGGTGAGAGTCACATTAGTCCTCATGACATACAATCAAACCAGAGCTCACTCTCATACAATTGTGGCAGCTGTTTTTCAGTCCCTTCTTGACACACCCAAGTCACACACAGGAGATCACCTCCAGCCAGCCCTGTGTTAATAGAAACAGTCAATGACAGGGTTATGTTTAAAATTCAAACTCATGTATCATTCAGTGATTTTTGTTTCACCATTTCAATATTTGAAGTGTCATTTTTTCCCTTAAAAACAGAAAATGAAGCTCATATAAACTGCTGGCACACTGTCTGGTTGGAGCCTGCCTGAATTCTGAACAGTCAGGGTTGAAAACTGGGAACTGTGAAGTGGAACTGCTGAAAATAGCAATTGGCTACTTTTGAGTTTCTATAAGGTATGTGTCTGCTATGGATGACTGGCTCCATAAACAGGTGTCAGCTTCATCCAATTTAGTCAAAGTCATGAAAACAACACTTTCTGAATAGTGTTAGAAGGCAGTAGTAGCTCACCAAAATATTTAAGTGTATTGACTGCATTAAATTTAACTGTTCATATTAAAAATTGTTTCTGATGTTGGCACAGTCATATTTTGTATGGCAAAAACTTTCAGGGGCTCTTCAAAAATCAGAACAAAAAGAGCCCCCCCAGTAAAAAAATCTGGTAACTTATGAGAGTGAGAAGGTTTAGGCAGTAAGAGATCTCTAAAGGGAAAGAAGGCTTAATTTATCAAGCTCAGAAACACAGATTGAAGCAATCAAGATGACAACCTGAAAGAAAGTATTAGTTCAGGGAATGGAAAATAAAATTGCTCAGGTATTGTAAAGAAATAACACATTGCTCAGAAAAAGCCTATTTGCAAGGCACAAGAAAAAGAGCAGAATCAAATGCTGGGCCCAAATAATGGCTTTAATAACGAAGGGCAATATTGAGTCATTAGCATTCAGTGTAATATTA
Organism: Phylloscopus whistleri; assembly: GCA_017589585.1. Classification (NCBI taxonomy): domain Eukaryota; kingdom Metazoa; phylum Chordata; class Aves; order Passeriformes; family Phylloscopidae; genus Phylloscopus; species Phylloscopus whistleri. The sequence continues at coordinate 1,363,169 of JADMLD010000920.1, forward strand.
CGTTTCAAAATCAAAGCCACCAGCAGCAGCAGTCAGAGACATGATCTGTGTAACACAATCTGGTTGTTAAAAATACAGGACCTCACCACACTGCCTTTGGCCAGGTCTGAGGCTCCACTGGAGTCAGGTTATGCACACACAGAAAGATGGTGTCATTTTTTAAACACATTTGTGAATACAGCCAAATAAATCAAAGAAAACTTCAGCGGGGAAAAAAAATACTTCAGATGATTTATTTTGGATATGGTGCAAATAATAACACCAGCCAGAGGGGTATAAGCCATGAGGGGAACTTCACTCAGGTGCTCAGAACAAGAAGTTCCAGTTTTGCCCCCCTAGGAGAGATGCCAAGGCATTCCCTTACCTGAAAGGGCTCCCATGCATTTGTATCGCTCTTTTCTGTGCAGTACACCATGGATGAAGTATTCTCCTTAATGGGGGGTTTAATCTAAATGACCCCTGCTGTACTCGCTTCAGCAGCCAGAACAAATCTGTTCAATCTTCTTCCTGGCACAACTACCCACATCACATCTGTCTTCTCTCTTTCAAAGGCCTAAAAAAAGGCACAGGTGGCAAGAGAAGAGAAAGAGGCAGAGAACAGAAGAAGGTAATCCTGTCTTTTGTGATTTAAGCCATGTTAACAGAAGGGATGGTTTACTGATTATGGTTATGCTCAGTGATTCCTGTTCTGCTTCTACTTTTGTCTGTCTCCATCAGGAGAGCAAAACCTGTCAGGAAATTGGTGAGTCAGCATGCTGCTGCTGTTTGTCTTAGCTGTGAGGCATTGATTTTTTTCCTGATGCTTTGATACAGGGTCACAGGTACCCGAAGTAAAATCTTTGCTGAGAGCAAGGGGGTCATGGCAGCAAGAGCTGTTAGTTTAAACAAAAAAGTTGATTTTATCTTTACAATATTTGTTTGGACGTTTAAATTTTCCAAGAGAGTTGAGAGGAAAAATATACAAACCCCACTTTTCTATTTAAGCTGTTTAAGATAAAAAAAAAAAAAAAAAAGAAAGAATGACTGGTGCAGTGCTTTTCACAAAGTCTTTTAAAAGTCACTGAGTATTTCACTGTAATCAGGTATCTTATATGTGTGTATGATTAACACAAGAACTAAGGCTAAAATGTAGAGTAACTCCAATATATGGAAGAAGCAGCACTTTTAAATCTTTAGCACTTGTCCAGAAACAAGGTCCCTTTCAATAAATCTGAAATTAGTGCAAAGTCACCATGCATTTTCAAACTCTAAGCAGAAAAATCTCAAATCATCTTGTTAGTACTTAAAGATCAGCATTAAGCAAAAGGAAATTTGGTCTGTTTTAAAACCAAAAATGCAAAGGCTGCTCAGGAAGCTCTGAGGTTCCCCCCATGTAGAACAGCTCCATAAGAATGATCATGTATTTCAATCTGCAGTGAGATGTAATCAAAGAATCTCTGCTTAATAGGATGGAGATTAGTCATGAAATAAAACACAGAGTCAGACCATAAAAAGTTAATTGCAAATAACTGTTTTCTTCTTTAAATTGGCAGGAAATTCTGAAATATTTCCTCTAGAAAAACATAGGTGAGCTACAATGTAGAATTTATCACTAAAAGGCTGGAAGGAAGGGAAAAACAGAGCCAAGCAGTAACAACAAGTGAAGAAACCAGTTGCTTCTGAAAGAGACAAAGTGATTGGGCAGGAAAGTCTTTTCACTAACCTGAAGGTCTGAGATTTGTGGTCAAAGCCAGCTTTAAGACAGACCCCTGAAGAGTCTTTAGGTTGAAACGAAGGCACAGACCTAAGTCTGAAATTAATACAACACCAGGTGCTATATACTCTAAATTTTGAAGAGGCTTTGAGATACACAGGTGAAAGAATGATATAATTAGTACTGCTAAAAAGTTCAGGTTACAGCTAAAGGTGGACCACGGGACACTCTTAGCCCTTCCTGGATGCACCACTGAAAAAGAGCTGCCCTGGAATATCTCATATCCTTAGCCTTATTCAGCAGTTTGAAGGGATGAGACACATCCAGAATAGTGTATTGTACTTCTGAGGCTGAGCAGGGAAATGACACAGATTTGCACCATTTAATAAATGCAGGGACAATTAAACCCTATTAAGCATCCATCCTGCTTTTCAGCTGCTGACCTCTCCCTGCGTGGACCTCTCCTGAAAACCTTTTCCCACTCACAGGAGAGCTCAGGCTCCGCCAGACATGCAGGGAAATAGCTCCTCCTTTGGCAGTAACACACAGGACTGTCTGAAGCATCCTCCTCAGATCTCAGCCTTGACATGCTACAGTACAGGGGTGTTTAAGGCTCTTTGTGCCTTTGTGACAATCACCTCCAAAGGACTCTTCAGAGAGATTCTCAAGCCTGCATTTCCTGCAGAGTACTCTGTTAGGGAAAGAGAAGGGGGAACAAAACTACATCAAACAGTGATTACAGAAACTGTGTCGCCTCAGGTGTGTGCTGGGGGGTATATTTTCCTCATCATTCTACTTCAATTCCTTTAGAAGAAGCAGAGGGTGGTTTTGTTGTTGTTGTTGTTTTTTTTTTTTTTTTTTTTTTTTTCTTGCTTGTTTGCTTTTAAGGTCAACCATCAGTGGGGAAACAAGTAAATTTCTAATGGGCTACTTCAGCTCCATGTTCTTCCTGTACTTTGTTTATTCTCCAAACACAGGAACATCTCAGTTTATGAAGGCCTTTGCTTCTGATGTGTAAGTACCATTTCCTTCTGTCTGCATCAGGCAAAATTTCATCAAAAAATCTTGACTTGGCAGCTAGCATTACTGTGATTATTAGGAATTAAAGACCATGCTTCATCTTTGCTTGACAAAGCACAGTTTCAGTCAATAACAGAAAAGTCCTCTCTGTTCTAGTACTTTGTGGAAATACAAGTATAAACAAAACTTTGTGGAGTTAGACTATGTCACTTTGGCTTTCTAAAGCAAGCACAATCCCAAGTGTTCACTGACAAAACATTACCTCTTTATTAAAGCATTACTACCACAAATTTGGTAAAGCTGCTTCCAAACAACTGGAAGTTTAAAATAAAAGAGACATAAAGCAGAGATTTTGGTTCTCTGACTGGCTGAAGGCATGCTGCTTTCCCACTCCCCAAGATTTACAGAAGCCATAATCTGTAAAAGACAGCAGGATGTAGAGTAGGCAGACTCTGAATGGATGTCAGACATTTGATAAGAAAGGTATTTCTAGGCAAATGTAGAATCAGGTGTGTTCTCTCATTACAATCATCTCTCTCATTACAGTGTGTTCTCTCTTTGCTTCCAGGTCAAAGTAACTAGAAGAGCACAGCCACAGCCCCTCTTGATTAGCTTTATCTTGATTAGCTTTATCTTGATTCTTCTGGGGCTCTGCCTGTCACTGCTGCATGGAACACCTGGGGTGGGAACAAGGACTCACCAAGGGCTCTGGTGCCAGCCAGAAGGGTGGGCACTGTGGACAAGCATGACCCAGGTAAGGCACATCTCACCTATGAAGTGAACCCATGAGGAAGTTTTCTTAAATAACTCTTGCATGTCCCCAACTACTTTCTAGTAAAGGGGTCCCAGGTTACACTCCTCCAACTCCTACAACAGGCAGCCAAAAGCTTCTGCTTGACTGCTGGAGAAGCCCATGGAGCCTAACCCTGCAAATCAATGAGGGAAGGGGCCACAAGAGGAGGCTGATCTCATCCTCCTTCCTAAAAGGAGCAGAGGCCCAGGGAGAGGGCAGCATTGCAATGATCTCCAGTTGTAATTTAATCTTCTCTAGCACTGCTTTCTCAAGGGATACCACGACCTGGTCCAGTTCACCTTCTAATACCCAACTACAGACCTGCCCCAGCCTCCTGCAGGGAGGAGTCCTCACCACACTCCCCCAGTCACACCAGGTGATGCTGCAGTTCTTCTGCCAGGCAACATCAAATCCTCAGGTTTGCAGATCACACGCTATTTTTCACCTACAGCCCTTACAGCACCAAGGAAATCCAAATTCCTTCCATCAGGGATTCCTTCCGAGGTGCAGCATGAAGCTGCCATGGCGGCAGTGCTGGAGACCACATCAGTTTTGTATTTCTTGGGGAGTGTTCTCCAACTCACCCTGACAAAGCAGGACCCTTCAGCAGAGCCCTGGAAACTCAGCTGGGCATTGCTTCGGCCAAGAAGTGTCACAGAAAATGTTACAAACTCTAACAGCTAAGTAATTAGCCTCAACAATGACTGCCTGCACTGGCATGGTGGAACCCATCAGCTGTGCAATCTACAGAGGACCAGTCCTTAATGACTCTGCTTATAATGGGAATATCTAGTTCAGATATTCAGATATAAACCATCCAGTTCAGATATTAATAAAATTCAAGCCAGCTCTTCTAAAGTAATTATTTCAAAATTGTTAAAAAAAAGAAAAAAGAAAAAAGGAACAAACAAATGAGGAAAAAAATAAAAACAACAAAAAAGGGAAGAGGGTTATCCAAAGGTTTACTCTGAATACTGCACACTTTTATTTGTAGAGCAGGAAATGATAACCAGAAAAAGGCAAAATCTGAGGTCTAGGCAAAGAGTGTTTGCAAACTTCTAAGCAAGAAAAACAGAATTACTATGTTATGATGCAACTTCTGTTTAAAGATTAATGAAAAACAGCCAAATGTCTCATTTTGAAAAATCAGGTCAGTACAAATACACACACATCCTTTTGCTGTGTCAACAACAGCAACAGAAACCAGTAAAAGTAATTAAACCTGGCATACCAGCCAAAAGTTTCAAGCTTAGATAAATACAGTACCTCAAACCCAAGACAGCTATTTGAAGAGTTCCAATTTTCAGCTACTTTTGGTAACTGTGTCAAATTTAAAGATCTTCCCTACAAAACTGCCTGGCCCTTCAGAATTGTTCGGCTGTGAAAGACCAGCCTGGCTTTGTGGGTGAGCACAACCAGGTGCAAAAAGTTTCCTGTCAGACTAGTAATACTTAAAATACTGCACATGCTAGAGGTTTGAGAAATGAACCAAGCTACTGAAAATTTACATTGATATTGATATTTATATTGATATTTCTCCACTGGTCTTTACGATAAACAAGTCTGAGTTGAACTGGTGAGTGGAAAAAAATGCCCCTTGTTCCCTGCAGACAGGTTTTATTCCCCAACACACAGAGATCCAAAAAGAATGACAAGCCCAAGCTTTTCAAAAAGTGCTAATATTATAAAAATGACTTGGTAAAGCTTTTCACTCTCAAACAGTTGGTTTCTTGACAATGTGTCTCTGCAGCTCCTAAGCACACATAAAATAAAAACCTCATCAAGAACAGATCCCTGCAAGGGGACAGATATGTAGTTGAAAGCTGTGAAAGTTCACACTTTAGAAAAATCAAACTAACAAACTGCTGAGCCCTGTTAATTGTTTCTTTAAAAAAAACTCCAACCCAAAACACAAGCTGTAAATAGCTAATCAGAGAGACTGATCTGCATAACAGCAGGTTTTACAAACCTGCCATGGATTTCTTACATAAAAGTATAGAGATTACAATTCCTTTTTTTTCTTTCTACACGTATGAAACCTTGAGGAAAAATACTGAAATCAGAAGCATGCACAAACTCTTGTCATTTTTGTCCACAGATGAACTCAGAAACCAAACTTCTATGACAGGCTAGCACAGAAATCCATACAGAAAGCCAAGGCTAAGCTCATGTCTTGAGGTAGCTCATAAAAAAAAAATAATTAAAAAATCTACACAGTGCTTGCAAGAGCCTAAGAGAAGGTAGAGACGTGTGTGAGCCTGGGGAGCACAGAGCCAGCAGTGCCCAACCAACACTCTACCAGTTCCATGGCTTCTCCCCAGCAACAGGGAGCTTCCAGAGATGCAGTTTTAAAGGAACTGTGTGCCTGGAATCCTTTCCACGTGAATAATGCAGCTCCAGGAAAATGCCAGCTCTGATGCTCTTGTTTTAACCAGCAGGACAGCAACAAAGCCTGGGTTGTCTGGGGTTTATTCAGGGGATTTTTTTGGGGGGAACAGGCAGGAGGGGAAACACACAGAGAATTCCCTTGGTGTAATATATTTGTTTTATTGCTTCTGCAGCACATTAGAGTCGAGTTCACGCATGAAGTGTCCTCCAAGTACAAGTTCAGAACACCCAGGGCTGTGCTGCTGTGTTGGGAGCACGGCAGCACAAGGGACAAATGTGGAACACATTTCCTCCAGAGGCTCCCAACCCCTCCAAGGGACTGCATTCACTCCTTTGGCAGAGAGGACAAACAAGTCACTTAGTGGGTCAGTTCACAGATTTTTCTAATTCTGGAAGTCAAATTAAAGAAGCTGAGTTTGGCTTTTTTTTTTTTAAATTTTTTTTTCCAGAATCAACTGAAAAGATTTGATCTCTGAAGTTTTAAGTGAAACAAACTGGAGGGAGCAGTTCACAGTTTCTGGTTAGTTCCTGCTTGTCGAAATATCAGCGTGGTGACTCAAGGCATGCATCCCAATATTGCTTCTTTTTTAAAAAAAGTCTTTTGCAACCATTATTTATGCCCAACAGCACAAGGAATAATTAGGCCCCCATTCCCCAAATCTTGGCATTTGCCCTCTACTGAAGCCAAGAAGAGAGCTGCAGCTAAGTGACTGAACTGATAAGCACAGCCAACTTCAGAGTTCCTTGGAGTGCCAAGTTTTACAACCCCCAAACAAATCAATCTTTCTTTTACTGGCTGTGTATAAAACATAACATTTGCTTCAAGAAGTCCAGAAGCCTTTTGAATACAAAACAGGGAAGGCACCAGGAGGGGGTGAGAACCAGTACTTTTTTAGAGTGCTGACCCATTAGAGCTAACACACCCATCCCTAACGCTGCATCAATGCAGAAAAAAGAAAGAAAGAAAGACAGAGAGAGAGAAAAAATGCAGCCTTTGGCAGTCCAGGGCTGCTAATCATTAAGTCTAACACAGAACAACTGAACAATGAAGAAAGTTGAATTGCATTGCTAATTTATGTTCCATGCCCAGGTTATGGAATGTGGTGCAATAGGGCACTGGGCAGCAACAAAACTGCATTCCTTACAAAGGGAACAGCTTGAACCTCATGATTTGTGCATGTGGGCAATGCTGAATGACCTTCATGCTTTCCAGCATTCACTAGAAGGCAGATCTACTTGTAATCACAAGTCAGCTGTTTTGTTTTTGGGGACAAACATATATTTGGAGGAGCAAAGGTTTAAACTTTGTATTGAGCAGCAAATGCAGAAGCCAATCCATTAGCTTTAAAAGCTGAATTTGAAGACTACACTCCAAAATACAGATTGGATAATATTAGGATCTGAGAGAACCCAGACAGAATGGTTGTCTGCTGCTCCTTTTTCTCTTTCCTTTGGGAGAGATATGTTCATAGTTCAGTTCCATTATAAAACAGGAGCCTCTCTAGCATATACTTTATCTAAAAGGTGTCCCATTTCAACAAAGGGGATCCAACACTCACAATGGACAAATAAAGTGATATTGCTCTCACTGTAATGGACATGTTACAAGACTATCTGTATTTCAACAAAGAAAACCCATCAAATTTTTATTTTAAACAAGCATTGCCTGTCTCTTATTTGCAATTTCCTTAGGCATGAAATAAAACACGTTTTGGATAAGGTGCCAACTGAACTGGACTGCAGCACAACAGAGCCAGATCCTAGGACAGTATCATTAAAATAGCCAGCAGCTCGTTGCACTAAAACCATCCCGAGGATACGATGATCAGTAAATTCTGTGTTTTGTTTAACAGACCAAGGTGATAAACCATAGATTATCTAAAGCTTCCACATCATAGTCCTTGAACTCCTGGAAAATAAGTTCTGACTTGGATTTAAAGGAAGTCAAAAGACAACATTGGGCACAACTATTTCTTGATGTGCAGAGACATGAGGGAATGGGACAGAATTAATGATTTTTCCTGCACATCCAAAAATCAAGACAATTAAGAAGCATGTAGGAGCACCCAGTTCCTGATGCTCCAAAACAAATGGCCAGGAAATTCTTATTTACAAGCATGTGAGATGAAGCAATAGACGTCTGATTCTCCACTTCCTATGAGTTGCTGTAAGGAATTTAATTGCTACCTCATCACCTGACGTGCCCCTTTCTCAGGAACCTGTACAAAAAACCCAGCTGCTGAATAGAGGAAAGCTGAATACTGAACACGTAACAGATTTAAATACAAAACTGCCAACGGAAGCACACAAGGCTCTGAGACAATTCATAAACCCACACAGGTCTTTATATAAGGTTAATGGTTTGCTAGCCAAGTGCCAAGGTTCACAAAACGGGTAATTTTTGTTTCTTTTTTAAAATCAGGTCTGAACTTTGTGCATTTTTTCCTAACAACACTTCAGTAAAATCTCAGCAGCAACCTAGATGGGCAGAGGATATTTTACTTGGAGGTGTTCTCAAGCACCTTTTCAATAAGAGGGCACAGGAAAGCCTCAACCCTTCAGTTGTGTATTTCAGTTTGCTGATGCTGGGTCAGGCAGCACACAGCAGTCTGAGCAGACTTGGATGACTAACGCTGGAATGGGCTGAAAACAGCAGCAATCATGACAGAGACAATAAAGAACCCCAGCAACGGCACACTGCTCCAAGGAAAGAAAAATCATTAAGAATCTCTTAAAAAAAACTCGGGGAAAACAGAGTCATGATCTCCAAACACGCTTTCTTAAAGGCCACTTTTCATTAGAGGGATTATGTATGATATTAACAACACACGTACAAATAAAATATATGGCACGAGCAAATATTAGCATAAGATCTTGGGCACCTCAAAGAATGGAACTTTAAGGCAAACAGATTACAAAGTGTTGTAATAGAAGGACTAATACATCAAAGGAATGCACACAGTGCTAAAAAACAGTGATAATTTAAAAAACTGCCTTGTGAAATGAGAGACAGAATATTGAGCTAAAAGAATACAATCTTTTGGAGATCTTAATATACGCCACTGTCTCTTTTCAAACAGAAAATTCCTCTGAAGCTTATAATTCATGAAGAGGCGAAGGCAGAGAAATGATGGGCTAACAGGGCAGAAATACATCGGGTGTTCCACACGGATGCACCGAGGGGTGCTTTAGGATAGCTCTCCCTCTCTCCTGGTGCACACAGGAAGGACACTCAAGGAACACGTACACGGTAGCCGCTTTCCCCAAAAGAGTTCACCTCAGGTCTCCCATCGAGATCAACAGCAAGGAACATAAAAAGGGTGTTTAGGGAGTGTTTTCTGCAACGTGCAGAAAACTGTGTGCAGACTGGGGGGAGTAAACCAAGGAGGGAAGCATGAGCACTGCCGGGCTCGTGTGCCTCTCCTCGGTTGCTCTGGAGAACAATTTCAGCCGGAGGAAAAGGAGTGCACAGGTTGGGGCAAAGCTGGTTACGAAGACCAGCTTGAGACTAGGGGTAGGGTACAAAGGGTTCTTAAAAGGTGGCAAGTGATGTCCGAGGCAAAGGCTAAACGTTTAGAAGACAGAGTAAACAGCACAAAGATGCTCTCCCTAAAGGGTCCACAGAGGCTGCTAGAGCAGAAGACCACGGGCTTGAGGGTGCAGTGTGCGAGGTGCGTGGGAGGGAGAGAGCAGGAAATTTGCAGGAGGAAGGTGCAGGGCACAGCCTGGAGGACGGGAGGGGAGGACAGGTGAACCAGCCGAGGGAAGGAAGGCTGGGGGCAGGTTGAGGCAGAGCACGCCGGCAGCGTGCCGCAGCGCATGGCAGGGGGCTCGGCAGGGCAGGGGCCGGGGCAGGAGGGGCGGCCGGAGCCAGGGGCAGCGCGGCGGGCAGGGAGCACGGCCCCCGGGCAGGGAGCACGGCCCCCGGGCAGGGAGCACGGCCCCCGGGCAGGGAGCACGGCCCCCGGGCAGGAACAGGGGCACGGCCCCCGGGCAGGAACAGGGGCACGGCCCCCGGGCAGGAACAGGGGCACGGCCCCCGGGCAGGAACAGGGGCACGGCCCCCGGGCAGGAACAGGGGCACGGCCCCCGGGCAGGAACAGGGGCACGGCCCCCGGGCAGGAACAGGGGCACGGCCCCCGGGCAGGAACCTTCCTTACCTGGGCGTCTTGGCCGCGGCGCTCTCCCGGCGGTCCAGCACGCCGGGCACGCAGTTGGTGAGCTCGGTCCAGTCGGCGTGCAGCCCGCAGCTCCAGCCCGTGGAGAAGCGCGAGAAGAGCCAGGTCTCCCTGCGGTTGGGGCGGTAGCAGGTGCACTTCTTCTGCCCGGGCCGGCAGTCGCAGGGCACCTCCAGCCGCACGTTCTGCACCAGGTGGCGGCCGAAGGTGGTGCCGCCGGTCTTCTGGATGTGCAGAAAGACGATCACGTCCTCGCCCTTCATGTCGAAGGCGAGCTCCCGCTCCAGCTCCCGCACGGGGAAGTAATACTTCTTCACGTAGTGCGGGTCCGGCGTGGGAAAGAGGTCCAGCTCCTCCGAGTAGGAGCGGCCGCTGGGGGAACCCAGGCTCAGCCCCGGCCCCACGTACTGGTACAGGATAAGCATGAAGCACACCGAGACGGCCACGATCAGCAAGAACTTGCTGGTCCTCTCAACCATGGTCCTTCCCGCACGCTTCATGTGTCACCATCTCCCGGGGCTGCCGGCGCTGGGCAGACTGCGGCGGTGCCGGGGGGTGGGCGGCGGAGCTTCGGCGTCCGTGCCAGCCGCCTCCCCCCGCTGCTCCCCGGAGCAGAGCCTTCCCCGGGGGCGGCGGGCCGCTCCCTGGGTCGCCTCGGCTCGCCGCCGTCCCCGCCCGCCCGGCCGCGGGCAGCGCCGGGAGCGGGGCAGGGGCAGCCGGCAGCCAGCCGCTCCGGAGGCGCCGCGGCACAGCGGCAAACTTGCGAGGGAGAGGGGCAGGAGGGGGGCGGAGAGGGACCGAAAGGCAAGAACCAGCCTCCTCCCGCCCTCCCTCCCTCCCTCCCTTCCCCGCGCTTCAGGAAGCCACCCCCATTCCGGCGCTGCCTCCGCCGTGCCCCAGCCCCCGCGGCACCGGCGCGGCTGCGCCCGCCCCCGCCGCCGGCTGCGCCCGGGCTCGGCTGGGCTCGGCTCGGCCGGCACCGAGCGCTTCCTGGCCGCGCCGCCCCGCCCGGCATGCACAGCGCCGCCCGCGCCGCCCCGCCACGCTCCCACCGCCGCCGGCCCCGCCCGAGCCCCGCCCGGCCCCGCTCCCCGCGGCTCTGCTCTGCTCTGCTCCGCGGCTCTCGTCCTCGGCTCTGCTTCGGGCCCCGCTCCCCGGCCCCGCTCCGGGTCCCGCTCTCCGGCCCCGCTCCCCTGGCCCCGCTCCCCGGCTCTACTCCGGGCCCCGCTCTCCGGCCCCGCTCCCCTGGCCCCGCTCCCCGGCTCTGCTCCGGGCCCCGCTCCCCGGCTCCGCTCTGAGCTCCGCTCCCCGGGCTCCCCTCCCCGGCCCCGCTCCCCGGCTCTGCTCCGGGCACCTCTCCCCGGCTCCGCTCTGAGCTCCGCTCCCCTGGCCCCGCTCTCCGGCCCCGCTCCCCGGCTCTGCTCCGGGCACCTCTCCCCGGCTCCGCTCTGAGCTCCGCTCCCCGGGCTCCCCTCCCCGGCCCCGCTCCCTCGCTCCGCGCTGCGGGCACCGCTCCTCGGGCTTCGCTCCCCGGCTCCGCTCCGGACACCGGTCCCCGGCTCCCCACCCCGGTCCTGCTCCCCGGCCCCGCTCCCCGGGCACCCTTCCCCGGGCTCCGCTCCCCGGCCCCGCTCCCCCGCCGAAATCGCCACCGCTGCGGACCCAGGTGGGCTGCGAGGCGGCTGCGCCTCCCCGAAGCGCTCGGCTCTTAGCGCTTCCCTTATGTGCCGCCTTAAAATTAATCCCGAAAAGCGGAGCTCGGGGGCTAGATTTCTGCTCCCGCTTCGAGGCAAGGTTTTTGGTTATTAGTAACGAGAACATTTGCATGGGAATAGGAGTGGGTCTTCTGCTCCCGCTGCGGCCGCCTCATGGGCCGCCGCAAGCCTCTGGTTGCGATGTCGCAACTGGATGGATGGAAGAGGAAAATGCTCCGGCCGCACAGAGGGCGATGGTGGCTGTGAGCTGGAAGAAGCCTGGGCACACCATCAGCCACAGAATGTGATGATGATGATGATGACTATTATTATTATTATTAATAATAATAATAATAATAATAATAGTAGTAAGTGAAGCTGAGGCAAAAAATCGGCGGGGGTGTTATTTATAGGAAACTTTCCCAGGGAAATGCTTTGTGCTGCTCAGCCAGGCGGACTCCATCCAGCAGCGGGGCTGCTGCAGGGTTTGTTCCTAATCCTAAAGTCTCCCAAAACGAAGCAAAGCGTTGGGGACGCCGGGAAGTGCCCGGCACGGAGCCGGCTTACAGCGATCTCTGCAGGGCAGCGCTCAGCAGGGGAAGATGTTTCTGCGAGGATCGGTGCGAGCCGGTCCCGCTGAGCCCGGCCGGTGTGCTCGGAGCCGGGCATCCCCTTCCCGGAGCGGTGAGGGGCAGGCAGGACCCGCGGCTCCTCCGTCAGCCCGGCACCGAAAGGGGTCACTGCCACCGAGCGTCCAGGGAACCCCTGGAAAGCAGCATTTGCTGCCTCTCTGGCTGTGAACGGGGGGTGAAACGTGGCCCCCGTGTCAAAGAGTGAGGCCAAAATGTAGTGGCAGTCATGCTGCCATTGATACACGAGTTATCGTCTGTGCAGAATAAATGATACAGGAAATTGTTAATTTCTAGCCAAAAGAAGTCTAACTGAAGTGAACTGTTCTCTTGTGGGTACTGCTGTTGGAGAAAGTTTCCTTAAATTTTTGGTGCTTTTTAAAAATAGAAGTTACTAGATTTTAGCGCTCCAGCACTGAAATATTCCGTCAGGTTACATTTTTTAAAACCAAGTTTTAGGTTACATTTTAATCCAAATCAGGTTACATTTTAATCCAAATGCCTTAAGTAAATGTAAAGGAATTCGTGCCGATGGGTCATTGTTAAAATGGATCAAATTTATAATGGCCAAGGAGGAAATGAGATCCTGGATTTTCATTTGAACACCCTGACAGATAAATCTGCTACATTTTGAGATGGCTGCATTACTCACAAGTTATGGAGCCCCAGTGAGTTATGCAGTTCTTCCCAAACAAGTAACAATAAAATGTTTATAGCACCCCAAAGCATCATATGTTGTGCTCAAACCATTCATTCTGTTTGATATTTTCCTCTTAAAAGTCTGCTTCTGATTCTCCTCATGTAGGTTAGTTACTCCAGAAACAATGATGTCATTCTTATGCACAGAGTTCAGCTACACTGGGAAGCACAGCACAAAACCTAATTCACAGGTTTGAAATTTGTATGATGATTTGGGAAATACTGTAAACATGAGGTTTATATACATGGTTGCACTATACATTGCAGCCTTAAAAACACAGAGCAGAGTTTTTGATTGCGATGTGTTTGCCTACAGTTCTAAACATGTAAGTATTTAGGAATGCCAGAACTGTGGAGAAATCAACCATTAAATTATTTCCAGTTACATGAGCAATCGTTAATGAATTGTTTTAAACTCTTAAAGTATAAAATACTTTGCCTTTTCCGTTAGTTATACAGATTGAGATACTTCGTTACAGATTTATATTTGTGGAAAATACAGCGCCTGTTAGTTTGTGAAAGAACATACTAAAACTCAATCCATGTAAGATAAACAGATCACAAAGGAAAATACAGAGTTGTGGCTGAAAATGTGCTGCTTTCTTTACTGCAGCACCTTCATCTAAAAGTGGGAGGTTGGGGAACATAGGGAGGGCCTCTATCCTTCTGATTTACACAATTACCTGCCATCCTGCCTTGGAGACACTGCAAACCTAAAGCTCTGGGGACAGTGCTTTTATTTTTATGAAGTGCTTTGGAATCCTTCCCTGGTAATTCCATATGCTGCTCTGAAATGCTGGTATATTTTAAAGGTTCTTACAGGTGTGACCCACCTAAAATGACCACTTGGGCAAATTCTTAAATCAATCTCTACTTATACTCAAAATTCCACTGAAGACAATGACAGAATAGTTTGGTATTGCATGGGAAGTTAAACATTCAGGTACCACATCAGTGCTAGTTTAGATCAGGGCTAATTTAGATTAGCACATTTCTTGGACAAGAGAAAGTCCAAGTAGAGTTAGAATAACAAGATCAACACTTTCCCTGGCTCCTGCATTGAAAACAACGATGGGAAAAGATGAGAAATCTGACAAAAGCAAGTTGTTCTTGCTGCCTCCTGTTAGGTACTGTAACTGCCTGTTTACTCTCTGAGTTTACCTCCACCATGACTTGAGCCATTATCCATCTTTCCAAGCTGAATCTTCCACTCTCAGGCCAGACCTTCCTTGGCTTTCCTACACCTTGTCTAGAATTCACCACCCTAGGTATGACTGGCTCCAGAAGCAAAGCTTTGTTTCATGTGGAGCAGTGAGGCTGACAATCTACAATCATCGAGATGCCTAAAATCTAAATATTTACATAAAAAGCATTTTGGGGGCTGGGGGGGAAAGTTGTATTTTTATCTCTAACCTGTGGACTAGAGGAGCTGCATTTCAGGTTTTCTCTCCACATTCTCCTACACAAATGCAAACAGAGGACTCCCCCACAGCCCACTGAAAAAGTTCTCTGGTGTTTTAGTGTCCATCTAATCCTTTGCATCCTTCCACTCCAGAACTGTGTCAGACTGAGCAGAACCCTCTTACACAAGAAAATGGAAATACTGTGTTTGACACTTCTGTAGGAATCCAGTTGATCTTGGAGGATAAGCTGCATTGATTTTCAGTGATTTTCACGTGACTGAGTTCCTTCAGGTACATTTGAAAGGTGTTTTTGTACACTCCCCAGCACTAACCTGTGCTTGTGAAGGAATTAACTTTGAATTCTCACTACAAAATAATTCAGACTGAGGTCAGGCTTATACTAGCTAAGCTACCTAGGCTTGGTCTACACTCAGCCCCTTTCCTGGCTTTCCTAGCTAGGTAAGCCATGATTTATTTATGGTAAGACCTTGCTAGGAGTTGGGTACAAAGATTAGAAACCTTAGAGATAACAATAAACAGACGCAAATTTGGAACAAGCAGTTGAAAAGTATTTTATCATTGCTTGCTGTTGGCTATAGGATGCCTAAATATTTATGTTGAATCTACTGAAGCATTCTAACCTAATCCAATAAAATATTAACGTGTGAGTTAACACTGAGGGGAGGACAAACTCGGGTACTGCCAGAGTATGGCTTGTTACAGGAAACCTCCCATGAGAAAACAACAGTAAAAACGTGTAAACCACACACCACCTCTGCCACCAAAACCTCAACGAAATACTCATCTCAAAGCTTCATAAATAAATAGTGGCTTTACCAGGCAAGGCAAGTCTAAAGGCTTCTTGACTCAGAAGATACAATAGTTTGCTGTGAACTAGTATCACTTAGTTAACCAAAACATTACAAAAAATCCCCTCGAAACACTTGCAAACCTTAAGAAATACCTAAAGAAATAAAGTTCTACTACTCACTGTTAAGAAAAAAAGCATGTGTCTACTTTGTTTCTGGAGTATAAACTCCCTATTGACCCAAAAAGGTTGAAACAAACCACTTGTTACCCCGATTTAGCTGTTTGGGTTTATAACCCAGCTCCTTTAGAAAGAGTGGGCATGTGATATTCATTTGCTTTGCTGTTGTATGTGCACAATATACTGAGTGAATTGTGAGGGACCACGTAGCCCTTCACCATATCAACATTCAGACCTACAGCAAAGTGTAGAACTCCTGTTTTTCTGATATAAACTGGTTTTGCTTGGCCACTGCTGCAGCATCAGTGGCAGTTACCAGCCCTGCACATTTGCACAGAGTGGCAGCACTCACACATCATTTTCCTGTGATGCTTGCACTCCTGGTTGGAAACCTGTAGCAGTTTGTAAACTCCAGTCTAAATACTCTGTGGGTCCACTACTAATGCTTTAGGTTGGCCATGGCCCCACAGAGCTCTCACAGCCAGTGAGGTGATCACTGATGCCTGAGCACAGCATGGTTCTGCTTAATTAAGGGAAGCAGGTATTGAATGATGCCAAAATCTGTTAAACTCAGCAAACCAGGTTCTGATTTCAGGCTCTTGCACTGCTTTTGGGGACCACAGGAAAGTTCTGCTGTTTGAAAGGTACCAAAGACAGTCTTAGAAACCCTGGCAGAAACCAAAGCACTGTAGGCACTAACAGCTGCCCTAAACGAAGGAAAGTGTAACTTCAGCAGCTACAAAAGATCAAACCTGTGTTTTCAGACTACCTTCACACACTGTGTATTTATGATATGATCCTGCTTCCTCCTCTCACATGGATGCTGGGGATCCGCATTCGTGTGACTTAGCAGGATGTCAGCTCACGACTGCTAAGGCAGAGCCGGTTACCTAATAATTGTATTTTTCTCTCTTGCAGGGGAAGATGATTGAAACAGACCCACTGCAAAAGCCTTCATGTGCAGATCAGTGCTCAGAGACCTCATCTGATAAGAGGAACTCCTCAAAGCCACAAGTACGTGTTGCATGCAGTGACTGCAGTTGCCAGACTTGAACGTGGGACATTGGAAAGACCTGAACTGATCTCTCAAATGTACAAATGCCTACAAGTTTAAGCAGAAAGCTGCAGCTGAAGCCTATATAGTTTCTAAGGTATTAATCCTTGGAAGGAAGGAGTTTGTGGGTCCACAGAGAAGGCACAAGGTGCCAGCTGTTCCCCATTCAGACTCTTTTTTTTTTTTTTTTCCTGCTTGTACTACAACAGCTGCAAGATGATGCTGTCTGGGCTTGATGGAAAGGACAGGCCTATTTGGCAGTGGCATATTATTAGCATTATTCCCCATTCATTCATGGGTATTAAATAAACCTAAAGGGAGCTTGGCTTCTACAAGATTTCACTTCCTCCGGGTCTCCCCCATGCAGCAGCTGTCCACTGGGACATGCCTGTTAGCAGGGAACAAGTGTAGCCCTTTCAGCCTGGCTCTGTAAAACCCCTCAGAACACAAATCCTTGGCTCCTGGCAGGGACATCAGTGTGATGTGTTCAGAAACACCAAGATGCCCTCGTCGTGGAAGGCCGGCAGCAAAGTTTTTGGCTCTCTCCACACGTATAACCTGTGTCTCTACAGTCAGAAAAGGGTGCTGGAAGAGCTTCTGTACAACACCTTAGTAAATTTCTGCAGTGACTTGAAGCTTAGGACTGGCTTGTTCCCAAGCTGGCTGTCACGGGTTTTTTGTATCATACATATTAACCTAAATATTATTGGAAATACAATTGTTTTATCTTTATGCTCCTCAGTAAATGCTGCAATGCACGAGGAAGATCCTTGTCTCTTTGCCACTGGGACTTACATAAACATATGGCTGTCCTGTTAGCACATGCACTGTGTTCTAATGTTTTATACCATCATTTCCTTGATCTTTGTAAAAAAAAAACCCCTTTTGTTAAAAAACCCCCTCAGTTTGGAAATTGCATTCTAAAGCATATGCGCTTGCAGAATTTGACTTTCCATACTTCGTGATTCTCTGGAAGAAAAGTAAAATTAGAACCTGCAGTCGTCCTTCCTTGCTGATAATTAGTGAACAGACAAAGCAGGGATGCCAAAGTTCATGAGAATGGAGTTACATACAAAAAAGTGACTAATCACTTTCCCATTTAATCCTCAAATTAAGAAGTTATGTAACAAAGTGAATAAGCTGAAAGCCATAAAATAAACTGGCTATATAGCAATTATGCTTAGAGATATGCAATTAAACTGGTAATGTGCACAATTCAGTTCTTAGGAGGCTGTTAGACAGAAGTCAACCACCTGAAAAGTGCAAGGAATTTGAAGTGCACTGTTTAATGTATTTTTTTAAAAAAGAAATTGACTGGCAAAGCCAAACTGTGAATAATCACAGCCTCTGCCTTTTGTTCACAGCACCAGCTCTTTCAATTATGTTGCTTCTACAAGCAATGGAGCAGACAAGCTCTAGAGTTGACCAGTGAAAGTTTGAGCACTTTCTCACCAAATAAAAGCTATCGGTTTAAAAATCCTCCAGAGTGAAAAAAAAGAAACAACCGTGGAAATACTGCCTCTTCTCTCTTCCCCCCTTCAATTTTGCAATATTTGAAGCACTGTAAAATTATTTCAGAGGCAAAGCAAGAGGAGGAAGTTCACATTCCAGCTGCCTCTGTGTAGTAGGAGCTGCCAGAACCAAGAGATGGAGAATTTTCCTGCACTGCTGCCCATCCAGCAGGCCAGGCCAGGGATCTGGGCACTCACAGACCTGCTGATGATGTGAAGAGAAGGGATTTTCCACAGTTGGCTTTATCACAGGGATTGTGATTATCAGCATCCTATCAGAACAGTCCTTGTAAGTGATCCCAAACCAACACTTGAGAGCACAAGGAAAAGGAATCTCATGGTGATTGCAAGGCTGAAATGAAACCCACAACATTTACAACTAAGGGAAAACTACTGCAGAAAGGAGCTCTCAGGGGGTTGAACATTTTTAGGCCACCAGCAACAAGAACTTTGGGAGAACAGGCTGAAATGCCAGGAGGCAAACAGATTCAATGAAAGCAGAGGGGCCTGTGCAGAGCTCAGGCTGCAGTGCCAGGCTGCCTGCCCAGAACAAATTTCACATTCTTTCCTGGGCTCTTCTGTCAGAGGTGGCACTTCAGCCCCTTTTTGACCCTTTGCCACAGGGTGGCTTGGCAGAGAGGTAAGACCCAAACAATACCCAGTGGTGACTTAAAATTGCACCAGATGAAGGAGTGACCAGCTCCAGAGGGGATCATCAGCTAAGCCTGATACAGGCACACAGGGAAAATAAATGTAGAGCCAGCAGTTTCTGCTCTGAGAGCTTATGTATTTTAAGCTTGATCTACTTAAGGCATTATCCATAGTATGTGAATCTCTTAATTCTTTTTCTTGATTTCTACCCTGACCATCAGTGATAGCTGCTGGCACAGACTTGCCTGCCTCTTCAATTTTGATATAAAGTCCTAGAAATTGGCTTAATATGCACAGATGAAGTACACTGGTATTACAGTCAGTGGGGATTAAGGACTCATAAGAACAATAAGAGGAAAAAAACAAATAAATTTGAGCCTACTAGTCCATACATAGCAGAAAGAGAGAATTAAACTTCAGAAAAACCCACATTAAAATGTATTATTTAATTTCAGTGTAAACATAGAAGTCCCAACTACCCTGTCACCAAGTCACACAAGCCAGGTAAGCATAGAACTCTCTGTGGTTAAAAAACAACAAGAGCTTACACTGAAGTTGTGCTGGCTTTTCCCTAGATTTCATTCCTAGGCACTGACAATTTCAGTTAACTGATCCCTTCTCTCTGTCACTACACTTCATCCAGCTCCTACTTCCATTTATGTCTGCTGCAATAAAAAAAGCAAACCTGTCCTGTTCTCCTCTGTCAGGAGGAAGAGAGGTTATGGTTAACAACTCCTCACAGCCAGAATTCCAAGAGACAATTCCACATCATTCCCTAGGAGGATGCAGTGTTACCTTCTTTATTTTACCACATTCTAACCACTGGATGATGAGTGGAAACAGGAGGAATTCCAAGAATTCTGTATCACTGATAATAAAATGGGACCTAAGCAAGACCAGCCAGCCCTGACAGATTTTGGACATTCTAAAGAAAAACACAGAACACATACAGGCTGCTGTAGGAAGCCCAGCAACCTATTTCCCTTAAAATATGTATCACAGGAAAGGAAAGAAACTGAATGTGTAGACAGCAGCTTCCCCCTAATTTTGTAAGTTTTAATGTCTCCTTCTGATTCATTTATTACTCAGTTAAAACACTTGAAGTTTTAGTATCACTGGGGCCTTTTTCTTTTAATTAGACACTTTATCTGTCTTCTTTTTTTCCTCCAAGTCGGCAAAGTTTTGTTTATCAGCAATTACGTACCCTACTTACACTGCAGAGAGGATTGAAATATAGCAGAGGGCACCTGGCTGAGGTTTTGTCACAGACAGAAAGGAGTCTGGACTGGTGAGACAGAATTCCACATGCTGCTGGAACACAGAACCCTTGTCTCTGCCCTCTCTTGGGGTGGAGCTGATGTGCCCACACTGTGATGAAACCTGGCTCTAATGTTGCTATCCCTGACTGAAAAGTATTACTTTGTAATTTCTTATTGCGTGGAAATCTGTCAGTTGAATATTCCTAGTTAAAAATGGAAAAGGCTGAATTTGTGTGCTCATGGGACATTATTTATAAGAGTAATGACTATCTCAGACTTAGTTTCCCTAGATTTGATGAGTAGTTTCATGACAAGGCTGCTTACTGAAGCCAGAGGTGAGAGATCATTTTCCCTGGCTCAGACATGAGTGTTTGTCTCAAACAAACTCAAGGGAAAGCTGTACTCTCTAAGAAATGGAGGAAGAAAAATTTCTCTCTCCAGCCAGAATATTAAACAAATCCACATATCTGTCATGTTGGTAACCTTTTGAAAAACAGCTTTTGAGAACACTAAGATAAGAATCTCTGAACAGAAACAGACTGTTTAATACTATATTTACAATGGAAATAGCCTGAAAAAAAAAAAAAAAGAGTTCACACAGGCTGGATATTGTTTAAAATAAAGCTATTACTCTTTCTAGTTTGTGGTTTGCAACATAGTGAAATGTATTATAATAGTTCCCAGGGTGGACAGTTTTCTATAATGAAAATTATTTATTTTGGAATAATGAGTTTGCTTCAAATGTAATGTAGGTTCTTTTAGTACAACACACACACAGAGGTGATTTTCTAGAGCAGTGTCCTTACAGAGAACTATTCTGGAATTCTTACTGAGGTCATTTACTACCTAGTAGAGACATGTTGTAAGCTCGTGGAAAGGATTATGGAAGTGCTTTCTTTTGAGGGAGAACCTCACTGTATGAGTGACACATGGCTCCTGTTTTAAGAAATACAGCCCAGAATTTGGGGCTTTGTATCAATGTTAAACTATTGCATCATTTCAGGACAGATGTGTCTGCTAGGTAGATACTTGCATTATTAAACAACAGGAAAATTACTGTTGAAAGGCAAAAGCCAGGATGAGTAATTGCACTGGAGAACTTTAATTCAGAGTTTCCTCTGCTCCTGCTGCCAGGTTAAGAGGGGGTATTTTCTGTAGAGAAGAGGGTGTAGGAAGGAAGGTGTTTAGACTTTGACCATGATAGAGAAATGGAAATTGGAAAAATGTATGTTGTATTGAAACAAAAGCTTTAACAAGGCATCCCTTGCAGGAATACACAAATCTTGCTGGTAACTACATGTCTTGGGTTGCAATGCAAGATGTGACAAAAACTGTGTATTCTGTTACCATCTGTTGGAACCGGCTGGGGAGGTGTTCTTGTCTTCCATGACCCATCCCTCATAACTCCAGGGGTGTCTTCTGTCAATGGGCCATCTGTTCAAACCAGGTGGGGCAGGGTTCTTTATCTCTTCCACCACCCATCCTCCCTCCAGGGGATATCTGCTGTTCATGGGCCATCCAGGCTCACTGCAGGGCTGATAAAATTACATCATCCCATGGGGAGATGTTCCGCCCAGGGGGAGGAGCCCAGCATTCCTACCTGGATAAAAGCTGAGATTCAGAACACCAGCACAGCCTGTGTGCACTGGATTGCCAGGGGAATCCAGACCTATCTCACCACCACTGGACCTTCAGAGGAAAACTACACCCTTCTACAGGATCATTGCTCCAACAGAACCACATCTGTCACTGCAGGAGGGCTTAACTGGACTGCAACCAACACCCTGACCAACAGGGTGTCAGGCTGTATTCTGACCCTGTCAGTGTTTTCTTTTTGTTTGTTTGCTTATTTGTACTACCACATTTTTATTTTAATTTTCCTTTTAAAGAACTGTTATTCCTACTCCCATATCTTTGCCTGAGAGCCCCTTAATTTCAAAATGATAATAATTTGGAGGGAGAAGGTTTACATTCTCCATTCCAAAGGAAACTCTGTCTTTCCCTGGCAGATACCTGTCTTTCCAAACCAAGACACTGCATCATCTCTTGCTTCTGCCTATGAAAAAGATCCAAATGTCCCAAGTAAAGCAGAAACCAAAAGAAGTTATGAGCACCTCATTATTGTTCTTCAGACAATCCAGCCAAATACAATAGAAAAAATTCCACACCATTCCTGGAGATAAATCCTGGAGAAGGTTTTGTGCTGATTTTGCAGAACTTCAAGTAAAATAGGGTTAGAACTTTACTCTTCATGGCTTCAAGGAGCAAACAACTGTCTGCTGATAAGGTCAAGCCTCTCTCTAGCATTTGTTGCCACTGGACTGGCAAGAATTCCTTTAAATAACATCAAGAGAGTCAACAATTCCACATGCAAAATTGTAGAAACAACACAGCAAATGAATATGTATCAGCAGACTGTGTTTGTTTGGATATTCTGATCTGCAGAGAAGGAAAATTTTTGTTCCCACAGCTTTTTGAGGTTGTTGTTAACACAGCAGCTGTAAGCCCTGGACTGCCAGTGCCCGATGGCTTTGCCAATAAAACCTCTGACAAAGATGCTCAACTCTGGAAAAAGTACCTAAAAGTGCACCTATCCCAGCAGCAGGGCAGCCCCAGTAAGTGGAAATCAGCAAAATGGGTATAGTTTCTTTGCTAAGAATATAGGTTTTAGCACAAAAATGCCACCTTTACTAGCATTGATGCAGGCACAGTGGGAGCCTGACAATTGGGGTGTCTCTGGCTTGAGCTCAGGGCAGGTTTTATGGCAACAGCTGTGGGAGGGCAGCTCTGAGCAGCAGCCAGAGGGCAGCTTGTGGGCACACTGACCAGCAGTGCTCTCTGGCAGCAGCCACAGCAGGAAGATGTGCTGCTTCGTGGTGCCCTTGCACTGCTCAACTGCACAACGCTGTGGAGGGGAAGGTCAGAGTGGGAAAAGCAAAATGCTCTCTCATTATCTCATTAGGTTCCTCAAGATTGCTTTCTGCAAATGACTGTCATTTTGGGAAAAGGTCTGGTGCAAGAAACACAGACACATGAGGGGAGGAATAGCAGTTATGGTTTCCATGCACAGCTGGCTCACTGCTCCCTGAGATTTTAAAGGGTATGAGCTGAACAGTAAGAACTTACAGAATGGTAAACTGGCATTGATTTTAGCTTTCCCTATTATGTCAGCTGTAATTTGCAATGATTTGGGAGATCTTCAGATAACTGAGCCTTCCTGCACTGGAGTGGCACTTCAGTAGAAAAGATAATGTGGGCAAGCTGAGAGTAGAAATTATCAGACCTCCCTATGTAGGCCACCCCAAAGAATTATAGCCCCAAAACAAGCCTAAAACATGCAGTGATTTGTCTCTGGGAGAAAGAGTTCAGAGACAACTTTTGTGGCATGGAGGAGAAAAGAACTGGAAAGGAAAATGAGCACTGTCCCCCCACTTCAGGTAATCTGGAGAGAAGAAGAAACAAGGTCTTGGCTCTGGACATGAACCTCTGTGAGAAGAACAACTTGTGCCTGTTCTGTGCCACTTTATCTTTCCCCAGACCAAGATGAGGGTTTTGATGCTCTGCAACACATTTCCCTTTGTCCAGCACTGCTGAGGGAGATAGCTATACATTAAAATATAAAAAATGATCTTGCTTGTGAATCTTGCAGATTCACATTGCAGTTCTCAGCAGTAAATGACATTGTGTGCTTTTTAAAAATCTACAGCTTGAGTCATGTGGATGCAGGAACATTTTGAAGCCATTGATAGGAGAGTGTGCAACCACTCTCTCTAAGATCTTTTGATCTCCCAGATCCCTGAGCACAGAGTCCTATTTATCAGTGCCTTATGACTTTAGATAAAGAATGATAATTGCAGTGACAGGGAAGCTTGAGAAAGTTATTGAGAAAAACATTTGATCCAAAGCCATATCACACCCCCTGTATGTACTTTTTTGTACTGGTAGGTTTGATAATCACTGGACCTTGTGCTCTTCAGTTTACTAACTTGGCAAATTCTATGAACTTTGGGCCATGAACTTTACCTGCAATATTTAGTCCAAACAACTGCCTGAGTCCCAGAATTTGTGCCATCTTGCCCTAGTTCTTCACAAAGCACAGTCCTGTGCTCCCTGCACTGTGTGGATGGCAAATGCAGACAAATCTACACAGATGTGGCTTAGATTTAGACATTTGAATATCCAATCTTGACCATATTCTACTCAAATTTAATTTTGCCTTCTTGCAGAGACTGTAATGGGAGAGAAAAGGGGAAAGGCTGATTAGTGTTTGTTGTTGCCCTGCAAACAGCTACCTCTAAATCTGTTACTGTAGTAAAAATATGTAAGACAATCCAGTGCATTCAAACTTGAGTTCATCCCATCTTTTGAGCTGTCAGCAATATAATTCACTGAAGATGGAGACAGTGGAGGAATCTTTTGATGAGAATCAACTCTGGTCAAAACAGAGTTATATCTGTGCCAGAGCCTAAACTGAACACACATGAAATTGTGTATAACAAGACAGAGCAGTGTTCTATAAATTGCCCTGGTCTTTACAGCATGCTAAACTAAACCATTAGAGGCAAATGCTCTTTGAGCTGGTGCCCTTGAAGACAAACTTATTTTTCTTGTGTCTAATTCAAGATGCAGAAAGCTTGTGTCCCCTTTCAGCTCTAAAGATTATCATACCAACCATCTTTTTTTTTTTTCCCTAAAAAAAGGAAAATGAAGCTATCCCAAATTAACAGGTCAGTGTGACTACAGCCACAAAAAACCCAACCAACCAAACAACAACAACAAAAAACCCCAAACCCACAAAAAACACAAAACAAAACAAAAAAACTAAACCAAACCAAAACAAAATAGCTGCTTGGCAATCATGTGGTTTCAGCAAATTTATTGACTTAGTTTTTATTATTCTTTCTTTATAAGTAATTATGTTTCACTCCTTAAAACCTCATCACCCCTTGGTCTTGTTCTAAATTCTTTTAAATTCTTTCTCTTAAAACCACAGTTTTCTTTTGTTATCTGGAATTTTGCATCACGACTAATCTTTAACAGTGCATCCTGTTGATAATTAGGCTGATGTCGTGAATCAGTTAATATCTGAATATTCTCAACATTTTCTGAGGCTCATGTGACTTTGGACACTGGTCTGAGCCACTGAAGCAAGTTTTTATATGTTGCTTACTTTTAATGTTCTGCCTTGTGTTTCAGTAAAGCTCTAACTCCTCCTGTCACAGACCTCAGGTAAAAATGTAATGCAAATATTAGAAGTATCAAGGTAATTGTTTCAAAATATTATGTATTGTTGAGAAAGCTGAGCTCTTAACAAGCTGTTTTTGGGACTCATCACACTGGATTTTTAGGCCCTTAAACTTTCTTCAGTTGTGCCACTTGGGTCTTCCACAAACCCTGCTGAGCATCCTGGGCAGCACTCTTTTTTTTTTTTTTCCTCCTCTCACTGAAGCAGGACCCTGCTGCCAAGGGGCTGTCCTGAAGTAGCTTCAAAACTCCATTTCCTGGGGCTGCAGCCCTGTGAGCACGTAGGGCTTTCTGTCAACCTCTCTAGGAACATTTGGCCACCACAGCAAAAGGGCACTCAGGATTTGAGAGGGCTCCAAAATACCACCACATTCACTTATTTAAATCTGTGCACCTACTTGTCCCTCGCTGCCTGCATTCATTTACACGCAGCTACTTCCTTCCTGCTCTGCAGTATTCCCAGCTTTGAACTGTTAGAAAATGTGCATTGCATCTTTTTTTTCAACAATGGAAGCTCCTCATTTTCCCTATGCCACCATACTTTGGGAGTTTTTGTGAATGAAATCACATTTCTTTGCCACAAACCTGTGACTCTGACATCCCTTCCCTCCACACGGGTTTGCTGTACCTGTACCTGATTCTTTCACTTCCAGCTCTCTATGGTCACAGTGCCCAGACAACATTTCAGCCTTGCTTTAGCATTGCTGGTGTGAAAAACGACGTTTCACCTTTTTATATTAATTTATAAGTTTAATAAAAATAAAATAAAATAGAATAAAAATAGACAATTGGGAGACAGGAAAAAATAGCTACTCAGCTGAGGGTGCAAAGCAACACACCGTCTGTCTTCAGATCCTTTGTTTTAAGGACCCCTGTGTTACATATTTAAATAAGCTAATGCATGATTCAAATATTCATTTTGGTTTCAAGACCCCCCTAAATATACAATTTATCTGTAAGATTCCATGTAGTCTAAGTAGATGTCATAAATCTGTCTTCTGAAGATTCTAACTCTCAAAGGTTCAGTTGTTCTTCATCAGCACTTTTCTTCCACAGGAATGTCAGAAGACCCTTCTGACTTCTATCTCGTTACAACCCCCATCTCTACTTTGTTACAATTAGGAAATATACCTTCATTACATTTTTAAATTCCACAAATAAAAGGAAATACAGTACAACCTTCTTACATTATATGTATAACATTCATGTCAATATTTGCAAAAAGCCAACTCCAAAATGTGCATTTATAACACTGGTTTACCAAAGCCCCTTCTCCACGTGGCACTCCCTCCATTCTGCCACCTGAGTGCTGCAGCTCAGCCCCAGCCATGCCCTGCTCACCTGGAAGGGCAATCAGCTCCAGGCTGGCCTTTTAGCAGGGCTTTGATGGATGGAATATGACTTGTATTTCACACTTAATGCAATTTGGGAGGCAGCAGCTTGAGATAGTAGAAAACTTGGCAATAAAATGCCAATTAGGTGTGACTTAACAGAGACTATTAACACAGAGTTTGAAATACCCAGTGTTCTCCTATGATTCCTTATTACTGAATTGCATCCATTCAGTCCCATTATGCCCTTCTGATAAACAGATTATTCAGTCCTTTGCTTCCTTGCTCACTCCATGGTTCCCAGGTGTTTTTTACAGGCTCTTCTTAGCTCCACACTGCTGTGACCAGCTGCTCTGATACCAAACCCAGCTCATTTAAAGCAGGCTCTGATAGATCTCTACTGCAACACAACAGCTGGGAATAAAACTGAGGCATAGCTTTTGATGATAAAGTTTCCTACTGGGTATTGTGTAAAAATTGAAACAAGCATGGTTTGGAGCAGGCTGGTGATTGTGGGCTCTCCATCCTTGGAAGTGCAGAAAATTTGACTGGACTGACATTGAACAAACAGCTCTACCTGTGAGGCTGGCCCTGCTTTGGGCACAAGGCTGAAGTGGATGGATGTCCAGAATAAATTATATTATTCTATTGTTAAAATAACACAAACCCATGAGGTTTGTTTGGTTTGGTTTGTATATATAATAATAATAATTCATATTATTTATTTATTGATTGATTTACCAATCTTTTAAATGTTTTCAAATAAAATAGTCTTGAGTAGGAGAGATTTAGTCTCTCTGACTAGACATCCAGTAGGCATGCTGCTCTGGAATTTCTATTTTGACTATAACATAAATTTAGGTGTCTGAACAGAGATGCTGCCAACTGCTGCTGAGATACATCAACAACATAAAACACATAAAGAAATTACTCTACCTTCCCCACACATTAACCAGTTGTGTTTTAGACTGCATCCTAACTCCAGCAGTTTAAAATTGTACCTGATGCTTTAACTGCCTGAAGTACACCTGTAACCAAGCCCCTTTACATGGCACATGGAAAAGGCCCTTCAGAAGATATGAGAAGCTGAAGGGCCTGTCCATGAGGTTTCTAAGTAGCAAACAAAACAAACTCCTTGTTCTGCATTTTTAACTGTAGTGCACTGTACACAGATGGTACCTGGGGCAGGTACTGGCACCCTGGCTTTATGGACTTGACAGAAAAAAACCCACAAAGCAAGTGGTAGTTGTACCCTCTGACTGAGGAACCAAGGCACAGAGGTGTGGTCCCTGCTGCTCTCAGCCAGTTTTGGATTCCCTCCTATTTTCTCCAATGCTTTTTTCCCATTTCCTTGTCCCAAAAGATACTCCTGCTGAAAAAATTAAAATGACAACACAGAACCCCCTATTTTTTTTTTTGAGGAACAAACCTCTCCTTCACACCTGGCACAGCCAATATTAACTATTAACCAATATTAATTATTGCTGCCATAAAGAAGGTGGTAACAGTCTTCATTCATGGGAATTTTGTTGATTTAATGGCAGTTTTAAAGGCATAGAATTTCGTTATCCATGATCCATGGTTTCTTCCTCACCCCCAGCCCTGCCTCATGAGCTGATTTTTGGTTTCAGTCAAAGTCTTTTTGGTCCATATGAGCCAGAGTTCTGGAAGTGTTTTACATGGAGAGGGGTACTTTATTGGGGTCCTGTCCCAAGCTAACTGTGAAGAGCCAGCTCACAGCACCGTGGTTTGTTACACTGCTTTTTAGTGCTTGGGACTGGGAGTTACACTAATGAGTAATGGCAGGCAATTCAAAAAATATTTTTTATGCTGAAGGTTTGGTGGAAGACAAGAAAAAAGGCCAGTATGGGTTTCTTCATAGTTTGCTATGATGCAGGGAAAAATACAGTTTTCATCATGATCATTTAATCTTGAATAGGAGTTTTGGGGAGTGTCTCTCCTAATGCGTGGAAAAGCCTTCATTTTAAAAGGTAATACTTTTGACTTGTTACTGTATTTTTGCAGGAAGCAGGCAGCTAGGTTATCTTTGTATTTACCAAAGTTCACTAAAGAGAATTACAAAACCACCAGATTGTGGTTTTGTAAATCCCCTTTAGAAAAGAGTCTCTGCTCCTGTGCTAGCTGCAGCTGTTCAAAGGCACTGCAATCTACCAAAGCTCATTTTTTAGTTGTCGTGATTACATCCTTGTGCTTACTGGTTTGTGAAGAATAAGCCACTTGCTTGTCCTCTAAAATGACCACATTTGTGCTGGAGAAGGAAGGAAAACACAGAAATGTGTGAAGGTCACAACACCCAGGTGTCAGTGGAGAGCAGGTAAGGGTCATGATGGTTCCTTCCTCCTTGATCGTGCACAAACCACTCTCAGCTCTCTGTAGTGATCTTCCTCGAGGGCCACCCTTGCAGAAAAAGACTGAGATTGAGGAGTAAAGCAGCAGAACAGCACAAGCTGGAACCTGGGGACAGAAATGTCTGAGAGACTGGAACCTGGACAACAACAGGCCTGAGGAGATGAAGGAGAAGTTGCTGCAGCTTATAAGGCTCTGCTCACTAAAGCAGAGCAGCACTTCCACAGCCTGCAACAACTTCCCTTCCCTTCCCTTCCCTTCCCTTCCCTTCCCTTCCCTTCCCTTCCCTTCCCTTCCCTTCCCTTCCCTTCCCTTCCCTTCCCTTCCCTTCCCTTCCCTTCCCTTCCCTTCCCTTCCCTTCCCTTCCCTTCCCTTCCCTTCCCTTCCCTTCCCTTCCCTTCCCTTCCCTTCCCTTCCCTTCCCTTCCCTTCCCTTCCCTTCCCTTCCCTTCCCTTCCCTTCCCTTCCCTTCCCTTCCCTTCCCTTCCCTTCCCTTCCCTTCCCTTCCCATAAGGAATGTTCCCATAAAGCTCAGGCTGGAGTGATAAATGCTCTGATGGTGCTCAGTTTGTGTCAGTACACAGATGATGAAATTTGAGGAAGGGAGAGGACAGGGGCTTACTTGCTAAAAAAAATAAAATAAAATTGAAACTTAAAAATACCAGAAATAAAGGTGCTTGTCTAATCTCAATTTGCCCCCCCCCCCTTTTTTTTTTTTTCTGGGAAGAATGCAATATCGAATCACATCATTACACATGTGTTTTTTACTTCAAAAAAAGAGAACATTTCTAGCCCCAAGGGCCTGAGCAGAAAAATGAAATTAAATCATGCAGAGGCTGAGTAGGTTCATGCAGTTGTTTACAGCTGTCAGCCTCCTGTCTCAAATATCTTCCATTTGTTTCTGGACTTCATGGCCATGGTATTAGTTGTAAATATGCACCAGGTAAGTTTTACTTCTCCTTGGTGTAGATTTGCAAGTTTAGCAACTACAAATATTACACTACTGATCAAATAGGCCTGAAATAATGCAGATTCTGGGCCCAAAGATGTAACACAGAAATTCGTTAAATCAAAAGTGCAATTGAAGAATTGAACACATTTTTGCACCTGGAACTCATCAATTCTGGGACATTGGACAGACTTATACTAGGAAAGCTTTGGAGAATTTGCATATTTTAATACATCATGAATCTTAAAGAATTACAAGTCTATATACAATATATGATATATATATATATACATATATGATATATATATATATTGTATATATATACATATATCAATACTGTGACTATTACTATTTTGGCTTGAGACATATTAATAAAGATAATGATAAATATGATTAAAACCAAAATATTAACAAAGATTCCTAAGACCTTTTCTTCAGATGAGCACATTCATGGAAAAGTAAACTGTCTGGAAAATATTCACACTGTCCCTGAGACAATCAATCAATAAATGTAATAGAAGAAAGAAGAGCATGCTGTAACTCTGAGTACAGCAAAGGCATTGGAATTCTCCAACTTGGTTACATTTTTTCCATGAGCAACTAATTTGACGTCTCTCTCTCACTTCTTGGTTTTCCTATTAGTAAAATAGGAATTGCTTACTTAAAAAAACATTGCAAGCATTACGAAGAAGAAATGTTATCAAAATCATTGAGGTGGGTAAGGTCCTGTCAGGTTATAGTAAACCATCCTCACAGCAAGGGGTGCTGTGATAACCTGGCAGTTGTGAAACTGAGGATTCAGCACTGTTAATACAGTGAAATTAGAAAAGTCATAACACTGCAAGCTGGCATTGTTTTCATATGTGGCATCAGGGAAGATTGCCCCCATGGCACACCTGCCTAGCTGAGTACTGATTTGGCTTCTCTGATTACAAATGGAATGTAAACTGATTAGAAAGCAACCAGGAGTCAACCTACATGAACAGGGTTTTTTCCTCTTCTTTCTTCTTGTCCAGTTAGCCTGATGTGATGTGCATGACTTGGACTTTGCACTGACTGGCTGGAGGCAGGCAACAAGACAATAAGTTACCATTGCTGATCCAACTATGAACTGTGAAAATAAAAGGCTTTATTCATTCTGTTCCTTGAGGATGAGAACCTCTGCCATCATGCTTAGTGGCTTTACAAAGGAATAAGAAAAACCCAGGTATGGCTTCTTAAGGAAATACTCCCTTATTACCCCTGACCTTTGTACAGTTCCTGTTGAAGCTGCACTGATAATAAAGTCTCTTGTTGGTCCCATTAGTTAGTCACTTCAACACCAGTGTAACAGTCTAAAGGAGAAGTTGTCATGGATTCACAGGGACTGCCTGACCTGAAAAAGAGTCCAATAATGATGAAGGCCAAAAGAAGTTCAGCTTTTAAATTTGTCACCAGGAACTAATGGTTAGTGCTATTCCACTCCCAGTTTGCATGTACTCCTATGCCACATGAAAATTTCCCTGGAGAAATAGCAACTTTTTTTTTGTACTGTGAGTAGCAAAGCTACCAAAGTCTGGGTCTGTGCAGATTTGTACACTGTGTGCTTGAATTCACCCCCTGCTCTGCAGAACTCCCATGTTTTTACCACGCTCCCAATGCTCACTGCCTCCCCCACATCCTGGATCTGCAGTTATACAACACTCAAACTATTCCAGGGGTGACTCATCATCTCTAGCTACTAAATATATCAGAATAGATAAGAATATGTGTGCATATATCTATATATAACTGTATATATCAGAATATTTAATACCCTGCTTAAGAATCTTCATATATTGGGACAGTAGAATTCAGCCCACCAAGCTTTCTCATGCAATTTGGTAGCTTGATTCTTTTCTATATGCACAAATTTTTCAAAAACAGCATTGGAACTTCATGCTTTTGGAAATATTCCTCATTTCTAAAAGTTAACAGGACAGCAACAGAGGCAAGAAGAAACAGCCCAGTGTCTAACCCCTGCTTGAGGTACTTGTGTGACACAGGAGGTTCACTCTGAGGCATGTCTCAGAACAGACACAAATCTGCACAGACTCCTCTGGTACAAGAGCTTGTTGCACCTGGACCATAAATGCCCTGTGCCACTACCTGGATATTTGGCACTGATATTTCCTTTACTTGAAGAACTCCTAAGTTACAGAGCTGTAATTTGGATGAGGGGAAGAAACCGAAATCCTTAGGTTGCTACATGAAGGAGCTAAAGCAAGCAGCTCACCATCCTTTCCCTTCCTCTGCTGTAATTTCCATGTTATTTCATTAGAGGTATCTTGCAAGGAGAGCTGGATGGTTTTCATAGTGTCAAGGACCAAAGAACAACTCCAGATGGCCAATAAGATGGGAAATTCTGTCTTTCTTGTTCAGAAGAATTAAAAAAAAAAAAAAAAAAGGAAAAAATTGGCACACTTGGAGACATCTTCTTCACTGGACACAGGAACCTTGATTATGGAAAAAACCACCATCTTATATCTTACGGGTTTAGAGCCTAAATACCTGCTACATCAACTCTCTGCTTGTTGTGAATCAGGTTTTTAACCTGTATTTTCTCCATAATTAAGAACAGCTTCCAGGTGTTATGAAAAGCTGGCAGTTTCTGCACAGCTAACCCTTCAAACTGGTACCCTCAGAAAGCTGGACAATGAGCCAGGCTGTGGCCTCCACATATCACACATTCTCCTGTGCTCTGAAGGGAGAGGGCTCTCAAGCTCCACATTTGACAGGGGAAGTAGTTGAAGATTTAAAGTACTTAAAAAAATACTATTTTTGTTATGTGCCACTAATATTTATGCTATCATGAAAGACATTTCTTCCTATTTGACTGGAGAAGCATTTGTTGCATGTGAAGCTTAGGTTTGTGATATCCTTGGTTGCTTCTTTACTTTCTTGTTCCTAAGCTTTGTGAGGGATAGAAGTACAAAACTGCCACTTAGTAAACTTGAAGAGTTCTTAAGACAGAGCATTTTCTTGTGATACAGACAAGAGAGTGTCTGTATCTTGTGATACAGACAAGGGAATAAAGGGTTTTTATTCCCTTTACCACTTTTGACTAACATTTATTCATTCTGCCTCCATGTAATGTATTCCCAAAGCTACAAGCTCAGGCTTTCTAGATCATCTCCCTGTGTATGCCAGTGCTTTATTTTCCTGTAATTTTTATTTTCTAAAACAAACATCTTCAAACCACAGTCTTGATCACTACTGAGTCACTTGCAGAATAAAGTTTGCTCACACTTCAGCTTCCTAAACCACTGCTTTTCTTGTGCTGCAGAAGAGTGAGAGAGCATTGAACTCAAATTATACTAAGCAGTATGTGGATAAGAAAGGCCAAGATTTGTTGAAGTTACAGTACTCCAAGCCACTACTGGCAAACAGTTTTTGGATTAATGCCGCTGTAATTCTCCCAGGGCACGCAGTCCTGAAGAAAGGAAAAGAACATGGCCAAGAAAAAGCAGAATTCCTGGCTGCAGCAAATAACTTAGGAGGGAAGCTCACAGAAAATGAGGGGAAAGGAGGCACAGTGGGAAAAGGAAGAGACAGGAAACATTAACATTTTTGCAATTTAGGTGGATTAGACCATTACTTCGAAGATTTAAATTTTCCACCCATCATAGAGAAAAATGGAAGCTATTTTGACTGAAAGAAAACACAATCCCATAATGAATTTCTGCTTAAGTATAATGGTAGTACTGCAATGCATTCCATAAATAAAGTATTCCCCAATTAAACAGAGACATTTCATTCCTCCTTCTACCAAACACTGAACAGAAAGAAAAGATCACTTGTCCTCTCCTAACCTAGACTTGGATCTGCAGTACATGTGTAACCTAAAACCCTAAATCAGAATATAATGCAATCAGAAAGTGCTGGCACAGAACCCTGGCATGAAAATCTTCTCTTGGCCTTTTGGATTGTCCAAATTTAAAGGCAACAGATGACACCTTCCTTCCATTATAACAAATACCTGCTTTTTGGACTGATTTTAGACATTTGTGGAAGTATTCTTCCTGGTCATGCAGTTTGTTCCTCAGTTGCAGGTCTGTTGGTGTGGTGGCTGTGGATATTTAGACATAAAAGCATAGGGGCAAAATAGAAAAATCTCACTATCTTAACAGTTATTTCTACAAGGGAGCTCAGGCAGGCAGACACATTTTTCCAAATTCATTTAATTGTGGTGCAGGTCCTGCTCAATTGCAGTGTGGTTCTAATGTTCTTCCAGAATTTACTTTTTGCCAAAAAGGTCACTGGAGTGGCAAAAGGCAAACTAGAATGGACCCCAGAACATCACTTACGAGATACTTCTTCATTGCTGGTTAGATGAAAAAATCAAGCTTTCATTATTTCTGGAATGAAATAATTTTTCCTTTTGGGTCACTTCTCAGAACGGTGTCATATGTATTTGTGAAATATCCATTGGCCATACTGTGATCTGCTCATCCTGGTTTCCAGAATTGAAGACGTGGTGTTTGTTGAGAGGATTTTAACCAGAGCTGAACACGCGGCCTGAAGTGAGCACGGTGAATATTTCAGCAAGCTGGGTTTGCTGCTCTACACCTTCAGCCACTTCTGGAGAAGCTTGTGAGTAACTACCACCTCTGCAGTAAAGACTTCATGGAGCACATGGAAGCTGTGATGCTCTCATGGATTGGTATAAAAGCACATTATCACCCTTAAACGTTTGCTGGTAGATTTCCGTGTTCAGACTTTGGATACTTATTGGAGATGTAGGAGCAGCAGCAGAATACAGAAGTGGTAATAGTTTTATAAGTTTGTGAAGGAACATGGGGAACCAGAATTTCCAAAAACTGATGTCTCTCCTTTCAAATGACTGGCTATGTGAAATGTGCCCTGCAATTTTCCTTAGTTTAGCTTGTTTCTCAAGTTTTATTTATTAGCAATCCTTAAATGTGAACCATTTAGAAGGAACTTCTCAGTATATGAGAAACTAAGACTTGCTTTGTATCTACATCTCCTTTCACTTTGTGAACATTAATTTTTCACAAATCATACTGACTGATAACCTTTACTATATGGTCAAGTTTCATGGGTGCAGCAGTGAAATATACAACTCCTTTATGGAATGCAAACCAAACAATGAAACCCAAATGGAAAACACAGTAATTAGTGCAAATAGAACCAAAAGTCATGATCCCAGATCTTCCCAGGGACAGTAAACTGCAGGACTACAGGTGTCAGGGAATTCCTGGATGATGTTTTTTCAACTCTGCCTACATTATTCTTGAGAAAATGCCTTTGATGTGTCAAAGGGTTCAGCTCTATGAGATATGGTATGAGCCTACTACAAAGGGCTGCTATGAGATATCAGATTGGAAAAATTAGATTGACATATGAAAAAAAAAAAATCTTGGCTTAGTTCAGCAGCCTTGAACCTCCAGTGACAGCCACTATGGAACAGTACTTGCTTTCTTAAGGAGGTGATTTGGGTTTTCAAGCTCTTCAGGGTGTTCTCATCCATGAGATTGCCTCACTCCTGAATTTTGAAGCTTCCTTGGGCAGACACAGCACTGAACTGCAGTCTCCATTTGCAGATCTACTTCTGCCCTAATACTGGGATTACTTCCACAGCTGAACACAGAATAGCAACATTAAACATTTGGTCCTATTCTCCCTCCTTCCAAAGCACTCAGTTTCTTTGATGGCAATTCTGTATATCTGCTTGATCCCTGCAGACACATGGAAGAACTGTTTGTGAATCCCAGGATGGGATTTAGCACTAAGAGACAAATAGCTTTTTGTGTGCAGAGCAGTGAAAATTGGCAGCAGGCAATGTGTGAGGAGCCAAGAAAATAAATGCTTCATGGCTACCTATTCTTCCTCTCCTCCTTATCTTAAAGACTTTCAAGGACTTTGGATGCTCTGCAGTTTAAATGATTAGCTAAAAGTCCCAAATTCAGCATCTGAGACGGAAAATATTCCAATTGCTTCCATGCTCTTGCTTCACTCAAATAGCTCTTGTACTTGCTTGAGAGGTGCTCACCAAATCCTGTCACTCCTTTAGCTAACCATACATGACACAGCATGTGTGAAATGCCCTGCTAAATGCCAGGATGTGTGGTCTCTTTAACTCCTGCAATCTCTCAGTGTTTAAGTAGAGGTGGAAGCTCAGGAGCTGTTCCAGCCTTTCAAAGTTGTAGCATAAACTCCTCCTGTTCCTGGGGAGCAGCTACTCTGCGCAGCCTGAAAGTCTTCAGGGCAAAGAGACAGGCAAAAAGATCATATCAATAATATCATAAGCAAACTCTAGCTCAAGAGAATGCACTTGGCACTCTCCCATTTTTCTTCCCACAGCTGAAGGCATCTGTGTTCCTTGGCCTGTTCCAGGAGATGCTGAAGTGAGGTACAGGTGACTGCCTCATCCCCAGACAGCTTTGGAGGGGCTGCACAATGTTTGTCATCTGTGCCCTGGGCCAAAGATCTAAGTTACCACGTATTTCATTCGTGCTGCACAGAAATAATTCAGCAAACTTAAAAAGATGCAAGCTAGGAAGAATTGCTGGACTGATTTAACAGAGCCAGATGCCCATTGTTACTGCCAGTTACTCTCTTGAGAGGGAAGAGTCCACATCTACCACACTCTTCAAACCTTATTTTGCTTTTTAAACTTCCAGTCTCAGAAACTCTTCACTGCCCTCAGCTGAGAAGAAAATTGAGCCATGACATTTTGGAAAAGGTCTCAACATTCTGGCTCCCTTCTCTGCAGTGCTCTTGCCTGCTTGTACCTGGAGCAGTTGTGCCTGCCAGGTGGGCAGGAACATTGTCTGAGGCATCTTGATGCCTTAAGTTTCAGCTTTCATGTATTTCAGATTCTGTGCTGCCCAGGGGTGCAGTTCTGAGCCTCACATTCAGGGTCACTCAGCTCTTCACAGAGCAGGGACACAAAACAAATCCTGTTCCTGCTGGAGACCAAGGACAACTTTCAGGCCCAAAAGCACAAACAAGGGTGGCTGGAGGGAGGAACAAGAAGGATGAGACCTCACAACATGAAGCTGTAATTGGACAATTAAACCCCAATATGCAAATGGACCAAAACTTATAAAAGTGTGACACCTTGTGACCTGTGATCCATTTTGTGACCATTTTGGGTCCACCTTGGGTGCAGCCCTGGCCAGGCTCTTGTCCTGCCCAAGGTGTATCCTGGAGGCCTTTCAATAAATATCTGCTTTATTCTCTGGCTCTGTCCAGTCTCTGTTCCAGGTCAGCCTTCCCAAGGCATCAATCTGATCAGGCTGGAAGCCTGGTCATGCATTGGCCTCTTGGCTGAAGGCAAAATTTTGCTTTTGGATGGCTTTGCTGTGTCTCTGATATTTCCATACCACTTGGAGTAGGTTGGTTCCTGGCTGTTCCACGGCACCTAATCCAATGCAATGTTTAAACAGATCCTTGAGCTGAAAGGAGTATCTTCCCCTGATGTACCAAGAGACCTTCTCTTTATCCTGCACACACAGAGCCTCCCCTACCCCGGCACATTTCTCAGGCACCCCTGCTTCCACAGCCTCTCGAACCAGCCTGCAGGGAGGCACTGGGGCATTGGGGGAGCTCATTCTTCCAGCTCCTCCCGGTGGTGAAAGGGAAGAAGAGCACAGAGCAACTTCCTTCCAGTGCCTGCCCTCTCTGAGAAGAGCACGGTCACATCTACTCTCCAGGAACTTTTCTGGGCAGTATCTCAAACTCCTGAGCTGCCCCTTTCCCAGACCCTTCTGGCTGAAGCCTCAGAGTAGCAAAGCTCAAGACAGAGACTTGTGAACTCTCCAATAGCTGTGCATTCCACCACAGCCTGTCCCACCTCATTTGGCACTGAGCACAGTGGTCTCTGATGCTACACCTGGAAAGCACCATCCAGCCTCCTCTGTCACCTACTGCCAATGCAAGACCTTGCAGGAGAGGGAAAATGAAAATACTTCAACAGTGTTGGATGGTGTGCTGCCCAAGGAATATCAAATTGGAGGCAGCTGTGCTGGAAGGTACCATCTGCACTTGCAATACAGCTCTTTCATTTTCAAATGACTAGATGTACAGGCAAGGTCCCTCCACCAAAGCAATGAATATTTATTTGAGAAGTCTGCTGACAGAAAAATCCTCCCACCATGGGCAGAATCTTTGCAGCCAGCAAATTTTGCAGCAATGAAGTGACCACACTGTGCCCCACACATTTTTCCTATATAAAATTACCCTTTCCATCTCTACACTAGAGTACCACGTTTCTGCCAACCATTCAGCCTCATGCTCCTGCAATACAAAAGTGAAACCACGACTGTATGGAAGAGGTAGGTGATTTCTGAGAGGTTTTTTGATGAATAAACAATAGTCCAATTAAAAAGACCAGTGATGGATGTGTGGTTAAAGATATTCCCAAGCTTAGTGTCCTTTGACTTCTCTTGGCTACCACATTTGGCAGGTGCACAACAAAAACAAACCCTTCATCCAGGCTAATGGTTTTAGCAGCCAAAAGCTGAAAAGCATCCACCACCTTCTCTGTGGGACTCCCAGCACAGACCACGAAAGTTCTCAGCCCAGCTCCACTCAGAGGCTTGCAATACCAGCCTCAGAGGCTGAAGGGGACCTTGCACAGGGAATGTTGCAATTAGCAATAAAAGCCCCTCTTAGAGATGATGGCTCTTAGCATATTTCTCAAGTTCTGATTCAGACTTACTGGCAGTACAAATGACACTAGAGTACCATCTACTTTTGCCTTGACCTGTCTGTAACCCAGCATCTGAATTTGTTAGGAATTGATGCCATCAAGTTCTCATACAGGATACCTTAGAGTGGGGTTATAAAGTTTATGAGAGGAAAAAAGGTTTTCTTTACAGGAATTTGGAAAGATTCCTGTTAACCCATCAGGCCATGTGTGCAAATGTCTTATCCCACTACTGAGGAGAGGCAAGAAGGGCATTAGCAGTAAATCCATGTGACAGTATGGAGAGTGGGAGCCAGCCTTGTCTTCATGTCTGCTGCAGTAATGTCTGTGCAGTCAAGGGAAGCTGAACTGCTTTTTCCTTCCTCCTTGAATTCTGGGACATGGATGAATTATTTCCTAGAGAGTGAGGGTAGCTTTGCTGGAACAGTTGGTGTTGCAGCACTTGAAAGAAGCAGCCCCTTTAGCTAGAGATGCTTATTTCAACAGCCCACTAAGGATCCTGGGGCCTGCACCCACCTTTCTTCTTGCTTGGTTAAGACAAGAGGGAGAAAGAAAATAAAGGAGAAAAGGAGTGAGGTGAGGCAAGCAAGCAGGAGACAGAAGGACATTTTTACTGTGATGCTGTATTCATGATAAATGGATTCTCCATTACAAGCTTGACCTGTAGATTTGTGTTTTCTCTTCCTTCACCTCCACAGTTCTGCACCACAGACATGAATCTGAACTTGCCAGCTGACCAGAGCTGGGGATTGTTACTCCAACCAAATACCTTCAAAAAGGAAAAGAGAGCTTGTAGCACTGGCCACAGGGGTTGCAGAGAGCACAGAGCTGGTGTGAAGGTTCTGCTCTTGCTCACTGAGAGCACATCTCCTCAGCTCCTGCTGTTCCTGACACGCTGCCATGCATTCTGCTGGTGGTGTGCCCTTCAGCACTGTGCTCAGCAGAGAGCAAGCAGGCCCTTTCCTGGCATCACAGGGGGATGATGGATTGTCACAAGGATGTGGGGAAAACATATTCCAAACCAAGTTTTTAAGAGTTTGGAAAAGACTGAAGTCTGCAAAATGCTCAGAGGAACATCCTGTTCCTCTCACCTCAGAAGAGAGGGATTTCCCTGTAGTTGTGCAGAGCTTTTCTGAGCACACTGCTGTGTCTGCTGTGAGGCAGGGGACACTGGAAACCTTGGGGAGCAATGGAAAACAAACACCACCTTCACAACAACTTCTCAAAATACCAGAGATGCCAAATGGGGGATGTAGAGAGGTCAGAACATCACAGTGGCACCAATAAGGGAGGGAAAAGGTTGGGTTTTTTCCTTCAGATCTGTCTTTACCTCTTCCCTACTGTTCTCCTGCATAGGTTCTTAATCCTGCTTGGCCTTTCTGTACATAGCCCTAGCCTATTTCCTAGTAAAGGAATAGTTTCCTGCATTTTATTTTTTGAGAGAAGAGAAGCTGCAACTCACCATCAGCTTTTCTGAAGTCACAGTAATGGCACAATGCCCTTGGAAAAACTTCTGTATTCTCCCAGTAAAAAGTGGCTGAACATATGCTGGAGTAGGCTTTTTTTTTTTTTCAAGGAAATGTAAATATCCTTCTAACTGTGCCCATTTTATACTTTACATCAGAGTATTTCCTGAGGCTCTTGCCAGCTTTTCTTTTATTTCACTACTTCTTCAGTCAATAAATCATCACGAATCTCATTTCCATTTGGAAGTCCATTACTGCAGCCATAAAGGGTACCAACTACTGCATTTCTAATAATACTGTGTCTTTCTTGTGGAAGCGAGTTCCGACATAATTTTGAAAACATCTGCCCAGACCTTGAAAGGTTGTCTGACTTAGAGGATGCCAGTGACTGATGTCCTGGCAGAGGGGTTTGGTTGCCCTGGCATCCCTTCATTAAGTCACTGGAGGTATTTAATGTGCCAACAAGAAAGGAAGGGCAATTAAAAGAAATAGGCAGGAGAGAGAAAGTGAAAAAAAGAGATAAAATTACACTAGACAAGGAAACAAAATTGTTGCTTTTTCCAAATACAGACTATGTTTTGCTAAAAACAGAAGTTTAAATTCCAAGTCAATACCCCAGAGAATAAAGAAGAAGGTGAGAAGAGAGAAAATGCAAGTAGAAGAACTTGATCATCAAACACAATCACCACCAAACCTAATTGCACTAATCACATCCTCATTTCAGGTTCTCTGAGATGGTGCAGCACACTTGGAATGCACCTCCTGTGCAGCACACTTGGAATGCACACTTGGAATGATCTCCTCATAGGGTTGATTCATAATAGTCCAGCGACCACCAAACCCCCAAGTTCAGTGCTTGAATAAATTAGAATGTCCAATCTATCTTCAGGACTAAAACCTCCCAGCAGCAATGATCCAAAAAGCACAAACAAAATGCAATTTCTTAAATATTACAGGATTATCTTCCAGTTAGCACTGTAAGCTTTACCAAGTAAGAAAGTGTTACAACATGTTTGGAAGATTTTTCTGGTACAACATTTTCTAATGGCAAGTCCAAATCATATGCCTACAGAGCTTAACTTTAAACTTAATTACAAGGTAGGCAAAATTTTCTTGAGCTTCAAATGCAAAGTTGGGTTCCCACGTGCCATCAAAAAGCCCAGCTGTACCCTCAGCAATCAGTACAGCAAGAGAAAAACAGAGAAAATACTAATCCTATCCAATTCTCATGCTACTGACTTTTCTTTCTTCTTGTCTTGACAAAATATGGTGGTTTTGGGGAACCTGAAACTAATCTCAAAATACCACCAGGTAATCCTTGCACCATGTATTCTTTGCACCATTAAGCTGAACTTCTCCCAGATACAACATTTTCTGTCCTGCTTAATTCTGCAAATTTCAGAGGGACTTTGCTTGCTTAAAACTGTCCAAATGCTGTTGAAAAGAATCACAGAAGGGTTTAGGTTGATAAAGACCTCTAGAATTGTCAAGTCCAACAGTTACCCCAGCACTGCCACATCCATGGTCACCACACCGTTCCCCCACGTGGCACATCTGCACATCTTCTAAACCCCCCCAGGGATGGTGACTCCACCACTGCCCAGGGCAGCTGTTCCAATCCTTTCAGTGAAGAAATTTTTTCTGATATCCAATCTAAACTTCCCCTGGTGCAACTTGAGGTAATTTTTTCTTGTCCTGTCACTTATTTGGGAAAAGAGATTGACTGTCCCCTCACTACAACCTCCTTTCAGGCAAATTTAAGAGTATGAGGTTTTCTCAAACCTCCTTTTCTTGAGGCTGAACAGCTTCAAGCTACTTCCTCAGCTCCCTCAGCTGCTCCTCATCAGACTTGTTCTTTGGACCTTTCACCAGAATAGATCTGATGCTCTTCTGTGACTTTGCACCATAAGAAAAACACCCTTGGGACAGGTGAGGAAACTGAGCTTACAAGAAGCTTTTGCAGCAGGAACACAAGGCATGAACTGTGGTACACGTTCCTAGAGCAGCAGCAGCCACTCCAGGTAACAGCATCTTTCAGTGCCTCAGTTATTAATTACCTATATTTTATACTTTGGACTGAGGTACCATTTTGTTTACTGATGAGTTTAGGGTTCAAGCATCACCAGAAAGGTCCAGACATGACATCTCTTAGCAGTTTCCATGCTGTAGATCTGCCCAGGACAGGGTCAGTGCTGCCTCCTGCACCTGACAAGGACCATGCTGCTGAGCTTATCTGTACCTAATGACAAACTGGCTTCCAGTCTACACATGTGCACTGAGAACCAACAAATTAGGGAGAAATTCTGTTATTTCCACTTCTCTCCTCTCTTATGCGAGGAACAGGCAAGAAATATGTTTGAAGTCTCAAGGCTCCATTGCTCCTTCCCTCACTGGATTTGTGTTCCTGTTTTACAGGTCCTACAATTTCCACGTCCCAAGTTTGGCAGTAAGAGCATAAGCCCTAACAGGAGGGTTTTAGTACAATTCTCCACTACAACTGAGAGCTAAGACTATGGTGGCATGAAACACTTCCCAAAGAACTTCCAGTTAAGTTTCCCACATCATGCTCTTGTCCAGAACCCCTTGAGTGACCAATGACACAAATTAATGGCACAAAGGAAGCACAGGGCGTGTTCAGTGCAGTAAAAAAACCAAAACAACTAACCTAAAAAACCCCAAAAAACACGCAAGTTTGCTCTTCCTGGGTACAATGAACTCTCTCACTGTAGAGAGAGATACTATTTTTTATGTATCTAGTGAGATATACTCTTATTGTATAGTGAGATACTATTTTTCTCACTGTAGAGAAAGAAACTATTTTTTTTCCCTCTAAAAGGGTGACCAGGGTTTAGGTGCAGCAATGCATAGACACACAGCAGACTGAGTGGAAATAGCCATCTCACCGTATTTAAATAGTCCATTTGTGTTTAGAAATTTGAATGTTAGTTACCTGTTGGAGGGAGGTTCTCAGTGGGAGCCTTAGTGATTTCTGTGTGAGTTACTGGGACAGGGAAGGGTGTTGAGCAGATAGGAAAGAAAACATCCCCAAAAAGTGGGTGGTTTTTTCTTCTCAATGAGGTTTTGACAGGACTCACAAACACCTCACCAAAGGTAGCTGACTACAAGCTGCTTATATTGATAAATACCCTAGATAGTAAAAGGCTAAATATCGCTGTATAGGTCCTTTGCACTAGCCCCGCTCACTCGTTTTCAGCCAACTAATTCCTATTTTAAAAATATGCCTCAGTCAGGAAACAAGAGCTGTAGCATTTTTATAACCCAGAGGAAGTCATCCTAGTCCTTCACCCACACTCAGTGAAGAGAGAAGGAATGCAGGGCAGGGTGTCTTTGCAGGTACACTCTCTGATCTTTTCTCCCATCTACTCTCTCTGCTTCTTGCGCCACTGCTGCTGGACCCCCACACTCATTTTACTTCATGGTTCTCATGCTGCTTGGCATTCCCCATTCCTTGCTGTTTGCCTCTTTCTCATGGCAGTCCTTTGCTGTTGCTTTTCAGTTTTTCACTTATCTTCAGCTGCTTAACTCTGCTTTGCTGAGTAGTTTATTAGTAAAAGGGTTTTCCTCCTAAAGCTGGAACCCAAATTTTTTTCCTGAATACAACCAATTTGGTCAATGTAAACAATAGAGAGTCTCCTGAAACTCTACGCTGTGGGGGGAGAAGGCAGAGGAAAGATTCTGGCTTTTTTCCCAATAACATAGGAAACATAAT
The DNA here is from genome assembly GCA_017589585.1 of Phylloscopus whistleri. Classification (NCBI taxonomy): domain Eukaryota; kingdom Metazoa; phylum Chordata; class Aves; order Passeriformes; family Phylloscopidae; genus Phylloscopus; species Phylloscopus whistleri. The sequence continues at coordinate 1,406,907 of JADMLD010000920.1, forward strand.
ATCCTCCTTCAGTAACCACAGCAAGGCTGCAAGCCTCTGGTGCTGGTTCAGCATGCAAGTGTAAATAAACACAATTTACAGAGTTACAGTACGGATATTATTGGGTAATCCGGGTAAATAGGATAACAAAATATTTATATTGTATGTTTATGGAACCCTGCAATATCCTTGGAAAAGTCCTTGGCCTGATTTTATTTTTTACATGCTCCAGTGGTGGCACACGCCTGGCAGTGCCACGTTTTCCGTGAGTGCTCCAAGCAGGGCTTGCTGGCAGCATCCACCTGTCCCACCCATGCCAGGGCATCAGGAACCAGGCTGAATCCCACTCCAGGCTGTGTAAACACAGCAGCTCCTCCCCTGCCTGCCACTACACCACTGGAGGTGTTAGGGTGGACACGACCCACGGAGTGACACGATGGAATCTCTTCAGCAGGCTCTTTATTCCTTTATACAGTTTTTACAAACCTCAAGGGCAACTTCTAACTGGTGAATAGCTTTCTTGTTAATTATTCTATTGGTTAGTAAAAAGTATTTTACTTGTCCATCAAATCTATCTATTCTGGGATTGTTTACCTATTTTCTTTACTGATTCTCATGAGACGAATCCCTTGTTATTACAGGTGCACTTATTTTTCACCCTCAGAATAGACTTTCGTGTTAAAGGAACTTTTCATTCTCAAAATAGCTTCATATGGGAACTTAGAGATTGTTTGTTAGCTGCACTTAGAAGAAATAACAGGCCAGCTTTTTTATCCTATTCCTACACCTCACCTCCTTGTGCTCTTACACATAGCTGCAAATCACTCTTCCAGCAGGGTAACTTGAGAGAGTACTGGAAAAATAATTTAAATCCCCCTTCTGGCTCAGCGACATTAATATGCCTTTGTTGGTTACTGTCCTGGGTGAGGATGTCGGTGACTCGGTGCCGCTGCTGGAGTTCCTTCCCGGGGTTCTGCAGGCTGCTGGGAAGGGTGCTGGGTGCTGGATGCCGGTGCCGGGGGGGAGGCAGCGGCAGGAGATGGCAGCAGAGAGCCCGGCACGGCCCGCGGGCTCTGCCTTCCACACCCCGCGGGTCTCCGTGCGCTGGGAATTCAAACCTCACACGGGAGACAATCCTTCCACACCCCGGGGGTTTCCATGCGCTGGGAATTCAAACCTCGCACGGGAGACAGTCCTTCCACACCCCGCGGGTTTCCATGCACTGGGAATTCAAACCTCGCACGGGAGACAGTCCTAAGTCCAGCAGCAGTGGAGCAAGAGATAGAGAGAGTCGATGGGAGAAAAGATCAGAGAGTGTACCTGCAAAGACACCCTGCCCTGCATTCCTTCTCTCTTCACTGAGTGTGGGTGAAGGACTAGGATGACTTCCTCTGGGTTATAAAAATGCTACAGCTCTTGTTTCCTGACTGAGGCATATTTTTAAAATAGGAATTAGTTGGCTGAAAACGAGTGAGCAGGGCTAGTGCAAAGGACCTATACAGCGATATTTAGCCTTTTACCATCTAGGGTATTTATCAATATAAGCAGCTTGTAGTCAGCTACCTTTGGTGAGGTGTTTGTGAGTCCTGTCAAAGCACAGCCTAGCTGTGAGGGAGTTCATTGCACCCAGGAAGAGCAAACCTAGGAGTTTTACTGCACTTGAACACGCACTTTGCTTCCTTTGTGAAGGCCATTACTTTGTGACATTGGGGTTCTGGACATGAGCACGATGTGGGAAACTTAACTGAAAGTTCTTTGGAAAGTGTTTCATGCCATCATAGTGCTCTGGCATCAAAGTACTCCAACAACAGTTTCACCTCAGTAACTGGCTCCTAAAGACACAGGCAGCCACCCCTGGAAGGATCCCAAGGCTCTTCTCTCTCCTGATCGTGTTGTGCGTTGGTGGTTTTTTTTTTTGTTGTTGTTTTTTTTTGTTTGTTTGTTTGTTTGGTTGTTTTTTTTTTTTTTGGTTGATTGGGGTTTTTTTTTTTTGTTTGTTTTTATCATTAAGAAAGAGAGAAACTGTAGGAATGGCAGGAGTGGATCCTTCAGCAAGTGAAAAGTCCTGGCACATGCCAGAGCTGTGCAGGGAATTGGACAAAAGGAAGCTCCTAGAACATGGCAAGAGGCACCCTGCAGATTTGTGACCCTGCTGTCAGCTCTGCAGGGGGGTGAGAAATGGATTTGCAGAGGATTCTCAAAGCCTGGCAGAAGGCTTACATAGTTTTGTACATCTGTGTGCAAACTCTGAGATGAGGTGTGCTGACTTAGAGAGGCCATGGAATGGGACAGACATTGTTGAGAGAGAAATGGAACTGGAAACAAGTTTCAAACGATGGCCTTGCAAACAGATCAGATATTTTGGAGAATTGGAACTGTGAAAGTTGCATTGTAGTAAGAACACATGGGATAAAACAATAGGTGATTGGTGTTAGAAGTATTAGCAGCATTGTGTAGCAAAAGCTGATAGGCTGAAAAGCATTTATAAAATATTGTAAACAAGAAATGACTTCTGATAGAATGGTGTTGAGTTTTACATCTCTTGTGTCTCGCCCTTCTATGAGATTGATAATGGAATAAAATCTTTAAAAACACCTCTTGGTTGCCCCATCTCTGTAGAGCTGGGTTTTTCCAACAAGGGGCAGCTCCAGGGCATGCCCTGAGCACTGAGGCAACTTCCACATTTCTTTGGTTTGACTCCTTAATGGTATTTTTGCTTACAAAAACATTACATTGTCCTGCTCTGGTAAGGAAGTCAGATGACTCCATCCCCATTTTAATTGTCCAGCAGCTGATAAAGCCTGACACACCAATCCTGTGCTTTGGGGAGTTCCTCTCTCTGGGATACATCCACTACTCTAGGAAGCACACAGGAGGTGTAGTTAGGTAGGTGCAGTTCTCACTCACACCTCAACCCACAGAGGGCTTGTGTCCATGTGTTTGTAGGTGGAAGCCCAGGAAAGGTCACTTGTCCAGTCTTCCCCCTGCTTCGGGTTTGAACACGTGCTCAGTGAACTTGGAAAAAGAAATCCTTTCATTCCCAAAGCACAAAAATGAAGACATAACTATGGAAGAATTACAAGGCATCTGTGGCGTGACCAGTTGTCTCCAAATTCCTGAATAATCATGTTTATGGGAAATTTGCTTTTCTTACATCAGCTCTGGGAGCAGCTGATATAACAGACAGATATCCCAAAGGGTGTGGATGATATTAGGAACTGGAAGGTTGCTGCAGTTAAATGAGTGCTTGTACTTCCTCACACAGAGTTGTAGGCCTGTGCTGTGCATTAATAGCATGAGGTTTCTGTCATTAGTGTGAGCTCTTACAGCTCTGAGAGCTGGGCTTGCAGCTGTGCTAATGAATGCTTTCATATGGGATTTAATGTAACAGGTAAAGAAAAAAGCTTTTCAGTCCTGGTCTGGAGTGCCACCCTGCTCTTGTTTCTGTACAAAAACACTGTGCCACCTCACACAAAAGGTTACCAAGATTGGTTTACTGCTATGGTTGGCTCCTAATGAGGGAGATTTTTCAGCAGTAATTTGAAGAATTGCCATGCAAGGGTTTACTGCATTTATCAGTCAGTGAGATTGGCCATTCTCCATGGATACAACACAGGGCAAAGAATTGGGACCAACCTAGCAAGAGACCAAATTTATTTCAGAGTGGCTGGAAAGCTCTGAGTGCTAAAGAGCAGTATCTGGAGCCTTGAGAACTTCTACCTCTACCCAAGGTCAGAGAAGATGAACATTAATCTGAAAAGCTCTGTAGAACTGTAAGTCCCACCCCCTGAATCATTTCCTCCAGACTTGTCAGAACTTTGAAACTGAAGGCTGCTTCTTCTCTGGAAGAAACAAAATATTTCCAGCTGTGTTAGTCCTCAGTCCTGACTTGGGTAAGGTAAGGTGAACATCACTATTTATCCCTGCATGATGTAGGTATGTGTTTTCTCTACAGAGCTGAACTTCCATAATGGAAAACAAAACCTGAGACTTTGTTTCCAGGCCACTTAACTGATTTTTCATTTTGATTCCATTCTGTGAGCCTACACACCCTCACACACATGCACAGACACCATCTCTCTCTTTTTATCCAGCTGTCACTGTCCAGTGTTGCAAGACACTGACTTTTGATTGCTGCTGAGGTCCACTCTTCCAGGTTTACTGTCTTTATTGATATGGTGTCACAGTCAACATAAATTGTCTCTTCTTTTGAGAAGATCCAGCATCAGAGGGTTAATTCTGTCAAGCATCATCCCTGTGAATTGGTAAGAGTGCAGCTTGTGCATGACAGGCTCCAGAGGTTTCTGTAAGATGCAGATGAGGTGAATATTCCAGTTAAGATAGTGCCTCATAAATTCTTTTTTAGCAAGTTGCCCCTTGGGAACTGCAACCCTATTTATGCTTGTACAGTCTTGTCATCGAGTATGAGGTCTGAAATCTAGTAAAAAAATTAGCCTAAAACTAATACCTCAAAGTCGTATGTGCAAAGTAATATAAAGTGAAGACATGCAAACCTTGTAGAAATCAACCTATTAATGCCAGGATAATTATCAATCCTTTCTGCAAGTCTTCCAGCAAGCACAGCTGTTTTTGTCTTTTTTTTTTTTTTTAATTACTATATTCAGTGATACTTTAATATCCTTGACTTGTCATTAAGTATCACATAAGGCACTGTTTGATTTATGAGGTTTTAAAAAGTCTTTATTAGTGGTATTGTAGGGGTTTCCCAATAAATGTAACAGCATGGTGCCTGGAATAAAAAAAACCAAACCTCATTCACACTCCCAGGTGAGAGTTACCAATACCTTTAACCATCAGATTGGGCAAAAGTGATGAATTCCTTTATGGAACAGGTGAATTGGGGGTCAAACCAATTAGCAGATAAGCTTTTATTTAAAGGGAGGTGTAAAGGTTCTTGTGAAAGAGAAGATAAAGCTTTTTCTGTCAGTCTGTTGGAGAGCAGTCCCCTCATTAGGAACGTGCTGCACTGAGGCTGGGCAGTGTGTGCTTCCAGTTCTGCTCCTGTTAACACAAAAAAGGATTTGTTTCTTGATGTGGCTCTGCCAGGCCAGTCACCACAGCCCTAAAAGGGGCTGAGTGTCACTGCAGCCTCGGGATCCTGGGAACTGCACACAGTAGGACTGAAAAAACAAGACACAGCAATGGTTGGAAGATTAGAGATAATCAGAGTATGGAGAGAAACACAAAATTCTTTTTATAAAAACCCCACAAACCTCATCTTGTAGGGAAGCATCCACTGAGGGGTGGTTATACACCTACAATCAATGAATGCTTCCTACGTAGGAAAGCATTTCTGAGAAAGGTACAAGGAGCAGAGCAGCAAAATCTCCTGGAGAAGCAGCTCACAATTTCCCACAGCATCTTGTAATGTGCTTTAGTTCAACTGATCTAGCTTGTTGCTTCTCAATGGATGTGCTTTGTTTACTTTAATTAGTTCCACACATTGTCAAGACAAATATAATTTTTAGCCTGGTTTCTACAAGTTACCTTGTCCAAAGGAGGACTTTGCTTGCTGTCTCCTGAGAACTTCTTCTTGACTTATTCTGAAAAGCATTTATAGGAAAGCTAAAAATACCTGCAAGGTAGTTAGCAAGAGAGTTTTAATTGTAATAAGAGCAACAACATATATAGAATTGAAAATTATCTCACACATTCAGGAGCCATGAAATCAAAACTTGGACAATCTACCTAAACCCCTCAGTTACCAGCCTAGAACACAAGTTCTAGTTTGCATGTCCTAATCCTCTTGAAAGGAGGGATTTAATAGCCTGTATAAGGGATTTAATAAGCTATATTCCAGCTCAGTGGTTTCAGAGTGACTTTCAAAGGGATTACATAGAAGAGCTGAACTATATTTAAGTGCTCCTAGGACCAGGTCACACACTTCACTTTACTTCTTGTGTTTCTTCAAAGAGCTCGATCAATACTCAGACTTCGACTTCTGGAAGCTCTTTCCAGGCTTGCTTATTATTATTATTATTATTATTATTATTATTATTATTATTATTATTATTCCTGGATAAAAGAGCTTGAGATGCAGAGGATAAAGTGCAACCATTAAGATGAAAACACAATACCTCCTGTATGTGGTTTAATTTCAATGTTTTACTTAACAGCCTGTCCCATCTGTTTTGTGTGGGCTCCTGCAGACTGTACCAGCTCATCCTCCCATTGAGTGACCCAGAACCAAGGATTTGTGCTCAGCCAGAACACGAACAAGACATTACACTGCTTTCACTATTCAGCAAATAACTATTTCAAAATTATTTCAGTTGCATCTGGATCTTTTTAGCCTTTTGCCATGGCAGAGGAAAACCATGCTATTTAAAATCACACCTGAGCTGTCTGTACAGCATCACTCATCTGTGCCTGACAAAGCAGGAGCATGGCCCAAAAAAGCAGGAATCCTTGCACAGCTCTTCCTGTGTCTACACTACATACTTCCAGCTCTTTTCTCTTCATCTAGGCTTTCTATTTCTATTATTATGGAGATGTAAAATTAATCAGATAAACAGTAACTTCCCAGTTCTGGAACGATTCTTGAATTATTCGAGAGACATTCCTTGATGCCAAGAGTTAGGGTACAATCACATTACATTTTATTTTATGTACATTTCCAGCATTTGTAGTTTTGGAGAAGAGGTTGAAGTTTACGTGCAGAATAATTTAAAAGTCAGGCAAATAAATCACTTATTTGAAGTCCTGGACTTCTAAAGCCATCTCAAGATTTTTCCAAGAAATACAACAAGGCCTTGGATGAAAGATGGCTTTTGGAAAAACTGTAGGGCTTTGCCAAAATGATTCCAAAGTCAACATATGATACACCAAAATTACACTTGTTTCATCTCTTTCTGCTGCAAAAAGGCCTCTTTCAAAAGTTTTTGTGGCTGTGCTGCACATCTCGAAGCTCAGCTCTCACCACAAGCATTGCATTGTACTCCTGTCATTCACTTGACCATCTATTCTAATCTTTGTTATATCAGCAGTTTTTGATGCTAATTAAAAGTAAACTTACATATCTCACAGTACTTACATTTCTGTTTTGATAGGACAGTAATTCACCCTTCTGCATGAATTAAATCTTGTCTGCCTGTGTTTTGTTTAATTTGTTTTTCTTCAGCTATTTGGTGAAACAGCCTTAAAGCAAGGTCTTGAAACATCATCATGAGATTTCATACTACAGGCTATAAAGATTATTTTCATAATTTGAGTAATCAATACCCCTATCTATTTGTCAGTTGAAATATTACGAGCAATTCACTCATACAGTTCTAACCAGAATAATGTGTTAAAAAAGTGATGAAATGAGGAAAAGCTCTTTCATTTCATCTAGGTTCATCACAAAATATTCTGACAGAAAACACAGCATCCTAAAAGCTGGCCCTGTTAAAGACTGAGGAATGAGAGGAGTTTGGTTCTTGTAATGCTGTGTGCACTTTTACCAAGGGCTCAGGGTGTGGTGAGAAAAGTGTGATGCTCCTCTTGCAGCAGGGACCCTGAGGTCTCTTCCCTGGCATGGTGAGATAGCTTGACAAGTTTAAGCAGCCAGATACTTCTCTCAAGCTCATGTGAGGGGAAATGACACAAGAAGTAAAAAAACAAACAACCAACCCAGGAAATGCTTTCCCAGAATGTGTCAGTGTTGGAAGGTGAATTTTATCTCCACTTGTTATCTTGTCTAAAGCTGACGTTCTCTCCTTTGATAAGGAAATGATACTTGCACTCTTTCACCTGGTCATTTCATCCAAACACTGCAGCAGCCAAACTGGAGCTGTGACTCTTAGGCATGATGAACAGGAAAGCAACACAGAGAAAAATCCTGTTGATGTGGTATAGGTGTGCTCTACAGATGCTCAAAGTTTAACGTGGATGCATTTTCAGGTTGTCCCCATCTCAAATTTTGCAGTCCAGAGCAGGTGCTCCTTTGGAAAGATAATAGAATATCAGAGTAAAGCTGTTTGCAAACCAGTCCTGTTACAAATAATTTAGGTTATTACAAGTTTGCCTCTATATGCAATTCATTACAAGCAGCACTTCTTACAAAGAAAACAGAATATTTAATTATGAACTAGTACCTCAGCCTGGCTGAAGGCTACACACATCACTGCTCCAGTGAACAAACAGCTTGTGCATGGAACAGGATTGTTGGTTTTCACCATTTTACACCTGAATTGTGTAGGAATCAGGATGAACACTGGACCATTTCAACATGGGAAGGGCCAGGAAAAGTGCCAGAAACAGTGCAGATCTAGAGACAGAAACAATGGGTGTGAACCAGCACCACCAATACCCAGCAGGAGAAATGACCATAACACCTGAAGCGACTCCTGAGATGTCACAGCAGATATTCACAGTGAACTAGGGAGAGAATCCAAGATGTACCTACTCTGATCTCCTTCAAGAAGGTTTTCTTATAAGGTATTGAAAGGTTAATGATACTTTACAGCAGAAACTGAGTTCTCTGTGCAATGGGACTTGCCATTGACGTGCTCTTTGACAGCTTAAGTTGTAGTAAAGCAAAGTGAAACAATGTATTACATCTTTGCATAAATTTCTTTCCTGTGCTTCTATCTCAATTAAGATTATTGAATATTGTTATAGATTTGTGGAAAAAAAAAAAGGCAAATTGCAAGCAAGTACCACTCAACTTTTCTAATGAAATACCTAATCTACTAATTCTAAAAGGCTGTATGAAAGGAATGATTCTTCTCACAATTACTCCTCAATCTGGTTTGGAAAAGAAGAGATAACTGTCCAAAGGTGTGGATTACTTTTCAGCCCATTGTGCTCCTATGTGCTGCCACTCCCACTGACCACAGAGAGTCTGACAAACTCTGTGCTACCTCTGCTGGCTGCCTTCAAATTCACATTTAAAAATCAGTTTCACAAGATTTTTATAAAATTTGTTGCAAGTTTGCAATACTTGTAGTAATATCCTAGCTCTGCAGCACCCTTTTTGTTCCTTATACTTAGAATCTACAGAATATTTTTGCTATCAAAATATAAAAAGGAAATTACAAAAAGGACTACTTTCATAATTCTGTTTTGGCTGATTCTGTATTCCTGTTATTACTTGCTATGCTGATTTTTTATAACACCTCCATCCCACATTATAAGTGATGAGAGACTGGAATTTAAATCTTTCCTGACTTTCTTTTGTCATTTGGTTCCATTTTAGTTATGCTTAAATACTTCTAAATCCCAATCAGAAACCAATTTTTTTTAACAGAAAGACATGTTAATGTCAATGAGCTTTATACCAAACATATCATATTAAAAAAGCAATTAGAGAACTAATGGTTTTGCTCTATTTTTTAAGTTAAATGTCAAGTAATTTTTAGCTGATTTAAAAATTCTAGTGTTGCACCAGTGCCATGGGTTCCTGTTTGCTTCAGGCAGTTGTAAACCCATGCTTTTAAAGAAAAAAACACCCCACTGAGTTCCTAACACCAAATCCACAGACCACGTTGGAATAGACTTTGGACAAAGGCCTTGTCATTTGAGAAGTTCTATTATAAAGTATTTTATCTGCTGACATAATTCAGATGTTAAAGAGACTGCAGCCTGAGCAGGCTGACCTTGTTTGTTGGCAAAGCCTGAGAAGAATTGCCTTAAAGAGCAAAGGTGGGAGTGTCTCATGCCTCTGCCTCACTTCTTGCAGAAGACTGGAAAGTGGACCTTGGTAATAGGAAACAGGCTGGCCAACATCCAACTCATTCCTTCTATTTTTCATGTGTTTGATGTACAATTTAAATACAACTTCCTCCCCTTTTGGAAAGGCTCAGTAGGACAATGTGTGTATGCACATATTCCAAATCACTCCTCAGAACTATTTCCCAACAACGTCTGACACAGACGTGTGTCAACCAGCAAGAAAATATCAGTGAACAAGCTTCCAACACTAATAAAAAAGGTCAGGGTTCACCTCACACCTACCCAGAGCAGCCACAAACCTCAGACACAGCTGGTGTGTGTGCACAGGTGGTGCACTGTGACTGCCATCCCTGCCTCACTCTGCAGGGTCCTGAAAGCATCCTTGGAAAGAAATCCTACTTCAGACTAGTACAGAGGACTGAGTAGTGAGAGCAGAAACAGCTCAGTCATCTTGCAGACGAGCTGGAAATAGTTTCCAGTTCCAGTTCATTTAGGTCTCTGTGGTGGTTTTTTTTTTTGTGTGTGTGTTTTTTTTTTTTTTTTTTTTTTTTTTTTTTTTTGTCCAGCATCTTAAGGAACTGGGTTGTTTCCTTTTAAAAGCAAACTGGTGCTTTCTTTTTTTCTCCCCCCACTGCCCTCAATCTGGTCAGTGCCTCCGACTGATTTTGACACAGAATTTGTTGCAGACATTAGCTTATAGCCATGGATGCTGTGCTGTATATCAGAATACAGATGGTTTGGGTGCTTCAGTGGCTGGTAGAAGCTCTAATGACTAAACCATGGGTTTTGTTGCCTTTTGGGATTTTAAAGCTTAAACACTTGTTTCCAAAATTACTTGCAGCTAGAATTCCTGGTGACGGTTACAACCCTGGGGCAATTCCGTGCACCAGGAAACCTCTGGTTGAAGAGATGGATATGTGACAAGCAAATCACTCCCTTGCTCTGCAAATACAGTTTCATGCCAGTCACTTTAATACAATAGTATGTAGGTGGCATTTGGCTTACAAGGGTCTAATCTCTAAGGAAATAATTTTCTGTGTAGGTGCACAGCCTCCTATAAATATTGGAAACTACACAAAGTATTTGTGTTATCGCTGCCTTCTGCTGGGTATGCTGTTGGGTATGCAAAAACAATTCTTTCCAGTTCAAACACATTATTCAGCCTGGATCTCCTTCACCTTTTCACAGCCAAGAAAGGGCCTTTCAAGCCTTTTGCAGCAGTGAAGCATTAACCTACTTCAGTAGTTTAAAATGGCCACAGAGTTGGGTCTCTGAATCTTTCCAAGCAGTTTTGTTGCATAAGAGCCAAAGTGAACCGTTGGGAGCCCAAAGAACCCTTTTTTTCTGTCTGCAAAGTGTCTGACACAATGGGCTTGTCCACATTGGTGATTCCATATATTTCAGTAAAATAAATGCTAGAGTCAATGCAATTTTGAGAACAGCAGAGTTCCATTAGCATAAAAGCAGCTGCAAAATCAGATTCTAATTCTGCCAAAAGTGCAGTGAAGACATCACATGAGAGACTGGGATTAAGAGTCTTCTGAAAACAGAGCTATTACTCTGGGTTTTGGAGTAATTCTCTGACTGATGGGAGCCTTAGGACAAGTTATCTGCCTTACAAAAGACACTAGTAGCCTCCACAAAATATTGTGAGGGAAAAACTCACTCAAGAGTCTAAATTCGTCACCTGAAGGTTGACTTGATTGCTTAGCAACATAAACTGAATTCCTCTTGCCAGATTTCTCACAGTTATATATTTCAACAACAGCATCAAAGTAATCTCAGAGAAGAGCATTCATTTTGGGATTGTAGCAATCCTGCGATCAGAGCTTTCACAGCTTGCCAACACACACGTTGCCTTGTTGAGCCTTGCTGTGCAATTAGAAGGTGCCATTTCAAACACTGAAGAAACAAGCCTGATGGTAACAGTGGTGCAATTATGGCTGAGAACTCAAATTGTTAGAACATGATAGACCAGGCTTCACAATTATTAAAGTAATTAAAAAAGGCCTTTGGTCAGCTGGCAGCAGCAGAGCTGCTAGGGTGGGTGAAGAAGACAGAGGCCTTGAAACAAGAGATGCTGCTGCATGTTTCAGACTCCAGCCTGATTTTGAGGCCAAAGACTCATTTACAGCAGGAGCTGTGCATGGCTGGATTCCAAAGAGTTGCAGGTACTGTTGTGTTGCATTGTGTTCTAAGATGTTTGCTGTATTTCATAATAATGGTTTGTTCCTTACTCCCCTTTCCCAAAAAATTCAATGTCCCAGGTTTAATCCCACCTCTCTTTCCTGTCAATCCTCCCACATTCCTCCTCTGGGCCCTGCCTGTCACTGGATCGCTCCTCCTGGCTTCTAGAAAGTTTGGGGAAGGGTGTCGAGTGATAGGGCAGGAGCAGAGGAAGTTCCCCCATTGGTGTTCTCATTGGTTTCTCTAAAAGTCCCTTTAGCCCTAGCACACTCCCACTTTGTTCCTCATTGGGTAATGGCTTTTTCCCTCCCTCAGTGTTGTCTGGGTTTTTGCTGTTCTCCTCTCTCTCTTTAAGAAGTTTTCTAAAGTTCTATTTCAGCCTTCCGTGTTTACCTTTTGCAATGGAGTCAGACACGATTTTACATCAACAACTTCTCTTGTTAATTGTAACCATCTAATCATGTTTACATTCTTCTCATAAGGAGGAGACTGCTGATGGACTGTTGGGTTGACCAGCGTGGTTGAAGAGGAAAATTTTCTTCCTCCAATCCGTGGTCACTGCTGGAATTCGATGAATGTTGAGGTTTGCAAATAAACCTCCTCTTTTCTGCCTTGGACACCTCAGCATGTAGGTGTCATTTCTTTGTGTCGTGTGCCACACCTCAGCACATCCCATGTTTATAAGTCACTGTCTCCCCTTTTTCACTGCTCTGCTGGAGCAGCTCCCCTGAGGCTCAGAGGCCCCAGCAGGGACTGAATAAAGTCTTGGGCTTTGCCCTCCAGCTGAGTCAGACTCCTTCCTCCGCCACTGTCGTGGTCCTCTCCCGTGACAAGGGGAAAGTCCCCTCAGCTGCCCCTCTGGTTCCCAGGATCTGGAGGAGTGTCCCCCACTTGTCTGTGGTGTCAGGCTAGCCTGGGTGTGTCACAGTTGATATGTGGTAGTTGAGACGGACACTGCACTTGAGGTATATCATTAAAATCATCAGAAGGCTTCAAGCATCAGCACCTTGTTATTCAAAACTCTCCCATACCTTTTCTCTGTATCTCCCAAGGGCAGCTCCACACAGCTCTGGCTCTTTCTCTCTATCTTCTCCAGTTCTGGCTCACTCCTTCCTGTCCCTATCCCAACCACCTCACCCTGTCTGTCCCTCATACAACATCTCCCCTTTTCTGTCCCTCACACAACCTCCTGTCCCAAGCTCTGCACAGCACAGCCAGCAGACTCCAACTGACTCCTACCAGCTCACTCACTCTTTATCACACCCATGGCTGTGAGGGCAAGGCTGTTTCCACTCTAGGATAGTCAACACAGCTGTAACAGATCAGGGGGAAGACTGCCTTCAGCAGCATCTCCTTTTGTCTCCCCACATGGGTGGACGGACACACTGCTCTGTGAGGGACACTGTTGGATACACCCTGCTCACTCTTTCTCTCTACAACAAAAGCATCAAGTGATAATACTGGACCTGGTGTGCATTGTCTCATCCTAATGAGGACATTGGCATAAAGAGAAAGGAATGCTATCGTCCCTATATCATCCACCTTTCCCTGATTCACTGTATGGCCTTATTCCTGAACCCCTCTTTTCATTTTTCTTTGTATCAGAACAAAGTCAGAACCTTTAGAAAGAATGCTAAACCAAAAACCACGGGTAATTTCTCAAATTTGATCACAGGTACTCTGTCCTTACATACAGCTGTATTAAACTAGATTTGTGTCCACTGAAAATACTTTGCAAAGCATGGTCCATCTCTTAGAATGAGAGAAGCTGTCAGAAACCTGCCCTGCAGCTGCAGTGAAGCCCTTTGGGCACACTTGGGCGGATGTTGTGATGCTGCTCGGGTGGTGAAAGGCATGAGATCATGGGAGTCCCCCTGAGGTAGCCTGGTGTGATGGAACAAAGCATGCCTTATTGTGTTTTGGTGCTCAGATGAACCACACAATTATCAAATTAACACTTCTTTCGCTTTGTTTTATTGAACCTAAGTCATACCGTATTTTACAGTTCCCCAGGACTTGAGCTACTGTGGCTTAAGAGCAAATTATGGAACAGTATTTTAATGAAATTCTATGTTGGCGAAGAAAATGTAACCTGGTTTTGCCAGTTACAGGATTTGTAGGTTAAACAGAGTTTCATTAGTTCAGTGTACAAAGTCAGCACGATTGTTGAGATAATTTAAGGATTCAGTGTGTAGAGAACTAAAAAAAAAAATGTTTCTTGGGCAGTGTGGTGGCATCCTTATGCTTTTCTTTTCCTTTCTACATGAAACCATTGGGTCCCTTACAGCAAACCTGAAAATGGATTAAAACCTAAAAATTGATTAAAAACTAAAAATACAGTGGATAGCAGAATCAAAAGCAAAACTCTAGAAAAACTCCTTAAAATTAGGAATGATAATAATCATTATGAAACCTAAAATTGTTAAATACATTAACAAAACTGTATGTCATACTTCTGTTTTTTACTAAGATATGTAGCTGGAAAGGCTGAATTAACAGGTTAAAACCAGCAACAGCTGTAAAATTCTCTATAGCTAAAAACAACTGGTTTTAGTAGCACATCTCAGCTCTGCTATGAAATTCATGGCCTTGTAGTGAAGACAGACTTAAAGAAGGCATCCTTTTTGTCCCTATCATACCAAATCACTTTTAGCTGCTACTGGGGGCCTTGCTTAGCTGGAAATATTATATATACATATATATTTTTATATACATAGTGTAAAGTATTATATTTTAATATATATAGTGTAATGTGCTGTAAAGTTTACCCCAAGATTTTAATTTATATTTAGACACCTCACCTTATTTAAGTCACAAGTTTTGTTGTCAAGAGAAGAAGGTATAACTTTACAGACAATATATGAGTTTGTATTCTTTTGGTAGTGAGAAAGTAGAAAATCCATTTTCTGAAATACTTTGTTAATGCACAGGTATTTTGGTTTTGTGCCTGGGTAATCTTATTAAGCAGAATGAAAAATGTTTCTAGAAAACATGGCCCACTGACATGTGGCAAAGCATTGTGCACACTTTACACACACTTTACAAAATTGGGATTAATAGCTACTTCCCTAACACTGCTGAAGAAGTCATTGTCACTGTCCAAAGGCCAGGAGCTGTGCTCTCCTCATTTGTGCCATTTAGACCCTTTTTTCCAAGTGTGATTTCTCCAAGGATTAGTTTTCTACTTGCAGTTATACAGGAGAAATCACTTAGACTTCCCAATAAATGCTAATTATCATGATTCTGAGGCAAACACTGGAACTAAAGAGAGTAAATTCTCAGCTGATGTGAACCTTTGGAGCTTTGTTGTCATCAGCTGAAGTTCTGGTCCTGAATCAAGAGAGGAAGTGACTTTATATGGATGTGTTCTACTTCTCCAATATTTGCAAATCAGGAAATACTTCCTTGGTGTGTATAAGCCCCATGAATATTAATTATCTAGATATTTTAAATCTGTAAACCCCAGCAGTGGAACAGGGGGCTGCAGTGCCAGTCCTCGTGCCTATAAACCCCTCTGACCCTTCACTGTCCCTCCCTTCATGGCTGGGTCAGTGGCACACTCCACCAGAGAAGCTTTACCCCTTCCCAGTGTGCAGCCCAGAAAGACTTTTAGCTACAAAATTTTTAAAGTTATCAAAAATGTTGGCTTAGCAAAGATTTTATCAGCTTTGCCCTAATTGCTAGAAGGGAATAACCAGTGATAAAAAATCATGTGCCTTATTAATATATAAATAAATTATGATAGCAGTCTTTCTGTCTCCAGGAGGTTGGCTGAAAAATGGCTTGTCATGGTTGGGTGGCATTTACTTTTCTATCTGTCAATATTTGGAGGATTTTATTACTTTGCAGTGCCAAGTTTAAAATGGCTAATGGAAATACTAAAATGGAATTAATCTTAACTAAATAAAACTGGTTCTCCATGTGTTATTCCCTTGACAATAACTTAATGTGCTTTCTGAAACAAAGCTATGGTGGAAAAATGGGTTATATTGAAATTTATATGTTGTTCCACTTGTTGATCCACTGACTTACCAAATGTTTTACTTTTGGAAATCACCATGAACACAGTGGCAGCTAATTGCCCTTGTCAGGAGCTGCCACAGGTCACTACTGCAGAGTTTGGCCAGCCTAACAGGGGTGGCCTAACATGGAAATTACACACACCTCTGCCTGGAGCTGCAGTGTTTAACAAAACCACAGGTGTCAACAGAAGAGCTGTGCCAAAAAAGAACCCTCTTGCCAAGTCAGCTCTGCTGCCTGCAGTGACAGCACCATTTTGTCATCTGTGGGCTGGATACAGCCTGCAGCTTCTGAGGGGCACTCCATCATACCTGGAATAGTTCAGAGACATAAATAACAAGAATATTTCTAGTCTATTCATTCAAGAATCATAGAAAAAGTTAATTAATCTCCCTTTATACTTTGCACTGAACCTTTTTTAAACTTTATATACCGACTCCTATCTTTTCCAGAAGAGTTTAAAGAGTTACTTTCAATGAAGAAATGCACACTTACACTTTGGAAAGCAGGAAACAGAAGACCCAGGAAATGAAACACAACTCTGAAAACAGCACAAGCATGAACTGCTGAAAGAGAGTTGAACTGAAGAACCAGCAAGGCACCAGAAGCTGAGAAACACAAAAAATGATCTCATTGTCAAAGCAGCAACCACTCCAGCCAAGATTTGGGAGCTGTGGGAGGTAGGCAGAGATGCCTCAGGTGCTGACAGGAGAGCTCCTGTTCCGTGCACACTCAGGGGAGCAGCTCCAGTGCATCACAGTTGTTACCAGCAAAGCTCTCTTGCAGTGGTGAGCACAGATTTTAAAGTAGTATCCAAGGCAGAAACAAGACACACTAGTAATGTACACAAAACTTGGAGATGACAACAACCTTTCCATTTAAGGCACTGCAGGTGTTTCACTGTCGCAGTCGATATATGGCAATCAAAATGGACACTGCACTTGAGGTGCTTCATTAAAATCATCAGAAGGCTTCAAGCATCAGTACCTTGTTATTCAAGAGTCTCCCATACCTTTTCTCTGTATCTCCCAAGAGCAGCTCCACACAGCTCTGGCTCTCTTTCTTCTCCAATTCTGGCTCACTCCTTCCTGTCCCTGACATGACCACCTAACCCTGTCTGTCCTACACACAACATCTCACCTTTTCTGTCCCTTGCACAACCTCCTGTCCCAAGCTCTTAGCATAGCCAGCAGACTCCAACTGACTCCTACCAGCTCACTCACTCTTTATCACACCCATGGCTGTGAGGGCAAGGCTGTTTCCACTCTAGGATAATTAACACAGCTGTAACATATCAGGGAGGAGACTGCCTTCAGCAGCATCTCCTTTTGTCTCACCACATTTCACAACTACACTGAGAGGAAAAGGAATGGCAAGAAACTATGGCACAAATGTTTTGAGTTCACCCACCTTGCTCTTGGATTGCATTGGCCACACACTTAATCACAATTTCCTTGACATTTATTTCCTACCTACAAATTCCACGTTGGACAAGTGGCAGCTCTGTCATTAAGCTGAGCTGAGCTCACACTCCTAGTACAAACACACAGGTATGGGAGTTTTTTGCACCTTGGAAAGATTCATGACAATTCCTCCTTCCCTTCCAACAGCCTTTGTGAAGTCTCATTCACTCCTTCATTTTCATCTTTTAAGATGTCACTCTCAGCATGTCTGGGTCTTACCTATCACTGCAGGGAGCCTCTGCCAACTATGCAGGTACATCATCAGTCCACAAGAGATGGATGTGACCCACTTATTTCTAATTTCCTACAGAGTATCACCCATGACATCCGGGTCACTGGGAAGGAATGCAGTAGAGACTGAAAGGCAGAGTTTCTGAGAGCCATGCCCCACCTTCTTGGCTTCAAATGCCTCAACTTGTCCAAGGTCCTTTATCACTCACTGGTAAGACTGCCATTAAGACAAATTGTCACTTTTTCTCCTATTTTATGTCCACAGAGCTGTGCTGCCTTCTGCCATCACCATCTTCAATGGAACTTCTCCACTCTTCCCTTAAAATTTTCCCTGAGCACCAGAGCCCAGCTGACAGACACACTGGAGGGATTCAAGCACTGTATCTCATTCCAAAAGAGATGAAAGAAGAAGGCTGGAGCTGACTCACTGTGAGATAGCACAGCATTTTTTCTCTTGGGACAGTCGTGCTGCCCATACATTACATCACATCAGAACAAGGCAAAGTCATCAGCTCAGTCAGTGCTCCAGAGCATGAAACAATCCTGAACCATGTGGATTTCAAATTGCAGCAAATACCAGTGGTGACTTTGAGGACTACAGCCCAAGACATCAATTTAACTATGGTAAAAAGATCATGGATGCAAAGAGTCAAGATTCTTACCTGTAACCAGAAGCCTTGAAACTTTTAATGCCAATTCACTTGGTAAGGATAATAAGATAACACAATCCTTAACCTAATTCTACTTTATAATTTCTTGCAAAAATATGCAACTCATGGACCAAATTATCTTTTTAGCAATAAAAGTTCTTCTGACCAGTCTCATTGGCAGCAGCATAGCATTAGCTGGGTAATCTAAGCCAGAGGGGACTCAGTAATGCCACAGCAGTCTTGATCTTCATCCCAACTTCTTTTAGAATTGATATGCAAAAGATTCCATCTGCACTGTCCCATGTAAAACTCAACATTCAAGAGCACAAAACACAACTGCTCAGAAATTATACAAATTCACTTGACCTCTGAATTAAATGCAAGAATTGGTGTTGGGTTTTGTCCCTCTTCCTTGAGCGTTTCCTGGCAGCATCAGCTCCCCCTGTCACTCAGTTTTCAGGGATATTTCGTTGTTAGTCTACATGCAGAAACACTTTCTCTTAAGAGACATCTAAAACTGAAGGTTATCTCTAGAATTATAGGTGTAGCTTTAAGGATAAAGTCATGAATCCTGGCCCTTACCTCTAGGACCCAGGACAGACACATTGCCAAAAATGTCATGGCATATAATGTTATACAACTCACAAGTAAATGGCATAAAGATATTGTCATGGCAAGAAATACAAAGATCTTTAACAAGTTAACATGGAGCCATGCCTCTTCCAGTCTGCAGATACAAACTAAAGAAGTTACAGGAGTCTTAAGCCCACAGAAAAATTCATACACAGGGTGTGGCCTTGCATTCCAGAATGATTTTTCCACAAACTGATGAAAAACATGTTGACAGCAACTATTTGTAATCCATCAGTAAATCAATTTTTCCCTCTAGACTCCTGGGTTGTAATGAACTTGTTCATTCTGAGTGCTCTGATCTTACAGATTGAAACATGAATCTTGTTGTTGTTGTTGTTGTGGTATGGCTTACGTAGAGGGAAGTATAGTTTTGTGGGAACTGGCTATATCCATATTAAAAAAAAAAAAAAAGAAAAAATATTTTAGTCCCTGCTCAGCCTGGAGTTTGCTGTCTATCAGGTTGTGGTTGAAGCAGCTCTTAAATCTGGGGGTTTTATATAGGCTCTTCAAATCATAAACATACTACCACGATTTCTTTTAAAAATATTCTGTGGAGGAGGTTTTCATTTTGATGGGACAGCATCACCCCTGCTGAATTTGTTTTGCTGAATGTATTGCACTGAACTGTAGACCTTTAAATTGATTTCTCTTCACTTTAATAAAATTCTCTGATGTTAAAATGACTTTATTACATTTATGTATTTGTTGGGCAGGTAAGATCAATATTTAAGGTAGAACCTGTAAAAGTTGGTGAGTCTGCTCCTGGAATTTAAAGGATTAGCTGCACATGAAAGTCCATGTTGCTGCTTTATGGGGTGGCCTGTGGCTCATGCATTCCTTCTTCTTGCAGAAACCGTTCCAAATATTTTTTGGATACTCAAGTACTATGAAGGTGATTTAATGATGTTGGTATTTCCAGGGGATTTGACTCTCTGCAGCTCGTAGCCTGGAACATTTCCTAACCTGTCATTATAAAACTCCAAGTCTCCCTCCCTCCCATCACCACGGAGGAGAGGTGCTGACAGCAGCTCATTGTCATTCCCAAGTGCTTTTCCCATCCCCACAGGTGCTGCTTATGTGGTTCCATTATCAACTCATCCTTATTCTTCTCCTTGCTTTGCTGTCAAATCCAGGATCTCATCACTGACACTGATGAGTGATCTCCTTATTTGCCCAGCCATTCCCTGGCAGGTCCGATGCTGCTGCACTTGCTCCTGACAGACTGAGGCAGGGAAACTGGCTCATGCCCTTGGGAATTCCTCAGCTTTTTCTTCTGCTTATGGACTTGCAAGCAATTCCATTGTGTGCTGCTCTCTTCTCTGCTGTGCCACAGTTTTTTTGTTTGTTTTTTTTTTTTTTTTAACTTCTGGAGAGTTATCATCCCAGCCAAGAAAATGGCAGGTGAACTTCACCTCCCAAATATCCCAACATTTTGTGGGGTTGGAAGGGAGATGAGGAAGCAGTGAGCAGAGGGCCAAGGGAAGGACAAGAGGGCAATAAGTGGGATTCTGTGGCAATCTCTTTCAGCCTGATGCAGTGCCTGAATCAGAGAGTATCTGAACCAGAAAGAGATTTCTGTTCCACCTGAAACAGGATCCACTGTGGTAAAAATCTCCACAAACTCTTCAGAAACTGAGCAATGGCTGAAGATAAGCAGTGGCCATGGGGTGTTTGCCTTACAAAACAATTTCAGGAAGTAGTTGAAAATGTCATTGATGTTATTTTATACTGGTATTTCATTTTTATACACCAGAGCAGATAAAGACTGTGACAGAAACCAGCTCCTGGATTAGGGTACCTCAAGAAAGGCTTAGTCTGACAAAGTGGTGAGTGCCCTAAAATGCAGTTCTATTGCAACTGAGGCTGGGACATGACCACAGAAACTTTTTTTCTTTTAAAGTTGCTCTTTTGCATCAATTCCTTCAGCTATCACTTTTACCTCAGACAAGTGATTTCCTACAAGGAAAGATTTTGCAGTTTCACACGTGAATGTGGTGAAAGGCTGCCAGTGCCTCTGAGAGAAGCACAAAAGTGAAGAAGGGCACAGAGGAACACATTTCCCTGTGGTTCTTCCAGGCCTACACTGCTGCAAAGCTGCAACACCTAATTTGCACCAACAAATATTGCAGTGCTTGAACTGGTAGGAGCCATTAGATTTTCCTGATTTAAATATACAGGAGTTCATAAAGGACTAGGCAGTAAGTCTGCCTCATCATAACATTGATCTGATCTTTCCAATGCTCTCATTCACACTGAGTTCAGAAAGTGGCATTGCAGACATTATATCACTACATTTGCATGTCTAACAAATATTACTTTCATGTGTGTCATCAAAATCTGTCACTTTTGATAAAGATACTATAAATCTTCTATGTGCTTAGTCAGTTTTTCAGTTCATCACCAAGTGGGGTACTAAGAGATCTGGAATGTTCCACAGTTAAAATAAATTCTGAGACATAAACTACATAAAATTGAACACAGAGAGTGAAAAAAAAAGCAATTTTAACACGAGAACGAGGTGCCTCACATGCCCAAAGTTTATTGCCAGGAGCTTTTTCTGAAAGGCAGCCCAGATACCTGGAGAATCATATATAATGTTGAATTATCCTTAGCCATCTTGCTTTGTTTACACACTTCAGATGTTGCTGTTGAACTCTCCCCCAGGCACGAAAGATGTTGAAATTTTACCAAAGGCAAAAGCAATATGTGTGCAGTTTGCAAAATGATTTAATTACTGTGCAGTTGCTTGGCAAGAGGGATGCTGAAAGCCACACAACTAAGTTGCAATCAGTGGTGTGCACGTGCAAGATTACATTTTAAGGGAAGGAAAATAAAAAATTGTTGTTTGCAAATACAAGACATGAAAAATGACCAGAGCAGTGAAAGCTGAGGCCAGGATTTCTGAAGATATTTAGGTAACAAATTGGTCATATATGGCCAAGACCAACTTTCTATCAAGTTCTAAATTACTATATTTTGTTTCATTACCTTTTTAATGCCCTGATTCTTGTAGTAAAATAACTTATTAGTTTTGCTTGCTTTCCCCTCTTCCTTTAGACTGAGAAACAAATTTCAGATTTTCTGATTTACAGTAAATAGTGGGGAGGAGGATGATTGTGAGGATTTTGTTGCTGCAAAACTGGCACATCAGTTATTTGGGAAGGTATTTGCTCATCTCATCAGCTATCTTGTGTACTAATTAAACTGATGGATTATTAGCCAGGGAGAAATCTTCAAAGCTGTTTTTGGAATGCTGGAGGCACTTTGCAGAATAAAAACTGCAAACAGCTTGATGGTTTACAGGAAATAATTAAATGCACAAGTGATGTTACAGCAGTGCCCGTGGGTGATTACAAAGGCTCTTCCCCCTCCCACCACAATCAGGCCTGTTAATGGCATTGCACTGAGTAACCCTTGAACATTCACCTTTAATATGCTGCTGGCTTGTTCTTTGGAGAAGTTTATCCTTTATTGACGTTTTTATTTGCTTTGCATGTTTTATTTTTGTTTACCTTGCATGCAGTGTGGACAGCTGAGCATTGCTCACAGAGTCACCTGCCGAGTCACTCGTGCAATGTGCACATAAACAACAACCACACTCTCCAATATTGCATTAAAAAAACCCAAAACCTTGGAAAAGCCTGATTAAACCTGAAAAGGGAAATCCTACCCAGCATGTTACTTCTATCCAAGCAAGTGTACAAACACTCCGATCCCATGACGATAAAAGCTGTGAAAATATTTAGTAAATCAGAACTCAATGCAAGTGTCTGTGACAGTGGGTGCCTGCATATTCTGGCAAGATATAATTAATTAAACAATTTAATCTTTATCAGTTTATCAAATTTTTACCAAAGGGTGACCCATTCAGTACAGGTGCCATAAAATCACCTTCACATTTTCAACTTTCCACTGGAAAAACAGGAAAATTTGCGAAACAGAGAAGTCAGGAAAATTTGCTAAACTGTGGTTCTGCTATCAGTCCTCCTCAGAGTAAAACTAAATGGCACAGGCTTATCTGTTAGTAGGTGTGTATGGACCAGAAGCTGTAATGGTGTGAGAAATTATGTGCAAGGAGGCTGACTACTAGTTCAGATGGATCAACTTCATGTTCTCAGCTAAGAACAAAGCAGAAGTTTAGTTAGTGCTGGCAGCTGAGTTGGAGCTGTTTATTCTCCAAAATGAATTTGAGCCAAGTATTTGATGGTATTCAGCAGTTTACTCTGATTTTTCCAGTCTTGTTTATGAATAATGGCAGGACTCCAGTTTTTATGAATTAAAAAAAAAACAAAACATAAAAGTGGCTAAATTGGATTCTATCTGCCATTTGGTAGAAATACAAAGATGATGTGAATGCTATTAATGGATTTTAAGTTTGACATGTTGGGCCTTGTTAGCAAATCCCACCCATCTAAAATATTCTTCTTAATCACATCACTAGCATGCAGAACCTCCATGTAAATGATCACTCTTTCAGGAACTTACCATATTTCAGAGGAAAATTTGGCAGAAGAATAGGTACTGCAGGGTGGTTTTTTTCACTACTGTGATCCTTGTAAAGAATAAAGCTTACTGAAAGCTGTTCCCTCTGTTAAGATGTTAGGTCACAGCTCTTTCTAATGTCAAAACAAAAGTAAAACATAAGAAGTCCTCTACCCAAAACCTAAACCCATAATTTAGCACATTTCTGAAGTTTCCTCTGTAAGTGTGTTGTGTGACTTTGGATTCCTTAACCTACCCAGTTTGTCTGATATCCCATAGGAGTCTCAGCATCCCCAGGGTCAGGTTCCTTCTTCTTCCTAGCAGAGTGACTGTGGAAATGGAGAATTGTGTTACTTGCATTGTCCAGCATCACTTCTCCAAGCTGGGACTTCCCATCTGTGGACTGATTTTTTCTTGTTGCTCACCTCCGATTCACTCAGCTACATACATGCCCCCAAACAAATTTTGTACTATTAAAGTGCCTTCCAGAATGAGAAACACTTAGCTCCAAGAACATTGAAAGCAGAGTTTCTCACAGAAGTCACTGTGAGTGAGACATTTGCTGCTGCTCTGTCTGTAAACAAGCAGGTCTTTCACCTCTATCCCATCCATTAATCACAAAGGAGTGGTCACATTCACAGGAGCCTGCATGCTCCTCCCTAATCCCACAGTGGTTCATGATAATTCCAGCTCTCAAAGCAGATGTGATGAAGCTCTTGGATCTCTTGACTCATTAATACTGATTTTACCCATGAGGAAATGCCAGCATGTGGCCAAACAAGGCTACAGTACTACATGAAATTCACTTTCCACTGTGCAGGGGTAGAAAGTACTGAGGAATGAAGGAAACCCCAAAAATTTCTGCTTACTGGTGTCTGAGCAACTTTACCTACTATGTAGGCCTTCCTGCCAGAAAGTTAGAGGCCTGCCTGGGTGCTTTACCTGAGAAAAAGCAAACTGCATATCTCAGAGAAACAAACAGTTGTGATTACACTGGCAATGCCCCCAGAGGAGACAGAGTGTGTCTGGCAGAACTGATGCCTTGGGAAGAGAGACTGGACAGAGATGCTGGAATAGAGACTGAACAGAGCTAGGGAATAAAGTAGATATTTATTAAAAGGCCTTTAAAGACACACCTTGGGCCCGACAGGGCCTGACCAGGGCTGCACCCAAGGTGGACCCAAAATGGTCACAAAATGGACCACAGGTCATGAGGTCTCACACTTTTATAAGTTTTGGTCCATTTGCACATTGGGGTTTAATTGTCCAATTACAGCTCCAGGTTGTGAGGTCCCATCCTTCTTGTTCCTCCCTCCAGCCACCCTTGTTTGTGCTTTTGGGCCTGAAAGTTGTCCTTGGTGTGCAGCAGGAAAAGGATTTGTTTTGTGTCCCTGCTCTGTGAAGAGCTGAGTGACCCTGAATGTGAGGCTCAGAACGGCACCCCTGGGCAGCACAGAATCTGGAAAACATGGAAGCTGAAGCTTAAGGCATCAGAATCAGTACTTTCACTGTGGAGCTAAATTATGATTTAGGCACCACTCTTACTGTGAAAATTTACCACTGGAAGGGAAAAGGTAGACCACTGCTCTAATGCTGTGGTACTGTGTGCTGTTAAATTCGCCTCATTTGAGTGGCAGTGCACTGTCTGATGAGACTCTGCTAGATAAAATCTTATTTCCAGCCCCAAAATGTTTGGCTGGCTGCAGAATGGTGCTGACATGTTTGCTCCAAAGCCAGTAGTATCTATAACGTGCTAAAGAATGGAGCTGGACAAGGGATTCAGAAAAAAACCTGCATTACTATCATTGCCTTTCTTATTAGGAAATGAAAATTATGCATAAAATGAAAAGAATCAGCATGGGACAGCACTGACATGGGTACTGATTATGGAAACAGGCTCAAGCAGATATCTTCCTTCCTCCTCAGGCTTCAGAAGCCATTCCACAGTTCATAAATCCCTGGTGTTTGGCACTTCCACTGATCAGACACAGAGCAAAAGACAGGCCAAAGAAGGGCAGGAGAAAAGATCAGTACTGTTTATGGTCAGGAAAGTATTTAATGTTAATCAGCAACATTGTTTTTTCCTTCCCCCATTTGTAAGAAACAAAACTCTTTATGAAATGCCTTGTTTATTTAGGCCACTAACATTAGAAAAAAAAAGGGTTTTTAATTAAAAGCCTTCCTCATGTTCTCTGACAGTAACCAAGAAAGCACATTCAGGATATTTTCTCAAGCACCTAGGCTATAGAAGCTGCTGGAAAAGAAGCTTTCAGCAAAAAGCAATATGCAGTATCCTTCAGACCTCAGCAGCCAAACAAATGCTTTTTCTAACCCTGTTATTTGAGAAGTTCCTACATTAGATACACACTATGGCAGTGATGCCTGTGACAGAACACAAAGGTGCCCCTTCTGCTTGAAACATAAATTAAATTAAAACAAAAGCAAGTATTTCTAAGCAGTATTAACATAATAAATTTCAGAGAACAATTATTTAACACACAGCAGGGAGGACTAAATAAAAGACTCTGTCCATTATGGGATATTTTTATGAAAAGTGCTGTTTTTCTGAGATGTTCTTCTATCTTGATGACAAGAGTGGTGTGTTTAACAAGTGCCTTGTCCTACAAGGGGAAGTACAAGCAATGTGCTTCTAAGAAACCCCATCAATACTCAAGAAACTGCCTTAAATTTTAAATATTTAGGTTCTAGATCAGGAAAAAAGAAAACCCATAAATCCACAGCAGTGCTTCATTACCCTTATGCACCTACTGTCTTATCATTTTTATAGGAGATTAATTTGCCTTGACTGCAAAGTCAAAGATGAGAACGTGCAGTCAAGCAGGTGGCACAAATGGTGGCACAAAACACCAAACTTTGATTACTTATGCTAATTTCTTATTATGTGATGCTTTGGGAAGAAAAAATTCAAGTACCCAACTCCTATGTAATTCCTTCACTGTTCTTCTTCACCAAAGCTTCCTAAAAAACTTTTTTTTTTTTTTTTTTTTTAATAAGGCCTAGTACCAAGAAAGTTAGTACTTTACTAGAAATTTGAAATAAAGTTTAATTTATTTCTTCCTGATAGGTTTTACTTATCAGTATTCTTGTTTCAGCAGCTTCTCCAGTTTATGGCAGCATATACATTTCTGTGTTGTAATAAGCCACTATTCATGGTTTATAAGAGAATTTGGAGTTAAGGATTAGCTGGTAAATATTACTGCTGGTCCCAGACATCTTTCAGTGCCCCATGAGAGTTTGGTGTAATCTTTCCTCTCCCGTCTGCCTGATTTTCATGGGGATTCTTGATTTTAATTCACATGGGAGTCACTTTTATTACATTCTGGGATTTATAGAAGAAAATTGGGCATTTTTCATAGTTTGTTTTGTTTTGTTTTTTTGTTTTGTTTTGTTTGTTTGTGTAGCATTCAGCATGCTTTGACCCTTTTTGGGCACTTGCTGACCTGAATTCCTCATGTGCTGGGCTAAACTGATGTATCACTATCCACACAGAAACAAACAGTGATCAATGTCACAGTTCTGCTTTTTCATCAAGCTTCAGCCCTACACAAGGGTGTGTATTCACTGACATGAGGAGGACATAAGAAAATGTCTGTAGAATCACAGAATATTCCAGTTTGGAGGGGACCCACAAGGATCATCTAATCCAATTCCTACCCTGGCAGGGGACAACTCCCAGAACCACACCATGTGCCTGAGAACGTTGTCCAAATGCTCCTTGGACTCTGGAAATTGTTTCCAAATTGTTTTAACATTGTCTTGGTTTAGGAAGACAGGTGTCTGCCAGGGAAAGCTGGAGCCTCCCTTGGAATGGAGAATGTAAACCCTCTCCCTCCAAATTATTATAATTTTAAAATTAAGGGGCTTTCAGGCAAAGATATAGGAGTAGGATTAACAGTTCTTTACTAGGAATATTAAAAATAAAAATGTGGTAGTACCAAAAAAAAAAAAAAAAGGCAAGCAAACAAACAAAAAGAAAACACTGACAGGGTCAGAATACAGCTTGACACCCTGTTGGTTAGGGTGTTGGTAGCAGTCCAATCAAGTCCTCCTCCAGTGACAGATGTGGTTCTGTTGGAGCAATGATCCTGTAGAAGGGTGTAGTTTTCCTCTGAAGGTCCAGTGGTGGTGAGATGGGTCCAGTCTTCCTCTGGCAATCCAGTGCAAACAGGCTGTGCTGGTGTTCTGAATCTCAGCTTTTATCCAGGTAGGAATGCTGGGCTCCTCCCCCTGGGTGGAGCATCTCCCCATGGGATGATGTAATTTTATCAGCCCTGCAGTGAGCCTGGATGGCCCATGAACAGCAGATATCCCCTGGAGGGAGGGTGGGTGGTGGAAGAGATAAAGAACCCTGCCCCACCTGGTTTGAACAGCTGGCAATAGAATACAAACTGCAGGTTACATCTTGCATTGCAACTTAAGACAAACATCTGCCTCAGTGAGTGATTTACTTTTCATTGTTTTTGATTGTACAACAAACAATCTGGAAAATTTTACAGGGTTCCTCTTTTACTCACCTGGATTTTAATGTGTTCTTTAGAGCATAGGAAGCCCCCAGTGAGCTGAACTGAAAGGAAGGAAAAACTGAATTGAAACACCTTTCAAAAGCTCTTTGCCAATCCAAGTGTTGTGAATGATGATTCACATACTTCCATTAACCTGTGCAATATTTGCTGTGTAGGTCAGTAAAAATTTTATTTAAATTTTATACAGAACATGATACTCTTTTTCTGAAAGTAGGAGGAAAAGTTGAAGACAATGCTAAAGTACCTTCTCTAGAAGATTCTCTGGTCATCCTAAACTTCTGGTTACTCAAACTCCTGCTCCTCTTGCTGAGCTCGTGGGTCCAATTGTTTATGACCTTCTACCCTTCCAAGGGAAGCCCCACCAATGAGGTCCAGATATTTGCCTTTCTGTTCTTTCATACAGAAATTACAGAACACACTTGTATCTGCCCAAAGGTTCTTCCTTTGAACTCCCTTGAATTCTCCTCTTTGTTTTTGTATGTCCCCAATTTAGTTACTCATAAGTAGTAGTTCAGCCTCTAAAGCAGTTCAAGAGAGACTGTGGACCAAAAAATGCATCTACATTCACTTGACAATTATGCCTAATTTCCTGGGCATTGTTTAAAAATCCTCTGCTGGAAAGATATAGACTTTGAAATATCCTTGTGGGTGGTGGTTTTTTTGTTTGTTTGTTTGTTTGTTTTTGTTTTTTTTTTTTTTTAAAGTAATAATATTTTGGGTTGAGTTTTTGCAGCATGAAGTTCTGGGGTTCTGAAGAAGCAGAAAGATTTGGTAGGTGTGGATTATCTGTGATTCAGTTCCATTGAGTTTCCTGACTTTGTTTCTCAAAACGTATTTGGAAAGGCACAAAAATGAAGTTCTTATTAAACCATCAGGCATATTTTTCTACTTGCTGCTCCTCATAAGAAATACAGAAATGCTAATAGTTCTAAACTGAAAGGTTAATTACTTTGCCATAAAACAATATCTGTAATTCAGGTGCTGGAAGGATCATGATGGGGTACATAGGAAGGGCTCATTGGTCTCTGTCTCAGAAAAATCCTGGATCAAAATATCATTCACCATATGCAAGATGCACTGGATTACTGCTAAATATAGGCACAGCTGCAGAATAAATATAAGGGGAAATTGGTATTTATAAACATTTTTTTTTTTCTTGTAGCTGATATTTTAGTCTACATTTGACCTGCATTTCTACATGCTTGCCAAAAATACTTGATTTACTAGAATTCCATATTGTTAATTAGCTATAAAGGCAGGCTACTCAAGGCATTTAAGCTTTGCGTTTATTTTTTTTTTTTAATATTGAATAAGGGCAACTTGTGATATTTTCTGTGTTTTTACAGTATATGTTAGAGAGGCCTTTGTGGACTACCATAATCCTTTTTTCTATTAACTATGTACCTTCAAAGTTCACTCTGGCATTTCTCATACACTTCGCAATACAGGGTCAGGAAAGGAGGCACAAACTTCATTGGAGGGGTATGAAAACTGCATGAGTTCTCATTCAAAGCAGGGCCTGCAGATATTCAATCTCTAGAGCATTCACCCAGTGTGACATAGCTATCTTAAAGGAATTTAGCTTTTCAGGAACATGCAAAACCATTTTCCTGTGTTTCTACAACTAGCATGGACTCTGCAAGTCTGATTCCCCCTTCCTGTGTGCTCAGTGTGCATTAACCTTCTGCCCAACCTGATCCAAACATTGCTTTGCCCCCTGCTTTAGTGCATTAACCCCCAAAAGCAGCAGCAGCCTGCAGCTCAGACATTAATTATGTAACTGCAATTAAGAGTACTGCCACTAGACTGCCAGGTCTAGTGCACAGCTGCAAAGCAGAGAGGATACAAACCACAGCATTTTAAATTCCCAGGTGACACAGCAGGGATTTCTGTGTTATGTAAAAGACACTTAAAATTATTTTGCTCCACTGTTTGCACTGAAGACTATCTGATGCTGTTAAAGATCACAACGACACAGACCCTGACTTCAGAAGTCTGACAATGACTGTTTATTTCTGGGAATTTCTTCCCTTTTATACTGTTCTACAAAGAACAACCCAATGGGCGGAAGAAAGACAAACTTCTTCAATCACATTGGTCAAGTCAGAGGGACATCAAGAAGAAGTCCCTCCTAGGGAAAGGAATGCAAACAAAGGTGACAGTTAGGAAAACTTGTCTCTTGTTGACAGAAAAGTCTCTGGGAAAAGAGTTTCAGAGAAACCAAAACATCTCAGACACGAACCAGGGCTACAACTATCACCTTGCTTATAAAATTTAACTGGACTTCAAACAGCACAACAACAGAAAACTGAAGTTTTCTTGCTGTTTTTCCCCCTAGTGTCCTCAATTATTATTACTGAATTAAATTAAAAATGGGATTGCCCTATTTTCAAGACCAACGAATATGTCCTATGTGACCAAGGTCATATGACCAAGGTACTATGTTTATCTAGTATTAAATACTTAACTATCCTTCTCCAAGAAGGCAGTAGAGCTTCTTTGTCTTAGGGCAGGAGCTCAGAACCAAAGGGAATCTTCCCACCCTTTGTATAACAGACCCTGCAGTCTGAAGGGCCTCCTTTATAATCCTGAGGTTTCTAAACTCTTATCCAAGGGCCAGTCAAAAATGTCAGAAATCTGAAAATCACACACATTCCCCTCTTCTAATGTCAGCAGTGGAAGTGGGGGCAAAAGGAGTGTGACCCTCACTCTTGGTGAGTGAAAGGACACAGAGGGATTAAACCCCACAGGCACAGCAGCAGAGAACCAACGTGCTGTTCTCTACGTGGCTGGGAACTTGCTGTGAGTGGGAGAGCTGGGGTTCTGTAAATCAGCTGGAAAGAAAGGCTGAGCTGCTGCTCCTGTGCAGCAGCCTCTGGTGTGGCTGGCCTCCATCACCCCTGCAAAAGGGGTGGGAGGGAGAAACAGCAGAGGAGCTGGATCCGAGTCATGAAACTTTGGCAAAGGACATGGAAATAAGAGGTACAAAGATCACAAGAGCTTTCTCAGGCTTAGAGCTAGAGGTCCCACAATGCGTTCCTGTTTTCCAGAAAGTTTTTATTCTGTGTAAAAGAATATCACTGTGCTATAGAAATAGCTCAGTGCATTCTCCAAAAGCCAGGTGTTTCAGTTCTCCATTTGGCTTCGCTCTGACATTTCAGGGCCAACTTCATTTGCAGGAATCCAGTCTGACACAGTGAATAGCCCTCTCATGCAGTTACCGAGAGTATTATTATTTTAAGTTGAAATACTTAATCAAGCTGAAAATATGCATGTGGGACAGATGTTTTAAAATCCAATTTAATTGTCAGTAGTTTGCAACCTGTGGAGTTACACACTTCACTCTCAAAAAGTGGGAAGATTCACAGTTCCCCATCAAAAGGCACATTGCACTCAACCTGCAAAGAATGAGAGACTGAGATTTTTAAAAGGAATTTAAAATAGTTCCCCTTACAAGGGCGAGTGCAATCATTAATATTTCTAGTCCTTATGTTAATATTCTTTTCTTCCTGTAAGACTAGGACAGATGGATGTAAATGTTCATTTTGTGTGATCTCAGACCATCCTGCTGAAGCAGGGTAAGTTTCACCATCTCAGGCTCCAACCTACATCAGCTATAGCATTACAAACAGAAAGGCAGAAATGGGCTGAAGAAGTGCCCTAAAGTGTCTGTATACCCATTTCATGTGGGGAGCATTACACAAATTTAATTCAGGATGTTTTTCAGCTTGTTCTCAAGTCCTCTAACTCATCTCAAATTATTAGCAAACTCCTTACACTGAACACAAACACTGGAAACTTGCATAAAGGCACTGCTTTTAAGGTATGGGGCCTTGAAGTGTTAAGATTTCTTTGTGGGGTCACATCCTTTAAATTTAATAGCCTGGTTAAAACACTCTCAGCAAAGACCAGCTGTAACTTCCATAGAATGCTCCCTAGACAGACTTGGCTCAGTACTTCACCCTTTGAAATTACATTGGGTTCTACTGGCTGGGGCAGGAATTGGGAGAAAGAACAGAACCTTAATTTCAGCACAGACTTTCCCAGCACAAGAAGGCCCCTTGAATGATGTGATCACTAATATGTTGGGAATGTACTAAATCAGCTGCTGCCCAGCTAGGATCAAGCTGGGGACTTATAGCCATAATTAAAAGCAGTAAATACTTTTTCTTAGCATTTTTCTTGAATTCTAATTCAGCTAGAAAGTATTTTGGAGAAAGGAAGAGACTGGAAAAGTCATTTGTAGTGCAACAGTTCTACTTGGAAATAGGAAACAAATGTTCACCTTTTCTCAGGTATGGGTAGAAGGTAAATGTAGTTACCTGGAATAGTTCTCAGTAGAAGATTCTCTACTTGATGGATTAAAAAACCATCTGCTTTCACAGTTGGTTGCCCAGGAGAGACAGATGCAAACATTTGTTTATTACCTTGGAATCTTTACATAATGCATAATTTTCAATACCTCCAGGCTAATGGAATCCCGTTTTAAGAAATGAATACAGTTCATGTTCCTGGGCTCTGTTTTCTCAATAATATCACCTCCTTTTTTCCTGCTTGGTAACTTATTTCTGTACAACTCGATGAGCTTGGGTAATCTTTCAGTCTTTTGGGAGTTGTGCTATGTAGGGGAAGTGGCAACCAGCCATTCCATATGGTTTTGATCCCCTTCAGTCTGAAGGACCTTCTCTCTCCTGTTATGTGACCATCTAAAAGAGCAGAAATAGAACTTTTTGTAGCACAGATAGGGAGCTACAACATGACTAATATGTGTAAGGGAGGGAGAAGAATTTAAGAGTCACACAGGCCATTTGTTTTTATTTTAAGAGTCTGTATTTTTCTTTTAGGTTCCATATACAGCAGTTATGATTATCCAGTCTCTTGGTTTGGGTCTGATCAGAAGTTCAGCCTGCCTGGTTCTCATTCTTCTGGGTGGTCTCCCCAGCTGAGTTCCCCAAAACCACAAGTTCATAATAAATATTTAGGCTTTTCCTAGATGCTTTACAAACAATTTCTTCAGTTAGTACAATCCTATGATAATTCCTATAGGCTGCCCAGGGAGTTCAGGGAGTCTCCCTCTTTGGAGACATTCAACACCCACCTGGACATGTTCCTGTGCAATGTGCTCCAGGTGATCCTGCCTTGGCAGGTGGTTGGACAAGAAGATATACAGAGATCCCTTCCAATATCCCTAAATATTCTGTGATTTTGTGAAAAAGCATTTGACAGTAGCATTTAGCACATGGTGCATCAACACAGCTTTTCCAAAGTTTCCTGATTTTTCTTGGGTGTGTCCTGTGTGCAACAGTTGTGAAGGCAACTTTGCAGTCAGGAATATCCCAGTTTTTCAGGCTGTCGGAAGTCCCCATATCTGTCACCCAGCAGCTGTACTGCTGATATGCTGCCACCAAGAGGAACTGCATTTTTTAAAACCAGCTTCTGAAAACTCATGGTCCATCTTCCATTCCAAAGTACATTCAGAAAAGTCAATTAAGAACTGACTTCACAACAGAACCCCTACAAACCCTCAACTGTCATGAATAAAAGCCAGGGTTCAAGGTTTTCAACTTCAGTAGACTGCAGCCTTTCAATTCCAGTCAAGTCTGTGGGAAATAGAAGCCCACCTCAGTAAACTGGACATGTCATAGTCGATCCCATGTATTTTGCTGGTAACATTTTGCTTTGAAAGTATAAGGTGAGGCAAGCTTTTATTTACCAAAAGCCAGTTCATTAGCTAAATAGGGCTTTTCCCTAGTTATGTTTTAGAGATCCTGTAGTTGGGTATATTTAAGTGAAGGTTAAAACACTAAAAAAACCCCATAATCTTTTGTGAGAAATTAGGGACCATAATTTCTAAGATCTTAAGGTAACATTCTAAAAATATGTATTTATTTCTGAGTGCTAACAGGAAGATTTCCATGACCTTGTTCTTTGTCAGCATGCTATTTAGAAATGAAATCCTGATTTGCAGAGTGTCAGATAAACACAGCTGTGCACATGTGCTCGCTTGATTGCAGACTGCATGCACAGCCTCATTTACATGGGCCAGATCAGCCCACAACTGCACTTGCAATCGAGATCTCCAATCAGCAGAGGCCTCACAAGGTTTAAAAACTGCCCCCATGCAGACATTCAGCATGTTTGGGGAGACCCTGCACAAAGCTGCCTGTTGCATTTCAGAGATTTTAATCCTGTGGTGGTGGGAGCTGAATGTATCACTGGGTTTCTGCTCCAGGCCACCTGGAGAGCACACCACCAGGTTTTCCTTCCCCTCTTTTTAGGGTACTCATCTCAGTAGGGGAAAAAAGCTCAGCAATGAGTTATCTTGATGCATTTACAGACAGCTTCACATCCCACCTGAACATCAATCTGTTTTAGCAGGGTAATATCTGTGCACTTTATGTGCAGAAGAAACCAATGCAACCTTGGTTCTTAATCTGCAGCCATCTTTAGAGAAATGTGCCATGTGTTTTTGAGCCCAACAGGAGTCACACAGCACAGAAATGTTCATTCTCTCTGCCTCATATAAGCTACATTTTTAATTTTTAAAAACATAACCAGCATCTTTATGACAGCTCAGTTTTTTTGTACAGAGGAAGGTTTTCCAGCACAGCTGAATATCATGGAAGAAAATATTAAGATAGTTGTGGACCTGATGCTACTTCACCAGGTTATTTGCTAGACTACCCCTCACCCTGTGAAACCCTCAGGCAGCTCCAGTAAACCAGTTGGCTAAACTTGGTCCTTTTGGTTCTGATTATTTTTCTGTACCTGCCAAAATCCCAGATGTCACCAGGGAACAAGAGAGACCTTTCTTGGTAACATGTGCATGATCCAGTTGAAAGAATTCCCAGTGTGCAGCATCCCCACATTCACTACGTTTGTAGGCTCTCTACATCACAGAAAAGTTAATACTGCTTTATTGTTTCTTGTCAATCTTTTCAAAATGAACACAAATCAACAGGGATGTGATGAATTTGGGAAGTCCTACCTGCTACTCTGACATAACTGTTAGTCAAAAATACCTACTGCTCTAAGTGTTAATTTCAAATTTCTCTTTTTGCAGAGCTAGGAATGAGCAGTTCCTAAAGAAAGGTGATTAATGATACTTTGAAAGGCACTTGTGCTCTTCCAGAAGGGGTGGGAGCTGCAGGTACAGCCTAATGCTGGAAAAAAATGAATATGCCTTCACTGAGCAGCAGTTTGACTCCAACAGTCATATGTGAATACAGCTGAGAAGACAGGAGTCAAATAAAGCATTTTCATGCAGAATTTTTAATCAAAGAGACACGTGATAGTTTCATAGATTTTTCAGGTTGAAATGAGCCAATAAATCCAACAACCTCCTGAAGCACAGGTCCTCTCACACATTCTTGCACTCAGTGTAGGAATTCAATACATTCAGCCAGTCCCCAGCAGACTGCCAAGGTCCTAGCATGAGGAGGGAGCAGGAGAGGGCAGGGCTGGACACTGCACAGAACAGAGTGCACTAACAGTGTCCATATCTTTCCAATCACCATCCATGCACCTTTGTAGCAGAGACTTTCCTACCTTAACCCAGGAAAAAAATAATGTTTCCTGGTGGCCAGTGGAATGAAAGTCATGATCTTAAAGAATCATCAAAATGTACCAAGCAGGCACATGAGGAAGACTAATGAGCATGATCCAGGTCTCTGTGTGTAGGTCTTTTACTGTACACACTTATTCAGGATTATCTCCAAGGCAATCTACTCCAACCCTTCCAAGAGGAAAACTTGGTTCCCTCATGCAGACCATTAAGCAGCCTTGCTGTATTTTTTTTGCACCAAGAGCTATATTCTATTTCTGTTTTACTCTGAGACCATAACAACGGCTCACAATGGTCTTCAGGGAAATTAAAGAAAATGAAAGGAAACCATGTTTTACAGGAAAGAACAGATAGTACAGAGACAGCTGAATTTATCAATTGTGAAGGAAAAGCATGCTAGTTGAACCATGCTGCTAAAAGGTTTAATTTGAAGGTGTCTAAAGGTTGGGTGCCTGATTTCTGATCGCTTGATGATTCAGCCAAAGTTACCAGGCACTGTTTAAGAGAACATGGAAAAAAAAATTTTGCTCTGCCAGCTGTTGTCCCCATTTATCTGTCAGCAAGTCTGCATTCAACAACAACATGGACACAAAACTGATTTTTCTCTCAGTGAATCTCCTGAATCTTAATTTTGTGGTCATGTCTGCATTTAATGGTTTCCAAAAGACTATATACCTCACTGAACCATTTTCATGAAGTGAAATTTTCATTTTCATGAAGTTAGGGCAAAAATCTTTTATGCACCCTGTGAAAAGGGAAACAGACCCTTCAAGGTGTTTCTAATAAGGAGAGATTAAAAGTAAGTTCTTCTCTTGTTTATATCTCTCCCAAAGTTTCTACTTTGGAAAGTTGTTGATCTATAATAGTAATAATTGCAGGGCAGTTAGAGAAACTTCCTGATGTTGAGTAGAAATGGAGAAAGGTCTTTGCATACAGAACCTGCCAGGTTGGGCACATGATCTCAGATCAAGAAACGTATTGTATTTCTCTTCAATTCCAGAAAAATGAGGAATTTGAAAAGAAATGGAAGCTTGTCTGCCATTTTTAATTTTTGTGTCCTAAAGAAAAGTTATGCAAAGGATGTCTCCCAGTGGTGGCCCTCACTGGAGACAACCAAGGAGCAGCTTCTTGCTTTGCTTGTGGAAGAGAAGTGCCAGGACCAAAGGAGGCCCACTCCAACAGCTGGTCAGCTTCCAGCTGTTCTGATACATCACTTTCTTAATGCTTCTTCTCCATGCAGGCAACTGAAAGGCCTTTAAAGGTCTGAGAAACAGCCACTTGAGCAAGCAGGTCTGAGAGCCAGGGTGTGAGTGCTCTGGGGGCAGCAGAGTTTAATCAGCAGGAGCACAGAGTGAAGGTTGGCTGCTGTCCCTGCCACAGCTGCACGGCCTCTGCTGCTCAGCACAGGGCCTGGGAATGGAGAGGAATTTTGTATTTGAGCACAACACAATGGGAATGTTGTTACAGGTCCCACGGGGCAGCAGCATTTCAGAGTGTGCTATATGCACAGCTTGAGAAGACACTAATGCTGGCCAGTGGATTTGGGAGAGTGCATTCTCTCTCTCGGAGCTTTTAGGCTAGCAATTAGAAAAATACAGATTTTGGAGTTACATGGCATTCAATTCAATTGAATTGAATCAATTTCAAACAGTAATTACTCAATGGGAGAACAAATGAAGAATATTTATTTCAATCCAGGTTATGCATTAGGCAGAAATAAGTGAAAGTTGAAGTTATTAATAAAATAGCAAGTTCCAGGGATCTCTATTCAGCAGAATGAATAAAAACTTAAGCATTTTAGGTTTTAGTTATTATTCAAGGAATTCTAAGACCATCTATCAATTAAATGCCAAACAGGTTCACAGTTCAGCCTTGGTTTGCAGTACATGGAGGAAGCTCTGTTGGGGGGCAGCTGTAAAAGTGATTATTTAAATTGTAAGTGATAATATAAATTGTAAGTGATTATATAAAAATTTTAGAGGACTTAGAGCTACAGAAGAAACTGGTCAGGGGATTTCTGGTCCATACTATGATGGCATATACACAGTTGAATTACTCCCAGGTGACCCAGTTTATAATCATCTAATTCAGAAAATATTTTCATTTTACAGCAGGAATATTTATAACCTGCTAGTGCGATTGTTTTCCAAGCAGACAGGGTTTCAAATAAACTAGGCAGCTCTGTTCTCTTCCTTCTCTTCTTGATAAAAACATCTCAGTCCTCTTCAATCTTCTTCAGTTTATACTCTGGATGTAGAGGAAAGAGGGCATAAGTGTTGCTCACAGCATGATCTAGAACAGTCTAGCAGACCAAAGTCATTCATAAGATAAAAGAATCATCTCTATAGTCTTGTAAACTGAGACATGCAGAAAAAAAATCCCCAAAACCACACACACAAACAAAACAAAAATCTACAAAACCAGAAAAACCCCAAACAATTAAACCCTAAGAATGACAAGACTAATTTGCTTTTGCACTGAAGGCAAATCTGGCTCTTGGACAAGAATTGGACTAAATGTATTCAGAAAGCTCTGTTTTTACAAGAAAGAAAATACCACTGTTAATCACTCTTACTGAGTTACTGTAAATACTGACAGCTGGATTTAGAAACTTGAAATAACATGTACATGAACTAACAACTCTGTTCACTGGATGAGGATTCACGAAAATATTTCAAAACGAGAGCCCCAGTGCCAAATCTGTGGCTTTTGTACCATACAGTCAGTGACTGAGAAATTCCCCATGTCCACTTACAATGGAAATGTATCCTATTTAGTATGGTAGCCAGGTTTTTGACAATGTTTAAGCATTTTCAGGTAGGAATCCTCCCAGGCTGCCAAAGACTCTAATTGTATAGAGGCAACAATAAGGAATAAATATATTGGGAGAACATCTGTGTCCATTTGATTAATCTGTAAAGACAACCAGACACTCTAAACAACACATACTGTATTGAACTGGTGTCCACCAGCCCTGTCAGCTCCAGAAATCAAGGGGTTTGGGTATTACACTATTACAGAAAACTTTATCACTTAAAAATGTACTCAGGAGTTCACACCATGAGGAAAGGTTGTGCTAAGCAGCTGTGCTTTTGCTGCTCAAGAACTCCCTGCTACTTCAAGGAAGCTACTGTTCCCATTCCTGCATAACAATAATTGTGTAAAACATTGTGCTAGGGAGACATTAAAGTGAGAAAATCTCTAACTCTTCTCAATTGGCAGCTTACTACAAAAATGTGTTTTGCAAATCCCAAGAGGACATTCCACAAAAATCTGTCCAAAATCCCTTAATACAGTCAGAAAGCACTGCTGAGCTGTAGTCTGTTCCTCACACTGTGGATACCAGTACACTTCAAGCTGATTTGGAGGGGCAGGATGGGAAAGGAATATCTGCTCTACTTGCTTTTCATAATCAAAGAGCCACCTAATTCCTGGAAAAGTAGCTGATGATTTCAAAGCTGGTTGGTTAAGCTATGTAGCCCCTATTAAATTTGGGAAAATGTTAAATCTCCCTCCAAGACTTTGGCAAATGGTGAGCTCACGTTGTTTAAAGATGAATTTACAAGGGGGTTGGCTGGGGCTTGGGCTCCAGTAGCCCTTTTCTCTCACTGCTTCCAACCTTTGCCACTGTAGAAACAGATAATGGGCATGACCAAAGGTATGCAGCACAAAAAAATGGCCAAGTTGTTGCCATTTGGTCAACAGGTCAGGGCCAAGCAGCCTGAGATCAGGGGCATAAGGGCCAGTGCAGAGCAGCTCTCTTCCACCACTGTCAGAATCAGAATCAGCCTGAAAATTGTCTTTGTGCCCTCCAGCCATTTACTTAGGGACTAGAGACAACACAACTTCATTTTCAAAATGGCCAGAAGCGTCTCAGGCTGCAGGTGGCTGGAAAATGGGGTGAAAGTGTTTTACTGGGACACTGGCATTCCTTGTAGGACAGATTCACTGCCACGCAAAACTTCCCTGAAGCAGCACGAGAAAGTAATGTCTTAATGATGTCTTAATGAGGCACAGAAAGCTGAGAAACCTGGCAATGGCTATTCATTCAGTAATTCTGAGTGTGTTCAATACCCCCCACTTTTTTTTTTTTTTTAATAAAGTCAAAAAATCTACATTCAAAAAACTTGGAAAAGCTTTTTTTTAGAGGGTGGAATGCAACTCAAACTTTTTGCAGTATGTCAGAATCAAGAACTGATAACCCAAGTGAAATCCAAACCACATGAAAATTGCTCAACCATATTTATTTTGTTGCAATATTTTTGAAAACCAGTCAGCTAACCTGATATAGTAAGCAGTGCAATAAATTTGGTGTATTTCTGTTTGAAGGCCCTGGACAGTTGGAGAACACTACTAATACATCCCTTTATTAACTCTCAAATTCATTGATCTCCATTTAGACATCCCATTGCAAGAATGAAATCTCAATTGTCTTGAAATCCATTTCCACTATTTCCTTTGAGGGAGTGCTACTGAGTCATAACTGTAACACTAGATATAATTAATTGGGACTTTGTGCCAGCACAAATACCAAAACAGCTGATACTTTGATTTTTGGTTGTCTGTCCCCTAAGACTATTCAGTGGGTAGGAAACTTAATCACTTCCTTAAAATTCCATTATTGTCTAAAAGAAATGCATAAAATTAATCTTTATGCTGTGACTTCACTTAGTTTATCCCCTGGCTCTGTTATTGCTTATAAGGATGAAGTATCATTGCAATATCTGCACATAGAGTTCACCTAGCATTTAAAAATGTATCTGTGCTTGTTAAGAAAAAGCCCAAATACCCTGTGACAATTATGTCTTTGTTTTGTTTAGCTGTGTACATAATATTGTGCAAAAGTGTGTGTAGAACAAATATTTTGCATTTTGTTTCAGTGCCACAATGGAAGTTTGGGCAGCAGAACTGGCTATGTCACCACTGAAATAATTCACTTTAATTTCCCTCAAAGGTAAACAGGTATCCAGTCTACGTTTATCACTGTTCCCTAAATTTGCCTTCTGCATCCTAAGCAGGGTTGTTTAATGCCCTAATTCAGGAAGGTGCTTCAGACATGATTTCAAGTGTCCCTCTTCACTCTGATAACTGGATGGGCACCTCTCTCAGCACTTCCCTGAGCAGAGCTCTGCTTGTGCCACCACAGAAAAAGCAGCCAAGGGCAAATCCTGCAAGGGATGTGTCATGTCTTACTCAAGGATCTTGTAGTGGTACCAGCACGAGGGCAAGTGTTGGCCCTTGTGCTGCTGCTAAAGGGCAAGTGGAAATTAGCTGTGAACACGATGCTGCTAACAGGTAAATTCTGATGGACCTGACAGCACAAGGCCATAGTTAAAATGGGACTGACTGTTTGGTACTGATAAATAGAAAGGACCCAATGATTGATTGCCAATTAGATAAACTTTATTAAAGCGAGAAGCCGAACCGAGCAGCTGGGAAAGCCGGAGAGCACAACTCTCAGCTCGTGCTCCATGCACAGCTTTGGGAGTTTTCCCCACAGTTTCCCATTTTTATAACTTTTTGGTTACACACACCCCTTGGTCCCTCCCCAGTCCATGTTTTCCCATGTTTGGTCACAGTTGAGTCTTCCAACTCCGGCAGTCTGGGGTCTCCTGCCCTCTCAGGGTGGTCGGTGGATGAAGTCTCTCCTCTTCCTCTCAGCATGTCCATGGGGACTTTCCACCATGGTTTCACCAAATCTCTGGTTTCTTTCTTCATGTCTTATGAAACAAAGTTACATTACACTATCCTGCACCAAGGCCGGGCTCTCTCCAACTTTTTTGTTTCTGCAGTTTCTGCAACTTACAGTTATTGCTTAATATTTTCTGTATATTTACAATTTCTGCAGTTTGCTAAATAGCCCCTACATATTTATAATTATTGACTATAACATTGAACACAAATTACCTAAATCATTCATTTCATTTATAACAGTACTGCCTACTGCTGCAGTAAGACAGTCCCTAC
This sequence comes from Phylloscopus whistleri, assembly GCA_017589585.1. NCBI lineage: Eukaryota > Metazoa > Chordata > Aves > Passeriformes > Phylloscopidae > Phylloscopus > Phylloscopus whistleri. The sequence goes on from JADMLD010000920.1 coordinate 1,448,302, forward strand.
TAAGTGATTTTCATTTCTTTCCTGTCCCCGGGTACTGGGTATCATCCCTTTTATATTATCCTCTCTGTCTAAGATAAACAAAACAGCACTGAAGTAACTTTCCCATGCAAAAGGAGGTATGGCTTTTTCAGAATCTGGGTATGGTGCAGCTATTGAATGATGTGGGGAGGAGTCACTTTTGAGCACTTCCACTGACCTGTCCATTTTGGGTTTTTTGGTCATGGAGCCTCCCTGAGGCCAGACACTCCCCCAGGCCTCATCAGAGGCCAACTTCTGATTTGAATGCACCACCCAGCACCACTTTTAACATTAAACTATCTAAGACTGGTAAATGTTTCACTCCAAATTGGAAAATTTCTACCAAATTTCTTACCAAGGTAAAGCAAATTTCCAGCAATACTTCCTGCTCCACCTTCCTCTGGAAACTCTGCTTCCTTTCCCCCTTTCTTACCCCTTCTAACTTGGCACAGTGTTAGGTAGCAGAGGGTTGCTGGAGAGGTAGATCCTTTAAATGTCTAATTAGGGTATTTTATCATCCTTTTTGGCTATTTAAATACTGCAATAAAGCTGTATCAGAAGTTGACATCAGCTCATGCATCTATTTATGGAAGTAAATTCAGAATTTGTGTTTCCAAGATATCAATCATTAGAAGTCATCCCAGACTCTAACCCAAAAAAGCACATCCTCTCATCTGAACTTAAATAAAAAAGAGCCAATCTGTTTGTGCAGGTAACTTCTAATAGTTTTGTTTTTCTAATTAAAGTCTATTGGAATACATATAATGTTTAAAATAAATGAGAGCCTACTGGTATTACCTAGATATATGGAATATTTTAAACTGCTTCAGCAAAAATTAAAATCAAGGAACCTCCTTTGTTACAAAATTTTCCTATCAGATGGAGGAATTTGCATCTATTCCCAAAAATATTAAAGCTTTTAAATTATTTACCCTGAGTATAAAGATAAAATAAAAAAATCTCTCTAGCAAATAGGCCTGTTTATGTTTTATCAAGAAGACATATCATGAATCCCTTCACAAAACACCTGTTTTGTAATTTTCTCAATAGTTTCACCACAAGATAACAATGTTTAGTTCTGAAATTAAAATTTAAACCAGTGACACTCATTTCTTGACAAGTATTACTTAAAAAGTGGTATTTCTCAAATCTATACTAATATAATGGCATCAGCTTCAGCAATCAAGCCTGTATTATGGATTGAAAAACAAAGCTTGGCCAGTTCATGAGTTCTGCATCATCTGGAGTCCCCCACAGCTGTTTCAAATGTGAGTGACCTTGTCCTGTTAAAATCTCTGTATCTTGTCTCCAAGTCTTTTCCCACGTTTATATTGAGAAAGCAATGGAAGTAAAAGCAAGAGGAGGCAAAATCCCAGGGGATAATCCATCCTTCTGATATCCACTGAGAGGTACTTTGGCCTGCCTGAACATCCCATTGGCACTACTGGAATCCTCTCTGACCAAGATGCCAAGTGCACAGCTACCAGTGGGGTGTGGGGATGTTGAACCAGTTTAATTAAGAGGATGTTGGATCAGTTTAATTAATGCATTAAGAAGTGGTCAAGGGAAGCAACACGGGCACATTTAACTTCACCTTGGAGGATCCACCAAGAGTCTTTCCACAGCTCCCAGTTCAGCACAAAAAAATTGTCACTGGACCAAAGCTTTCCTTGGGTAATGTTTAAACACCTAAACCCCAGTGCTCACTGCCTTATCTGATCCTTCCAAATATGCTGAGAACACTGCAAATCACAGTAAAGAGACACAAGTGGCAAATGTTTTACAGCCTTGCATTTGTTTTGACCAGATCTGTTGATATTCTTAGAAAATAAGTGAGTTCCTGGTACACCACCTTTGACTATACACCCTGTGAAAGTTCTAGGACTAAACTGATGCTCTGAGGGGAATATCCTCACTCAGAGGAAAACTAAGCTGCCATTTAATGCTGCCTTGTCTGAATGGCCAATCTCATATTGGAAACAAGATATGTAGAGCCTGACAGTCAATTTTACCTGCTGCTTTATGTGATAAGGCAGCACTCTGCATAGTAATAGTGATTTCAGTTTTCTTATTACCTCCTGGGCAAGCTTTGCACAGTGTCAGGTTTTTGTGACCATTTTCATTCCAGCTATGCTGTGTTATTCTGTGCTTCACCACTGTATTGGTCTGTGTGTGTTTTTATAATATGCACTGTAATTTTCATATTTACTTCAACTTTGCAATAACATTCTAAATGTAAAGGCTACCAAATACCACAGGATGCAAATGTTTGCTAAACCTTTTAACACCATTTATCAGCCTTTCTTAGTTATTGCCCTTGACTCTTCAGAAAATCCTGTGTTCCTAGAAACCACAGCACCCAGAATTAACCTTACAAAGCATTATACTTCTTATCTTTCCAAACATTCAGTACCAGGTACAGTAGCAGTGCCTGTGGTTCAGCCTTACAGGAGCTCCCCTGCAGAAAAAACAGCTTTTCTAATTCAAGCTTCAGGCATAAGATAATTTTTTGTCTCATCATTATTGACTGTTGGTTCAATCTGCTTAAGGGAATCACTTATCACCACACTCTGACTTCTAGGTGTGTAAGACAGATGAGCTAATTATGCTGGTAACTTACAACAGCCTTGGCTACTTGCACTGGAGCTACACCAAGATATGGGGGACCACAGTGTGAAAAAGCTGGCTTTGTGCAGAAATACTCAATATGCTCTCTGCATCCCACTATCCTGCACTTGGGATAATTCATCTGACTCAAGCAGTTATGTGCATGTGCTGATGCAGCCTGGCTCACTGGTACCACGGAAATTTATCCCTGCTAAGGCTCTGACACAGTAACTTCTCTATCAGAAATCAACAATGTGTGCTTTCTCATCCTGTAATAAATGCAATGTGTTGTGATTCACAGTTACAAGAAAAATGCTGAGAGAGGTGTTCAGCCTGATTCTTGCATCCAAGCTATATTCAGGGCAAAACTAAAAATATGCATTGAAAAAAACCCTTTGTCAGCTGCTCCCAGTAACAACAGCTGGTAAGAATCCTTTAGCTCTTTTTCTCTCTGAAAAGGAAGTGAAACCTGGGGCATCATCATAACCAGCTGTTCACCATCTGGGACTTCCCTCACATTGGCAGGAGCTCTTAGCTCTCTGTTTCAGGTGCTTTGTAACCCTTTGAACAGATGCACACAAGCTAAGACAGAGCTAAGTTGCAGAAGTCAGGATAGTTTTGTCATGTTTTGGATCCACAGCTTGCTCCTCCAAGTCTGGATGAGGAGATCAGTGATCTCATCTGGACACTACTCAGTATACCCTCCTTTCCTCTCCTGTCCTTCTTTCACCTGCATCTCTTCCCCCTTCTCAGCACCACATTACAAGAACAGCAAAGTTTCTTGGTTTGGAAAGACAGGTGTCTGCTAAGGAAGGCAGGAGCCTCCCTTGGAATGGAGAACATAAACCCCCTCCCTCCAAATTATTATAATTTTGAAATAAAGGGGCTCTCAGGCAAAGGTATGGGAATAGGAATAACAGTTCTTTACTAGGAAAATTGAAATGCAATAGTATAAAAAAAGTAAACAGACAAAAAGAAAATATTGACAGAGTCAGAACACAACCTGACACCCTGTTGGTCAGGGTGTTGGTTGCAGTCCAATCAAGTCCTCCTCCAGTGACAGATGTGGTTCTGTTGGAGCAATGATCCTGTAGGTGAGTGTAGTTTTCCTCTGAAGGCCCAGTGGTGGTGAGATGGGTCCAGTTTTCCCCTGGCAATCCAGTGCAAACAGGCTGTGCTGGTGTTCTGAATCTCAGCTTTTATCCAGGTGGGAATGCTGGGCTCCTCCCCCTGGGTGGAGCATCTCCCCATGGGATGATGTAATTTTATCAGCCCTGCAGTGAGCCTGGATGGCCCATGAACAGCAGATATCCCCTGGAGGGAGGGTGGGTGGTGGAAGAGATAAAGAACCCTGCCCCCCATCTGTTTTAACAGATGGTGATAGAATACATACTGCTGGTTACATCCTGCATTGCAACCTAAGACATCAGGTTATCAAGTTTAGCCTTAGAAACAAGAAAAAGACCCCAAACAAACCAAACCCACAGACTCCAGTACATTCTCAGGTATGGAAAATCCAGTTCAGTTACATTTGGCAAAGACTTTATCTTTAATTGCTCACCACAGGAAGTTTCAGCAATAATAAGCAATTCTGTCAACCTCAGTAACAGTAAGGGCAACATTAGAGCTGTGCATATGCACACTTTCACATGTATTTTCATACTGTGCACAGATTTCCTGAACAATAGAGTAATAGCAGTTTTCCCATGCTTCACAGCTTGGTTTTGATTGGTGAAGGAAAAGTGGATAAAATACCGGTGTTGAATATTTATTTGCTAGCTTATTTCATTTCAGTGGTTAAGGGGAATAGCATGCTCTTTCCTAGAAAACATTTTCTTCAAATTGCTTCTCAATTGGTCTGATGTCATCCAGAGTATTTGTGTCCACAGTGAATAACACATTAAGAAAGGGTATTTTTCACAGATAAAATAAGGAAGTAATTTTAACTCCATATCAGCACTGTTTCAGACTTTTCAGTATAATTTGAGAGTCAAGTTTTTATGTTGTTGGTTGTCTGGGATTTTTTTTTTTTTTTGTGGTATTGCAGCATGAACAAGCCAAAGGAAAAATTTGTGTTGCAAGATGACAATACACTGAGCTCAATTTAATCAGTGTAAAAGTTTGTGAATTGAAAATTGTACACTCCTGGTAAGCTCCTAAGAACTGACTGTAGAGGGTTCTGGTCATGGACTCTGTGCATGAAATCCTGTAACTCATAAAATCACTCTACTCATGCAAAGCCTTGTTATTGCTGCAAACTCAGGACACATGTTTGGCCTTCCTGTTTCTGAGGCATGCTCTGAAAAGAGCTATTTTCCTTATGAAATAATTCATAAGCTGTTTTAAGGAGCCTTTCTGATAAGGGTTTTTCCTTTGCAGGGAAACTGTTCATCACATTTAGGTTTGACCTGAAACTGACTCATTGTACAGAATGAAAAAAAGATTAAACACATTTCTCAGCTTATGCTTAATATTTTAATTCCTGCTCTTTTTTCCTATCTACTTATGGAGAGCTAGAGATTGCAAGGTGTGTGGGCTGGCCATTTTTAATGGCACTCTTTGGAGTCATAATGAGCGTTTGATTTACAAGTTCTTTGAATAAAGCAGTTTATCCAGACTGGCTCTGGAGCAGCCAGAGACTTTCTGTGTTTCAACAAACAACTGAATTCTTTGCAGCCATCTCACTAAAAACAGAGTCTAAGGTGCTTGGGCCCTACATTCACCATGCAGAGACTTGCAAAGGGTTGTTTCCTTCAGAAATTCAAACCACATAATACAATTATTATATACAATTATTAATACAATTGTTCTTTACCTCACTCTGATCTTTATTTAAGCATTTTAGCTTGGACATCCTCAGACTGTCCATCAGAGGGGTGATGGGAAGCTCAAAGTAAATGAATGAAGGAGGACAGAGGCTATACCTCTTTATGATGGTCTCAGAGTAAGAAACTGCAATCTGCAGCTTTCCTACTCTAATGTGATGGGAAAGCTACAAACTTAATCTTTTGACTGTCTTTGTTTCTTGTCATCTCTGTTATGAATACAGATATTCCTAAATAATTCAGCCATTCTCCAGTCAGCAAACCCTAAATAAACTGATACCTCATGAGTAAGTAGAGATGGCAGGTTGGAACAGCTAAATGCATTCAGCAAAGGCATCCAAATTAATACAAATTTGGACACATTTAAATCCTACCAGCTGTAACTGAATGTGGTCACATTCACCAAAATGTATATGGTGACCAAATCAGGATTCCAACATTTTTCACTTATCAAGAACAGTCAGGATCTTGTTCATTCTTTGAACAGCCACTTGTTTTAGCTATCAGGTGATGTGTTTTCTAACCAGTATCTGAGGAGGTGCACATAAGGCAGCAGAAAAATTTAAAACTTTCATATGAAAGCAATCAAGCCATGTAAGCAAGCAGAAATACCTTAGCTGCAGAGGAATAAATTGTGTACAATAGACTACAGCACCAAACATATGATACACAAGAAACCTTAATTTAGATGCTAATTAACTCAAATGTAAGAATTACAGGGTTAATTAAGCAACATATCCCTCCCACAATTTTATCTGCTGCAGACACAGGTGAGAGTGGAAGGATCTTACCATTTGATTAAATTAGCCACAAGCCACAGTGGGAAGTTACGATAAACATTTTTGGAAAGCATTTAATTATGAGCCCTAAGTAGGATGGATTCTGCATTTAGATTACATCCATTTTTATTATTGGACATGAAAGATCAAATGATCAAGAAAACAGTCACTTCAACAGCTATGTAATAAATGCTTCTCCTGCAGCACAGTTGTTAAACCAAAACATATATTTCTAATCAATTTAGTTGTAACCAGCATGCAGAAAACTCATTAAGTTTAAATTAAATCCTTATTTCAAGCACAGTGTGACCACTCTTGGTACAGTGGCTTGTTGCATGGCAATTTCCTTTTCCAGCTCTGTTCTCACTTTTCCTTGCCTGTGACACCACCCCAGCTACCTGTAAAACAACATTCTCTGCACAGACTCAGGCAGCTCATTTGTTGGGTAATGCTGAGAGGAGCCCTCATGCAGATCAGATTCTCAGCTAGACTGAGTTTATTCTTTGGGAGCTGGGAGAATTCCATGACGTTTATAAAAAATCTTCCTTATTTGAGTACTGATTCTGCAAGAGCCATCAGCAGTTTCTTTAACTTACATCATCTGAAGATGCTCCTTCCCTAACAAGCCAGCTTGCAGGAAGACTTGATGAGAGCAGGTGACATGTGGCTGATACTTAAATCCTGGTTTCTAGGCTCACAGGAGTTTCTGAGGAGTCAAGGGCAATGACTAAAAAAGGCTGATAAATGGTGTTAAAATGCTTGACAAACACTTGCATCCTGCAGTACTTGGTAACCTTTATGTTCATAATGTCACTGCAAAGTTGAAGTAAATATGAAAAGAGCAGACCTGTGTGAAGCCAGCATGTTATGAGCCCCACAAAGGTGTATCAAGCTCTGAGGGTGACCAGCAATCTCCCAGAAATGGCTTAAGAATAATTAGTGTGGGGGCTGGTTTTTAAGGAGCCCCCAAGAGGAGGTGTTTTTAAAAAGCAAAAAGGTTTTAATTAAAGAAGAAAATGACAAACTTTACAAAACAAAAGAGTAAAAGCCGTGCACAGTGCAGGGAAGTTCCTTGCACCTGCTAAGACACCCCGAAAAGCCCCAAGAATCTCTGTGCTCTCCTTTAAGTATACAACAATCTAAGAGAGGGTTTTTGTCATGCTGCCCAATAGAAAAGAGCTCCATTTCTTGAGGTTCAGCTCAAGGATCCAACAGGTGCCTTTGTCCTGGCACTGGGCCAATTATGGTGAGAAAAGCATCAAAGTTTCTGGTTCTTCTTCCTTAAAAGTTCAAAAGTGAGGCTTAAACTCTTTTCCTAATAGGGGAACACCTGCTTGGGTGTGGGGGTGCATCACAACACTCAGGCGTGTCCTTCCAGCTGGCAAATCCCTGTTTTTACCAGCTGAGGAGTGCCAATGGAAAGCAGCCAGGTGGGAAACCTTCCACTCCAGTGGTGCACTCCACGTAAAAAAAACCCTCCATGAAACAACTAATTAGAATAATGGCTAGAAAATATTGTCATTGTAGGCCTTTAGCCCCATTGTGGTTACAGAGGCTTAGCAGAGTGCAGTTGTGTTCTCTCAAGTCTCTTGTGTGGGGTTCATTCCTCCTGCTGGTTCACTTTCAACATTTTTTTAAAAAGAAAGTCTAGAATTGAAATAATTTTCTTCAGCTATTTCCTTCCAACGATTCAGCAAAGAAAGCACTCTGACAGAGAATTCGAAACAACGACTCACGACTCACAGATAAAACTATTTTTATAAGCACTGCAAATCCCATGAGGAAAAATACCCTATTAAGGATATTCAGAATGATGCACAGGGTTTTCAGATTAGTTGTACTTTAACATTTAAGTGGTAATTGCTGAATTTGGTCTATTTAACACTTTACCAAATGGCAGAGGCCTAGAGTCATGATGAGTTGGGGATTTTACAGGAAGTCAAAGAATATGCCTGATCTATTAGGTTCAAGGAAAATTTCTAAGTTTCAAGCCAACTCAGGGATTGCAGGGCATGAATTCCATGAAGTAGCACTTATTCTTCAACAATGGGCTCCAAATCCAAATATTAAACAGGATATTTTTGACCATGCCACCTTACTGAACCAAAGCAGCCGAGATAGGAAAAAAAAATTAAATTTTATTTTCCAAATCTGCTACACATTTTTTTAAACTGTTTTTTTTTTTTTTTTTTAGCCAGTCATTTACCCTCATAAGTTTAAGCTGGAAAATGTATTATCATGACACTAGAAATTCTAGTTTAGTTTCTTGTGATTACTGAAAATACCATCCTCTGCAGAAAGGACTTAATATTTTCACTGCTGTCTCATGGAACAAGTGCTTCAGTAGTTTGCCCTGAGCTTAAATCCAAGATTTTCAAAATAAAAGTCTTATTTGAGAGAGTTGCAGGTTTCCAAAGTAACCCAGATGAATATCTTTACAAATTAATGCTCGAACTACCACAAACTGTCACACCTAAAGTCACTCCAGAAGAGTTAATGACAGAAAAATTGAAAATCCTTATCCATTTGATAAAAGAGCAGGGTAGAGAGATGTCTTACATCAGATCCAAAAGGAGAGTCAGGACACAACAGACTAAACTTCTCATTGTGTTGTTCCCTCAACACTTCTGAGTTTGTAAACATTTATCTGCCCATTTCATGGGGTTCAGTCACTTCTCAGAGCTCTCCCACAAGCCAATCACTTTAATGTTAAACAAATATTGAACTGGCTACAAGTCAATAAAAACGTTTATTGACTGAAATATTCAGTCTATAAACATGCACAGTTAGAGGGCTTCTGTTATAAAAGAGTGACAAAGTAGAAAGAAGAAATTAGCAGATTTGAAAAAATGAGTAATTCTCCGACATTATAGTTAGCAGTATTAAGCACAGTATTCATATTTACTGGAATAAATCTTATCTAGTATCAAAATGAGATGCAGAGAAATGTATAATTACAAAGGTACAGAAGGCTCTACTCTGCAATCCTTGGAAAGAAATGTGTTTTGGGTCTAATTGGCATCTTCAAGTTGGTTCACCTAGACCTTTAATATCATTGATATTACATTGCAGAAGTGACTCAGGTGCAAACCCCACGACTGTCAGCAGCAAAATTCTTCATCTCTTGATATTTCACCTCTAAAGAGGAAATGTAAAAAAGCCAATGAATGGTCCTACCTCTGTTTAATTCTTAAGAAAGAATGGTGTAGAAAAATCCCATAGTCTCTAGGATCACACAAGGAATGTCTGCCAATATCTATTTTTATTTATGTTCCATCAATCTCTTGCACATTTTTTTGAGTATACTTTTTCCATTTCTGTTTTTAAGACTATAAGACTATATCTGATTGTTTCAAGAAGCCACAGATATTTCAGTGTGGCTACAGAAATGTAGAGAAGCGTTGATTGTTCAAGTTTTATGGCCATTTCAAAACATCATTTCACAGTGGATATTTAATTATTTCCGTTTGCTTTATCTAGTAATTTCAGATTTCTTTCCTTCTCAAAACCACAGGTATTCATGAAAAATAATTTAAAGAAATATTTGTCAAATTTATAAAGGATATGAACCATCAGCAATAAAGAGGAAACATAAATTGGTATTTGGAGTACTAGACTGCATGAATCCTGCTATGGAGAAAGCAGAAGTCAGTTGGGAATTAAAATCTTTTTAGGAGCAGCTTAATTCATTTGTGATAGCTCCATAACAATTACTAAATCTTCATTGGCAGTGTAGATTTCCATACCTGCTGAGAAGCTGTATAGATTCCATATGCCAGCATTAGAAATCAATATAACATTCTGTGATTCACTGACAGTGAATCACTTCCTCTTCCTGCAAACATAATTCATCAGGATTCTGACAGCTTCCAGACATACAGTGGATTCCATTAAAATAGGGACTCATGATTTTCTTTGTCAGAGTACTCCAGACCTCTTCAAATGTGGCAAACCCCCAGTAATTACTCTTGCAGCCCAAGGATGGCTTAGTCTAACCCATGAAACCAGCTGCTCTTCATGGTGGTGTTATTGATCATGATGAATCCTTTAATTATCCACATACATGGTCTGTGTTCTTCTGCAGAACATTCAGTATGAATGCAATAGTCTCAATTATGTAAGGTTTAATCCTGGCTGCTGCTTTTTAAAAATAATTAAACCAAATAGCTGCAAAGTCCAAGATCAAATACTGCTTGTTTGGGTCAGGAGCCACTGGGTGAATGGCAGCACTGTGTTAGCAAAATGAGAATGGCCTCACTGTGGTCTTAAAAGACCATAAATCACACATGTTAAGTAAAAAAAAAAAAAAACCAAACCAGCCCAAAAGATTTTTTCATCTGATAAGCTTGTGTTTTCAGTGTTCCTTACGGAGTCAATGAAGTTTAATGTCAAAAAGATAACTGAATACAGTAACTAAAGAAGAGCTATAGCTTTGTATTTCTGGATATAAGCTTAATAATGAATCTTAAAGATGGTTGTATCAGTTATACACATGATTAAAATAGCTCCAGCTTTATAGTACTGATGAGATAATTAAAGTAATTAGAAATTACATATACTTGAACAGTCAGTCACTAAAAGCACCTTTAATCACAATCAAAACCTTTTCTTCACCAAAAGAAGATTTTTTTTCCCTATTACAGATTTTTGGTAGCCTCTCATTCATTTTCCTCAGACAGTGATTAGAATAAGCTTTGTCAGTGGTTGGAAAGAACACATTAGGAATGATTTTACATAGAAAAAAAATCAATATCCTATTCCTGGCATTTAGAACTCTTTTTAGCTGACCTTTTATTCCCCCAAACATGCTATCCCTTGTTTCTCAAAAAAGCTCTCTTTACAGAAAAATCTGTCTTAAACAAAACATTTGCTTGTACAGTTAGAATAAAGGTATGACTTTTATAATACAGAACACTACAAGCCAGTTTAACAGAATGTGTTATTTGTAATTGGTGCTCTGGTAAGGCTTAGTTAATACATCTGCAAATGAACCTCCTGAACACTCCTTTCTCGAGAATTGTCTTCTTTTCTTCCCAACATAACAAAGGAATATAAGACAACTTCAAAATTCTGATCTGTGAAATATTCCAGGAGTGCAGCAACTAAGGTGGATTGGATGCAAAAGCAGACCAGGTTGTAATGCAGTTCTCAGATTAAAGACAGCTAATATTTCATGTTCTACTACACAGTTCAAAATAATCCCATTCCCCTATTTTTCAATTTTACCATTCTTTAAGATGTCAGCTTCTTGCATATTTTTTAAAAATTATTTTTAATTTTTACTTTTAGACCAGAAAAAGAGTTTGGTAATACTTATACAATACTTGCAAATAAAGCTGCCAGTCAAGTTACATCTTAGTTGTACTGAGTACAAACACCCTTGCCCAATATTTAATGAGCAGTTAAGAAATATATTTAAAAGGGGTTTTACTGTATTCACTTTGGGAGCACTGAACCTAGTTCTGCCACACCCCAGCCTCCAAACAATCCCTATTAAAAGGCTTAAAATTTGGCCAAGATTTCTGTAAACCAAAGCCCAGAGAAGGCAGCATCCACCCACAAAGCTGCTTCAGCACCAGTTTGACATTTCTTGCCACAGATAACCATTTGACTGTGAAGCTGATTTGATTTGGACAGGAATTCAAGTAAAAATTTGCCTTGATTATTGATAACTGTCAACCACCAACAATTTCCTTTGTCCTTAATACAAGCTTTTCTATATTAGAATGCTGTGCTTAAATCTCCTCCCATTAATCTATCATGGAAAATCACTATTAAGGCCATGCTATTTCTAAGTATTTTTCCTTGAACTTTCCCATGTAGATGGTTAAAACAAGGCCTTCTATGTCTTTTCAAGCACGTAAGGTTCTTACTAAGAAAAGTTAAACAGGAGGATTGTTTTATATTATACAGAGGTTATACAAGGAAGATGAAATACTTGCTGGGGTTATACACCAATGGAACTGCAGTCTGAAGACAAGTGATTCAGAAATGCAGATCCCATTAGGGATAAGAAATCAGGCTCCTATTCCTAATAGTTTCTGTCTGAGCTTGAAATAATCATACCATATGTTAGCACAGTAAAAGACACATTCTTTAACTGAGACAACTGTTTTAAAAAAAGATGAAATGCAGCTAAGAACAGATTCACCAAACCCAATTTTAGCCTTTTCTAAAAGTGCTAGAGAATTCCTTTTGAAAAATACCTTAATGAAGCAAAGCATTTACTTAAGACTAGCTCATTCTAAAATGCTGTATTTTCAGCTGAATTAATGTTTCAATAGCAATGAATTTTCAAGCTGCATCTACCAATCAAAAGATGAAAGCAGGTTTTTTTGCTGTTGTTTGCTGTTTTGTTGTTGGACTTTTTTTTTCCTACAGACCTACGAATCACTTCATTCATCAGCAAAACAGCAGGAAATCTAAACTTTGGAAAAAGTAACATTAGGGTAGAGTGCATCAAACTTCCTGTCTTTTAGTAGGACCACTGCATACAGCCTTCTACTCTCACTTCCAGAGCCTTGGGGAAACATTCTGGGTGATGCATAAACCTCTAGCTCTCCCAGAAGAATCCCTGCTATGGCCCCAGCATGCTGGCTTTCTGAAATCCAAAATAAAGTACATTTACTGTTTTGTACAGAACTATTTACTCCTTGAAGTCTTACACTTCTGTCCTCACTGAGGGGTTTTTCATTTTTCCTTCTTTTAGTTGCACCTGAGGCATAGTAATGCAACAATAGAGAGAAAAATATATCATCAGATTATGAAATTCTCTATCAAGACAGTCACAAAAAATACTGCAGAAGTTCTAGTTGCTGTGAGCCATGCAGGTTTTAGTAGCAGGGGCCCAACGATTCCTGACTTAGAGAAGCTTTTGATTATTTCCTCAGCTGCATTGTAACTGGATGCTGACTTTGATTAGGAGGGGGTGAGAAGGAAATGAACAATTTACCACAAATAACAAGTATACCAAATACAAGCCTTTATTGAAGAAGGGATTCTGAAAGAGTGATCTTAAGCTCGTGGTGCTAAATTAGAGTTCAGGCTTAAGAATATAAGATAATCTTCCTGTGTCTCCTTTTTAATGAATGGAAAACCAAAAGTTTTCCTCAGAGTTGCTTTGAACCCTTCTTTGCCCCACAAACTCTTCTTCCCAGAAGGATTCTGAATTTCTCCACTGGCTGTACAGGGCAGATGCATATTCAAACATCAGCTGCAGAATACCAGAGATGAGGTCCAGAAGCAATTTTGGAGACAATCATCTTCAACTCTTCAGCCATGAACTGTTTGCTGCAGGGCAAAGTCACCATCAGGGAGAAACCAGCATTTTCCAGGCAACCTCTTCCATCCCCTGTTTAAGGAAAACTTTGACATTGGGGTACTTATCTAGATGCAAGTCATGGTTAAAAGGGTTCAGTTTGTTTACATGGCATCACTTTATTATAAGCAATGCTGAATTTTGAGTAAAAAGGCACTATGGCAAGCTAGGTCTGGGTAGGAAATTTGATCTTACAGAAGAACAGAAAACTTTACACTCTACTTTTGCCTCACTTATTTCAGACTCAAAGAAAGCTGCTGGTTTTCACTCAAAAGAATCAAACAGCCAAAGAGGTCTAAAACATACAGAATATCCAAAGCAGTTAAGCTGACATTGCCAGAGTAAATTTACTTCTGAGATGCAGGAATCTTAAAACTCAACTTAATACAACTGCTTGACTGTGGGGAGATTTTATATTTATATAAACATACATAAATATATATATATATTTCTGGAAACATTTTCAGTAGTAGGAGTAAGGAAAGACCTACAGAACAGAGGTCCTGGATTGTGCAGGTTTGCCTTGACCACAAGAAATTAATTCAGTGATCATCACTGGTGCAGGCAACCACCCCTAATTTCTGAAAGCTAGACCAGGTTTGAGATGGACAGTTCAGTGAAAATCAGCAAGATGATGTGACATTACACACTTAGCTAAACTCAAACCACCAATTAACTACTGGTTGCCTCAGAAGTTGTTTAAGAAAAATGGAGTAGTTAGATTAGATGGCACTGCTCAACCAAGAGCATTTAATTTCTGTCTCTCTCTGATCTGAGAGATTGCATTTTTGAATGTAAATTTTGCATAAGAAGTTCAGTGTCTTTTTTCTGCATACCTCTAAGCCATAACAGCCAGGAATGGTTTGTATTTGAGTGGGAAAAGCTACAGACAGGAAGAAAGACTCAGCTAACTTGGACTGTACTATCAGGAGGATTTAAAAATAGCCCTACAATTTTTGGGAATCAACTGGAAAAGGTATTAGAGGAATGGAAGTCCTTTAATCTGCAGAGGGCTCAGTTAAAATATGTTGATGATATCCTGATGGCCACCAAAACTAAAGAACAGTGCTGAGACCTAACTGTCGAATTGTTAAACCTTTTGGGATTAAATGGGCACAGGGTATTGGGGAAGAACACCCAAGTGATGAAGAAGACTGTGACCTTTTTGGACTTTGAATATCTCTGAGCTCAAATGAAACTAAGCACAGAAAGAATAAAAAAGCTGTCTGCCAAATCCCAGAGCAACAAACTGTAAGAGAATTGTGTGCCTTTCTTGGAATGGTCAGGTGGTGGATCACTAATCATGGATTCCCAGTCTGACCTTTGTGTGGACTTTTAAAGATTGCCCACAAGGATTTTATTAAATGGATTGATCATACTTGGGCTGCAGTCAAACAACTTAAGAAATCACTAATGAGGGCTCCAGCTTTAGACTTGCCAGATTGCAGGAGATCTTTTGAATTATTCACTTATGAGCAAAAAAATACTGCCTTGGGGGTTCCAGCACAATTCCCAGGGAGACAGAGAGCGACAGTGCTTTTAACAGCTTGATGATGCAAGCCAAGGGTGGCTGTGGAGGCCAGTGCACCTCCTAAACCAGAGCACCTGAGGCTCCCTTGGAGAGATGTCCCTTAATCGGGGCAAGGCCCTTCATGTCAGGAGGAGAAGCAGCTGCCTCCTCCCAGAGTTCTTTGATTGTTATTCAAATGTACCCCAGTTCTGCTCTCCTGGCTGGCCCCTAGGCCTCCCCGCCCCTTTCTCCCTTATATACAATGAAGAGCTCCTTGTTTTGACTTATTTGCAGGTTTGAGCATTCAGGTTGTGCTTGGACCAGAGCTCCTAAGCTTGTCTTTCTCAGATCATGGAGAAGAGCAGAAGACACTGTTGCAGCTGTGTGGGGAGACAAAAGGAGATGCTGCTGAAGGCAGTCTCCCCTCTGATATGTTTCACCTGTGTTAATTATCCTAGAGTAGAAACAGCCTTGCCCTCACAGCCTTGGGCATGATAAAGAGAGAGTTAACTGGGAAGAGTTCAGTTGGAGTCTGCTGGCTGTGCTGTGAAGGCCTAGGGACAGGAGGATGTGCAAGGGCCAGAAAAGGCAAGATATTGTATATAGGACAGACAGGGTTAGGTGGCCATGCTAAGGGCAGGAAGGAGCGAGACAGAACTGAGGAAGAAGAGAGACAGAGCCAGGGCTGTGTGAAGCTGCTCTTAGAAGAAATACAGAAGAAAGATATGGGAGACTTTTTGAATAACAAAATGCAGATACTTGAAGCCTTCTGATGATTCTGATGAAGCACCTTAAGTGCAGTGTCCATGTCGACTGCCACACATCAGTGACTGTGACACAGCTGTGTGACCAAAAGGGTGGGGTTCTTGGAGTGTATTTCAGTCAATGCCCTCTGGAAAGGGAAGGAATAAAACCTTATTATATATAAATTACATGTAAACCAGAGCAATTACATATAAACCAGATAACAAGAGTGTATTTATTTAGCACTAATCCAAACTCCCTGTGGGCTAAAGGCAAATTGGACAGTGTTCTGAAGTGCCTTTATTAAACATGGGCTAAATGGACTAAATCACAGTTGCCACTGTATGATTTGAATGTATTCCAGTACATCACACAAATAAGACATTTATATATTTCCAGTTAATGTTGTGGGGTAGTTTTCCTGCTTTTTTTTTTTTTTTTTTTTTTTTGCACCCAGATGGAGTCTATAGAGCATGTCTATTATTCTGCTGGTGTGGTGACTAGCTAGGAGGCTGGTCTTCACGTTTTATTCCTGGTCTTGCAAACTGCTGAGAATGCTAAATCTAATAAAGCGTGCAGAGTTCACTGATTTACCCATCTGTAAATGGTTTTGTGTGCATTTCTAGAGTGTGCTCAACTGAAATTGCAGGACTGGGTAATCCACATAGAAACACAGCTCGTAGAAAATTAGTAGAAAATAGAAGTTGATCACTGCTACTCATCATTCCTGAAGGAGGTGCTGAACATTCTCAGTTACATCAGTTGGGTGATTTTAATACCAGCATCAAGGGTATTAATATCAAATGATGTAGTTTTGCTACTGTGAGCAATATGATCATTTAAGTTAATCAGGGAGATCTTTACTCCTTCTGCACCAAAGAGCATCGTAATCATATCCAGAGCTATGCATCTTTTATATGTTCTTGTTCATGGGTATTCTGCCTGGAAAACTAATGGATATTGGTTTCTGCTGTGCAACTTGCATTTTTCCTGCAAATTCCAATTTTCATAATGTAGAAATATAAAGATGATAGTGCATGCTCAGTAATGAAAGCAACTATATGCAGAGTACAAAAATTATGATCTAAATCTGAGATTAGAAAGAAATGGGTTGAAGGTGAGGGTGGAGGGAAAGGTCTTCCTTATCAAAGAGTGCATTAGATTTTTGAATGCCTGTGATTCAGAAGGTAGGAAAGCTCAGACCACGGCAAGTTTGAGAAGCTCAAAGGTTTATAAGATGTGAGCTGTGCTTGAGTTTTATTGAATTACTGAATGACTACAGAATGGGTAAATGATTGATTGGTAAATGTGTCAGAAAGGTGTGGGGGGCCAAGCAAGGAAGAGATTTTCTACTTTTATTGTAATGTATTTGTGTAATTTTAGAAACTCAATAACTCTTCTCATAAATGTGCAGTAGTATAGTCTCAAGATATTATATATTGAGACTATAATTATTATATATTATATATTATATATTATATATTATATATTATATATTATATATTTATTATACATTATATATTATATATTAGCTTACGTCCCTTTGAAAAGCATTGTTTGTGTTGATTTAGAAATCCTACATATATAAAAAAAATCCTGCAATGGTTATCAGGTGACAGCTATTATTTGGTGCTGTTGCATGTACAATAACTATTTCTAAAATTCGGAGACATTCTGATTATGTTATGTCTGTGACTGACTGTGTTACGCTGTACCCTACGAGCAGCGATTAAAAGATTGTGCTTTAGCACTACCTACAAACACAGAAGGTTTACAAATGCAGCTTTTTGTAGTAATTTTTTACCAGATAATGATGAATAATTTCAGTGTAACATTTCACAAAAGGAAAACGTGCTTAACAGTCCTTTGTTGAATGCCTTTGGTATGAGTGAAGGAATTCAGCAATGCATAAAGGAATTTCCCTTTTTTATTGTCACTTTATTAGCTGATTTGCTCAAATGTGAGAATTAATGGCAATTCAGCTGCACAGTGTTAATGGCCTAATCATTAATTTGCAAGGGAGTTACTCTAATAATAATTAGAAGGAGCTCATTTGTTATTAATGTGGGGGCACTGAGCAGAACTGTAAAATAATAATCCAATTAACATGCATTGAGTGGAAATTTTATCGTTTCCATAGCGTGAGTGGCTGCTGCTGTAATTTGAAAATGTTATTTCATAGCATCAACCTGAAACTATGGTGTTTTAAAGAACAAGGCAATGAATCATGTCAGGTGTCAGGAGTTAATTGTGCTGAGCTGGTGGCAGGAAATAGCAACCACCACTGATTGGCCTTCGTGCAAAGTTTCTGCAGGGCTCCTTTTGTCTCTTTAGGGGCCACAGAAAGGTATTTACACAGGAAAGAATCATCTTCCTAAGTGTCAGACCCATGAAGCACTGACTAGGGCAGGAGCGAAGGGTAACTGGTGAATTATAAACTTCGTGTTAATAATTTGGTAAAAGAGCTTGTGTTCCCCTCTAAGGCAAGTTTGATTAAAGGGAAGCTGTGGGAGGGCTCTGGCCAGCCCAGAGCAGGCTGGCCATTTGAGGGGCAAGTTCAGGTAAGGAAAAGATACATTTCCTAGCTAGTTTAATGTCATGTTTACAGCTTGAGTAGCTAGTCAAGGCAATTAGAAAGATCCTACTGTTGTGCTGGTGTTACAGGCTGTTCTGATATTTCTATTGGGTGTAAGAAGCAAAAAAGTATAAGAATTTTTTTAGTGGTTGCTGTTAATTGGCTGATTACCAGTAAATCTGATAGAAGTTTCTGGGTTAGTCATTCAATGAAATAATGATGTGAAGGCAGGCTTACAGCTAGGTTTGCTGGCAGCTCACCCCTCTAGAGATGCCCATGCTGTTCAGTATCTTGTGCAGTTATGTGTTGGTACAACACTGTTAACTGGGGGGAGGTAAGTTGCTGCTATACAGAGTGTAATATAGAACTTCTCTTGCATCACTTCTGATTTTCTTTTATTCATTTAAAGGGAAAAATACCTTTATTCAGGTGAAAAAAAGGCTTTAAAATTAATGGTCTTTTCCTGAAGTTATGTTTTGTGATACTTAAAATTGTGAGAGTGCTGTAGAGAACACCAACAACTGCCTTAGGTATAGATGTTAATGCTTTCAGCTGACTGTTCAAGGAGGAAAGGTGTGATGTGCCTTTTGCATCACAGCAGATAACAGAGTGTTCAGAGTGGTCATGTAGCCCATAAGTCAAAAGGAGACAATCTTGTCTAAATCTAGCCAAACCTAGAAGATCATTGTTTCCAGCAGTTGCTCTCCTGTGCCCTGCTGTGTGCTGGACACCTTTGGTCAGGACACCTTTGGGTAAAAGGAATGCCTTAAGTTTCAGCTTTCATGTATTTCAGATTCTGTGCTGCCCAGGGGTGCAGCTCAGAGCCTCACATTCAGGGTCACTCAGCTCTGCACAGAGCAGGGACACAAAACAAATCCTTTTCCTGCTGGACACCAAGCACAGCAGTTACAAGTTTTCAGGCCCAAGAGCACAAACAATGGAGGAGTGAAGAGAGGAACAAGAAGGATGGGACTTTATAATCTGAAGCTGTAACTGGACAATTAAACTCCAATATGCAAATAGATCAAAACTCATAAAAGTGTGAGACCTCATGACCATTTGTCCATTTTGTGACCATTTTGGGTCTACCTTGGGTGCAGCCCTGGCCAGGCTCTTGTCCTGCCCAAAGTGTATCCCTAAAGGCCTTTTAATAAATATCTACTTTATCCTCTTAGCTCTGTCCAGTCTCTGTTCCAGGTCAGCCTTCCCAAGGCAGCAAAAGAGGTCACAGCTGCACATGCTTTGTGCCAGCTGGGAGCAGAAATGTTCCTGTGTTAGAGTGGTTTGATGTGTCTTGCAATGACAAGTGTCACATTTGATGTGGTCATACTAAGCCATGAGGGCCAACCAGCTTGCAATCCTTCCTTTCTGTGTTGTGCTGCTTTAGATTTTACCTGAGGAATTTTGTGTGAGAGAAGCTTATATGTACGTGTATGTTACATTAATGTGTTGTGTTAATGTTACTAGTGTAATTTAGTAACAAGATCTGTGAACAGCTTTGTCTGACTGTACAGGACTTGTAACTGGAAATGAGGCAAAGTATCCCTCTTGGAAATCTGCACAAATACCCCATGGGGCTTGTTTGGAGTTGGGTGAAGGGATGCAGTGTGAGTACACATAAAACAAATAAACAAAAAAGATCTCGGAGAAAAGCAGCTTGAAGAATGGCAGTGAGAAGGATGACAAGTTCTAGACAAGTGACTTCTTACCCACTATAGAAATTACATTGGCTAACAGAATTTAGTTGTGTTCATGGCTGGCTCTTAGGAAAGAATTATCAGACTCAGGATCTGAAGGTGGTTTGGAAATTAGGATAAACCACTAGTAAGAATCTGACCAGAAAACAAGACTTATCCAACCCAAACCAGACAAGGACAGAGCCAGCTTCTGGAGTCTCCAGGGAAATGCTGCATTATGCCAAAAATAAAAAGACATAATCTGTGTGGCAAGTCTGATAAGGAACTATATATGCTATCCCTTAAAGGCTGGCAGTGTTCTGAAGGTAGCTTGTCAGATTTGTAAAGCCTTCTCAGCACACTTTGTGCTGAAAAGGATATTGGACTGTGCAATGTTTTACCAAACTCTACATTGCGCCAAGGCAAGTGGATTTATTGCTGAAGGAAGAGGAAATATTGACATAAACTGAACAATGAAGAGTCAAGGGCAGAGGTGGTCCCCAGGTGGACTGAAATATTTCTAGATATTTGTGTCAAACCACTTGCATAGTGAAAGAAGTTTAAAAAACTCATAATGTTCAATGTTTCCCATTCAAGAGTTAAGTGGTGATATTCAAGTATCTTGTTGACCTAGAAACAGTGTGACTTTTTTTACCTCTTTCCTTCTATCTTTGAGAATAGAATAGAGAAGACTTTTCTGCTTGGACTATCTCACTTCTGGAGAAAAGCTCTTGAGATAAGAGGCTCATCTGCATCAATCTCATGGCTTTGCTGTTAGGCTGAATAGAGATTCCGTATCCTGCTCAGCTGAAAAAGATAGAAGCACTATTCCTCCTGTTCCATTTATCATACCTCTACCATGCTCCATGAATGGAGGAGTGAAAATACTTTTGGTTCCTACTTTATTAATATTTGCAGAAGCAAGTACATCTTGGAACTGTGTAGAGTTCCTGGAGGATTTTTAGGTGAAGTTGTTGTGAGGGTAAGTGCATTCTTTTCTATAGCAATCACCCATGTTTCCTCCTCAAATAACCTCTCGTCTAATTGCAGCTAGATCCTGAAGTACTTGCTAAAGATTAGGGGGAAAAATGAAAAATAATTGTTATATGGAGGCCTCTCCACTGTTCAGCAAGCCCTTGAAAATTGTGTGCAGTGTCCAAGTCAGAGCCCAGGTGACTTTGCAAGCAGCCACCCATATCCACCTCTTAGAGAAACTCACAGCCTTAAGGTAAGGCTCTGGTGTATTTGTGCTGGCATCTTAGGGAGGTTCTTTGTGAACCTCAGTTTTCACTGCTAGATTTAATGTAGAAAGCTTCCAGCAACACCAGTTTATGGATGTTAACTCTGGTGATTTAGACCAAGCTATATAGGACCACGGTAAAGGACTAATTTCCTTAATCTGCTTCTCAGAACTGAATGTGCAGAGCTGGTATTTAGGCAGCCATGGAAGAGGAAAAAAAAACCTAAGTCTTTGATATTCACAACCTTTTATGAGAGTGCATTTTAGTGAAGTTATAAATAGTATCAAAAAGCACTTTCTGAATTTTTAAGCCTTCTGTGATAGTAGATAAAACGCATACAGTAAAATTAGAAAAAACTAGTTGTGCCTTGTGGAAGCTGTTGATGGTGTAAAATTCTCATATCCTTTTCTCCCTAGATGATGTGTTTCTAGTCTATAATCTAGCCTCATACAGGAATTGATACATATCTTTCATTCTTGTTGCCTTTCCTGTGCTGGCTTAGTTCCGTTACACTCATTTTGAAATAAGGAGAACTGGAAAGGCTCAAGATAAGATTTGCTCCATGAATTTATACAGAAAATTTAACACTCTATTCTTAGTACTTCTTTATTCCTCACAGAATTTTTCAGATCACTTCTGAATATTTTGAATAATGCATGTTCCAACACAGGTCCATCTGGGACCAAACTGGTGAACTCCTTTTATCATGAAAAGATGCTTTCCTTCCTACTTTGTTGTTTATCTTTTAGTGGATTATTAATGCCTGAAGGCTGCTGCCTTGTATTTGTAACAGCTATACTTTAAGAGCCTTTGAGATATCTTGACAAAACTCTTTGAAAAGCTGAGTTTACTTTCACCCCTGTCCACAGCTGTCCTACTCCCTAAAAAAAAACCCCAATAATTTTTTTTTTCCTTTGGCAGAGTTATGCTTTTTTTTTCCACAGTTGTTTTAGCCAAGATATCTGACATAATGCAGAATTACTACATAAAGGTGTTATG
Source organism: Phylloscopus whistleri (assembly GCA_017589585.1). Taxonomy (NCBI): domain Eukaryota; kingdom Metazoa; phylum Chordata; class Aves; order Passeriformes; family Phylloscopidae; genus Phylloscopus; species Phylloscopus whistleri. Next base: position 1,470,594 of record JADMLD010000920.1, read on the forward strand.
TCATCCCTTGGCAGAGGTGATAGGTGGGCAGTGTTACCCTTAGAATTACATATCTGCTAAAAGCCTGTACAAAAGCAACCAGAACACAACTGATCCACTTTCCTTTTGCCTCTTATCACTATGATTTGCAGCTTTGGTTCTGCTAGCACCTTTACTTGGGACATCTTGCTAGTCATATCATGTGCTTTTTCCTTCCATCTGTGAGGCAGCCCAGCCATTCAAGGAAGGGTTTTTTTCCGTGGGCTTCTCTATAGTTACCCAAGTTCTTGTCATCTACCAGCTGCCTTGCTGTAATGTTCCTGGGGTAGCCCCCAAAGAGCTTTTGAGGAACAACGTAATAGTAAAGAAACATCTGCTCTCATAGTGGTATGTTCTATGCAAACTGGATAAATAACCAGAGTTAATTCAAGGGTATTAGAGAAAGTCTTGTCTTGGGAGCTGTCACCAGAATATGAAGCCATGGGTAGTGGTTACACTTAGCCTTAACAAAAATCACTCCCCTTTATTGAGTGACATACTCTATTTGTTATACAAACAGAATCCCAACACCTGAAAACTCATCACTCTTAGAAGCAGTACCTAGTTGTGTACCTAACCCTTTATAGCTTGTCATTTTAAGCCGGCTGTTAAAGAATGGATCTGACCCTCAACAACATCAGCCTTCAGCAGGAAGTTGAAATTCAGTTTAAATGTCTGGGTAAGATCACTGGATGCAGAAAACAAGGTAGTTGAGGCTCGTTTTCAAATGGTTGTGACTCAGATTTATTGCTCTTATCTCTTAGTGCTCTTATTGGATTTTATCCCTTAGTTAATCACTTCCTGGTGGTACTGGCCTAGTAGTATATCTAGTTCCTTATCAGACTTGCCATGGAGGTCATGTCTTTTTATTTTTGATTTTGACGCCTTAGGAAGGCTGACCAGGAACAGAGACTAGACAGAGCTAAGAGAATAAAGTAGATATTTATTGAAAGGCCTTTAAGGATACACCTTGGGCAGTACAAGAGTCAGGGCTACACCCAAGGTGGACCCAAAATGGACACAAAATGGACCACAGGTCATGAAGTCTCACACTTTTATGAGTTTTGGTCCATATGCATATTGGGGTTTAACTGTCCAGTTACACCTCCAGCTTGTGAGGTCTCATCCCTCTTGTTCCTCCCTTCAACCACCGTTGTTCGTGCTCCTGGGCCTGAAAATTTGTAATGGTTGTCCTTGGTCTTCAGCAGGAAAGGATTTGTTTTGTCTCCCTACTCTGTGGAAAGGGCTGACTGACCCTGAATGTGAGGCTCAGAACTGCACCCCTGGGCAGCACAGATTCTGAAAAGCATCAAAGCTGAAACTTAGGGCATCACATAATGCAACATTTCCGTGGAGACTCCAGAAGTTGACTCTGTCCTTGTCTGGTTTGGGTTGGGTAAGTCTTATTTTCTAGTCAGATTCTTACTAGGGTTTATTCTAATTTCCAAACCACCTTCAGATCCTGAGTCTGATCATTCTTCCTTAAGAGACAGTGGCCAGAGGACTGAGCTTAACTGCTTGCTGTATTTATTGAATTTTCTGTCATATAACTGGCCAGAGCTCTGGTGACTTGCCTTACACATCTCATGAGGACATACCACACTGTGGCATCACCTTGTCACATACACTTCATCAAATGTACAACAGCTGGATGTCAATGTTTAAGGTCTTTTGGAGTCTCAGCAAATAGTCACATCTTCCCAGGAAATACATCATTATTTTGAAGAGAGACCTTTGATTAGAAGTAAGTTATAGTATACCTTCTGGTTAAGGAAGTTTTCTTGTTTTGCAATGAACATTGATGTTGGTAGATGTTTATCTGTAGGAGAATTGATGAAACATCTTTTCAGAAGAAAAAGTGATTTGCTTACATGCAAGACCAGCATGTTCCTTTGCCCTTGGAGGCAAATAAGGAACCAGCCTCTTTGATACAGAGCTATTTTTGTCTTCCTCTGAACACTGCTTATCATGCATTATGCATTTTTTAAAAATGCTGTCAGCAGATAGAGCCAGCCATTAACCTCAAGTACTTCCTATTTAAAGATAGCACCTGTAGTCAGTTCATTCAATTGTGTGGGACAGAGGCCTTAGGTCACTTGCTGATGATGGCAGAGACCTGATCCTGAAATGGCATTGTCAGCATTTTGCATCCTGTCCTCTTTGGGAGACTACAGCTCCTTATATCTGGAATCTGCTTTGGTGAGTGTGATGCTGTAAAATCAGCTGGGAATTAAACTCTGAAATAACTGCTCCCCTTTATCCCCACCCCTCTGGTAAGAGAAGAACAAAGACAGAGACTATGAATTGAGATAACAATTTAATGAAAACAAACAGCAAAGGCATAAGAAACAATAACAGCAACAATATTAATAATGAAAGTATAGAAAAGACAGGGCGATTTACACACAAGAAGGTGCTCAGCACCTCAACCCAGTTCAGCATGGCTGATGGGACAAAGACAAGATGGTTCCCTCAGCCTGGCAGGGACATGAGGTTATTCCTGGGATAAAGACAAGATGGTTCCCTCAGCCTGGTGGTGACACATGCTTATTTCCAGGATAAAGACAAGATGACTCCCTCAGCCTGGTGGTGATACAAGGTTATTCCTGGGATAAAGACAAGATGGTTCCCTTAGCCTGGTGGGGACATGCAGAAATTCCTGGGACAAAGACAAGATGGTTCCCTCAGCCTGGTGGGGACATGCAGAAATTCCCGGGACAAAGACAAGATGGTTCCCTCAGCCTGGCGTGTATTCCTGGGATAAAGACAAGACATGGCTGTTTCCTTAGCCTGGTGGGGACATGAGGTAATTCCCAGGACAAAGACAAGATGTGGATGTTCCCACAGCTGGTGCTCCCCTTCCCTGAGCCAGTGAAGAACAACGATGGACAAACTCCCACAACGGATGGGCAGCAGTGTGAGAAAGGCCGAGTCCACGGCACTGGACACTGTCAACATCCTGGAAGACAAAGAGGAATGAAATGGCACCACTTCTGGTGTGAGTTCAAGTTTTTCCTTCCCTGAAGCCACACCTCCAGTCATGGTGGTGTAGAATAGTGGCCCAGCCATGCCCGTGTGGCTCTAGGCTAATCCCCCTTGGCAACTGCAATGAAACCAGGACAGTCAAGATCTTCCTGTTCTCAGTGCTGCAGTGAGTGTTTTCAATATTGCCTTTTTGAGTAACAAGGATAGGAAGAAGGGACTTGTACAAAAAGCAGTAGACCAAGTGGTGGTGGGGGTAGGTTTGCACCCCTCAGGCGGAGTGCCCTTGGCAGAGAGGTCACAGTGCACCTGACTAATGTAGCATATTTACCACTGGACAATGGAACCACTCTGGTAGCATAATCATCTCTGCAGGCTAGGCAAGATCTATGCTGAGGCCTTATGTCCTGCTGTGTGAGGCTAATGGGCTAATGTAAGTGGTTGAGTAGTTTTTAAGGTAGAAAAGCTTAGGTCGCTCTTATTTAGAAAGATTTGCTTAGAGGCTGACATCCACATTACTGACTCACTGCGAGAGAGGGTAGTGGTACAGACAGGAAGGTGTGAGCAGTGAGGGAACGTCAACTGCCTGAGCATTTGTTGCCTAGGTTTTGACAATACTGTTCCAATTAGAGCCATCTATTCAAATTTGTTCCTCAGTATTCTGTTTTGCCTTGTGTTAACTACATTTGTGGTGTAGACTGACAAGATGTTTAGCGGTCCTGGCAGAATTGTGGTTGACTGATGTAAACATTTCCTGCCAGCATATGTTGAATAGCTTACATTTGTCAAAGTCAATCCATCCTGGTCTCTTCCTGTCTGGATCAGTACCAAAGCAGAGTCTGTATTTGCAGGAGTGAACAGCTAGTCAATCTGTGAGAACTCAGTTATTCTCTGTATCTCCTAAACTATATTTGCTGCTGCTTTGTTGAAATTTGTTCTTGCATATATAGAAGAGAAACTCACCTCCTGTTAAAGTTTAGGACTGTTTAGTAAAATTCTTGGATTTTAGAGTTTAACTTGACACACCAAGTGGCAAATGAGCAGTGTCTGCAGCTTGCTTGTTTGGTGTCCCTCTACTTTGCACCAGCTGGGATCTTAACCAAATGATTAACAGACATCTGTGCAGAAATATTTTACTCTAAACTGCTTGTATAAAAGCTTCAGAGGGATGTTTTTATACAAATAAAGACAAAATTGCTTTGTCTTTCCAGATACTGCACCTGTGCATGTGAAATATGAACAGACCTCTAGTGTCTTTGTAAATTCATTGCACTGGATTTTAAACCAGCTTGACCTGAAAGTCCTACCAACCCAGATTAGACCGTGACCATGTAAAGCTGTCTAGAGCTTGTTTTTGGGGAGACACATTCTGGTGTGGCTGATAGTTAATTTCTAAGATAGCAGGCTTTGAGTCCTCCCTCTGTGAAGTGGATGCTATTTTCTTTGCATTCAGTAGTTGCCTGTACTTCCAGCATTAACTTGAACTGAATGAATGTATGCTGTGGGCTATCAAAATCCTGGCATCCAGGCCGAGGAAACAGCTGGTAGCTGCTTCTGATGCTCTTGTAGAAAGTGGATATCTACAGGGGGAATAGGCTTCTTTGTCACTATTTAGCAAGTGCTACGTACTTGCTACCAACCAGGTTGGACACTGTGGAATCTGCTTACACGAGGTAGTAAATAACTGTGTTTCCTTAGGAAATTGTATTCCAGATACTGATGCCCTAGTTAGTGTTCTGCCTCATCCTCAATTTGTTGAAACTCTAACTGGAAAATTTAAAACTGCCCTCTGATGCACTGAAAACATCTTTTCCCAAAACCAGATGTACATGTGGGTGGCCTTTTCTGGCTCCAGCATGTCCAATTCATCTTGTCATTTGCAGAAATATGGTACTCAGGAGTACAGAGCACTTTACCCCTTGCCTTCCCCCAGTTCTGCCATCAGGGCAATTCAAAGTGCACTCTCATCACGCCTACCTAAGGTAGACTTTGCTGCTGTTTGTTGAAATCCCCTTGTACCTCCCAATTTGACAATGGTTGTGGCAGTGGTCTCTTTCTGACAGAGACGCAGGAATTGAAGATGCTGGACTAATTTTTGGTGAGGTGGCTGTGCCTCTGCATGTGAGCAGGCTGAGAGCCCAAGCTACAGAACCATTTCCTTGCACCTACAATGGGTAGGGATGCTTGTACCCTTAGTGTTGTGGTTTAGCCCTAGCTAGCAACTGAGTACCTCGAAGCTGCTCTTTCTCTCTTTGGGAGGGGGAGGAGAATCAGGAGAAAAAGGGTAAAATCTCTGGGTTGAGATAGGAAGAGTTTAATAATTGAAATAAAGTACATACAGTACTGATACTAACACTAATAACAATTATAATGAAAATGAGAAAAAAGGCAATAAAACACAAGAAAAATTAGGTGATGTACAATACAAATGCTTTCCACCCACTGGTCGATGCTCTCCTTTTGGATTCTTCTGCCATTCACTCCTTCTGGGCAGCTCCCCCCAGTTTATGTAGCGAGCATGAGTTTATGGTATGGAATATGTTTTTGCCAGTCTGTGCTTCCCCCCATCTCCTTGTGCACTTCTTCTCTGAGAAGTCCCCAACTCAGGGTAAGCACTACTTAGCAACAACCAAAACATCGGTGTGCTATCAACATTATTCTCATACTGAATCCAAAAAACACAGCACTACACCATCTACTAAGGAAAAACCGATTCTACCCTAACCAAAATCAGGACACTTAATCATAGCACAGCTACATGGGATAGAAAGAAGTTCTGGTAATGTGGCAGGTTTTTTTCCCTCTGTGAAACCAAGTTGAAACATGCAAAAAAAATGTAATAGGAGCAGGAGAATTGGCTGTAGGCATGGAGTCACATTAGTCTCTTTTTTTATTTTTTTTGTGAAAAAAGCTTATTGATTGTGGTAAGTTACTGTTCTTACATGAATTAAATAAACATTTTCCCTGTTGCTGGAGAGCAATGATGATTATTTTCAGGACAGAAAGCCTTGATCACAGGCAGAAATTACTGCTGAGCCACTGGCCCTTTGTCTTCATTCTGAATGATGATCTGGTACTGACTGTGTAGGAAGGAAAGCTGTACATTTTTCTCCCTCTACGTCCAACATCATGCAGTTCTCATATTGTACCACATCAGCCAGCACATCCTCCTGTCCCACTGCACCAAATGTTGTCTTCATTCAGCCCACTGAAAGCTGGCCCTGTAGTGAGCCTGGGACAGCTGTGCTGTGGATGAAAAGAACCCCACTCAGCAGTAACCAGGGTTACTGTCACTATACATGGCTCTATACTGAGGGAGATAGAAAAGGTCTGTAGGCATAAACGTGGAGAATTTTGCTGAATGATCCAAGTGATCTGATGAGTTACTGGGATGGGAACATCTCTCACCATGCAATTATTCAATGAAGACTTGGAGAAAGGGTTGATCTGGTCATTGAATCTAAGTGATGCTTTTAGAGTAGCTTAGAAAGAATTAGTGCAGTTTTATTACATCTCAAACTGTTGTCTTGAATGTGGTGTGTAGTTTAGGTAAATTGTTTCCAAGAGTTCAAATAGAGTAAGAATAAATGATGAGAAAAGCTGTGAAGGTATCTGAGGGAACAGATCTGATTAATGAAGAGAAGCTAGTTTTGTTGGAAGTATTTAGTTTAGTGCAATGAATGCTGGACTGTGGACTGTAAACCATTAAGAACAACTGAGAAAGGAAGAAAATGAAGGGAACTGGTAAAGAGATGGCCCAAGAGTATGCAGGTGCAAATAAGTGTGAAGAAGCATCTGGTGCCAAATTAGAAGACTCCTGCTTAATGGTTGCTTTTGTAAGGCTCTTTGCATAGCAAAGTGGTACCAAACCAGCTGGTAGTAGTATGGAACATTTAGAGAAGCATGGTTGCCTGAAACAACAGGACTAGTGATCCAGAAGGCACTCACAGTTGTTCCACTTTATCAGTGATTCTTGACTGGGAGTTTTACTTCATCAGCTTAAAAACTGTAGCTGTCTTTGTCTAGAATACTGAGAGTTTTGTTGTACAAGCAGCAGAAGAGGGAATAGTTTAGTGTGTCTTGTAGCAAGCATAGTATTTAAGACACAGGGAGACTCTCCCTCATATCAAGGGTTAATACACCTCTCAAATACTGCAGAAAAGATAATTCAGTAGTTGCACTGTACTTATCTCCTTTTAGAAAGGAAGAGCTTACAAGTTTCTGTTTTCCCTGACTTCTTTCCAGTAGAAGTGAAGCTGAGGAGAATGCGACCTTCTTTACCTTCTACTCTCAGGATGGAAATAAGGACTAGAGAGGGGTGGTCTGATATGAATATTGGGCACTCACCTGGTATTATGTTGATCTGCTTTTGTGAGCAAGAGGAACTTGAATCCCAGCAGAATCCCAACTCATGCAGCAGCTCCTCCTCTCCTTACTGTGGGGTCTGCTAGATTCTTGGACCGTGTTGATGCAGTAATAAAAGACGTGCTTGGCTAACCCTTGCTTGTCTGCCACCTTCTGGGTTTGTATGCTTGTCCTTCAGGCCCAGGAATCACAGCAGTTTGTGCCTGCTCTGTGTATGCTTTCAGTGGGTTTGGACGTCTGTAGGGACACAGATGGAGATGCTGCTGAAGGCACTTGCCCTTGATATGTTACAGCTGTGTTAATTATCCAAGATTGGAAACAGCCTTGCCCTCACAGCCATGGGTGTGATAAAGAGTGAGTGAGCTGGAAGGAGTCAGTTGGAGTCTGTTGGCTGGGCTGTGAGGAGGAAGGGATAGGAGGTTGTGCGAGGGACAGAAAAGGTGAGATGCTGTGTGTAGGACAGACAGGCTGAGGTGGCTGTGCTGGGGACAGGAAGGAGCGAGCCAGAACTGGAAAAGAAAGAGAGAAAGAGCCAGAGCTGTGTGGAGCTGCCCATGGGAGATACAGAGAAAAGGTATGGAAGACTCTTGAATAACAAGGTGCTGATGCTTGGAGCCTTCTGGTGGTATTTAATGAAGCACCTTGAGTGCAGTGTCTGTCTCGACTACAACAGACCTCCCTTGTCCACTCAGACTGTGGAATCTGCTGGTATTTTGTCATTTTCCCTGCACAGATCATGTTGAAATATTTTGACAATCAGTTGTAAATACCTTATAGATTTTTTTCCTTTTACTGACAGATTGTCTTCCTTCATTACCTTTTGTAGTTAAGCTGTATTTGCTGTGCTATTTCAAATACAGCTGCACTATATACCCTCTGTAGCCATCTGTCAAAGATATTTTTCTAAAACTCTTTGGTCTGTACACTCTGGAAGCTGTGACAAAGATGGCTGCAGAGCAACTAACACCTGTGGAAGAGGTCAAAATTTCAGCATTTGAGCTGAGATTTCCTCATCACCAAAAGCTTTCTTCCCACATCTAGGTCAAACTGTTCTCAGAATTAGATCAACATCCTATGCTTATACCCTGACACCATTTCTAAACTTCCATGATTATTGAACCTTCAAGCATTCTCAACTCTGCCTTCCTGTGTCCTCAGTCACAGACTGTTTGGGTGGCTACAGGTGTAGAACTTCATGATCATTGGAATAAGACCTCTATTGGTTTTAGTAATTGTGATCCTATGATATCTGGTATTAGCCTTGCCACCTGCTTTCTAGATAAACTGGTCTGTCAGCAATTTATTAGACAGGAGGAGTGGAGTATCTTAATTAAGAGCTTACCTCACCTGGATCAAAACCAGGGAAAGCATTAACTCATCTACTTTGATCTCTATTATATTAATTCAAATAACTTGATGAAATTACTTAGAGTCATTTTAGTCAGCAACTTTTTTTTTTTATGTACTACGGTTTAGGTCTGTCCCCAGAATTATGCATTTTGACCATGTGGAAAAGTTCTTAGAATTTGCATGGTGTTTCATACTGCCCCCTCATTTCACCAGCAAGTTGATTAGACCATGCTATTGTTTCGAAGGGCTTGTTCTTCTCTTTTGTTTTGTTTTTTTTTTTTCCCTGCAAGTACTTCTGCATTCTTCCCTTTCAGAAAGGGACAACGTGATGGCTCTAGCTTAAAGCTGGAGATGCCTTCACTGAATGCAAAGCTTGGCTTCAAGGAGAAATCTGAATATTTAGCTCTGAGTAAGCAGATACCACATCCAAAAATCAGTCATTGTTGCTATAATATGCACATGATCCCTGTGGTCTCTGTCAAATTACAAAGCTCTGAAGCTGATTAATCTGCTGTGGTTTCGTTGTAATGAGATGAGATGGGAAGGGCATAGTTAGTAGATGATACATGAACTACAGCAAAAAATAATCCAGGAATAACGATTACATCCTAAATAAACAGAAGATTCTCACTTTTACACCAGACTTTGTACTATTATGTAATTGTGGCAAGTATTTTTAGGGTCCAGGCCATTTCCACCCTTCCCCTTGAAAAGCTGAGCAGTTACCAGGTGTTCTTTGCAGTTTGCACACAGGTTATGTGAAAGCCTGTGTAAAGTCTGAACACTTGAAACATCCTGTGATTCATAAGTATAATGCTTGCTGCTCTGACCCCTTAGTTCTCTCCTAGGCCTGCAGATCAAATCTTCAGCAGATCCATAGAGGGTGTAAATCACAAGAACCTGGGCTGTACACTGAGACTTGCTAGTTCCCCCTGTGCTGCTGCTGTGAGCTGGATTCAGATATGTTCACTTCATTTTTGCAGCAGTTGGGGCAAAGCTCAAATTGTGTTCAAGCACGAGCATGATTCTGTTATTCGCTGTCAAATTACTAGAAACAGTTCTGTGGCAAATCAGAAAGCAGATTTCCAGCACTACTTCTGATGAACTGAATTGGGCTGGCTTCATGGGACTAGGGCCAAACTTCATTTTTTCAGAAAATATTTGTGACTTGAGGGATGATTTGAGAAGCATGCTATGCTGTGGCAATTGTGTATGGTATTCTGGATGCAGTGGACCTAATCAGCTTTGAGAAAATGAAGAATCATGTAAAAATGTACTTGCATCAAGAGTGTTATTCCTTATGTATGTGAGGTGTAATTGTGCTGAATTAGTAATTCTATGCTACAGAAAGCAGGGTGAGGTTTTGCTGTACAGAGTGAAGAGAGGATATAAAAAGCACAGCCTATTGTGACGGGATCATTTGTTTAATCTCAGAATCTACAAGCTTTTGTTTAGTGATGTACCTGTAAAGCCAGGTATTGTTTAGGATAGCAGCCCTTAGTGAATCTGGACCTTGGCTTTTGCACTTGTCAGGCATGCACCTGAGCCACCATGCCTGTGTAGTTAAAGGAAACTCTTGCCAAGTCCTGTGCAGTGTTTTGGAGCTTTGCAGTCAGGACCATGCTGCAGGTTTCTGCTGGGGCTGCTACTCTGAGTCAGGGGTTTACAGCTCCACTTTCTGATATGCCTACCATTAAAATAGTGAGGATTGTTGTCACAGCTTGTGTGTGCTTGTAGAGGAGTTTGTTAATTTTCATGTCTGAAGTTAAACCATTGCTTCAGCTTAGAAGTGGAGAAGGCCTGGGGACAGAGCTTACCTCAGCTCTGAAATGTCACCCTTTCATTTGCTGGATGATAGGCAACATAGTTTACAATTTCAGAATATCCTTGTGATTTCAAATCATTATCAGCTTCCTCCTAGCAACCAGAGATTCTTATAAACTCTCAGGTCACTTCTTGTACGTAAGAATGTAATTTGGACTGGAGTCCAGTCTCCTGTGCTGAGTTAGTAAGGCTATAGAGGTGAGGGTAACTTGATGTGCACTGGCATCAATAGAAGCAAGCTGAGTGCTCTGGAATCTGACACAGTTCTGCCACTGCAATCACAATTTTAGGATATTTACCTGTGTATTAAAAGATGTTATTCCTTTATCAAAAAATCTTCTGAAGGCAGTAGTTGTTTCCCTAGCTAGACAGGGGTTGGGAAGGATAGTTGTTTAGGTGTGGGATGTAGCTGCTGCTGGATCTGTTGGTCTTGAGTCCCCCAGGGAAACAATATTGTCATGAGGGTAACCTGGCTGGCTGCAGGATTGCAGAGTTTTGGTAACAAATGAATGTGACACACATTCTTGATCCTAATCCTAGCTTTAGCCTTCTGCTCCCATGAGATTTGGAGTAAAAACTAGTTAAAAATCGATCTTTGCAGGCAAAGAAGTGTTTTTTTATGCTTTTCAACTAATTTGATTAGTGTAGAGTTTAAGGCTTCCTTCTGATTTTCTGGGAAAGTGGTGGCGAAGTGATAAAAAATAAAGTTTGATCTCTTGCTAGATTTCAGCATCTATTGGTTTATTTTTGTGCTCAATTCCAAGGAAAGCAAATAGGAGATTTTTCCATAGAAATCGAAAACTGTAGGGTTTTGTTCTGGAATGAAAATTAATGTTTCCAGCACTTGGGCAAACCTTGGCAGGCAGCAGCACGGTGCTGCTCACTGCTGTGAATGTTCTTCACTGACACAGAGCCAGTTGGAATGGCCACTCATGTGGAAGTAACAGCAAGGCAGGGAGTCTGAGCCTTCTGTTTGTGCTTAGTGCCCTGCTGTGGCTTGAATGGCACAGCTGAGAGCCTGCAGGTCAACAGGAAAATGCTGAGCATCTGGATGTGTGAAGATTTTGATAGGACAGTTTCCACAGCCTTGTGATGTATCAGAGGAACAGCATCACAATTCTAAACACTTCTGATTGTTTTTTGAAATAAATTTGGTAAATGGTTTGCAACACTCAGGAACAGCATCATGATTCTAAACACTTCTGATTGTTTTTTGAGATAAATTTGGTAAGTGGGTTACAACACTCAGGCTCTCTTGGGGCTTCACTTGCTGACTGTCCCAGGACAGCAGGGAAGCCCCAGCCCTGTGGGTGGATGTAAACTGCCCTTTTCTGCTTTGTGTCCTTTCTGAAGAAAAGAGTGATTTGTTAGTGAAAACTGGGCAACACTTGATAAGTGTTTGCAATATAGGACTACAAAGGATTGCTAAAACTGTCTGAGATGCATGACATCTGACAGAGCTGTTGGAAAGGAGGACTTGAGAAGGAAGGATGAGCTGGAAAGTTTTATTATGAAGGAAAACTATCTGGTACAGCATGTGACCATTTATCCATAGCCTTGTTTTAGAATTTGTGTTTGGGAGTTCCCTGCCTTAATGCTTCACAACTCTGTGACATTATTTCAGGTTAATGTTAACAAGCTGTTGTCCTTTTTCTCTAACCAAAAAGGATGGGGAGCAGTGGTAAGTTCTGCTCTAAACCCTTCTTGGATCACCAAAGTAAAATTTTCTTTGCTGGTTTATTTATACTATTTAAATTGTTTAGTTTCCCCTTTATTTTGGCACCAACAGATTCCAAAACAAGTCAACAGCCCTGGAATCAAGGTTATCCCATGGTACCAGGGGAGGAAGGAGAGGAAAGATGTAAAATAAGATGATCTCTAATGTGTGAAACCCCTGCTACCCTAAAATAAAGAAGAAATTTGAAGATAAGAATGGTAAAGTCAAAAACAGCATATGGGAAGCTGATGGCACTGTAAGGGGTAGGCTGTTTATAAACATCACCTTGAAGAGAGAAAAGTCAGGTCTAGAGTTTATGGCTCAGCAGGCAAACAGAAGCTGCTAGAGCCACTGAGACAAGCAGGTTTAGTCCTCACTTTGCTCCTAACAATTCACACCCCCTCCTACCTCCAAGTGATCTGTGATTGTTGGCATGGAGATTCAGAGGCAGAAGAGGCATCAGTTAAAGTACAAGTAAAAGAAGAATAAATTGTTGGATTGGATGTTTTTCAATTCATAGCAATGGCCCTCCAACTTTTAACTAAATGAAAGCATTTAATGTACCCTCTAAATAGTCTCATTGAACTAAAGCTGAGAGTAAGGTATTCATGCACAAGTATATTTACCATTAAAATTGCAAAATGTCCTACCTGGTGCAGTCTGTTCTTAGTGTTCTTGCCTTTTTAGCAATCTCAAAGCTTTAAGACAATGATGTTCTAACAAACAGAATCAGATAATGTAAGTTTGACTTCTCATTGTGATGATATGAAACTTTTGAATGTGGGGAAGGATGTGTGAAGTGGATCCTACATCTTGACTTTTGAGGAAGTTCTGAAAATATTGGTTGTTTCTGAGATATATAACTCTAAACAATTGAAATTGAAGTCACAGTTTGGATTTTGTCACTTCTTTACAATGCCTTTCCTAGCTGGCATTTAAAAAAAGTGGAATTTCATTAACACTGTGCTAACGGCAGAGTCCCATTTGGTAACTCACAGCTACATTCTGTTTTAGAAATGAAAGAACACTGACTTTGGCTAAATCAGCCTCTGAATAACTACTGCTGAAGATAAATCTCTTGCAAGTTCTAATGTGAACTGGGCTTTTATAGCTTGTGTTTTGTTCCCCTTGAATGCCTTTTTGACTGCATGGGAAAGGGGCTTTACCTTTGCTATAAGCCTACTGATTCTAGCTGCTGTTTTGTATAAATTTTACATTTTGGTCTAAATACTAAATGGTGCTTCTCATAATATTTGAATTTCTGAAGCGATAAAGCATTTGTTCACTAATGAGAAAATAGAAGAAACTGAAATATGCCTGTTGCTTATCAAAAAACCCCAAATCATCCTTGCTGCTATTGCTGGAAGGAGAAGCAATAATAAATAGATAAAGAATAATTAAGCTATAAAAACTATCCTGGACAAAATGATAAGTGGACTGTGATATCTTGTTGAATTACCTTTACTAGTCAGCTCTAAGCCAAACTCTGAAACAGCTTCAGGCTTTCACTCTTTGAATTATATAGACTAGGCTGATCAAAATAACCAGTGAAACTCTTCAGACTTGTTCTGTAAAGCAGCCTGGAAACTCCTGCTGCAACAGAGGGGTTTTGCTTTTGTTATAATTGGCCAAAGAAAAGCTCAAAGCCTCTGAGCTGGTACAGAAATAGTAAACAAAGCAATATGCTGAACTTCCCAGGGAATGTGTGCAAGCCAGCAGACAGGGGTCATGTGTGTGGAGTGCTTTGGGTCCTGAGGCACAGTGGAGGTGCCAGGGCACTGGTCTCTGATTTCTAAAGGAGCTGTAGCTTGCCTTTTTGTTTGGAGCAGGAATCTGACTTGGAGTATGTGGAGGTGGGTGAGACTTTTTTGCTTTGTCTTCTACCAGGTAATACTCTCCTGGTGAGGCATGAAGCTGTTTCAAATTAGACACACCAATCTATGCAACATAAGCATTTGCTAAAAGTCACAAATTCACTGAGGACTTGCTCTCCTACATTGACATTTATTGGCTGTTTTTTTTATAAAAAGCAAGAAGAATATTGCCCTGGCAAAGAGGCACAGGAATTTTGAACTGTTCATACCTCTAAAAGAAAGAGAAGGAATGAGCAGGGCAAATGGTTAGGATGCCCATGAGTTCTAAGCCTTAGGGAAAAAGAAGATCAGTGGTGCCTGATGAAATTTCTTCACCTGTGTGACCATGGCTAACACTCTGAGGTGCTCTGCTCTGTGCTGTTTGAAGGTAGTGAGAAGACACAGAGATAAAATACTTCCCTGTTTCTGTTTTCCACCTGAGCTTCTTCTCAGCTTTTTCATTTACTATCACCTTCCCCCTTTCAGTGGAAATCAAACTTCATGCTTGAATCCTCTTTTTTTGATTTTTGCCAGTTAAACAAAATGAGACTGACTATTCCTGGCACTGGATTTGTGGGACTGATTGTGCTGCTTGTTCCCCCTGTATTTCCTGCAGACTACAGGCCTGCTTTCCCTGGGCACTCATTTTCCCAGTTGCAGGGAGGGACAGCTGGAACCAGACTCCTGCCCTGGGGTGTCTGCAAACCTCAGTGAGAGATTCATTAATTAGTTCTCTGCAGTAGCTTTTTTTCTCCTGACTGCATGAGGTCTAGCATCCTGGGTTATGGTGAAAAGGCTCCTTGCCCTTTCTAAAGGTGTTGCTAAAATATTTCAAGAGTTTTAATTAGATGCCTTCCCAACTGTTGAGAAGATATTCCTTGACAGTCAAATTTCCTAGAAGTGCCATCTTAAGACCAAGACCTGTCAGGTCAGAGGAGATTTGAGCTCATTTAGAAATCTTGTTCTGCCTTGAGTATGGATTTTAAGGCCAGTCTTCCACATGTTGCCTTATGCTGCAAATAGTGGAGTTAATGGACAGTGAGCTCCTTGAAATTCCACTATGAGCTGTTGGGGACATACTGTGGTATCAGCAGTAACCACCTTGGTAAAAGCCATGCTTACTGCAGGCTTTGTGATGAGCAGATGCCAGCAGAGATTTGTGTGGTGTGTCTCCCCAATATCCTTGCTAGGTGCTTTCTTCCTTCATCTGGAAGGAAGGAGAGGTTCACCCTGAACTTATGAAGTAATAAAATAATGAATAGAAAATCCAGAGAAAGTCTGTGATGGAACTCTTTGATCTTTGGATGTTCAATCACTCAGAACCAGGAGTAGAAATTACCACTGTAGGGAAGGGTGTGTGAATATAAGTATACATATACTCTAAATATATGTAGTTTTTTTTCATTATGTCAGCTGAAGGCACTGATTTGCAAAAGAAATTTGGCAAGCTGACTTAGTGCTCTGTGCAAATGTACTGGCTAAAAAGCAGAAGGGGATTTTCCATACTGTTCAGGGCATCAGATTGGGATGGCCAGGGTAGGATGTGGTAATTTAATTTATTTGCCTCAAATTCTGACCTTTAAAACTAACAAAACAGCACTTTCTCTTCAGAAAGATTTAGGATAGAGATCCAATGAAAGCCTAAGGATTTTTGACATGAAAATGTGAGGTACCTGTGATAATTTCTCCAAGTACCTGTTCTTCAAATGTATTTGTTTATTTGTTATGTATGATTGCTCTGTAAGTGTGATAGCAAGGGAATAAAAGAAATGTGCTCTCTGAATAGTTATAAGTATATCTTAATTTTCACCAATACATCTTTGTACTAAAAGTAATTACATAGGATTGATAAATCCTTTTGCCTTTATAGAATAATAACCAAATGCTCCTAAGGGATAACAAAAATAATTTGTTATTTTACGGAACAGTTTAAACTGCAATAACTAGCAGACAACACACTTAAGCATATGTACAAATGAAAGAAACATTTAATTTTACAACTCACTGTAGCTGGGGGATTTCTTACCACTCTATACTCAGCTCATAAAACTTCAGGTGTTTCTCACTAAAGCAAGTTTGCATTTTCTTGCAGGTTCAATGAATCTCAGCAGCCTTCCAGTACTTTCAAACTAAAAATGAATTTGTCTCAATAAAAATAGTGTCAGAATGCCTTAAGGCTCAAGCTTGTGTTAGAGCTTGATGGTGGCCTGACTTGACTTTATTGGGATGTTGTATACAGGCATATTAAAAGACAAGTTCTGTCTGAGGAACACAACAGTTAGAAAAAGGCCTGTGAGTGAGATGAAGCTGTAAAAGTGGATTGACTTGTCAGAGGTCACAGAAGTTGTCAGCTGCCATGCCAAACTTGGCACTTCTTGAGCTCCAATCCAGAAATGATCAAGCTGAGACATGTTCAGAAAATTTCGGGGGTTTGGCCTTTCATCACTTTTTTTTTATTTTCAGAAAAGACAAATCAGAAGTGTGAAGCTTCTCCATATGTATGGGTCAACAAGCTGCTCTTACCATCAGTGCTAGCACTCCAGCCAGGCATGCTGCAGGAATCTGTGCTTGCATTTGTGTTTATTCTTCTGCAGCTTCCAAGAAGATTTACTATGGCCCTTAGTGGTGGAGGAGCATTTAATCTACACTTGCTGATTACTCTTTGGATGAATTATCATGGGGAGGGGAAGAAGGGGGCTTAGATTGTTTAAATATTTTTATTTAAATATTATGGGCATGGGATCATGGATTTAACTTCTGAGTTCAGAAGAACAACAGTGAAGTTTCTTCACTTGTGTGACCATGGCTAACACTCTGAGGTGCTCTGCACTGTGCTATTTGAAGGTAGTGAGAAGACACAGAGATAAAATACTTCCCTGTTTCTGTTTTCCACCTGAGCTGCTTCTCAGCTTTTTCATTCGCTATCACCTTGCCCCTTTCAGTGGAAATCAAACAATGCTGGTCTGGTCATAAGAAAAAGCTAAAAAGTTCTTCATGCTGACTGTTAAACCTTCCCAGAGTTCTTTCCTGTTCTGAACAGATATGAGTAACTGTTGTTAAAAGCTCTAGATCTTTTGTCAAGACCTAACTACATATTTAATAGTACACACAGAATGATGCAAAGAGAACCTTTCAGTTCTGGATGCTGATCCAGACTGTAGGTTGGATAGATTTCATGTGCATTTTGTGTTCCTGAATCCTGGTGAGAGAGGGGAAGGTGTGTGATAGAAAATCCAATTTATTCAGAGCCAAAAGATGATAACCTTGAAGCATTTTATTGAAGCATTTTGATTAGCTGAGATGGATGTTTCTTTCACGAGCAGATGTTCCTCAAGCTCTGCCCAGTTATGTGCAATATTTTCATGGGGGCAGATGACTGCTGCCTGGAAAGGGCTGATGTGATTGAGCTCTCATTTCAAAGGAGTTGAAGACATGGGTTTTAGCAGTAAAGCCACAAGAAAAAATGATTTGAAAAATTACTTCTGGGGTTTTTTTTTTGTGTATTCTACCTGGATTCATTATTGACTATAGAGGAATGCTATAGCAGTAAGAAGGAATGAGGGCACTCACTTACAGTCTCTACTAAAAATCAATAGATTCTACATCTGAAATCCAGGCTTTCAGTTTAGGTTTTGTCCTTTCTTTCTAGCAGATTAAGATGTACTTTTTATTATTCATCTCTGCTGCCTTTTTCTTTCTGAAACTGAAAACCATGTTCTCAGAGGTGTCCTAGGACAGGATGTGACTAGTCATATTAAGGGTGTGAAGAAGACACATTTGAGACTTGAGCTAAAATAAAATAACTGAACTCTCTTTAAATACTGTATTTTCCAAAGACTTGCTCTGGTGAAGTGCTGTAATCCACTTTACACAATGAGACCTTGCTAATTTTGTCAGTATATGTGATTAAACAAGAAGGAACTTGCAAATTATTCATCCTAAACACACAGCTGAAAGTTTGGAGGGGAAAAAAACCTCAGCCTGTTATTGAGTTTACTGAACCTAGAAGTGAGGCCATCTGGTCACACCACAGTCTAGTAAGTCTTGGACACTGAACAGCTCTGGGAGAAAGGAGGTCAGGTGAATAACTAGCAAGTAATACTTTCCTAACTCCTGTTAAGCACAGGAATTTGAATATCTGGCCTATACCTTCCTTTTCTCTCCAGTAAAGACAGTTATAAATGATATAGAATGTTATTCTAAAGGGGTCAGATCAAGCCATCAGACCTGCTGAACAATACAAACATAAGCTGGAAAGAGTCAGTTAAAATTGTGTAATTAGGAATGTGTGTTATTTTTATCACTAATTCTGTGCATGAACCTATGCGTGCATGTAATTGGGTTTAATTACATGCACCAAAGTAAAAAACTGACTATTGCTCTTTTTGATGTAGGACTCTCATGCTTTCAAAGCTGTGGGACCTGTGAACCAGGGACACTTAAAATAGATATTTTAGGATTTACTTGCTGACTTCCAGCCTTGTGAGTGTCCATTCCATAAGGGCAGGAGAACAAGTAACAGCAAAGTTGCAAGTAACAGTAGGTCCTTGGAGGAACTTCAAGTGATTGGAATGTACAAAGGAATAGGAACATGCAGTTGAGGAAGTTAGCTTTGTACTCTGACTCTGATTTACGGTTCATGAAGTCTGTTTTTGAAAGGACTTGCACTTTTTCTCCTTGTGCAGAAACAGCCAGAGCTTTGATATGAGTATAAAAATACATGAATCCAGTCTGCTTTCCTTTGGTCCAGCTTGATAGGCACTGAAAGCAGCAACTGTGAAAGAAGTGCTACTCAGTCTTGGATTGTAGAATGATCAGGGCAGATGGCAACTTCAGGAAACGGAGCTGCCAGATTCTAACCTGTCAGTTTAGAGCATGGGTAAGCTGCAGCTTTATAGAGGCTTAACACTGCCAAATTTGAAAGATTTTATAGGGCTAAATAAGAAACATTCCTGACAGCTTGATAATTTTCAGTCTCTGCTCAAAAGCAGATGGATATAAAAGCTTTTAGACTTAACAGTTGTTTAAAAATGTTGACAAAACAGTGTTTTTGCATTGAGCAAATAAACTCTTCCTGCATGGCTGGAAGAAAAATCCCAAGTCTGAGACAGTCTTTGTGGGAAACATCAACCAAAATGACTTGGGACAGGCGAAAGTGATTAAATGAGGTATTAAGCACAGAAAATGTTAGGTTGCTTTAGCTATTAGTGCTGGCACTTTGGGCTATGACAGGCACACAGCAGAGGGAACCTGGTGTGGCAAGGGCTTGTATCTCCTTGTCTTGCTGGCTGCCCGATGTGCTCTGCCAACCAGCCTGCTTTGGCTGTGACTTGGATTCTTGGCTCCCAATCCACACATTGCATCAGCTGCATATTAGAGGGAATCTTCTAAAGAAAGGCTAAAAAACAAGTGAGACTGAAGTTTGCCATTAAATTCTACTCTGCCTTTTTCTGTGAGGGGTTCCTGCCGCAGAAAAAGCTCATAGAGAGGGGCTAGGTGAACATTTGTAACTGAGCTCCCAGGAAGCACAGTGGCTGTACAGTGCTGCAGACACACCAGGGAGGCTGGGCTCTGGTCCAGACAAAATGCCTCCTTAGCTTGATGAAGGTTGAGGGTTAATTAGAAGCTGCCTGCTGAACAATAGCTTGAACAGTATTCATGAGGATTGTTTTGGAAGGGGCTCTAATGAACATATGAGAAGAAATAGCTGCTGTTGAAATATGGGGCATGATCTAGGATGGATCTAAGACAGCAGAAGGATGTTGCAGCAGCCCTTTTTTTAGAGGGTAGATATGAGCCAAGGCACAAACTTCCTATTTATCACAGCATGAAAAATGTCCTGGTTTATTCCTCTTTACAGCTCAGCCAGCCTGACTCCAACCATTCACTGACTCTGGCTGCAGCAGCTCCTCCTGTGGGTTTCCCTTGCAGCCTCTGACTGCTGGTTATTTCCTGCTGAACTCTGACTGCAGGGATTAATTTGCAGCCTCTGACTGCAGCTTTTACCTGGCTAGACTGTGACTGCAGGTTCCAACAACAACAGCCTCTGACTGCACAACCAGACTGACCTCAAAGCAGGGATTCTCTCTGCCCAGAATCCTTCTCATGAAGAAGGAGGATCCTGGGGAGAAAGAATTAATCACTAACCCATTCCCTATATTCACACTTATCTTTATTGGATACAGCTGTGACTTATCAGGGGTGAGGCTGCATTGGTAATTAACACAGCTGTTACTAATTAGCTGTTACTAGTCAGGGATGAGGTCACCTTTATTCCCTTCTCCTACAGAGGGGCACTAAGATTGGAGTTGAAACCTGTTGGCTCTTCATTGTATCACCTGTGTGTTGTTACTGGCTTGTCCCCTAGCCTTGAAGAGGAACAGAAAGTTTCAGGATGGAGTTTGGTGCAAGTGAGAGATTATATGGATGTGTATCCATACAAGCCTTGTTTTTTCAGTGTTGGACCAGTTTGTACAGCGTTTTTCCCCGTGCACACACACATATACACAAGTCTAGCTTCTATCGCTTGCACCATGCTTAATCAGATGTCCAGTAAACAACATAAATATGCCAAGTAGGCTAAAATTTTTTCTTGGCTTGGGCTTTGTAAAGAGGCTATCACTGTTACCTTGCACTTCTGGTGTGGTACAAACGTTGCAGCTGAGGTTGCTTCACTTCATGCTTTCATATAGATAAATATTCAGCTATCAGCCTCTTTAAACCCATGCTATTAGCTGCCCTTTCAAATTCCATTGTTCTTAGCAAGATGGGATCCCTGGAGTATTCCATTGCATCTTTGATCTGGAAATTTTTGGCCCTGGGGTTCGTTTTCTGATGTTTTAGTATCTGGTCAACTTATACAGAAAAACTAAAGATAAGCCACAGGGTGAAATGCTTTCCTGCTATTAAATAATGCATTACAGCATTTTATTTCTCTGATGCTATGTTTTTGTTTATCTTCAATTTTCAGTTTGTTCTGCAGATGTGTTTATTCATTGTCATGAAAATCATTGTTCTCAGAGCTCTGTCTGCAAAGCAAAGTGTAAGTGGTCTGTTTGCTAACATCAAAGTAAAAAAAAATTAATTAATTAATTTTCCTGATATTGAATTTTGAATATTCAAAATATTCATGCCTCTGTTTCTGTTGTGTGCTTAGAAAATGAGTTGTTCCACCTAAAATATTGCATAGAATACTATATGGTAAATTTTTCTACTTATATGGCAGGGAAGTTGAGGACACTTTCCTAACATTAAAATTGGCATCAGCAAGGCTCAGTCCTTTCTGTTGATCTTATGACTTGTTGACTGCTTGGTGTCTGGAATTTTGAAATGGTCTACACCAAAAATGTGTCAAAATACCTAGAATCTAGAAAATCCAGGAATTCTGTGCACTTCTGAAAAGCCATGACTGCTGCTCATACTTTTGTGTCTCTGTGCCAAGCAGCTGCCAGGCTCCAGCCCTGGAGTGCATTGCATTGTCAGAGGTGCTGGTCAGAAGTCTTTGGCTGACCTTTTTTCTACCTGGTGGTAAACTGCAGCACCAGAGGGAAATGTGAGGTGGTCACCTGTGAAATGCTGAGATCACCTGTGGCACTCTTACTTGAAGCAGTAAAACAAGCTCCTGGAGACAGCCCTGTGCCCAAGGAGCTTTGAAACACACCTGTGGAGTGAGTGGGATGATGTAGTCTCCCTGTGCATGTCACCTTGGTCTTTTGTCCCCCTACTCCTCCCTTGGGGCAGATCTGCAGCAGCTGCTGCAGTGTCCTAGCCCTGCTGGAGCCAGTGACAGCTGTGCATTTCTCAGCAGCTGTACATCTCCCTCTAGGGAAGGGAAGCATTGGGCTTGGCAAACTACATTTAGAAATGTTTAGCAGGTCTCCGTAGGTACCCAGTTTCCCATCTGGGATGTTGAAATTGCAGAAGGTCCCTGCTGCACCCCAGACACAGAGCACCTTGGCAGTTCCACTTTACAACTTGGTGCTTGGTTAGATCTTTGTGGATGTTGTAGTGAATCAGGCTGTTGAATTTCCAGATTCCCAGTACTGGCCTGGAAGCCACCATGTCACTTGTACTGGCAATTCCAGACACAAACCAAAAATGTATATGGGATATAAACCATCCCCATGACAATGGGGGATTAGGCTTTTGCTTTCCTTTTACTTATTACCTACCTGGCAGTTGAAACAGATGAGTTGGAAGATGATGCACTTGTCTCCTTTCTATTTCTGCATCAACAATTTGCAAGTTCCCTTCAGCCAGGGACAGTTGACTACTTGAAAGCAGATTTTCAGCTACTTTAATTTTTATTTTCCCGTGTAGACTGTCTAGCTCCTGGCTTGTGTTCTTAGTATGTGGTGTTGTCTTGGTTTGGAAAGACAGGTATCTGCCAGGGAAAGCTGGAGTTTCCCTTAGAATGGAGAATGCAAACCCCTCACCCCCTCCAAATCAGAATTTTACAATTAAGGGCTTTCAGGCAAAGATTTGGGAATAGGAATAACAGTTCTTTACTAGGAATATTAAAAAATACAAATGTAGTAGTAAAGAAAAAACAAACGAGCAAACAAACAACAATCCTAGAATCCCTGATAGAGTCAGAGCTACAACCTGACACCCTGTTGGTCAGGGTGTTGGAAGCAGTCCAAAAATGAGTCCTCCTGGAGTGGCAGATGTGGTTCTGTTGGAGCAGAGATGATCCTGAGAGAAAAGGGTCCAGTGATCGTGAGAAGGGTCCAGTGATGGTGAGAAAGGTTTGGTCTTCCTCCAGGAATCCAGTGGAACCAGATCCCTGGTGTTCCTGAGTCTCAGTTTTTATCCAGGTAGGAATGGTTGGCTCCCCCCACTGGGTGGAGCATCTCCCACTGGGATGATGGAATGTGTCCTGTCCTTGGTGAGCCTTCATGGCCCATTAACAGCAGATATCCCCTGGAGGGAGGACAGGTGGTGACAGAGATAAGAAACACTGCCCCCCCTGGTTTGAACAGCAGGCCCATTATCAGAAGGCATCTGCTCCCCTCCCCCAGAGTTACAAGAGATAAAGAAAAACATCTCCCCAGCTGCTTTCAACAAATGAAATAGAATACACTTTTTTGGTTCCATAACCCAAGACAGGTGTCCTTCTCTGGCCCTGTTAAAGTATGCTCCAAGAAGAGGAATGGGCAGGCACAACAGGCCATACATTTTGCAACAACTGTCCCCAAAAAAGTGCAACTTCAAGAACTTCAGTAAGTGGAAGTATTTTAAGATGTTTAAACTGAGATAAAATGGCCTGCAGGGGTCTTGCAAATATGTTATTATGAATAGTTTATGTCTAGAAGGAGCTAACATGACTAGGAAAGACAAAAATAAAATTTTGGATTTTTCATCCTTTGAGTCTGTGTAAATGAGATTTTGTGAAGGACATTCCTGCAAATACAGTTTGTGTTATTCTCTATTTTATTTAAGTGCACCACTTTGAGTTGTGCTACTGTTGTGGGCTTCTTATGGAAGATGATTCAGGCAATGAGATAATTAAAGTATGAAAATTACCTTGGAGGAAACAGTGCTATCTGAGTGGAGTGCTATTCTATGGTGATAACCTGGATTTCATTCAGAGGTTTTTTTATGAAATATAGACTTAAATAACTTCAGGAGCACTTTGAGGAGAAAATTATGAGGAGGCTGTAACATAAAAGGTGCTTTTATAATTGGGGAACTAAGCTGCTAGAGAGGAACCAGAATAGCAATAAAGTGGCCTTACAGTCAAGATTTTGTATTGGGATTTATGAGGGGGCATAGCTCCCATCCCAGGCTATCAATCTGCTGTGACTGAGGCAGCACAGTCAGTGTCTCTGCTGTCACTCTTCCTTTTCTGGTACAGAGGAGTGCAATTCTGTTTTGGTATGTCATGCATGGGAAAGGACAGGGATGGAAGGCTCTGAAAGCAGGTGAAATAAAGTGCCTGTTTTAGTGGGGCCAGTTAGTGTGAGATGGCTTCTAGCCTCTCAGTCCTACCAAGGTTGAGTCAACTCAGTGCTTTGTGTGGAAATAGCACTTGGAAGAAAATGCCTCTGACTTTCTCATGGGCACCACACCTTTCACCCTCACTACCCAGTCTTCTGGAGCTCATTTAAGACCTGTTTTGTTTTGAGCACTTCTCTGAAAAATGGGTCTAGTGAAATCTTTCCTGTGGCTTGGTTCTCCTGATTGCATCCAGCTTAATGAAAAACCTGCTTGGTTTTTGGTCCTAAAATAGACATTTGGTTTAGAGTAAAGAGTTGGCTGAGGCTGCAGATTTCCCTTCAGCAGGGATATCTGCCCTATTGCTACTTATGGCTTGCAGGAGCATCATCTCCTGGTGAGCTTTCCTCTCTTGTCAAACTGAAATTGCCCAGTGGGGATAGAAGCCAGCAATGAGGAGCTGACATGGAGTGGTTGTGTAAGACAAGTGTTCCTGAAAAACTGAAAGATCAGAGAGCCATATCTGCAATTCTGTTTCAGGATTGCTGGGATGCTTTTATGCTGTATTTTAGATCTAGGGAAGTTTGTGCTAGACCTTCCTCTTTTCAGTCTCAAGTCCCTCTTTATTTTTCCAGGAGTTTGTTTTCTTTGTCCTCATTTCTTTACATGAGGCTGTGCTCAGGATATGGAACTTTTTTTTTTTTTTATTTAAAGGAGCAAAAGTAGTGTCAAGGTTTCAGGATGTTGTAATCATCTTACTGCAGTGAGAATCTCTTAAGATAAGGTTAAGATAATCTGGAAAAGAACATTTTTAAAAACCTGACAAAACAATTGGACCTGTTTAACACTGCTCCCCTTGGCACCACATTATTTAAAATAAGCATTTTGAAGCTTCAGATTAGCAGTTTCAATAAGTAGAAGCTAGTGTCTGGTGAAACTCAATTCTTGACAATTTTAGATTTTCAGGCCTTAGAAGCCTGCCTTACCTGAGTTTTGAAGGGATAAACTGTGCTGAAGTCAGTATAGGTTGTGTGTCTGGTCATGGGGCTATGAGGGCTTTGGCATCTGTGCCAGTGCTCCCCTGGTAATCAAAATTAATTCCTTCTAGGTCTAATGGTTATATAATTAAGATTTCATGGTTAAACAATCGCAATAAATCTGGATCACAACTCTTTGTGTTTTCATCTGATTCTCTACTTTTGGCTGAGAGTAAAATTTCTGATTCAAAGCCTTAATAACGAGTACAATTAACTTTTTCATTAAGTATTTTTTTAAATTTAAATACCATCATGTTACAAAGCTTTGAGCTTTTCTTGCAAACCCGGATGGTTTTATCATAAGATAGGTGTAACTATTGGTAATGGAAGACACTGTCATTAATTATATTTCTTAAGACAGCCTAAAGAAACAGAGGATTGCAGAGATGATGCTTTATTTACTGATCTCCTTTTTGTGACAAGAAGAAAGCAAGCAACCCATGTTCAATGAATTTGCTGAAACTTCAGGGAGCCAAATCAACTCTTTTGTGTAGATTATTGAGAGGACACTAGAGAAAAACTGGGATTTTGGTGAACAAAATAGCTTCCACAAAAGAGCAAAAAGTTGGGCATAGCTCTCTGAGATGATATAGAAAAGGCTAGTCTTAGTACTGACTCCCCCAAAAGGGTGAAGGTTTGGTTGAATAGTATTTTATCCGAATTGATTCCCTCAACCCAGCTATAAATCAAGGCTTGAGTAGTGCACTAGGGAGTATAAGACACTGAGTTATAAATCAAGGCTTGAGCACTGTACCTGTGAGTATAAAACACTTGATGTTGCACAAGTCAAGGCTCAAAAAGTGCCTGTATGAAAAGCTTGGGGAGATAAATGGTGGCACTTGAACCCTGGCTGTTTGGAGTATAAACCAGGGTTAGATGACTCATTTTAACTTTAGTTCTTGAACACACATGCACCTCACAATTGCCAACTCAAGCCAAAACTCTCCAGTCTCATACCTGCCTGCTTAGATGGCAAACACTTCAGGTGTTATTTCTGTATGCAGTCTTCTTAAAAAATGTATTTATTGGTGTGTACTCTACTTTGCATGAAAGAAAAGGAATGTTCTTTTGATAGCAGGAGCTTCTATGTTTTAGTATCAAATATAACAAAAATTTCTTACATAATTTAAATGTATACTTCATTGAAGGAGGGTGGCACCTTTCCATTTATGTATGAGATGATTTGTTTTCATCTGAGGAATGTGTTGTCCTAAGCTTGCTAGGCAGTCCTGTTGTGAAAAAGGATTGTGACCCCGTTGCCAGGAGATTTACTGTGGCTAAGAGTTCTTTTAACTCTCCTGAAGAATACTGATCAGGGATTTTATCTTTGGGTCCCCCTGATTAGTACAGATTAAATCAACTGCTTGTAAAGAGCCCGTATCAAATTAATACAGTATTGAAAATTCTGTGTAGAATCTGAAGGACATGTATGGTCATGGATGAAATGTAAATCCCTTAATTACTCTGAGACTGATTCATGGCCTCATGATCCAGGCATTGTTGAAGTTGTCAGTCACAAGGTGTGTAGAGAATCAATAGAGGAGGTATCACAAGTTATCTGCTTTTGATTCATTAATTCTTCCTTTTCTATAAATGGCCCTGATTTGTGGGGTAAGGCTCACATGATCAGTCAGTAATTTAGTAAAATGGTTATAGAAAAGATTAAATACCTGTGCTGGCAGTCTTCCTGAACACTCTGTCTGTTAGCTATTAAAACTATTTTTACTTCCATATTGCTGAAAGTCCTGACAAGGTTTTATTAGTTCCCTTCTCAGCATCTTTTTAATAAGCCAAAGATTTGCCATCTTTCTAGTTTCCCTTCTTTCTCGTACAAATAAGAGTGAGATTTACTGTGGTATTCCATCTGTGCAAGGCAGGAGACATTAACTTGTTGGTCTTTAATACCTTGACTTCAAGTTGAATTACAGTTTAAATTTCACTGTCTGAGGGATGCACTACAGCCTTTGCTTTGAAGAGTTGTGGTTTAAACAAGGTCTATCAGAATAAGGTAAATAAATTAAGGTGAGTGCTCTTTGTTTAGGTGCAGAACCTCTTTAAGTAGAGGACAATTGTCATTGCACAGAAATCTGGGAAGCCTTACTAAGTATCAGTGTGAAAACTGCCCCTCTCCATCTGTGCATAATCACATTTCCCACTGTACCTCTCCCCAGTCTTCTCATAAGCATAAGTTTTAATCTTTCTTAAAAGTGCAGATGGAAATTTAAGGGAAATTGGTTTGCAACAAAACAGAGCACTAGTATTCTTTTTGGGTTGATAAATGCTCTATTCCTGTGTATTTGAAGGCTTTTGTGCTGATAGTGGCTCAATTTATGGTCAGAAACAAGAGTGTCTTTCCAGTTCTCTCACCTGTGTAACTAATAGTAGAAGTCTTCCTTCTGGAAGGTGCTGAATATCTAATTTCTAATGGTGGAGGATGGTTGAAATGACCTCGAGGTTCACGCTTTCCTGACACATTAGGTAAATGTTCCCTTCTTCAAAGTATTCCTTACTGGAAGTGAATGAGAAACCCCCACTGCACTGCCTGGAGTTTAATTCCCTGTTCAGCACAGCAGCAGAAAATCCTGAATTCAATTTCTGCTGATTAGGAAGGCAGAAGTTGTGGGGGTTTTGGCTGCCTATTGCATAAGTAAGGCTGCAGTTGGTGTTCTCTGTACAACAAGCTGGTGCCCAGTGATATAGAAAAAAACAAGATATCCCCCCCTGGTTAGGGAAGTGCTAAGGTAGGGAGAGTTTGTGTTTAGAAAGGGATGGAGCTGAGTGTAGTTATTGTTGAGTAAGATCAAAGTCATGGAAAACTAGAGTGGAACACACTCTGACTCATAGCTATTGTTCACTCAGGGGGAAAAACCTAAACTTTATTAAATTATTTAATTAAGGACTAGCTTGTTAAGTGCAAACAGACAAACTACTACTTGTAGTTGTAACTCAGGGTGTATATTTTCAGACTTCTGAATTCTTGGTTTAAGTTCTAATACTGTAGCAAAGGTTTGATGCTATCCAAATACATTTTTCAGTAGCCCATTTGCATATTTCTACATTTTATAACTTTTTGCTCTTTCCTAGCTCAGTTTAATTCCCCTTCATTCTTTTCTTCATTGTTGTTTAATCTAATTGGTGACCTTGGGCTAAGGAAGTAAATGTCAAATCTTAATCCGTTTCCTATTTTTTATCTTAAACGTGATCGAGTTCTTCCTTTACAGAAAACCTCTTTAGACAGAAGCACATATTTTCATAATTGCTACATGGAATCTCTTGTAAACCTTTCTTGTTGCTTGTTTCCAACTTATGGATATCTAAACTTTTCTGTTTACATAATGTTTATCAGATGATCTGACCTGAATTTAAAGCAAGTGGAAAAAAAAATGCACAGGTAGGTTCTTCCTTGCAGTAAAGCTGCCAAGCTCATGTCATCTGTGTAAAGTCATTTTATTATTGGAAGGTATCTAAAGAGCATGGCAGCAGCTCTGCTGCCTTTATCCTTCCTCTTTGGTTCCACTTATGTGGTTAATACTAGGGGTTTGATCAAGGTTCTGGGTGTTGTGGTCACTCAGGCTCTAAAAGCTGTAGTTATTGCCCTGAAGCAAAGAAACCACATTTTCATACCAGCTGAAATAAACACAGTGTTCCTGCAACTGTGTTTACAAGGATTTGTGCTGATCTGTGTTATCACAGTTTAAGAATCATCCTGGAGAATTCAGGAGTTGTCTAGGAAGGCTAAAATAACTGTGTTTGCTGTAACTAATGCAGATTTTTTTAAAAAATAATCCCCACAGGTCATTGATGGCAATAGAAACAGTTGCAGCTGAAACTTAAACCTTCCTAGCCTGAAATACCTCATATGGGCACCTGTTTGAATGAGTATTTGTGAATTATTTCATGCATAAGGTGGTTGGCTCTGCTAATGAGGTTGTAAATATGCATTAATGACAGGACTGTGGATAGCAACCCATTCAGTTTCTACAATGCTCTCTGCTGTGAAAACTTAAGTGATAACTTAGAGCTGGCTGCCCAAAGGTCCCCCTTGAACAAAGTGAACACTCTGGACTTCCTTTTTCAGCACAAGAGGAAGCATCTTTCAAAGATAAATTACACTTACAGGCATATAATTACCAAAATGGGGGTTTAGATTATTTTAAGTGCAGTTCTAAGGAGAGAGGTCACCTGAGGGCTGAGTAAACGAATGTTCATTCCTCAAAGGGAGGATGGAAGAAGGGAAGGGAAGGCTCTTTAAGGGGTTAAGAGATCAGCGTGCAGATTTTTGGTAGGATGTCACCCTGGAGATCCTAGACTCCTATTTTGGTCATCACAGAGCAGCAAACAATGAATTTCTTCTTGAGAGGAGGAAAAAGGTCTCGGTTTAAAGGAGTTGCTTTTGTTCAAAAAATATAGCTCAGGGGAGTGCTTGTACTCCTGCACTTTTCCCAGAGAGGTGTAGTTCTGGAAGAAGTAATGTGTCAACTGCTGTGGCACAAATCTCACTACCAGTTTCAAATCCCTCCCTCTCCCTTCCCTTTCCCTTCCCTTTTCTTTCTGGCTCTGAAGGATGAAGCAAAGAACACTGCTCACTGTTGGCTTGCTCAGAGTTGGTGTTTTTATGGTTGTTTTTTGAGAATGCAGTTAATTACATCACCACGACCTACCTTGTTTTATACATTGTGGAACAACAATAGACTGCTACTGAAGCCATTGTAAAAGCAGAATTTTGTTGTTTTTCTTATTCACTGCAAGTAAAGGGATGGTTGCTGTTCTTTTCAGCAAGTGCAATGTCCTTCTTGTTTCTGCCTCAGGTTCAAGCTTAGGATATTGAGCAATTACGTGAACCAATTTGGAACCTACTGTGAAGTTGGTTCAATTCCTTCTGGCAAATTTTAGTCTTCACCTAGAATTACACCTGAAGAAGGCTGGCATCCTTATGTTGCTAATTTTTCTTCCTTGTTTTGGGGTTTTATTTTCCTGTGAGAATTTTACTAGAGAATTAGCTAGCGCTCATGCACACAAATTACAACTGTCTCTCAATATAAATGTAGGCTTGGTGGTTTTCCCGTTTGAATTTTTGAATTAAATCTCTTCCCTACTCCCCCCAGGCCTTTACAGTGTCTAAATTTGAGTTAGCTCGCTAGGAATCTATGCTAATGTCATCTTGTATTTGTGGACTCAAGTGTATTTATGCTGTATAGGTTAATTCAGATTAGCCCAGCTGTTCAAGCCATTGGTGTTCACAACCAGGAAAATCTCATTCAGCCAGCACAGAGCAGCTCCATTAGTGCAGCTACTGAAGCATGAAATAACAGCCCCAGCCCTGGTTAAAATGAAGCACTGAGAAAGACCTCAGAAATCAGAGCTTTTGTTTTCAGTGTAGCTTTACCAAACATGCAAAGGCATCACTGGCTTTATCAACCTCATCCCTCCTCTGTGTGGTTATTAACCTGGGAGTTCTGTATCTATGCAACTCTCCTGACAACGCTGTCTGAACGTGCTGGGGACAGTAGGATAGGATTTTACTTGTACATCACTCTAACCATTGAAGAATTTTATGCATTTTATGGTGAATTTAGTTCCTAAAACACATTTTATTGAAGTCCTTAGGTGCCCATCATCTAATTGCCAATGCACAACTCAGATGCACTGTAAGGGCTTGCATTTCAATTAAGCCCAATATATTTTTTTAACTCAATGATTTTTAGGACACTGTCCATGATCTCTGTGATTGGAGAATGAGTGAGCTGAATCTCCCATTTAGGTATGAAAATATTTCTCATTGCCAGTAAGAGGAGATTAACTACCTTCCATTGCTTTAGCTAGTTGAAATGTGTCAAGGTGCTTTAGGTTTGGTGTGTATATCTGTCAATCTTATCTACAACTGGATTAATGTGGGGAATGGATTTATAGAGGATTCTCAAAGCCTGACTGAAAGCTCACACAGTCTTGTGCATCTGTATGCAAACTCTGAGATAAGAAATGCTGACTTAGAGGGGCCATGGGATAGGACAGACATTGTTAAGAGAGAAATTGAACTGGAAACAAATTTCAAATGATGACCTTGCAAACAGACCAGATATTTTGGAGAATTAGAAACTTGAAAGATGTCTGGTAATAGGACCCATGAGGGGTATTTTAATAGATGATTGGCTTTAAGGCATTAGCAGCATTGTGTGGCAAAAGCTGATAGAACAAAAAATGCTTATAATGGATTGTAATTAGGAAATAGTTTGGCTTCTGATTGTGATGGAGTGAATTGTAGCATCTGTACCATCTCACTCTTCTCATGAGACTGAAAATGGAATAAAAGTCTTTAAAACACCTCTCAGGAGCCCTGTCTGTGGGTCAGAAGAAGGGTTCTTCCAACAGATTGCTACAGTGCCCTTTGGCCTGCAGTGGGAGTTAGGTTGAAAATGCTTTTGCTGCAGCATTGAGAGACATCCCATAGGGAAATGCTGGCACGTGATGGGGAGCAGCAGCTGAAGTTCTTGCCATGGTTCCATGTGACAGCTCCTCAGGATGAAGCATAACGGGGCAGCAGAGTGCACTTCAGCCCTGTTTTATCTGGTCTCAGGTGAAGTTATGAAATAGCTGTTTCCTGAAGCTTTGTGCAGCAGCAGGATGCCTCCAGAGCACTGGGTGCCTGGTCACGACCCCAGAGTGGACATCTCATGCCTCTGTTAGTGGAGCTACTTCTTGCCTTTTCTTGTGCCTCATTTGCTCCCTTGGGAAAACTCCTGCAGGCTTTCTAGCCCCAAACATGAGCACTAACCTGACAAAGCCCTGTCTAACTTCTCTGTGCAGGCACAGATCTTCTGGGTAAGAAGCCCAGTTTAGAATTTGGGTCTCTTTTTCAGCTTGGATTGCATGAGTTGGATATTCTGCAGCTCTTATTGTTCAGCCTGTTAACTCTGCTGAAAAGGCTGTGCTGTGTTAGAGGAATCAGCTTTTTTCCTACCTTTGTTTTTCCTCAGCTAAAATGGACTAATTGTCCAAACTTGATAAAGAAAATTCACATGAAATGCATGACAGCTTTTGCCTGTGTGTGTATTCTCATGTCTCCAAGTACAGACAGAGCCATGCATGGTACCAAAGAAGATATTTTCTCTCTGGGGGCCAGTCCTATATGGTTTATGAAATCCACCTTTGTGTAAGTATGCAAAAAGCTAGAGGAAATTTTTTGCTCCCATGGGAAATCAAGTTTCTTTTCCAATACTGAAAGATGGAAAAGCAGCAAAATCTAAGGTTAGAGGTGAAAATAAAGCTGATTTTGAGTAATACAATGCAAATAGTGTAAAATTTCAACCAAAAAAAAAAAAAAAAAAAAAAGCCAGTAGAGATTGCTGAGGCAAATAGAACCCGGCCATCTGAGATGAACATTTAGATGCTTCTGTTAACCTAGCCTGACCTGAAAAGGGGAGAAATGAAGTTGCATGCATTCAGTATAAATATTTTTGTTCAAAACTCCGTGGAATCTAGTTTGCATCTGCATAAAAGTCATTCTTTCCTTAAAAATAAAGCTTGCTTGTTCATTACAGCTTTGATCCAACTCAATGAGAGGAAAAAGTGTTTAAAAAGCTATCACATCTGGTTCCCTGTGCAACTGCTCTACTGGGCAGAGTTTTTGGCAGGGGCTGGCAGAGTCCAGAGTTTTCAGTTCTTCCCCAAGAGCAATGTCAGGTCTTTCGGAGAGGGCAGACAAGCCTGGGGCTGAGCACAGCTGGCTGTAGTGAACTGTACATATTGGGAGGCACTCAGAACATGGGATATGCAGGTTGGAATTTTCACAACTCTGTGAGAAGGAAGAAAAGAAGCAGATCTAATGAGCAGATCTGAAAAGTCTGGAGGTCAAAATCAGGAGAACGGGAATAGGGAATCCAGTGGCTATGAAATGAGACAGTGTTGAAGCTCAGGAGGAATTAAAAAGCATAAGATAGCAGAGCTGGGGGAGTGTTCTTCTCCCTTTCTACCTTTGTGCCCTCCCCCATGCTCCAAGAATTGTGATATGGGCATTCTTAGCCAAATAGTGAGATTGCTGTTGCTCCCTTCCCTACTGTCATCTTTTCTTATCAAGCTTTGTGTTGATGTCTCAAATTGTTTTTTTGGTGCTGCTGTGACACTACAGTGCTCTAAAATGTCTCAAAATTGTCAGTTCCTCCTGAAAGGGGGAGAGAGGTAAATGCTATACCAAGGTGAAGTAGACTGGGGGTGCTTCTGGAAAAATATTAAACATCTTTGCTTGTCTTCTCTTACAGTATAAGATGAAATAGTTGTGAGGGGTACTCATCATGTCTGCCTTGTTATTCTGTTTGTTGTACTGTGTCCCAACGAGGTGAGATAGAAAAGAAATAGCAGCCTCATAGCAGCCCTTTCTCTCTCCCTTTCTCTCTCCCTTTCTCTCTCCCTTTCTCTCTCCCTTTCTCTCTCCCTTTCTCTCTCCCTTTCTCTCTCCCTTTCTCTCTCCCTTTCTCTCTCCCTTTCTCTCTCCCTTTCTCTCTCCCTTTCTCTCTCCCTTTCTCTCTCCCTTTCTCTCTCCCTTTTCTTTCTTTCATGTTAGAAGTAAAAACCTAACCCAAACCACTCTAATGAAGGCTTATTGCTCTTTATTTCTTCACCTTGATGTCCTGGAGTCAGGAATGCTCACATAATAAAGTAAATTGAGAGAAAACAAGAAGATCTAATTGATTTCTCAGTTGTAGTGCTAAACCCAGCTTGCATTCAATTATTCCTCTGATGATAAACCAGCCACTATTGTTTTCCTTTTAATTTTTTTTTTTTAGTAGTTGGCTGTATCAAGATATTGAAGGCAAAATGCAGTCCCTGCTACTTCATTTACCCCAGAGTTGACTAATCACTGGGACATTTGAGCTACTGTATGGCAAAGAGAGAGCTGTAAGCTGATTACTGAGAGTGCAGAAAATTAATGTTTTTAAGTTCTGAGCAGAGAGATAAGGGCTTCCTGAAGATTTGCTGAGATGTGATGTTCTTTCTTGTCCTTATCAAGTTGTTGGTGAAACTGCCCCTTCTGTACTGAGCCATGATGTAATCCTGTTCTGCTGTGAAAGATTTCAGTTGTTGACTTGGTTGGTTTTTTTCCAGCTATCCTGTAACATGTATTTGTTCCTTCCACTGAAAATTCAGCAGCTGGTCACTGGTTGATTGGCCTTTAACACTGTCTTAATTATCCCCATCAAGAGACATTTTGGCTTTAATTTATGGCCATGTCAGTAGAGAGAGGTCTCAGACAAATGGTACTTCTTGCAGTTCTAGAAGTCTCAACTAACACCAATATAGCAATTTTGTGAAGGTTTGGTGCTTGTTTAGAACATCTTGCACTCAAAATGTCAGAGGAAGGAAAGGAAGAAGGGAAATGATGCACTCAGTGTTGCAGAGGTCAGTGCCAATTGTTCCCTTCTAGTCCAACTCTTGTTCTGTCCTTTCACGGTCTCAGAAGACTTCTGAAGCCCTAATTAGGAGATGACATTGCTATATTATAAACTAGAATATTGCAGAATGTTTTGTAGATGTCCAAAGGTAGCACTTACAATATGATGTTAAGATGTTAACAGACATATCCAATGGACAAGCTGATGAAAGAAAAATAATGTGAGGATGAAGGCAACACCTTCCTGGAATCACATAGGTTTTGTCAAAACAACCAAACCACCCTCCCCATCCTCCACCAATGCCTACCCCACCCAAAGACAAAAGGAAAAAAAAAAAAAAAAAAAGATGACTGCAGAACAATGCCACCTTAAAGTGAACATTACAGTTTGGGTAACAGAAGCTTTGAGGTCTGTCATGATCACAGCTGGAGTTTCATTCACCCCTAGTATCCACATCAAACCTTTGATGGTTCATAATGGCAATTTCAATCCCTTCTCAAAAGCTGCCTGAGAAAAGTAATTTTTTTCAAATCAGTAGTAGTAGCAGCTGTTGCCAGGTACTTGAAAGTAATAAACACTGAGGGGGCAAGGGAAATACTAGGGACAACCAAAAAAAATTTTCTTTATGTGACTGCTAACTGGCTTATTTTCATAAGTCAGGCAGCCTACGTTGGTTGGTAAGATGTGAGCAAAGCTGCAGCCAGTTTTTGGATGGGGATGGTGAAAGAAATAGCTCTGCTTCCTACTGAAACTTGACACCTTGTCTGAAATCTGAATCGTAGCATACCTGCTCTCTAAACACAAAAGTGATTTGATGGTGTTTCTTTGAAAGCTCCACAGCTCACACGTGAAATATGAAAAACATGTAATCATTAATACTATCTTTGTTTTACCTAAATCCACATATTGTGCATTTCTTGTTGGAATGCAGGCAATTGTGCAGAACCCTGATGTTTGGCCACAGCTCTGCTGAAAGCACAGCATTCTGTGCTTTTCAGACTACATGAATTGTTTATCTAGGGTCTATGTGTGGAGATCACTGATTTTTGTGGGATGAATCCTTGATTTTGTTTGGGAGCATTATCCCATGTGGGTTCTGTGACCTTTCATCAGTACTGGAACAGATCATAGTGACTTTTCAGATGGAGGTAAAATGTCTGACAATCTCAGCTGTGTGTGCTCTATTAACACTTTTTCTAAGTAATATGAAAATGAATTGTTTCTGTTTAGAGTTACTGCTACCTCATTTACTACCCAATATTTAGCAGGGGATACAAGGCTCAAGAGTTCTTTCTACGAATTCTTAAATATTTAACCAGCACTAATTCACAGGAGGTATTTTGGACCCATTCTTCTGGGTGTGCATCAAGGTAGTCTTGACATTGGAAAGGTATTTTACTCCCTGTTTTGTTGTTCTGTAAAATGTCCTCCCATGAATGGAACAGGAAGGGTGATTTAGGTGACTACTTTGACACTGAAGAAAAATAGTGATTTCTTAAGTGTTTATGTAAGGCTCAGGGTTTCTGTAACACTTTTCCCTCCTAATTCAGTTAGCTTCTTCAAAGACTTCACTGTTTACTTCTGCTATTGCCAAAGTGCAGAAAAGTAAAGAAGCATGCATTTCCTCTCAGCTTAAAGAAAGAATTTTTCTTTGGGTGTAAGAGGGCACAGGTTTCAGCAAAACAGGCTGAGAAACTAGCCTGAGGGCTTGTGTAATGTATAAAAATACTGAGCTCTGCAATAGCAGAACCAACCTGCAAATTTAGCTCTAAATATCCAAGCAGCTCCACGTGAGGAGAGGTGTCATGATGCCTTGCTAAGAGGAAGGCATTTCCAAAAGTTCCCTCTTTAAAGTGACTCATTTTGGAGTCAAGGGAAACAAGAGTGCCTCAGGGGAGGGTTTTGTGGGCAGGGAGCCCTTGTGTGTCAGGAGGTGCCAAATGCACTCACCTGGCAGGTGGTTGTCCAGCCATGCTCTGATAAGGGCACCAGTAAGGTCCATCTCTTCCTCTTAAAACCCTGAGTCACTTTGAAGGCAAATTTATTGCTTCTACCCTATGGATTAGGCCTGTTGAAGTGTTTAAAATTGTCATGTGCATACTTTCTTACCCTTTCATAAAATATTTCTTTAAAGGGTTAAAGCATTAAACAAGTTTACCTTAATGAAGCATCAGTTGCTGGAATAATGAAGCTTGAAGGGTTTGTGCTCTGGTAGTTATGAGCTTTTTTTTTTTTTTTTCCTTCTAAAAAGATAAGGTGCCTTCTTGCAAAGTAGAATTAGCTGAGTGTTAATGTTTATGTGCTTGATAGTGTTGGGTCTCTGGCCAGTCTCTGGAAAGGCCACTTGAAATCAGTGTGACAAAAAGCACTTAGGCATAATGCAAAACACATGAAAATGGTAGAGGTATAAAAGTGTTCCCTTGCCCACCATCTGATTATCCTCTAAAGGTTTGCTTGTGGTTTGAAGTGTTTTTTCTTGTTAGAACCAGCAGACCAATGGCACTGACCTGAGAACAGAAGTAATCTCCCTGTTCTTAGGAAGTACAAGGTTGCTTTAGCTGGGTTTTATGCAGCCCTTCATAAAATCACTATTTTGGGGTATTTTGATGCAAATTAGTTGTGTGGTTTCTCTGAGTAGCTTAACAAGGCCAGAAACTCCAATAGTAGCTGCAGCATATGCTCCAGCTGATAGCTGAACTGTGTGAATAATGCACACTGGGTATTTTCACAAGCAAAACTGTTCATTGATTTCTCTCCCTGCTGCTCCTCCCCCACCATTGCCACGAGAAATCAGTGGTTGAGAATTACAGTAGATGAGCCTGTTGTTTTTGGACTGGCTGGGTAAGGTCCACAAGTGGGGAATAGTTACTTCCTTGGTGGATAAGCTGAATTTTGGAGCAGCTACCACTGAGCAGTGGTGGTAGATCTCAAGGTTAACTCCTATTTCTATCTGGCCTGGACCTTTATTTTTGCATTCAGTGTTACCTCTTCCCTCATGCTGTTTTGAGTGTTAAACTAGTCTCCTGCCATATACTCCAGCCCAGTTCTAGACATCTGCTCTCAGCCCCACTCAATTGTTTCTTTGGCTTTATGCCAGGCTTTTCCCTCCCTTCTCAGCTTTTTCTGGAGTCAATCTTCTTCTGTGTTTGCCTTGAGCATCTTGCCATGCTCTCCTGCCAGAGCCACTCTTGCAGTTAGCTGACTTCAGGCTTTTTCTGTTGGGTGCACATCTCTAAATTCTGATTCCTTCAATTTTTGTTCTTTCCCTTGATTTCCATGTTCAGGGTGAGCAAATTTTGTCCTTCTCTGGAGATTCCCACTACACAGGGACTCACTGAAATGGAATTTATGGCTCTGCACTGGGAAAGGCTGTCCCACTGTTTTAGAGCCTTTATCACTGCTGTGTGTGCACTACTAGCTTGTGTGTCCTGGTCTAATTTAAACCTGCTTGTAAACACCTGTGATAATGTTCTTCCATTGTTTGTCTCCAGCCTAATTACATAAATGCTATTATTTTAATTTGCATATGCACTGTGGCAAGTGTGTGTTGTCATGTGCTGTCAAAAGTCACATGGCACTGCCATGTCCAGTCTTTGTCCTGGGAAGTTCAGCACATTGGAAAACACAGCAAATGAATTTTAAACATCTCTCCAGTGTGGGTGGTTGCTCCATGTATGCAGAAAATGCTGACAATTTGGGACATTATGGAAGGGGATGACAAAGACAGGAATCCTGGAAGTCAGTGAGGTTCCAAAGCACCATATGATTTCTACTTGGAGGTTAAAATTTCCCTGAGTGTGAAACACAAAGTACTTCGTAATAGTAAAATATTCTTAATACAAGTGATTTCTTGGGTTTTTTGTTTCTGTAGTGAATGTCAGGATACTCCCTATGACCTCATGCAGGTCCCCAAAGCAGGAAGCTGCTGACCAGAAAAATAGTTTGTGTTCCCAACTAGTGAGACACTTGGCTAAGAGTCTCTGCCAAGCAGCTGCCTGTGATGCTTCCACTCATACTCTGATCAGCTTCTTTCACTGTAGAATGTTGTTTGCTGCAAAATCAAAAAATACCCCATTTGCTTCAATTTGTTTTCAGGGAAAAGGTCAGTCTGTAACCCCTCACCAGCCCCTGCTTTTGTCTAACAGCTCGTGAGGAAAAGCAAAAGTCAAAAATATTATCTCAAATTTAAATGCATTGATTTTAAGGGAAATGCCTGGGTTCAGTGGACAGTGACTGGAGCTTATGGAAACATGCCTTTTTGAAACTAAGCCTAATTTCCATATAAATATGATGGTTGGAACACACTGCATATTGCTTGCAACAGTAATGGGGTTTACTCAATGAAGCTGTTGTTTTCCAATGCATACGTATCTCAGTGAGAGTGAAATATTTGGGGAAATGGAATAGCTGTGGTAGCAGGGATGTCCTGCTGCTGCTAACCAGAGGACATTAAAATTAATGCTGTAAACTCACTGTCATCAGTTCTTTGTAAAAGCAGTGTTGGAACACAGTTCTTGGAGTGGCACCTTTGCATTTGTGAGCTCTCAGAGGCACAGACTGCCCTGCTGTGGGTCTTGTGGTGCCCCTCCATGGGGATAGGGCTAATAATGCAATTATTATGTGAAAGTAAGGAAAACAGATTCCATTTCTGTGTAAGTGTTGGGGGTAGGGGGGAGGAGTGTTTTTGTGTGTGTTTTCTTCTTTTTTTCTTTTTTTTTTTCTTTTTTTTCCTGAAGTGATTTCATGTATCTGCAAATAAATTCAGAGTGTAGTGCTTTCCAGGAATGCACATTGATGCCTCTGTATCTCAAATTTACTACCCCTAAATTGAAAAATTTAAACATAGGGCTTCTGATGGTGTGGCTGCAACATTTTGATTCTTTAGAAAAAGTACTAATTGTAAGGTCAAATATGCTTTTTGCATGTAGGAAAGACTCTTAT
The DNA here is from genome assembly GCA_017589585.1 of Phylloscopus whistleri. Lineage (NCBI taxonomy): Eukaryota > Metazoa > Chordata > Aves > Passeriformes > Phylloscopidae > Phylloscopus > Phylloscopus whistleri. The sequence goes on from JADMLD010000920.1 coordinate 1,510,003, forward strand.
GTATCTCAGGATTTTCAGCAACAGCATGTGGAAAAAAAATCCACGAGGAAAAGAAAAATTTGGTTAAAATCTCATTTTCAGTCCATACTAAGAACTGATTAACTGAAATAGTTCTATCAGGTCCATTTTGACTGAAAATTGAGTATATAGAGAATGATCATTACTTAGTGGGCATATTATATAAACTAAAAAAAAAATCTTGAGGTTGCAAGTCTTGAAAGAAAGATAATTAGAACAAAACAACAAAAGATAATTAGAAAACAATTAGCTGATGGTGAACGGCTCAGTGTAGATCACTCATGTATTTTTTGAATGTGTCCCACAAATTGAGAAATGCAGAACCTGTTCTGGGAGACTTTCATTAGGAATGAGAAAGGTGATTAGTTTAAAAGATAACTTGAAAGTCTGAGGCTTGTGTGGGATACATTTTTTGTTTAAAAAGTTATCACTGAATGATAATCACTATTAGGTGTCGGTTCCAAATTTCATACTAAAGACATTAAGTCTCAGCCTTGAAGACATGGAGTGCTGCATTCATCTGAAGCTCACTCATGGAGGTTTTGTAGCTCCTCTTCAGTTGGAATATAATATTACTAAATGTAACATTGGCAAGTAGTTATGGAAATCTGAGTGTTTTTTCTTGTCTATTTATATATTACAGCTGAACTCCTGCAACAAATTTAAAATTTTAATTTCTGTTTTCCATTGCTATTAAATTAAATAATAAGGCAAATTAGGGTTGAAAACTCACATGTACAGTGATTTTTTTTTTTTTTTAACAGTAAGTTACCAGCCTTTAATATTTGGAGCAAATTAAGAGGTAATTAAAACATAATGTAGAAGGTGTGAGAACCTGCAAGACAGACTGCATGTGTAGCTTCTCTTTTGAGGTGCCCATGTAAGGGTAGTTTAACCTTCACACTGAAGCAGACTAACAGGTTTCCTAGAGGGGCTTGTTCTGTGCTTGTCATTCTGAGAAAAATGAGGTTCCCTTTGTCCAAGTGTCTTGGGTCACAATGCAAGATGTAACCAGCAGTGTATTCTATAACCAGCTGTTAAAACCAGTGGGGGAGGTGTTTTCTTTATCTCTTCCACCACCCACCCTCCCTCCAGGGGATATCTGCTGTTCATGGGCCATCCAGGCTCACTGCAGGGCTGATAAAATTACATCATCCCATGGGGAGATGCTCCACCCAGGGGGAGGAGCCCAGCATTCCTACCTGGATCAAAGCTGAGATTCAGAACACCAGCACAGCCTGTGTGCACTGGATTGCCAGGGGAAGACTGGACCCATCTCACCACCACTGGACCTTCAGAGGAAAACTACACCCACCTACAGGATCATTGCTCCAACAGAACCACATCTGTCACTGAAGGAGGACTTGACTGGACTGCAACCAACACCCTGACCAACAGGGTGTCAGGTTGTATTCTGATCCTGTCAGTGTTTTCTTTTTGTTTGGTTGGGGTTTTTTTACCGCCACATTTTTATTTTTAATTTTCCTAGTAAAGAACTGTTATTCCTATTCCCATATCTTTGGCTGAGAGCCTCTTAATTTCAAAATGATAATAATTCAGAGTGAGGGGGTTTACATTCTCCATTCCAAGGGAGGCTCCTGCCTTCCTTAGCAGACACCTGTCTTTCCAAATCAGGACACCAAGTCCCTTACTAAGTTTTAGAACCAATAGGTTTGGCTAGGGAGAGAGAGTCTTCAACCTGCCTTTAGGATGATATAGCTAAATTCTAAAGGAATCTACTCTGCTGAGATCTGAAAGAAATAGGGCTTCATGGGTTTTGATTTTCACTTAAATAGTGCAGTTCTGTATTGACCTGCTACTACCTGTGTTCTGCTGAGCCCCCACTACTGCCAGAGTGGTGATTTGCACATTTTTTGAAAGTTTGGACTAATTTATCTACAAGTCAGAGCATATAAAAAAATTCAATAGTTTTCTGAAATCAATTATGCTGTAAGTGAAGCAAATTTAATTCCTACTAATGCATTTTTCTTAAAGCCAAGGGGTCTAATAAAATCAATGCATGTAAAGAAGCATGAAGTTTTGTAGGGAATTTTGTTTACATACCTTTGCAGAAATAACAACTTTTCTAGTGTTATGTTTTCCTAATGAAAAATATAATTCCTAAAGCAGATATTTTGGATTAGATTGCTATGAGGATCTAATATTTTATGATTACATTTGTTTTGCATATAGACTGACAGTTGGTGAGTGGACATGTTTATCCACTATTCTAATTGAATTTCAATAGAAACTTGATAAACACCAATAAAGCACCTTATACACTATCCTGCAAGGAATTTTTTTTTAAAATCAGATTGTACTCCAGGAATTTTTTCTTTAGAAATGATAAATGTAATGCAGACTTCCCTTAATCCCATTAGATTTTTATGCAAATACAATGATTAAACAAGCCCTTAGTCAATCTGTTTATTTTACATCAATTAAAAGATGCAATAATTGCTCAAATATCTGAGAGAGTTGATCACCTTCTCTATAGATAAGCTTGCTAAGCTCTGCACTTGGTGAAAGGCTATCTAAAAAAAGAAAGTGGCAAAATACCTTTACAACTAAACATTAATTTCTATCTGTATCTGTTAGATTGATGTCTGTTTTTCAGGGTGAAGCTTTAAGTGCTCCTTCACTGCGTGGTTAGGAGAAATTCCAGATGTTTCAAGATCCAAATTTCCTTCAGTTTTCTTACAAAAAAAATAAAAAAAGAAAAAAAAAGAAAAAAAAAAAGGGGAAAGATCCAAGTGACTGTAAATACCTTACACCTTGTACTTCTTTATGTACTTCAGATGCAGAGTCCTCAGACTGCCACCAGCATCAAGTCCCTTTAGCTCAGATTTTTGACTTCTTTAAATGCTCACCTCTTGAGCCTTTAAACCTGAGGAGAAACAGGAGAGGTGATATCACCTGGTAGGTGCCTATACCCCCTGCTAGCCTGTTGCTGTAAAGGTTGAGCTCATTGTGCTGGTATATAACTGCGAAGGGCCAATTCCATGTGACATGGAGACAGCCAGTCATCCAGGCATGGAGTAAAATCACTAAGAGATCTAAGGATGTGCACATCTTTAGGTATTTTCAGGTATTTAGGTATTTTCAGATTGTGCTCTAAAGAGTTGTGTGAAGCAAAGCATGCCAATGGCTAGAGCAAAGCTACCAAATCTCTTAAATGCTGTTGGTTACTCTTTTCCATTATCAGCCAGTGTATATTCCCTGTGGATGGCTAAGGCTCTGGAAATGCCAGGATTCTTTGCCAAGTTCTGGGGTGTGCTTGTGGTCTTGGAAGCAGCTGAGGTTGGGAGGTTAGGCACGTTTCTCTCTGTCATGTTTGCAGTGAGCACATTTTCAGATTAGTTTAAGTATGTTAGACCTCTTTTTTTAATGTGGAAAAGCCCAGGGTCTGAAACTAGATTAAGTATAAGTGGTAGTAGGTATGCTACAAAATTTATGAAGAAGTCTATTTTGTGGTAGCTAGGTCAAGGAGTTGTCCTGTGTAGGATTTATTTAAGGGGAGCTTAAAACTTTATGGAAGATTGTCCCTCTTGCCAGAAGAAAGACACAAGAAAGTGTCTTGCTCAAGAAAGCTGTAGGATCCATCATGGGTGGTTTTGAGGACAAGTTAGACAAGCATCCATCAGGAATGCCCCATTTCTAGTGGTTATGTGATGGAATGAAAGAAGGACTGGCTGCCCTTGTTTATGAGCACTCAATTCTGCTCATGCTGGTAGAAAAAAATTGCTCTGGTGCTTGCCTGTGTTCGAATTCCCACTTCTGAGGAGCTCTGCTGTACTACAAGATCTTCTTTTTGATGCCTTTTGTCAAAACCAGCCTTTTTATGCAGTTAAGAGACTGGTACTGCTCTCTGAGCTCTGGGTCTCTGTGCCTGATTGCTGTCTGCACGTGTGTGTGGAGCAGAGTTGAGTCAACTCACGTCAAAGGATCCAACTGAGAGCTGGGCTCTGCTCTTAATTTGTAACACGCAATTTTCCATCCTGTTTTTCTCTGTAGCTGTACTAAGGTTTGATGGACCATCATGTGTGTTGTAACTGTATCTTAAAGTTCAGGGATAAGGGTTTGAAGAGCGTTCTCAGTTCTGACACCCCCCAGAGGGTCTGTGAGTGCTCTCATAGCTGAGGGCCAGCTACTCAAGAGGTGTTTGTGTATTTGTTAACTAAATACTGTCAAGGTTAGCACCAGCTGCTCAACCAGCTTTCTACCATTTTACATCCTTTAAAATTCCAATTTAAAACTCTTATCAGCTTCTAGCAAAAGCCCTTTCTGCATTATTTTCCTTGGCACAAGAGCTGGGTGATTTAACAGGGCTCTGTCAAGGCTAGTGGACTATAATTACACCTGCCAGCTGTATTTTGGTTACTGGGCAATGATGAGTTTATACAGATTCTACTCTATTCTGCCAGTATGTTTTGCTCTTGTCAGCAGAAAAACTACTGAACGTAGGGGGAAAAAATATTTTCCAGTGTCAGAGAACAGGTTTCTTGTCTATCTGTCCAGAAGAATGCTGCTTCCATTCTCTGCAGCAGTTGTCATCCTTGGTGTAAGAGAAGGGGGCAGATGTCTCCAGAGGGAGACATGGCCATGGTGTGCTGATGCTAGGTGATGAATTCATTCACTCCCCCAGTGTCTTGGGTTATGGAACCAAAAATGTGTATTCTATTTCATCTGTTGAAAGCATTTTCTTTACTTCTTGTAACTCTGGGGGGAGGGTGCCTTTTGATAATGGGCCAACTGTTAAACCCAGGTGGGGCAGTGTTTCTTATCTCTGTCACAATGGGCCATTAAGACTCCCCAAGCTGTTCTTCTCCCCAAGCTGGTCACAAGTTGTCCCATTGTGAGATGCTTCACCCAGTGGGGAGAGCCAACCATTCCTACCTAAATAAAAACTGAGATGCAGGAACACGAAGGTGTCTGGCTTCACCTGATTACCAGAGGAAGACTGGACCCTTCTCACCATCCCTGGACCCTTCTCACCATCCCTGGACCCTTCTCACCATCACTGGACCCTTTTCTACAGGATCATCTCTGCTCCAACAGAACCACATCTGCCACTCCAGGAGGACTCACTGCGGGCTGCTTCCAACACCCTGACCAACAGAGTGTCAGGTTGTAGCTCTGACTCTGCCAGGGTTTCCAGGATTGCTTGTTTGTTTGTTTGCTTGCTTGTTTGGTTGGGTGGTTTTGTTTTCTACTACATTTGTATTGTTAACATTCCTGGTAAAGAACTGTTATTCCTATTCCCAAATCTTTGCCCAAATCAAGCCCTTCATTGCAAAATTATAATTTGGAGGGGGTGAGGGGTTTACATTCTCCAACCTAAAGAAAACTCCAGCTTTCCCTGGCAAATAAAGGGTCTTTCCAAACCAAGACACTCAGGTTCAGGTGTGACAGCCTCTGGGGTGAGGGCTCTGTGCACTGGGACAGGGAAGTTCAAGTATGGTTTGCACCTGAAGTGCTCTGGAGTTAAAATGTGCCCAAAGCACCCGTGCTGGCAGATGCATGGAGTGTTCCTACCCAGCATGAGGCTCAGCATTCAGGAGTGAACAGCCTGTCTATTTTATCACAAATAGTTTCTACTTAGCAGCACAACATTAGGCAGTAACTTTGAAGAGGGTTTTGTGCTCAGAAGAGCATCTTGGTACATTTCTGTAAGTTACAAATGGGAGATGTTTTGGAAGAGTGAAACAGACTTGGAAGCAACATTAACCCAGCTGCTTAAAGGACATGTCCATATGCTTGGCTGTGGTGCATTAGAAGCAAAAAGACACAATTACAGTTAAGTTCAAAAAACAGGAGTAGGTATAATTAAAAGCCACTGCAGTGGCTTGCTTATGAGAGTTATTCGATCAAATCCCTAAAAAAGGAGGGAGTGTGCCAAAAATTTAAAGATGAATGGCACCTGTGCAGTACCACTTGGGAAGAACCCATATTTTAGGGCTTTTTTTAAGATTGGCTTGAAGCTGAAAGGATGTGTGCTGTCTTGATTTAAAATCTACATTTCTGTTTGATGTGAATTCTGGGCTTTCAGTCTGATGCAAAGCTTTTCTTCTCCAGGACGATGTAATTAAGGTGCAGTTTGACACTGTAGTGTCTCCAAGAAGCCAGCATGAAAGGTTCCCCTCCTTTCACACAGTCATTCCTGCCTCTGCTCTTCATCTGGGTGGGTGACCCCAGCAGGCTGTTGTGAGGCTGTGCTGTACAGTGCAGGGGAGTGAAATGCTGTGGCCTGAGACATCCCCACCAATGGGAACAGTAGTGCAGCAAGGATCTGTAGCTGAGTTTCTATCTTTGCTTTCAGAGTACTTGAACTGTGCCATTACTTTCTTAATGTAGCCTGCAATAACAACAATAAAAAAAAGAATGCTATGTAAAGCAGGAATTTCAAAACATAATTCTGTCTGCTGTTGTTAGGCAGGAGGAAATTTTCTACAGGATAAAAAAAAAATCTCTTTTTATTCAAAGAATGCTGATAAGGGTTGTTGCTAAGGGAACCATATAATGTCCATCCTTGGATTTGTAGTGTACCTGTGCAAACTTACACAGAGTCAATGTCCGTTTATTTCTTAGGGCAGAGGCCACCCAGAGAGAGAAGAGAGCCACCCAGAGAGAGACTTTTAGAGAGAGAATGCTTTATGTCTTTCAGCAAATGTGGTTGACTGATAAAATGAAAGCATGTCTCTTGCTACTTCCTCTTTTTTTTTTGTATTGGAGACTGTAATTAATTGCATTGCCCTAAACTGCATTTTGATAATATCCAGGAATGGAAACCAGGAGGGCATTTAATACAAACTTATGTGGAAGTGGAATTTTATATTCTTGCTTGATTAGCATTGAAGAGCAGCAAAACAGAAATGAGCCTTCTGTTCTGTAAAGGAAGCTGACAGGTTTGTCATTCAACCTGTCACAGGCTGCTTTTGGGGTTAGGTACATTGGGATGAGAGTAGGGGACACTTGTGCTGTATGAGGACTCAGTTTTCAGAAATGAATGTTATTCTACAGAGAGGGCTGGAGAAAGAAAAAAAGAGGATTTTCTTCAGTCAAATGTTGCTTATTGAATTTGTTATCCATTTAAAATTGCTATCAAAATATGCAGTGTGTAGTTTTCCTCCAAACTGTTTCTGAAAGCAGGGGTTTCTCTACAGCCTTTCTATAATATGACACCTTGGAAGCACTTACAAAAATAGTATTTTACATCTTTTCAATAGTCTTGTTTCCTCTGAGATTGTTTCCATTTGATAGAAGAAAGGGGAGCTACAAAATGACATTTACTGGAATCAAAGTTGGTCTAGCATATTTTTTTTAATGGTACTGAAGGATCAAAATGCACCATTCCTTGACTTCAGGCTTCATTTGAGTGTTTTTGCTTTTTAAAATTAGATATATTTTAAATCAGGTATGAGCTTACCATCAGGTTGCAATTAGAAATTAAAACATCTTGTGTAGACTTAGATATACTAGCAAAAAATGACTCCACTGTGTTACCAGTATAGACAACATTTTACCTTCTTGAATATAACTGCTCTCAGTTGAACATAAAGGTCTCTGCTGCTCACAGGACCATAATTACCTTTTCTTTTTCCACTGGCTGTATTCTTACTAGCAGAGAACTCAGCATTTGAACTAAGTTGAGTTGCCACCCTGCAGTAGAACATGGTGCCCAATGCTGACTGCATTTCATAGTCTGTCTGTGAATTGTAAACCATCCTTTGCTTTTACACTGAATGACTTGTGGGTATGCATGGATATTTTTGTAGAATGTGGGGTGAAAGGTTGATATAAATAAGCTGATCTTAGTGAAGTCACTTGGAATTCGGTCACTTGGAATTTGTGTTCAATCCACAGAGTGGTTTGCAGTGGGGAGCAGAGCTGTAAAATCAGTGACCTCTTTTTTGGCTCTCGTGGCCTTTCCTTGACTCAGCTCAGCCAGGAAGTCAAAGTGAGTCCATGAGATGGGAAATATCAGATAACCAAGGTATCACCTTCAGTTTCATCACTAGTTTGTCCCTATCACCACAGGCATTCTGACAAAGTGAGTGTGAAATTATTGGGCGAGGGTACCATGGAAAAAATCAGCAAGGCTGAACCCCAGGAATAGCTCAAGAAAGCAAAAGATCTGAACTTTATTACAATGCTTGATATGCTCTATGTCATACATCCTCAGCAGCTCAAAAATTGCTGTTTAGCAGCAGTGGGTGAGATTGAGTTGGTGAGAGAAGGAGTGGTGCTTCAACCTGAGGGTATCCTGAACAAATGGAGACTGTTCCCAGGCAGTGGATCCGATGGGGAAGGCCTGCTAAGGCAGATGTTAGGAGATGAAAGAGGCTCTGCTGCTGCACCTCCCATGCTGGCTGCTGCTCCTTGGTCTGTGCAGAGCCAAATTCAGGCCTTGGCAAAAAAGGCAGTACAACTGGCCACATGAGCAGAATCAGAGTGCTGCTTCAAATGTCAGAAATTGTGTACTGCCAGATATTTTCTGCAGCATCTGTGCAGGCATGAAATGACCTTGACTCCTTTGTCATGAAGACCTAACAAAATTGACTCATGCTCTCCAGTGGACTGTGTCCTCTGCGAGAAAGTGATGGAGAGAAAAGTTTGTGTTCTTTAGTAAGTCTGCTTGCACTTCCTGAAGTAGGAAGGCTGGGTTAGGTCACAGCTCTGCTTCGTGTTCATGTCAAACAGAGGGAACAAATCTCAGTATTTCTAATATTCCTGTGGGAATTGCTCAAAGGAGTCATTTTTGAATGACTCCAGTTGTACACTGGAAGCTGAAGGATTGGGGCAGAAACTGAGTTTTTTTAAAAAAATTGTGAAGGAATCTGGCCTTTGAGCCTTTCATTTGTTTTAGACTGTAACTCCCTAGGCAATGCTTCACAATGAAGAAATGTTACACACCCAGACATTCCTGCTGCTGTCACCAGCCTTTTCTTCTCAGATCCTGAAAATATTTTTTAAGAACAATCTCACCCACTGCTGCTAAACAGCAATTTTTGAGCTGCTGAGGATGTATGACACAAAGCACATCAAGCATTATAATAAAGTTCAGATCTTTTGCTTTCTTGAGCTATCCATGGGGTTCAGCCTTGCTGATTTTTTCCATGGTACCCTCACCCAATAATTTCATGGTCACTTTCTCAGAATGCCTATGGTGATAGGGACAAACTAGTGATGAAACTGAAGGTGATACCTTGGTTATCTGATATTTCCCTTCTCATGGACTCACTTTGAGATCTGGACTAGATCAAGGGAATGGTATTGAGCCATTCATAATCACAGGCTGCCTGGGATTTAGTGAAGAGCAAGTACTTAGAAAACCAGATGAGAGGTAATAATTTCTTACTGCTACTTAGTTGGACAACAGGATGTTGTTGAAAATTGACCAGCTTGAAAGACAGTTAAGAGAAGGTTGAGTAGAGCTCTTGGAGCTAGAAAATCATGACAGTGTGTTTTATTTCTACCTCCAGTTCAAAGAACACAGAAATTGGGTGAAGGTTTGGGTAGGTTTGGAGTTTGGTTTGGGTGCTGACTCATGCCTGTCCTTGGGAAGGAGCAAGGAATTAGCTTTTTCTGCTCAGCCTTACCTGAAAGTTGGCTCTACACTTGTGTCCACCAACTGTAGTGAGAGATGAGAAAACCCCTGTTGCTCATATACTCAGCTCTGAAAGAGCTCTTACTGAATGGAAATTATTAATTGGTTAATGAAAGTCAGTAGGGTTATTTTCCTGAGAAAACTTTCACCCTGTACTTTCTTGAGGTTTCATGTAGCAGGGAATCAGTCACTCACTTGCTTCAAAAAGGGGCTCTGGCACAACATTCCTGGTGCAGATAAAGGACTGTGTTCAAAGGAGAGGCACAAGAAGGAGAAAAAAACAAAAACAAAACCAACCCAACTATAAACCAGCATCTTCCTGCCTTAGTCATCCCTTGTTTGATGGAAATTGAAGCTGCACATGGATGTGATAGCTGCAGACAAACCCATTCCAAGTGGAAATGGGGTGAGTGATACCACTGGGAGCACAAGGAGTGCTGCCAGTGCTGTAGCAGCCTGTCAAGCAAGGTGGCTGGGATAGACTGGGTTGATGAAAAGAACAATTAATTGCCAGCCTCTAAGGAGGAGGTAATTAAAAAAGAGATTTGGGAGGTGCAGTCATTCAAATGGCTTTGTTGGCCTTTCAGCCACTTCTATAAAGGTGTTTCCCAGTTCTTAATTGTCCAGTCAGCTGAAGGGACATTGAACCCCTGGTATGCTGCAGGTGTTGAACTAGCAAACCCTGCTATCAGATGTTTATACAGAAAGTTCACTGCCTCTCTTGCCCCTTGCATTAAAGCTGTTCCCCTCATGGTTTTTGTGGGGCTGTTATCTGAAGTATATTTCCATAGCCAGGTTCAGTTGTGAATGCTTGTTCTCCTCTAAGGTAAAAATTCCTGCAAGACTATTTAGCCTGGGGGGGACGAGGACTGAGCAAGCTAAAAAAGGGGTTGGATTAATTTCTGACTAGAAAAAGTAGTGACAACACAACTAGCCAGCCAGGTTAAGTATCAAATTTAATGAGCGTTAGTGCAAATGGTATGTTGGAGATCTGATGTCTTAACAAGTCATAAAATAAATTTTCCTCAGGAACAGCAGCTTTATGGCTTTTTGGACATCCACGGAGGGCCAGATGGTGAATCCTGTGCTTATTCTCTCATTTTACAAGTTCAGTGCTGAAATGAACAGGGCTGTTGACAAAGCCAAGGTATTACTGAGTGCCAAAGCCTTGCTGGCTGGCAATGCCACTTGGTGCAGATTTAGCCAACATTGCTCCTCAAATGTGCTGCCCACAGCTGGAGTCCTGTGCAGAGATCTCACTGCAGTGTTGAGATGAAGGCAGTGAACTGAGATACAGGGGCTCAGGGCTTAACTCCTGCCACTGCTAGATCTCCCTGCATGCCCATTCCAAAATTAACTGCACCAGCTTCCTTTTTTAAAACTGGCACGAGTAAGGGGGAGCTCTGGAAAAAGTTCATTGACATAAAGCTTCCATGCCTAAGCAGTAGCATGCCATAAGATCAAATGGTGCTTTTTTTCAGGGCTGGATGTTTATTTGACCTTGCTGGCCTAGACTAAAGATTTTTCTGGGCAAAATTCAGCCATTGCAGTAATCTTGTAAGTGTTTCAACAATGAGCTCAAAGCTGTGAGGACACAGATGAAATGATGAAAGAAAATACTAAACCCTATTAATCTTGGTTATCCTCAGGAGTAAAAATACATTGTGATAGCTCAAGTCCAAGAGATGGTAAAAAATGCTAGAGCCAGCTGGCAGCATGGGAAGATTCAGGTGGGCAGATTGCACCTGCTGTGGGTGATGCCTTCTTGTCCTTGTAATCTAAATTCAGAATATTGAGGAGTACTTGCTAACCCCACTTAGCCACACGTCAAAATTTGTGAGAAGCAAAAAAGTTAAGTCTGCATTCACACTTTTTTTTTTTTTTCAATTAGTAGCTGAGTGTAGAGGTCTTATGTATTTGAAGCTCAATTGCTTTTAGAGGTTTCTTATATCCCAAAATCTCTCTTCAGCACTGACACTATGCAACCTTTTGAACAAAAAGAGTGATAATTCTAAAGAACATTATTTCTGTGAACTTGGAGGTGTTTCCTGGAGTTCTGTGCTGAAAGCTAACACAGTGATGTCAGGTATTAGGACAGGAAGCAAACAAAATAAATACAACTGTAAACAGCAGCTTTTGGTACAGCATTTTCATAGCAGGGCTGCAGGAAGCTGCAGTGCTTCATGATTCTGTAGCTCTTCCCTGATGCATGACCTTCAGCCTGTACTGCAACACTTCTGCTAACAGAGCCAAAGAGTTTCTTTGCAGTTCCCTTAGTTTGAACAAGTTTTGGGCTTACTGTTAGCTGTATCAACATGCTAAATGAGGTGATAATTATTGAGACAAACTGCAGTATTCCTTGTTGCATGGGGAAGTTCTGTAGTTTCCAGCTGGAGACTGCAGCAATATGATTTTCCCTAAATATTTCCTAGAAGGGACCTGAATGCTCTTGGTGGTACAGTAACATAAAAAGGCACATAAGGCAAACCCTAAGATAGATCTATATTGTTTGCAGAACAAATATAAGAAATACTCAGAAAATGATGCATTCTCTGGAGCTAGTTTTTCATTTTTTTTCTCCATCTGCTTGCTGCCCTTCATATTTTCCGAACACTTTTTTTTTTTTCCATCCAAAAATAAAATTCTGTAGATTTTTGTTTCTAGTCCTAACTTTGATGTTTGAAATGATGCTATAATGAAGAGGGAAAAAGATTGATAGGAAGTGTTTCATGGCAACACCTACAGGTTCAGGAAATTGTATTGATAGTGTAATGAAAACCCATATTGATATAGATTTTCAGGAATAGGGAAGAAAAGGTGCAGTCAATAAACTGCAGTGAGTGTGAGTGGCTAAGACACTGGAATCTTACCTGCTTAACAATTAAATCAGAATTTAAAACCTTAATTTTTAGTGTTCCAGATGTGTTACTTTTAATTTATGCATGTAAATACACCAACAGTGCTGGAAAGCTTTGTGTACAAAATATCTTGGGGTTTTGGGGCTGTACATATGTGCATATATGGCATATATGGTTCAATAGGCCACATCACATCAGCATAGGGAGAGGATTATATTAGCTCCCTTGTAAATGTCCTGGACTGTGGAATTCTTCAGGAATCCCTGTCTTTTACCAGTGGTCTTCCCTGCATTTCCATGAGAAGGAGTTCACTGTGAAACTCACTTCTCCCAACCCACCCAAATGTGAGTCTCTGCAAACCCTGTGGAAATCTCCTCCCTTCCCTGTGGATCACACTGAGGGAACTGCTTACACTCAGAGTCTCCTGGACAAAAACCTTCCTGGGAAAAGCTGGGAAGGACTGTTTTGGCTGCTCCTCAGTTCCTCAGTTCTCACTGTTTCATGATTGCTCCAAAGCTGGTGCCAAGTCACATCACCAGACTTGTCCTCCCAAGTGTCCTGACAGGATGTCTTTTCCACGTGCTACACTGTGGTATTTCTTGCAGGGTTTCTTCAGTGTTGAAGGAAAGCTCCAGGACTGAGTTTCCAAATGCTCTTTTGCAGGAGTATTGCAATGGAAAGAAGTGACCTAATGGGATAAATCCCTTTGAGCTGTCCACTAACACCTTTTTGTAAAGTTTCTTCATTTCAAGCTTAATGTTTGGAGCAGTAGGGAATTAAGCAGCAGCAGTTAAAACAGGGTGCTGGTAGATGCCAGTGAATCAATCTGTCAGTATGATTTGACGGAGGTAGTAGACAGCATTTGTGAGCTTCTCTGCTTTTGGCACACATTTATAAGGAGGAGCTTGGGCAAGCCAGAGAGTAATACTTGGAGGATTATGAGGAATTAACCTGAACATGGATGCTTTTGACTCCTGGGAAATCTGACTGCATCTCTTCATTTGGAATAGATTGCAGCAGTACAGAGCAGCCAACGCAATTAATTGGTCAATTTTTTCCTGCTGTTTTACGAAGAGTCAGAGTATCAGTTATCTACTCATCTCTTGGGAAATTTATAGTGAAAAAATCTAGAGGGAAAGTTGGTTGTTTCAGCAGAAACGGATTTGCAGCTGCCGAGGAGAATTTGATTATGTGCTACTTTCAAAGAAATGCGAGACGTCATTCACTCCTGGACAGAAAGCCTTTTCTGTGACTAAGATTTTCAGACAGCCTAGGGTAGCTGGGGAATAGGACTGGATTTCTTCTTTATGTGCTAAGTGTTTCTTAAGTTCAGAGTGTGTTAGAGGCATGCAAGCATTGGGAGATGTTACTCTACATATATATGAAGAGTTTTCCAATAATTTGGTAAAATATTAAAAATCTCAAGATGGACTTCTGGCTGACAAGATGATGTCTGCTGTTTTGAAAGAGTGCTTCTCACCTGTTGAAGTGCTGTAATATATATAATCATCTTGTAATGCAAGAACTGAGACAAGTTAGTTCCACAGTAGAGATATACTATGGTTGTCTCACGTCTCAGAAATGTTAATTTCTGACCAAAAACTGTAACTGCATGGTACAAATGGTAAAAATGACGGTTCCAGGGTGTCTTAGTTTGCAATCCTTATCACAAAATTCTTATCACTTATCACTAATCATTGGAGCCTTACGAAATGAGCTCATGCTCACAGCAATGAAGAAAATCATTGGTGTGGTAGGTTTGGCTGTAATATCACATATTTATTGGGAATGTTGGTGGCTGAGCGGTGTCTGTGCGGTGTCTGTGGAAGATTATTGTGTTGTTAGAAATGCTGGTGGAGAGTGGCAAGAGGAGTTTTGGCAGAGCAGCTGCAGCACATCCCTGTGTCAATGCTGAGCCCCCTTCCCAGAGCTGGCCTCACAGGAAGCTCAGAGCCGTGGCTGAACTGTGACACTGAGATGTTCCTGGGACGTGCAGAGCTTTGACAAGGTGGTGCCTGGGGAAGCCTGACCATCTCCCTGATACCCACAAAACCAGTGGGTTATTAGGTTTATCCCAGCACACGCTCTGCTGAGGAGAGCACTCCCAGCAGACGGGGCTCAGTGAGGCAGCACAGGCTGCAGGGGGGTCACGCAGAGTGCTCTGCACTGGGAAGCACAGAAGAGCCAGAACTGTCTGGCTGGAGCCAGGGAAGCAGAGTTCATGGAATAAAAATGCAATTCCCCAGACTGAAATAGCACCGAATCCTGCAGGATTCTTTGCCACCATCTGTTTGCTGGGAACACACAGCAGAGCCTGAATTATGCAGCACACTGTCACGCTGGGGAGGAGGGAACATGCACTACAGGCCCTGGGAATGCTCCAACTGCATCACTCCCTGTTTGCAACTCGAGGAACCCTTAGGTGCACAAGGTCATTGTAGGCATGACTCAAGCTGAGATCACTTCTGGAAGAACTCTCTTTTTCCTGTTCTAGCACTAGCAGCATCACAGACAAATCCCAGGGAAAAAAAAAAAAAAAAGAGGAAATCCACCATTAATTTTATCACTAAGGAGAATGGAGTTTGAATACAGCTAGTCACTATTTTTTCTGAGTACAGCTTGTCACTATTTTCAGCACAATACTGCATTTATTCTTGGCTTTCACCACCCAGAGGGAAGCAGCTATATGGGTCAAGTTAGCCCAAAAGATGCTGGATATGGTCAAACCAACTTCCACCTTACATCAGCTTCTGCAGAACATTCAGCATAATGAGTGAAAAAAACAGGTTTTGTGGTTTTTTTGCTATCCAATATTAATTTCTAATTTGCTTTAAGGGAATGAACCAGATTAATGCTAAAATTTCCCATACTTAGGCAATTGTTCATGTGTTTAAACAGCTGAGATTTTTCTTTTCTTCTTGAACCCAGAAATAACAACTACATTTACTGGATTTTTAATACCACTTGGAGAAAATGTTATGGATAACTTTATTCTAGGACCTACAGACTTTGATTTGGAGAAGTCATTATTACTGGTAGCAAGAGTTTACAAACTCCTCAGTGAACTGCTTCTATTTGGTGTTGCCCTTAAACCCAAAACACATAAGGCATTCACATGGCATTGCTCTGCATAGGAAACAATTCTGTGCCAGTTGAATTTAAATCTAAATTGTCTACACGTTGAAGGACTCCAACAAATATCCCTCCACCCTGAAATTAATTTGATCTTTAGAAATTTCCTTAGATCTCCTTAAAATTGTTAGTTTTGAGTTTGATGCAATTCTTATTTGCATGAGATCTGCTAAGTAGATACCTGAATGTTTCTCTTTCTTGCAAAACATAATTGGACATTAAGTCATGGAGTAGCCTCTGTAAGTTCTTTGTGGATGGATGGACTAATGATTTTAGCTTGCTTTCCCTGCATAAATCCAGACAACAATACCCCATATAACCCAACTGTTCTACTTGTTCCCCAGCAGGCAGAAATTAAGACCTGCTGTGCTCCTTCCCCAGTGCTTCTGCACCTTTTACCCTGGTGTTGGAAATGTGTGAGCTTTTCTGTGTGAGCATCAGTCCATGTCTTCACTGTGACATTAGCTCAGGGCTGGGAACTCATGAGAGGGTGCTGTGGGGAAGATCCAGCATAGATTAGAGTGCCTAAGGAAGATCTGGTTGGCTGAGAAATCCACACACTTGTGTCTCAGCTCTCTCAGCTCACACAGGTTTGTTGTCTGTTTCTGTGGGATGAAGCTGAGCTGTGATTTAGAGAGGTTTGTTGGGATGTTTTGCTGGAGTCTTTCCCAGGGGACCAGTAGTGTACAGGAACAATTCTGGTTTGCTCCACAGGCCTTGCTGGTCTGTTTTGAGTTTTAAGCCATTTCATGGCCACATTGAGAGGATGAGAGGGAAGGCAGATGCCTTACCAGTGAGAGAAGGGAGGAAAATACACATTAGCTGAATACTAACAGAGTTTTAAGTGGTTCCTTTAGCTGTAAAAGCCTCACCATCCCTCACTTCCTGCACACGCTCACAGCCTCCAGTGTGGCAGAAATACACATCTTGCACCCATTAACAGCTCAGTGATGACTCTGTGCAACTCCCTTTAGAGACAGGGAAAAGAGTGTGGGAGCAGTTTGGAGTCTCAGCATCTGTTATCCCTTCTGCCAAATTGCTGCAGCATGGCAACCAGATGGGAGTGATGCCATTTCTCCTCAGGAACGAAACCCTTTGAGTGAGGCTTCTCATTAAGGACAAAAATCCTGGAACCTCAAGCTCAGGTCTCCCTCTGTGCTTCGTGGGGAGTTTCTTTTTGTTGTTAGGTTTTTTGTTTGTTTGTATTTTTTGTTGTTTTGGTTATTTGTGTGGGTTTTTGAGGTTTTTGGGGGTTTTTTTGGGTTTTGTTGACTGTCAAATATATTTTGATTGGAGACACTGCAGAGTGGAGAGTTAATTTAATAAATTTAAATAAATAAGGAAATTTTTTTATTTAAATAAATAGAGGAATAACATTATTTTATTCTTGTAAGATGAGAAGGAACAGAAGAAATCAAGGGTAGATAACATATGGTGAACAGTAAACTCAAACATTATTCTTTGATAAAGATACTGATGTTTACATTTAGCTTTAGCCACGTGCTTTCAGCTTTCCTCATCCATTTCACATGTTAGCACAGGTGAAAATATTTGATTAGCATTAACAGAGTTGCTGTAATTTTATATGTGGTTAAACATTTGGGGCACACTGTTCAAACTGCATTATAATACAGTGCATACAGCAGTGAAATGCAGAGCCACCTTTGGGCATCTGAACAGAACTGTTCCCTCAGCTTGTCCCAGCAATCAGGTAAATATGTGTGCAATGGCAAGGAGAAGCTCAGAAGTCATGGGCACTTCCTTCAGGAGTCTGTCTTCACAAGTCTGATATCTAGACACATTATGAAATTTCAAATCATATAGTTTTAATCCAGACAGGTTTCTTTAAGCATTGGGTAAAGTAATTTGTGCCTTACCTTGTGCCACAGTTATTTGTGGAGAAATTTCATGTACAGCTTTGCATACTTGCAATACTTTGCCAGCAGTGCACTCTGAGTAATTTCATCCACATCTATATCTGGGCAAACCATTTGCTGAGGTATTTTCTGCCATCTGTGAATGTTCATCTGTAGTTTACATGCCAGATGTGTATTGGCAGCATACATGCTACAAAACACAAGGATCCAGAGCTGTGATGATAATCCCAGTGCTGCAAATCGAGAAAACCTTTGCAGCCTACTATCTAATCATGTAAATTAGTTTGATAAATAAATGCATTGTTTATAAATAAAGAACAAAATAATGACTTGCTGTAAACGTGGGTCTCAAGAAAGCCATTTTCACAGGTGCATGAGCCACAGCAGTTGGGGAATTCAGCTGATCCTAGCTGGTCTGCCCTGGTGACATTTAAGTTATTTTCCCATGACTTCAGTATTCCAGTTGCTTTACAGCATACTTTGTGTCATTTAACCTTGCCTGACTTGTGGAGGATTTCAAAGCTACTGTTTTAGTATTGGATTTCTCACGATACCACCACTGAATCAATTCCCTCTCTTGGTCAGTGTAGGGGGTGAGAGACCAGCACGGTGTAACCCTAATTTGGTGCAGCCTCAGAGAAAGAGGAAGCTCTGAAACAGTGATTTAGTTCATGCAGCAAGACACATCTATATATCTGAGACAGGGTGTGGTGAGAAATCCCTGAATGTTCAAGTTGTGTGGGAGGTATGCATACAAATCCACTTAACAGTTGAGTTGCTGTGAGGAATATTCTTCCCACACAGTGTATGGAAGAATTGAGGAAGTGTATGTGAGGAGAGCCTGAGACCAGCTAATAAAAGCCTAACCCTGGCCTGCTGGGCAAGTCAGCCCATGCTGAGCCCTCAGCTCTTGTGGCTAAACTAGCCTGGTATCAACTGTGGTCTGAATTTACCTTTGATACCTTTATATTACCCCTGTCTGTGACTGCAGCAGACATTCCCTAAGGCTGCACTTATGCTGGAGAGGCCCTCTCATGAGTAGGCATGAAACTTTGCTAATGAGTCCTGGAGCTTCTCAGGTTCCTTCCCCCAGGAGCTGCTGGCTCTTGGGAGATGTCAAAGGTGTGACTAAAGGGAGGTTGAAAAGCAAATACACTGTCCCAAGGATCAAAGTCACTCTTCCTGTATCCCAGGGACCAGCTCAAGCATGACCTGAGTCTTCCTAATCCTCGGTTTGGTTTCTGTAATCAGGGCTCCATTAAAGTCTTTGTTTGCTTAAACACCAATACTCCTAGTTCCGAGCTGTAAGAGCTGCCTAAGTGGAGCTGCAGCCAGAAAGGTGCTCCTGATGTGTGAATTGCTCTCTCTTTAGTCGTTGCAGGCCAAAACTATAGGAGGTGCTACCCATGAACCTGAGGGAATTAGGGATGCAGTAAACTGAGCCCCTGCTGACTTAGGTGTGGTCCTGTTGTTAGGAGTTACAGGATTTCTTAGAGGCTTTTTCTTTTGTCCCATAGCTTAAATTAGCAGTCTTTTTCAGGAATTCTGTAGTCTGCTCACGTGCTCAAAAGAGAAGTTCACTCCCTCATTCTCATTTTTCAGGAGTAAGAATCCATACTTCAGATTGCTGTGGCACAGCCTGTCCTGGGGCATGCCACTGAAATCACAGCAATATATAGCACCTCTAGGGAACCAGAGGTTCCACATCACCCAGCAAGACACATTTTATGATTTATGGACACTGATGTTAATGATTTTAACTACAATGGATTAAAAACCACACTTACTACTTACGTTTAAAACAGCTTTTTTAGAGAGAGTAGCTTAATCATAGTTTATAATCTCTTAGTCCTGCTCTGCCCACTACCCCTAACCTATGCTACTTGTATTTTTAATATGCTTAAAGTGGCTTTTCATTGTACTGGAATTTAATAAGCTACTCATAAAGGCAGTTTTAAATTGTGACCCGGTTCCTTGAAGTCAGTTTACCTGGTATTTTAAATGTCATCTCTAAAAATTCTTTTAGTGTATAAGACATTTTTTTAACTTCAATTATTCACCTGTAATGCTGAACTTTGTACACGTGCCAGTTAATGATGTTTCCATGCTGAGTGCTGTGCCTTGAGTTGAATGGATGACATGGGAATGTTGGCAATGCATGGTGCAAGCACTTTCCTGTGTGTGGGCTGTCCAAAGGCAGAGGGTAATGTACATCATTCTGTTTCAGGTGCAGTGTATTGCTGTGTAGACACAAAAATAAATAAAAAATAAAATAAAAAAAAGAGTACTTCACAAAGCAAAAGCCCAAGTCATTTTGCATAGGAGTTACTGGGGACTTGGGTGTAGATTTGCATGTAAAAGGTGTTCTGGCCACACTCTGTAAGAGGCAGGCTTTAATGGCTTTCAGACCCTGCTGGGTGGGAGGCTTTAGGTTATCCCTTAATGTTTAATTACATGGAATGTGTGTTTAGCAGATTGTTCAGCTATCACCTGGAAGCCTTCAGGCTGGATGCTGTGAGCTGCTGATAGCCCCACAGCTCCGTGGGTGCTAATTTGGCAAAGATCAGATTTCTCATTTGGGCTATTTGCAGTGGCCCAGTTATCTGTCAGGCCTGGCCAGGTGGCTTTGCAGGGCTGGTAATGGATGTGGAAAACTGCTGCATAATCTATTCATGGAACTAAGATTTGTGTGCCTTGATAAAGGCAAACACCAGACTGGTTGAGGCTTTTCCCAATGTAATTTGTTTCTTTGGTGGAAACGTTTCAATTTTCTGGGCTTTTCAACTTTTCTATTTGTTTGCATGATGTGGTGTGGCCAAGCAATACCTGTTCCCTCTAGAGCTTGCAAGTGGAAGTTAGTATGGGAATGGAAATAGGAGCACAGCTGCTTTTGCAATGTGTATGATAAGCAAATAGGTGTCATTAATACCTGTGTTCAGTTGGCTTTGTCCTGGCTATTTTAGAATCTAATACTACTACCTGTCACTCATGTTTTCATTTTCTGGAAAAAAAATGTTTTGGAGATGAAATAGGACAGAAAAACGTAATTTTATAGTCAGGTGATAGCATGTAACTAAGTCAAAACAACTGTAAGAGGAAAGAAAAGATTACAAATTAGCTATTGGGGAGAAAACAAAGAAATTTCTTCATCTGATGGCAAGAAAGACAATTTCCCCAAATCAGGAAACTAAAAAGAAAAGTAACAGTACTTGGCTTTAGGATAAAATGAGGTGTGTGCAAGAACAGCACAGTCAAAACAAAAAGTGATGCATGAAAACAAACCTCAGGCTGAGGAATACCACACAAAAAATGTGTCAGTCTGACTGGTCGTTTTATCTTTCCTTTGTAACACAGAGCCAGGCAGCTTGGGGATTAGGGATGAAAACTCAGTTTTCTGTCACTGGCTTTCAAGCAACTCAGTAGTGACTAACATTTGTGATAGCTGTGATGGCAGCCTTTGGATTTCTCTGGAAGTACTCTGATATTTCAGCTATTTGCTGACAGAAACCCCTTAAATGCTGGTCTCAGTGAAAAGGGAAATTAAATGGAGTGTCCTTTGAAAGAAGCACCCCAGAATGAGCAAATACCTTGACTATTTGGTTTGGCATGACTAACTTAAGAGTAGCACTGGAGTGGTCTTAAAACAGCTTCTAACTATTGGGGCTGCAATGTGTGTCTTGTGTTATGCTAATACACTACTTAGTCAATGACATAGTAGCAAGAAGGCTTTGTTGAAGGGCTCCTCTTGTGTGGAGTTACTGTAGGATGCTTTGATATCTCACTTGATATGGTTTTACCTTCTTCGTGGGAAGCCACCTCAGTCCTGTACCTGTTGAGATGCAAGCAAACCCTTTGCTCCATGTTATTAAAGGAAAAGGACCTTCAATTTGTCCTGTTTTAGGGTTTCCAATCAAAACTGGAGGATTTGCTTTTAATTTTGCCCGTTTACTGTTAGAAAAATGTCTAAAAATTGGTGGATTGGGTTCTGCAAAAGAGCTGTTCAAAAAATCATAAACATATAAAGCTTTACTCAACCTCATCTGTGATGTTACCTGTGCCAACCCTCCCTTTTGTCAGTATAAAATACCTTTTAAAGAGTGGTGCATTCCTTCAAGAATGGCTTGGCTTGTGGGAGAGTGAGGAATACCATAAGTGTGTTGAACTCCCCAATCCATTAAAAATTTGGCCAATTTTTCAGCTTTGTATGCAGGGTTTATTTTTAGCTTTTGTATTCATAAGCAATGGTACGAGCTTATGAGTTCTTCTCCAGAGATCCCTGTTATCAGAGTGTGGTGTTTCCATGCTGGGAATCTGAGTTACTTTGCTGGAGGGATCTCTACCCATTTATCTTCACAAGTGCTAAACTTACTCGTGCTGAAAGAATGAATCCTCCCACTCAGCTGATCTAAGTGTGAGGCTTACCTTGGTGGTGGGACACCTTGCACTGACCTGTAAAAAGCAATTTATTTGTTATCCATGGGAAGATGAGGGCTGATCCTACTTACAGGGAGGAGTTACCTCCAAAGAGGTAACAATACAATAAACTTAAAAAAGAAGAGTGCTTTGCCAAATGAGTCTACACCAACCCTAATGTTATTTTCCAGGTAGAATATTCTGCTTGATAGGTATCACTGAAGACCTCAAAATGAATAAGGCTGCTCTCTGGGAGTGTAGTAGCAGGGAAGGACTTCTGCAAATAAACTCCATGCACAGATGACAGCTGCATAATTGCAGAACTCTTCCTTCTTATTTTGCTGATCTGTGATTGTTCCACTTGTCCTCTAAGTCACGGACAGGCCAGCTTCAGTAACCACCTCTTTTCCAGGGAGACCATGAAGTTGCAGCATGCAAGGTAAGAGATTTCAGGTATTCGTGAGGCTAAGTAAAGGATCAGCCAAGATGTGCTTCTCATATTTTAAATGGAAATCTAAAGCAAGTCTAAAGAAAAGTTCAGATTCTCTGAGTGTCAATATTCAAGCTGATTGAATAGTATAAACAGTCCCAGTGTTAGAGACATAATTCTGAATGAGGAACCTGTCTCAAAACAGACTTGGAAGAGATACGTTAAAGACAGAGGAAACTTAAGCATTTCAGAAACAAATAAAAAACGTACCTCACTCAGATTAACCAAGCTTACTGTTTGTTTTGCATTAGCAGAAAAAGGATTAAAGTCTAGGCTGGAAATCAAAAGAAGAATCTGAAGTCACAGAGGGGGTAGCTGAGACTGTCGTTGCAGTTTGTAATCTGTAGTTGACAGGATGCTGATGGAAGATTGTAAGAGAAAATTCCTGTGCTGAATGGTCAGGGAGGTCAGTCTTATTGGACCTGGGGGATGTTACCAAGGTACTGTCATCCTAATGAGGCCTGTTTGTGGTATAAAATAGACTACACACTCTTTTCTACAAGTGTAGAAAATTTATCCAGCTCTAGTCACATCCAAGGAAGGTTACCAATGTCTGTAACTATTTGTTTCTGGTCCTGTACACTGTGGATGGCTTCTTTTTTTCTGGTGTGCCATCCATTTCAGTCCATCTTTCTGGCTCTGAATAACCCTCACAGCTTTAGCAAAGCAATATTGCAGAAGGCAGGTGTTACTAAAATTGATCTTCTCAATTTTAGCAGTGTCCCTGGTCAGGTTTCAGCTTCAGGATTGCCAATTTGAAACACATGGGGCTCACACAAACATTTGTAGGCTACAGTCTCAAAGCTGGTGTGCCAGTGTTGCCCTCCACAAGCTGGCATTGGGAGACCCACCAGACAAGCTCAGTTCTTTAGGAAGGAACCAAGGTTTCAATGCCCCAAATGAGGGTTCAGTCATGGGTTTAAGCTTAGATGTACCAGAGATTATGGTTGAGACACATATCCTTACATCCACAGAGGAGTGTTGAAGTACTCCCCCCTGCCTGCCCTCCTGGGCTCCTGTGCTAGCTCAGTTTCCTTGAGGGGCTTTGGGAGGAAATATTTCAGGGGATAGGGTAAAAGATTCAAAAGAGGCTCTTACCTCAGGGTATTCCAAGGCTTTATTCTCAAAGGGGTCCCAGGGAAAAGAGGGTGAAAGAAGAAGGAGCACGGGTTTATCTAGACTGTCTCAGGACAGATAGCTGGCACTAAGCCATAGGTTAGAGATAAGGGAAAGGGAGGGTCAAACTAAATAGTTACAGGCTTTAGGGGGTTCTGGCGAAAAACCATTTCCCCAGAGGAATACAACAGATTGTAAGAGCTTCAGGGCCACTGGAATAAGCTTTGTCCTTCAATCATGCCATATAATCTTGCTGGAAAAACATGACAAAACCTCTCTAAAAGAATGTCTTTTCAAATAGTGAAATTGGGAAATAATTTCCAAAGCCATGAACTAAAAATATCCCTGCCCTTGGGCTGCACAAAGAGCACATTTTTCCCATAGTATTCTCTCCCCTCAAGCAGGAGCAGTAAGCAAACCCTCTTTAGCCAAGCCAGAGAAAGGTGAGGAAATGGTGATAGTTTTGCTTAAGGGAATTAGCATGCTGTAACATCCAAAGTCTCAGCCTGGCATCTGTTCAATTACCTGGCTGCTTCTGGAGTCTTACCAGAGCCTGGGAGAGCCTGAATTTGCTTCCTGCAGCTGCTAGCATGCTCCTGTGGCAGGGTGGAGAAAATCATCTGTGGGCAGCAAACACAGTGAGGCTGAACCTGTAACAGGGCCAGGATAACTCAGGCTTATCAAGCCATGGGCTCTGGTGCCTACAGGAGGGGAAGGGAGACAGGAGGCTGACTTGAACAATGTGAGCTGAGGTGAACTTGGAAAAAGAAATGTTTAGAGTATCTGGGCCTTTACTCAAAGGCGTGACCAGACATATATGGCAGGTATTTGCAAAAGGAGGGCAACGCCTTTTGTAGCAAGAGAGGCAACTTTCTCAAAATCTGAACGTGAGTGCTCTTTCTGTCATTGCTGCTGAATCCCTGTTAGGTTGTTGAGTTATTAAAAGTGGAAATCACTGACCCATTGTCCATATGAATTTTTAAATTTTTAGATTTTTTAAAAAATTTTACATGGTAGGATCAGATCCTTGGTGTTGCTTTTTTCCCAAATGTAACAGAAGTTTATGTTTCTTTTGCTAGTCCTTTGTAAGTTTTAGGTCATGCTTGGGTAAGCTGGTTCTTAATCATGAACTTGGAAAAGGAAATGTTTATAATATCTGGGTCTTTACCCAAAAGTGTGAGCAGATGTATATGGCAGGTACTTGCAAATGGAGGGCAACGCCCTTTTAGCAAGAGAGGCAACTTTCTCAAAATCTGAACATGAGTGTTCTTTCTGTCATTGCTGTTGAATCCCTTTTAAGTTCACAGATTGTGCAGTGTTCTTGTCAGCCTTTGTAAATACATAGCAATTCATGAAGCACTGTTGGAACAATGGAGTCACTTCAGCCTAGCAGTTCCTGATTAAAACCAAAAGAAGGAGAAGAGCAGTCTGAGATTGGATTGTCTTGAGCATGGGTGTTGCTGAAGCCAAATAAACACCCAAGACCCTAACAGGATTTAAAACAGAAAAACTCTGAACTAGAACAGCTTCACAGACAGTGAGGTTTGATACATTTCTGAACAGCAGTAGCTTTGCCTTGGATTTTATCTTAGTACTGTGCTGCATTCTATTGCCAGGTCATGTTTCCTCAAGAGGTGTACTCTACTTAGCTGCTCAGAACCAACCACATGATCCCAACTTAGTGTTAAGAGTTTGTGCTAAAAAGGAGCTTCAATCTGTTCAAATACGTGTTGGGATGGAACCCAAATTTATGTTCAGAAGTGCTGATCTGTGAGAACAAATGGTTGCATTCAAGGAAGGACACGTTTCAAGACGAAAAAGTCATGTTATGGAACCTTAATTGTCCACTTATTTTTTCAATGCCTAAACACAGCTATATACACTTGTGAGTACTTTTTCTAGGAAGTTATTTGATTATTTATATTATTTGACTATTCAGAGAAATCACTGTTTTCCTGGCAAGCGTGCTCTTCCCCTTCAAATCTGTGCAAAACCAATTAATAGAAAACACATCATTAGAACAAAATGGGAACAGATGTGTTTCAAGAGGCAGTGTGAGGACAGATCTCCATTATATTGCATTCATTGGAAGGAGTTTTTGGGAAAAGAATAATATGTGGCTGGGAGTAATGATAAAAGATTAGGAAGAACTTAACATGCCTTGAGAGGGGATAAGAGATAAGGACTGTTAGAGGGGAGAAAGAAAGGCATACATCACAGAGAGAATTGGTGGTTAGGCAGAGATAGGAAATTGAGATTTGCAATATGCAAGTGGTTTTAGAGGAATAATGGGCCAGGTGAACTGTGAAGAAGAGTTCCTGGGAATAAGGGTAAATTTCAGGTTTGGGCAGCAGTTGCTTCCCAAGCCTCAGAAGCAGCCTGTGTCTGATGTTCAAAAGACTGCAAATGATTAGGGTTGCTGCATACCAAAACTGATTCATGTTAACCATGGTAAACCCTATATTGACAGTCACTTTAAGCATATTCTAAATAAGCTAAAAGAATAAAGGAAACCTGTTGATTGGATCCTTGAATCTGAAAACTATTTATAGTTCTGAAAATGAGTTGTGTTCAGGAGCCTGAACTTCCAGCTGGCTCACAACTATTTCTTGTGTAGGGCCACAGCGCTGTACCTCCCTTTTTCTGAATGCAAGGAAGGGCTTAAGTTTGTTTCTTCGAAGGTGATGCCTCAAGAGACCTCTGTGTGCATTAAGTGACTTTGTCAGATTGAAGGACACCCCCTCTCCATTGACACTCCATGCATCCTCCCCAAATGCCTGTTTATGGGCTAAGGAAACTGCATGGAACAGAGTGCTAAACATGCAGTGTTTGAAAGGGTGTGC
Source organism: Phylloscopus whistleri (assembly GCA_017589585.1). Taxonomy (NCBI): domain Eukaryota; kingdom Metazoa; phylum Chordata; class Aves; order Passeriformes; family Phylloscopidae; genus Phylloscopus; species Phylloscopus whistleri. The sequence goes on from JADMLD010000920.1 coordinate 1,536,357, forward strand.
AGGAGTGCACATTTATCTTTTATTATCTCCCTTAAGCAGTGCTGTTATTCAGAAGCTCTAACAGCCATCCATTATTCATCAGCTGCCTTTCTCCTCAGCTGATTGCTGAGCAGAGTTGCCATGTGGAACAGCAGCCTGGCAGAGTGTGAAGTGGGATGGATACTGGATTATGCAAGGGAATTATCTGCTCCACTAAAGGTCTGGTTTCCAGGGCTTCTGGCATAACTAAGCAGAAAAAGTAAGTGCAAATCTAGGAACATAATGTTATACCTGGAAAGATTAAGATACTAGTGCCATGAGTAACTCCTTCCTGTAGAAGGCAGCTTTTGCTAGGGCATCCTAATGTGGATGAGCTTTCATCCTGGTTTGGAAACTGCCTCAAGTGCACGAAGAACCAGGAGTTCCAGGTGTTCCAGCCTATTTGACCTGTAGCTGGGTGGGTCTTAGAGCACGGTGTGGCTATGGAGCAGATGTGCTGTCAGATGCTGGCTCTGTGTGCTGCAGGTGCCAGATCAGGGGGTTTGCAAGAGCCACCTGCCTACTCTTTGCCTTAAACTTGGCTAGCAAACATTCACCCTGTAGTGCCAGTTGAAAATTACTTTCTGGAAAACAAAATGTCGGGATTTGGATACCTTGGCTTATATGGGAACACTCAAGGCTTTGGCACAGTGATTAATTTACCTGCTTTCTAAGGGTATCCCCATTCAGGGATGTGTAGCAGCCCTTCTAAACCCTTCCAGCTTGGTTACCCCATGATGATCACATGAACTTCTGCCTTACAAAGCTGCCTATTCCAGCTTCTCTAGTTTTCTGTAGGGGCAAGCACAGCACTTCAGGACCTTCTACCCACGTATGTAGGGCTTCAAACCCCAAGCACAAAAAAATTGATGTGCTGTGCATGTAATTTACCTTGCCTGCCTCAGGCACCAAATATCACACGTGGCAGATCAGTGATTGAAGTAATTGATAGTCGTGCAGGAGACTGGAAGAGCTGTAGGATGTACAATGTAATGAAACAATTTTGACTTGCTTGAGTTTTCAGCCTTGAAGCAAGAGGGCACCAAGACTGTGGTTAATTACAAAAATGAGTACTGTCTGTCAAAATATTTGAAGTTTGTGTGATTAATACGAAGCTCACTTGATGGCCTGAGGACTTCCCACCACCCCTACAAACAATGCAGGCCTGTTGTGCAGAAATTCATCTGTGTTTCAGTGTTCGTAACAACGTGACTGGTATGAAAATAACACCACAAAATAAAATATCAGGAACAGGGATTAGCTTTTGAGGGTCAAAATATTTTGTTTTCTAGAAGTACATTGGGATCTTGCACAAGAACCAATGATTTCTTCTGAGTTCAAGCAGAATTGAATTTTTGATTATATAATCAACTCAGCCTTAAACAGTTATAACTACCTACTAAAACTGAAGTATTTAACAAGAAACCAACTGTATAAGGAGACTTCAAAACATTTTAAAGCAAGTGGGTTTTTTAACCCTGTTTTTAGCTGACCTCTTACTGTAATGGTGATTCCTCTGAGAAGCTTTTTAGGCAAGGCTGCCAGCAATAGACTCCTTGGCTATGAGTGCCCCAGGTCAACCTCTGTGCTCAGGGCAATGGAGAAGAAAAGAGCAAACCAGTGATCAGTCTGCCCATTCTTGCGAGTTGCAGATAAAGCTCCTCAGCCTTACAGACCCCACTGGCTGTGTGATATTGTGCCAATGGCAATATGAGGGTATCTTGTTTCAAATACCTGATCAGTGGATCAGACTCCAGGATGCCAACAAAGCTGGTTCACAAGAAAGGATGCTCCTTTTTTTTTGTGCTGCTTGAACTTCATCACCCTGCTGTGATGCTTAATGGAATCGTCGTGCCAACTGTGAATGCTGATATTTTTATAAGGTAGCTACCAAATGGTTCTGTGTTTTCAATCAGCTGTAAGCTGATAGGAGCCTTATCACATTCCATCTTTGGAGGCAGCTAAAGGACAATCCAAGCAGGCATTAATATAACATATTTATATTCATAAATACGAATAAGCTAAATTAAACTGAATTAAACTCCTTGTCCAAAGGAGACTGAATGGGATGGACTAGCAGGAGATAATTTCTGCCAGGACAAGGTCAGGACAGCTAAAGCAACTTGCACTTTGATTTAGATGCTGTGTTCACATACTGTGACCAACGTGTTTTAGGGACAGAGAAATCTCATGCTAAGTAAGAAACGAAGGATGCCTGAGGAGCTTGAAAGGACTTTAGGATAAAGTTATTTTTGCTGATCTGTATAAGGCCAATATCTATGAAAATCATGAACACTTGCTTGGCCTGTAGCAGATCTGTCCAGTGAGGTGGCAATCAAGACCCATAACACCCAAGAAAACAAAATGCTGTTTTTGGGTGGAGTATATTACTCCAGGTAAGGATGTCACTCACTGCAAGTTCCTCCAAGAAGAGCCTGAGAATGAGCTCAAGAAGCAATGTCTGAATTGTGCGTAGTGGCTGAAACAAGCTGCATGCTTCAAAGTTCTGGTCCTGCCCTAGCCTAGCATGATATGAGGTGCTCCATTAAATTCAGAGTTTATTACTTTAAAGCCAACAAGTGTAGATTTAATAGCAATATATTCAAGGCAAACTTACATCATCAATATAAAAGGATACTCAGGTGAGGTGCCTGCAGCCTGAATTTCTCAGGTAAAGTGTGCTCTAAATTAAACCTGCAGTAGACACTCATAAAGAAGTAAATATTTACTGGAGTAGGAGATCATTTTGTGATTTAAACCTTACATCAAATTCCCAACCAGGTGCACACACCTTGCAGGTCAGAACTCCTGAAGAGCTGAGGAGTTCCCCAGCTGTTTGTGCTCTAACAGTCTGTTGTTATTTACTTACAAAACAAGCATCATTTAAGATATAGAAACCTATCCTTACCCTCCTTGCAACAAAACTCTGGGTGTTCTTGGTATGTTTTGTGAAAACTGACAGCCAGACCACCATGCAGTTCTTAGGTTGCTACTGAAATGTCTTTGTAGGGTATTGTTGATAATGGCTTAGGATTGTAGCTTTTGTATTTTTCATGTATTTGTAATCCTGCATTTCTTTAGTGTGTAACTCTAAACTCCATACACAGTGTGAGCTGCTGCTTTCCCATTTTGGTCAGACACAACAATTCCTCTCCAGGCCTGGGAATCAAGGACACCTCACTGCCTCAGGCCCCAAGAGATGGAAACAAAAGTGAGTTGGGGGAGCAAACTTGGGGTAAATGAGTTCATTACCTGAAACTGTAATTGGGAGATTAACCCCAATATGCAAATGGACCAAATTTGCAAAAGTATGAAAACCCATAACCCATCGTCCATTTTTGGCTGCAGCCCCTGGGGGGCTCTGTCTGCCCTAAATGTACCTGAAGGCCCTTCAATAAACATAACTGCTTTTTATTCCCTTGATTCTGTCTGGCCTCTGTTTTCAGGTAGCCCAAAAAGACATCACTGTGACTGAGTGCTTTTCAAAGGCAAATAACACCCCCTCTTTTAGAGCATGATTCAAAGCCAGCTGAAATCAACACAGATAACCAGACTGAGCTTTGCATCAGGCATCCTCTGCCATCCCAGATGATATGAGGGAGGAATAGATGCAAACTGAGATTTGAGCAGCTTTTCACATTTCTTTCTTGAAGATGCCAGGGAATAATTACAGTCTCGGACAACTTCTTTTTCTGTTTCATGTGGATTTAAAAAGAGCTTTTTATTAATGCAGCCTCCCGTTTAATGGGAAGTGCAAAACATCTTTGGATTCTAGAAACCTGCCTATCCAAAAGTCTACATTCTTCAGTGCCAGGAGACAACAACTGCAAAGAAGTGAACTCTGCTGATGCCTGAATATCTCAACAGCTTCCTCTGTTCTGCAGAAGAACTTGAGTTGATTCAGCATTTAATTTAAAAGTCTGATGTGTCATACACTGATAACAAAGTTTAGTATGAGTGCCAGTAGTTAATCTTAGAAAATTCACAATCTGTTGAATGTAGAAATATTGCAGCACTGGTATTTCCAGTGCAGGTGAAGACCTTGTGTCCTTGGGAGATACTATGACTTGACCATGGTGAAGCCAGAAAAAATAGGTATGGTATATCCAGGCCGGTGATGGCATGTCTTTCTGGATCTTGGAAGTCAGTAAGTTTAAGTCAAATATTTAAATTAAGAGCTACTGTTTATTTTACCATTATATTTGATCACAGTGCACCCTTGGTAGAATGCCAGAAGAGTCTCTTTGCTCTTTTATGGTATAAAGGCAAATGGAAATATGAAAACTGGAAACCTAAAAAGCAATATATTATATTTCAGATTTTCCAATGCCAATAACGCAGCTTTTAATATTTCAAATAAAGCACATTACCATCTTGCAGAAATAATATTGATAAATTTATTCAGTTCAAGGTTAGTTTAGCCACAAACACTTCTATTAATTTTTCAGAAGCATACTGGTGTGGTGGTAAGAGCTTCTCCTATTCCTGAACAGTCAGAGAAAATTTAGGTGTCTTCTTTGATGGTTTATCTGAAGTTTGCCTATACATATTAAAAAATTCAGTATGATGAAGTCACAGTACAAAAACAATTTGAATTTTTTATAGCCTGCACAAAAGCCTACTGCAGTTTGTGCTTGACTAGTGCTGAATGAGGCATGAACTGAGATCCAGCTGTGACTGTTTTGATTTTCATTCATTGTTAAGTTGCAAGTCCAATTCAACCAATCCTTTACTGTGTGTCAGTCTATCCCAGCAAACCCCATTGCATTACACCTTTAAACACTACCTGTGCAAAGGTGGCAAAAGCAGAGACTTTTTTCTTTGGAATGTGGCTCCAGTAAAGCACATGGCATGCAGTTAAAAAATACCCACAATCCCAAGAACAACAGAAGGTAGATGGTGATTTGAATCATAGCAAGCAACCGTCAGAACAGCAGAATCCTTCATGATTGCAGCAAATAGTTTGAATGTATTTGTATTTTCAATTTAGCAAGTCAAAACAGATCATGCCATTGCACAGCTTTGGCTCTGTAGTTCCCCTGGTAGCTGAGAAAATTTCCAGATGAAGGAAGGACAATTATGGAGTTGTTTAGGTTGGAAAAGCCACCCTGTCCCCAGCCTGTAGCTCTGCAGAAGCTTGTTGGGAGCCAAGGGCAGGACCTGGCACTTCAGCTTATTGAACTTTGTGCTTATTGAACTAGGCTCATCGATCCAGGCTGTCCAGATCCCTCTGCAGGGCTTTCCTGCCCTCCAGCAGGTGAACACTCTGAGCCAGCTTGGAGTCATCTGCACACTGACTGAGGGCTCCATCTTCTCTGCCTCATGGATAAAGATATTACACACAACTGACCCCAGTACTGAGCCCTGGGGAACCTCACTTGTGACCTGCCCATGGATGTGCCCATCCCCTCTCTGGGCTCTGACACCCAGCCACTTTTTAGCCATGAAAAGTGCTGCTGTCCAAGCCAGGGGCTACCAGCTTTTCCAGGGGATGTTGTGGGAGTCGGTATGAAAGGTGTTGCTGAAGTCCAGGGCAATATCCACAGCCTTTCCCTCATCCCCTAAGTGGGTCTTTTGGTCAGAGAAGGAGATCAGGTTGCTCAAGCCCAACCTGCCCATCAGGAATCCATCTGTGTGGGCCTGATCCCCTCCTTGTCCTGTAGGTGCTGTCTGATGGCACCCAGGACAATCTGCTCTGTTGTGGGAACGGAAGCAGAGGATTTTTGTCATAATTTGACACAAAGAAACAGCACTCACATACTGGGATGTCCAAGGCAAAAAGGGGAAGTTTATTTACAGACCTTGACATTTATCAAATTCCAGCAGTGACCATGGATTGGAGGAAAAAAATCTTCCTCTTCCACTACACTGGTCAACCCAACAGTCCATCAACAGTCTCCTCCTTATGAGAAGAATGTAAACATGGAAAGACAGTTACAGTAAAAAGAAAGTTGTTTATGTAAAATTGTGTCTGACTCCATTGCAAAAGGTAAACACAGAAGGCTGAAATAGAACTTTAGAAAAACTTCTTAAAGAGACAGAGGAGAACAGCAAAAATCCAGACAACAGATTTTCACAGCCTTGAAATAAGCTTACACAGATAGAGGTTTGAAACAGAGGTGAATTTAGGCCTTGAAATAGTTGGAACATAGAAAGTTTCTAAGCTGCAAAAAATATAGAACAAGCAACTACTGTATGCTGTAAGGTGTACGTGTAGTGTTTAGTGCTTGGCTTAAGTAGATGCTTGAAAGCTTTTAGCATTAGCCTATTGGCTAAGAAACTTTTAAAAGTTTTTTAAACTTTTTTAAAGTTGACAAGTTTTAAAAACTTGTAACAAGGAGAATTTTGGCTTCTGTTGTTATGGCATTAGTGTTACCATCTTTTATGTCTCTACCTGCACTGAGACTGACATAAGAAACTTGTGAAATGCCTCTCAGTCGCCCCATCCCATTATTGATACTAGATCCAACACCCCATGACATTCCCAGCACTGAGATCAGACTGACAGGCCCAGAGTCCCTGGGGTTGTCATTCTGACACTTCTCGTCCATGGGCATCCCATTTGCAAATCTCCAGACAGCTGGGACCTTGCCAGCACCCAGCACTGCTGGGAAATGACTCGGTGTGGCTTGTCTGTGTTTTATCTCCATGCACTATTAGCTGCTTGCTCTATTTTCCTCTGCTCTGGAAAGACCCTGGTTGTGGGACTGCAAGGAGCATCTCTGTCAGATGGGCTGTACTTCCTGCTCAGCTGGAGGTGCAGTGTGTTCCAGATCACCTCCTGACATTGGCATCTTGGGGAAAAACACCAAAGCTGTATAAATGAAGTATTCAAAGTGCACATTTATACCCAAGTGTCTGGCTTTACTGCCTGCCCATGTGCTGTATATGTGTAAAGGTTGACTATAAATGTCACTTACACTGTCTTATTTTAGGGTTTTTTTTCTCTCTCAGAACAGCAGTCTTGTGGTACTTCTGTGTTTCTTTTTGGGACTAAATGTAGTGGGGGCTTGAACAGAAAGCAGGACATTCTCACCTCACAAAGATCAGGGCTGGAGCTGTGTTTGATTGGGGGTAGACAGAGCCTGTCATTTCAGTGGCTTGGGTGTTGACTTGGAAGCAAACCTCATCTTAATGCTGACAGTGACTAAGGTCAGAATGCAATCTGTCATTACAGAGTGGCTGCTCTTTGTAATCATGCTATTTGTCCTGAAGACCTGCAAAGACATCTGTACTTTGCAATCCCTATCTATCAGGAATTCAACCTCTTGTTGAAATTGCTTTCCTAGCAGAACTATCTTGTTGTTTTCTGCTGGTCCCTCTTTCTGTTTTTCCCTCTTTCAGTCGTGATCTTTTAGTGTCCTGCCTGATGAAATCAGTTTGAGGTAATTCCAGCCAACTCTCTACAGACCCTGTGTTCTGGATCAGATCCCAGCTTTGTTTTCTTTTTGTGGGCTGAAAATGCTGTGACTACCAACCAACCTGTGACAAAGCTGAACCTGTCTAAAGAGGCTTTAGCTTTTGAAAAATATTGCTTCCTGTAAAGAAAGTAGAAATGAGGGCTCTTTAAGTAGCAGAAATTTAGTCCCTGACAGTGCAATCTGTGCCTTTATCAGCCTCTCCAGATACTGCCTTTATATGATTCAAGGAAGAACCTGTGCCATTTTTATTCCTGTCATTGGTGTTATGCTTCTTTTTGCAGAAAAAGGTAACAGTGTCATCCAAAACAAAGCAGAAGTTTGAACTCACCTCTGCAAAGCTCTTTAAGATGAGAAATGTCTTTCAGAGCAAATTAACTGATGAATACAGAGTGGAAATTTTTCACTTATTCAGCTCACCAGGATGAGAGTATGTTTATTGTTGTTTACTATGTATAGCGTGTGCCTATGTGTACAAATATATAGTGAAGAAAAAATTTAAATTTACTTATAAAACCAGTTAGGAAAAGTTTTTTTCAAAATCTTTGGTAAACCTTTAAAGCGACTTTTAGGTTGAAATTCTGTTTGGGTGTTTGCATCTATCACATCATCCAGTTCCTGGTGAAGGAAAACAGTGGAAAGAAAGACTTCAAAAAAGGAGAGCAAATATAACAAACAGAATTGAATGTAAATTTATATAAGTTTAGAAAGCACAATGTTCTTTGAAAAGCATAAAGGTTTTAACCAGGTTGTGTGATTAAAAACTGGGTCAATCATGTTTTTTCATTAAAAATGTAGACATTTGGGCTAGTTCCGATTTTAGCATCAATCATGTAAATATGCCATTAAGAAACACTCACAGTCTAGCATTTGAATTTCCAGAAATAGGGCTTTAAAATCCTACTTTCCTGTAATTTGTGGTGAAATTCTTGTGACTGAGTTTTTTATTTTCACAGGCATTAGGGAAATATTTGTGCCAGTGAATTCCTGGACTGGCAGTTAAAAGCACAGCTAACACACTTAGCTCTTGAACAGATGCATCTTAAATGTGTGACCTCTTCCCAAACCTTTTAAGGATTGAATTTTTTTTATTTTTATTTTCCAGTGAAATTAGCAACAATAATAAAATTATTTATGGTTGTCTACTGAAATTTTTAAGAGCCTGTTTGAATTGAGGAGGAAGCAGGATAAGGGAAGGAATTCTGAGCAGAGATCACCAGTGTTGCCAAAATGGGTTTATAAGCCAGGAAAGAAGGCTGCTTCTCCCAAGAAATGAATCACTGATGTGGGAGGTATAGTGTCATCCAAGAAAAGAGAACCTCTTCTCCTTTGCAGCCAAGCCAGCTGCTTAGTGGGTTAAATAATGTTTTTAGATACTTTGGTGTGTTGCAAAGCAAGGCAAACGTCCTCAGCTCTTCATGTTTGACTACATCAATCACTGTGGTGTTTACACAGGGCTCCACTCCCCTGTAACTTACACATGATAGATGGAACTGTGATTGCAATATATTAAAACTTCTGCTTAATATGATTTTTTAGCTCTTCAGCTTGCATATTCTTAAGTCAGTGCTGGATCCCCAGCTGTTGGTGACCTCCAGCTGCTGAGAAGTTGCAGTTTTACCCTCAGCATCCACAAGGTAAATCCATTCAGGCCAGTCACACTGCTGAATGAAGCACAATGTTGTTAATGTCTCTCCCAGCATTTGTCAATTTTAGTCCTAAAGTGCTGAGTTCTGCATTTTGAGGTGAAAAAAACCCCAAACCCAAACCGCATATTTACTGATATTCTTCTGTTGGTTCTGGGTTCGAAGCACACAAAGGTATGTTTTCATCTCCAAACTCAGAAGAATGCTTACATTTATAACCATTTCTTGGTTTCACCAAGGTGGAACTTCCATTTGTCTCTTTTCTAACTTTTATATTCCAAATTTTCTCTTCATCCCTCCCATTGTTCCTCAGACATTGAATTGCAGTCCTCAAGGGAGATTGAAATTAGTAAGGGTTTTAAGATTATAAAATGTCCTGTAAAGGCAGTTTTCAGTTGTCAGTTGATCCAAATTTTTAGAGCATGAGCTGAGTCAGGTACTGTCTCTTATATGCCATCCTAAATTAATATTCAGTACTGGAACAGGATCTTCACTAGTGGCAGGAAGAGGTATTGGCCATTAAAAAGTGATATTATACTGCACTAGGAAAGGTTGTATGAGGAGCCCCTGATTTAAATGGCAGTAGATGAGCTTCCTTCTTTATTTACAGCACTGTAATTATGGATAACAATCTTTTTTCAAACAGTTACAGAACTTCTACTGCTTTTTCCATCCTGACCACCGATTGGCCATTGTACTCTCAGTGTAATTAGTACAGAGCACAACTGATTGGCATTCCAGGATAGTAGCTGGAAGGCAAATAAATTCTACTAAAAAAATCCTCCTCTCTGCTGTCACGAAGCATTGTGATCCACAGACAGAAAGCAGAGAAATAGAAATTCTAAATTTTAATATGTTTTAAGTTTTCAGCTCAAATTTTTTCATGTATTAAGAGTAATTTCATCAAGCTCTTTACCACAGTAAATTAGTTCTGTGAAACACTTGCAAGGGGATCAGTGATGTAATTGGAAGCTGTAATCTTAGATTAGTGCTTTTTTAACTTCCATAACTCCTGTTAATAAAGGGGAACTTTTTGAAGCTATGCTCATTGGAGCCAAAATTGCTGTCCAGCATAGATTCAAAACAATTTTCAACCCCAGTTTTCTCTCTCAGGGCGTCAGAATTTTCCAAGCCTGCTTCACCTGCAGCCTAATTGAAGAAGATAACCATCAGGGTTGGATCTCTATCATGGTGCTTTTACCTGAACAAGCTTCTTCCAGATTGTTAACCTGGTATAACCAATCAGCATACAATCATGGGGCCTAGGGCACAGCACACCAAGGCAATTGCAGTACTGAGTCATTGCCAAGTTTGGCAAGGTGATGAGTAGAAATAATATTCTGAAAAATGTGTGCCCTTGGGATTTAGCACAGAGGATGTGTCTGGGAAACAGCCATTCCTCTGTTGCTGGCAGTTTTGCACCTGTTTCAAGGGGTATAAAAGTGTTTGTGTGTGAGCTGTGCAACTTCAAGCAAGAAAAACAACACTGGCGTTTTTTTCTCGATATCCAATTCAATCAAATGATATTTTGGCAGATCTAGAAATGCTATTTCCTCTTTGGCTCCCCTCCAGTGTTATTTCTAAGGACGGATGTGAGGGAGTCAGTTAAGATGAAGGTTATTCCAGTAGGCTGTAACCACACAATACCAAAGCATTCTCAGTAAATCAATCCTCTTATTAAAACAAGGCATGGGAAGTGTTCTATTCACTATCCTGGCACGCAGCACTGAAGCACTCTTTCCTGACTGGTAGCTCTACATTGAGGCTCCTTGTTCTGAGTTCCAAATGCCCAGATTTGGTTGGTAATCTGTAGCCTTCCCAATGAGTCCTCCTCCTCCTTCAAACTACTTTTGGAAGTTAATATTTGGGTACTCTACAATTTATCTTCAGCCTACCTAGTTCTGACCTAGATTTTTGAGTAGAACACTAGTGCTAATGAGTCAGAGTAAGCCAAGAGTGCTTTCCCAAAGCTCAGGCTGTCCTAAAGCACTGACTTACAACAACTGGTGGGGGGAATACTCTCAGAAAATATGCCCAAAGAAAATACGGCAGAAGAGTTACATAAATTTGGTCTAACATTGGGAGAAAATGTTCTGAAATATTGCACTGAAACAGCCTACTTCAAAGGACTAATCCCTGCAGATGGGCTTTATATGACACAGTATAAAAACTGTTCTTTAATGTTTTGTCTGGGAACCCAAAATACAGGAAGCCGGATCAGTGGCACAGAGCTGCCTTAGGCTTTGCCCTTTGTGTGAGCTCTGCCTGGCTGTAGGTGCCCAGGACTCATTTTCTCTCCATAATTGTCTGTAAATTGAAGAGATCCTGCTAGTTTTAGCCAGAGTGCAAGCTTGTGCAGGGAAGTGTTGAGTGGAATGATGTTCAGCCAGGGCAGCTGCTGCACACGTGTCCAGAATGTGTCTAGCTGGTGTTGGTGGTTCCCAGTCCCCTGAAATCCATTTGTCAGGCTACAGGGCTGTTACTTGTGGTGCTCATAACTCTGCAGTTTTGTCCAGACCACTGGGAAAATGTCTGAAACACCTCATTTAGGGAGGACTTTTGTGAGTCCCTGTGTTGATGTCATTCGTTCCTGTCGGAGAAAATCATCTCCAGGTGGTTTTGCTGCAGTGGGCACAGGGAGTGAACAGTTAGAAAATGGGAAAATCCCATTGTGGGAAACAGATTTTCGCCATTCAAGAAAGATAAAGAGATGTGGGAAATGGGTTTGTAGAGAATTCTCAAAGCCTGGCAGAAGGCTCACACAGTCTTGTGCATCTGTGTGCAAACTCTGAGATGAGGTGTGCTGACTTAGAGAGGCCATGGAATGGACAGACATTGTTGAGAGAGAAATTGAACTGGAAACAAATTTCAAACAATGATCTTGCAAACAGATCAGATATTTTGGAGAATTAGAACTACAAAAGATGTATTGTAGCAAGACCCACGTGGGGTATTTTAATAGAGGATTGGTTTAGAAGCATTAGCAGCATTGTGTGGCAAAAGCTGATAGGCCAAAAAACGTTTATAATGGATTGTAATTAGGAAATAGTTTGGCTTCTGATTGTGATGGTGTGAATTGTAACATCTGTACCATCTCACCCTTCTCATGAGACTGAAAATGGAATAAAAGTTTTTAAAACACCTCTCAGGAGCCCTGTCTCTGGGTCGGAAAAAGGGATTTTCTGACAGCTCATTGCCTCTGCTGCTGCAGGTAATTCCAGGAGTGTCTTCAGACTGTGGAAAGAGTCCAAAAGAAACAGCATATTTGAGCCCAAGGTCTGTGGAGAGCCTGTTGCCCAGCCATCTGTGTTGACTTTGGTCTCTTGAAGTTTTCACATTAAGTCAACCCTTTGCATATGTCCAAACTGTAGCGTCACAGTTTGCATCTCACACCACCAAGCACAGCCCATTTGCACTTCTGACCTCCCTGGCTCTGTGCTCCACGTGCTGGTTTACACAGATGACTGTGATTTGGGCTCCTGGGGCTTAGAGGCTCTTGGCTCCCTGAAAGCTGTAGCTCTGGTCTGCTGTGGGGTTGCCTCACACTCCTCTAATAATGACAGTGTTTTCTAGACCTTGTAGATCTTCTCATCCCTGGGAAGCTGTGAGTCAGAAGGCATAGGGACTCAGCTGCTGCTGTGTCCCAGTGAGCTCTTGGTTGAAATCTAATGTACTACCATTAAGTCCCTTTAATCTTTTGGTTGGTTGGTTGGTTGTCTTTGGTTTGGTGGTTTTTTTTGTTTGCTTGTTTGTTTGTTTGTTTGTTTGTTTTTGTTTTGTTTTGTTTTGTTTTGTCACTAGGAAGCTCTGATTCTCATGGAAAATCACTATTCCAAAGGGCTTTTCCTGCAGCAATTGTAAATCACTCATAAATCAGTGAGAAGAATTCTGCCCTAAGGCAGATGTTATTTCTCCCTTGAAGTGTGCTTTTCAGAGCAGTCTACTGACATTTGTCTGATTTGAAAGGTGCTGTGGACTCCAGAAAGATGAACACCCCAGGCCAGAATACAGGTTGTTGCTTGTGAGTGGCATCATCACCCTGCAAAACTCATGGGATCTCTGCTCCAATGGGGCTTAAACACTTGATAAATAATTAAAATGGTGAGATGGAAATACAGCATCCTCATGGTCAGTAGGTGCCTTGAGCAGCAGGAAATTGAGAGCTACTTACAAGTTGCTGTTTTCCTAAACAATGGTGATAGCATTTGTCTTTAACAAGTAGTTGTTGAATAAGTGTTATATCAGAACACTCACGTATATATTGTTTTATCTCTCTTGTAGTCCTATACTATTAACCTGACATGAATGCAGTACTGGAAAAAGTAAAAAAGAAAAAAAAATGCCTTTAGTTTTGCACTGTCTGGGAAATGAACTTGTGTATTCAGTGTTGGGTTTCCAATGACTTCAACTGGTACTGTGAGACAGAGAAAACTCTGTTATTAAACTATAAATCCTATTTAAATTCCTTATTTGACATTGAATTGGGCTGAAGAATTTGAATTTGGGCTCCAGTTCCAGAGATTATATTTTTCCTGCCTTTTTTTCCTTCTTTCTAGCTTAAAGAAAGCTGTGAAAGTCTGATCGTGGAACTGGCTGGGTGCAACATATTGTCTTCCTGACTGGTGGAGGTGGGTGGCTCTCAAAGCTCTCAGCTCTTGGAGTGCCATGAAATGCTTTTGGCATTCACCTGACGAAGGTGAAAAGGGCACATGGTGACCTGTGTGCAAAATGGAGAGAAACACGGAACTTCAAATACTTCAAACACTGTAATCTCAAATTACAGTGACACTGAAAATTTCTGTGAGTTCTTCAAGGTGATTTCAACAGCTTCTATACTGCTGGATGCATATTGCTGAATTCTTCAACTTTTAAACTGTGTTTTAATATGCATCTGAATAACGTTGCTGGCACCACAGAACAGTGCACATGGAATTGCAAGGCTTGTATTAACTGTGCAGAGATGTTCTCTAATTTTTATTTTTTTTTTTACATGAAACATCAGAGGAATAAAACTATTGTGTAAGTTATGCTGAATATTAAATAAGCAAAGGTTAATTTTTCTTAGGAGAATATCTTTCAGAGGGAGTGGAAAAGTAGTTCAGAAATCAAATTTTCACAAGATAATAAAATAGTTTTTCTTGAAACAAGGGCAAACAGTGCTCTTGTAATACCAAAATACAGTGAAAAAAAAAATAGTGAAAATGGCATCTTTCCCTAAAATACTGGCAGTTTTCCCTGTTCATATGGGGGAAGGGATTCTTTCAGTGGTAGGATTTAGAAAACACTGACTTTTTTAGTTTAATATTTTTTATAAAGAGAGTAAGAATTCCTTATGTGGTCAGTAGTAAGGTATGGTAATTTCTCTCTCTCTGGGAGCTTGGATTTCTTTTTGTATGCTCACATTCCACTATTCCTGCTAATGTGCTGTGCAGGAAGAATTACATTACACAGCTCTGCTGTGCAGCTGGGGCTTCCTGGAGGTTTGCATTTTTTAGGTTTTCCCCATCATACCCTGCAACCAAGGCAGCAAATAAATCTTGCAGGTCACACATACTGTAGAGAGCATGTGGCATTTGTGCTGGGGGAGGAATTGCTGTCTGTGCCCTGTGGGAGCCAGATTGTTCCATGTGCCCCAGCACTGTTCAGCTCTGTGCCCATCCCAGTGACCTTATTGAATATCAGATTTTATCCTTGGGAATCCTGCAATGTAACAGGAGGGAAATGAGATGCAGTTAGCAAACTGATGATTGAAAGTAATAAAAGCCTTAAGCAAATGTATAAAACTCTTCCCAATCATCATTTATGGCCCCAAACTGTTAGAGAGATATTTATAGGTTGGATGGAAATACAAAACATATGGTATTTTTATCCGGAAATATTCTTTCAATTACACCCTGCATGGATCTCATAAACATCCCTCTTTCATCTAAAAATTCTTCAGTACATTAGGTAAGAAACATCATTCCATTTCGTAGGGGAATGTGGAAAACAAGCATCTTGTTCTAACAGATGTTGAAGTGTCTTACAGATTTCAATCAGCAAAAGGAATATTCTATAAGTTTTGGCTCTGGCAGCTCAAAGTAATGCAGCTGTTGGGCCACACATCTTGTATTTTGGTCTTCTATTTGTTATATTGGAGAATGTGTACAATCAGCGTGGTTTTTTTCCTGATTTTCATCTGTTAAGCATAAGCATCTTAATCTGCTTTTTATTTTTTTCTGTGTGCTAAATCTCTTCCACTTTGCAAATGTAGCAGGCTCATACCTTAATGCTTCCTCGATTATCTCCATATAAGAAATTTTTGAGGCCACCTTGTCCAGCGTTTTAGTCTCTGGAAACTCTGCTGATAGGAACAAGTCTGGCCTCTCCATTAAGAATTGCTGTTTCAGAGCAAGCCAGTGTTAACCAGGCAAGTGACTTCTAGAATCCACAACTGGGCTTTGACATAAGCCCACTGTGGAGGAAGATACTCCAGGGATAGCTGTGAGGGTCAAGTCAAGAGGCAGTTTGATGCCTCATGTTGACTTTGAGTGAAGCCTGGCCCCAGCCAGTGCAGCTGTTGTCTCTGCCTCTGCCTTTCCTGGAAGGAGGGATTAGCACTGGCTCACAGCTGTCCCTTGGTTGGGAGAGGGAAATATTGTGCAACCTTTTTTGCTGAAGTGGTGGTTTCCTGAGGTGGGATTCATAAATTTTGTGCTTGTGTTTTTCATGGGTAGACAGGGAAACAGACACGGGATATATTTTTTTTTCTTCTTCTTTCTTCTTTTTAAAACACCTCAATAGATCTTGGAAAATTATACTTTATCTGAGACACAGTGTCTGCAAGAGTTTCCTGAAGGCCAGGAATCTTGCTGGAGCTGAACTGTAATGCAGTGTACACACTGTGTTTGAGCTGTTTGGTGGAAGCCTTGTCACTGCAGGTCCAGGCTGGAACAGATGTGTTTGATGAGTCCCTTAAGCATGTCATATCAAACTTGTTCCAGATATTGCCATTTCTTAAGGGAATTCATTTTCCCATCCAGCCTCACTTGCCTTGGCTGCACCTGGACTCTGTCAGGCCCTCCTTTGGTAGATCAGCTTTCCTGCACAAGCTGAGTCTGTCAGGCATGCCCCATGTTACATCAAAATCAGCTATTTTTGTTGTCTTATCTGTATTTGTCTTGTTGATTTGTCTTTTTGAAGCATTGGGCACACTTATCTCTGCCCAGGAGGGTTTGCAGGAGGATGTCAGCCCATGGGATGGCTAATGAAGGTTACAGCTTTGGTACTTGCCCCAGGCTTTAAAGCCCCTTTATAAAAGTTTCCTTTCCACATTTTTCCATCTTTTTTCAGCTTTAGTGCTACCAATCTCCCATCTGTCTCCTGGTTTGACTTCAGTATTTCTAGAACACCTCTTATCAGGGTCTTTGAAGTTACAGGATTTCCCTCGATGTCCTTCAGGATCCCTGTGTCCATAAGGGCTAAATACAGTTAAAGCAAGTGTCACAACCTGATACTTTGTTCTTTCTCAGCTCCTTCTCTTTGTTTAGTTTGTTCTATAACGTGCTGGAGAGAGAAGTGTCTCATTTGGAATTGTTTGTTTTTGCTGTTTGGTTTTGATTTTAAATGGCAGCACAGTGTGAGTTGGTGGAAAGTACAATTCTTGTTGGGAAGGTGAAACTTACTGGCATGTCTAATGGGTGTGTCTATGGCTAAATCTTAAGTGCAGATCATCTTGTGGCTCCCATTCAGAATCTCTTGGCATGGTACTTCTCTTTATTCAAAATGCAAACAACAGAGAAACAATATAATTGGATGGGAAAATATGTTCTCCTGGAGTCAGGGAGCACCAGAGGAGCTAATTTTCCTGATTCTCTGACACACGCATCACTGATCACTGTATATAAATTATTCAGATGTTAAAAGGATCGCAGCTGTAAATACGAAAGGAGTTTGTAGCAATAATCACAACAAACCAATGCTGCTAAATTACTGAAACAAATTATTCATGTCATCATCCTGCAATTTTTTCTGTTTGACCTTTAAACTCTGGAGTGTGCTTTGGGTGTAAGTACTGTGGCAGGAGGGGAAGCCACGGTGATGGTGGCAGAGGTTTCTCTGTGGGTTCTCCCAAAACACAGCAGCACAGTGGGCAGGAGGTACCAGCAGGGCTCATGGCTCCTCATTAGCCTCTGCTTGAGGGAGATTTCTGAATCTTCCATCCTCCAAATGTGAACACTGCTGCAAAAGCAAGTGACTTTGGGGGAAGGTCAGTGTTTAGCTTGAAGTCATGCTGTTAAAACCCAGGCGTGGTGACAAGGAAGAGTATAAAAGATTCTCATGGGTATCCCTGCACGTGGGGTGGTAACAGGCAAGTGACTGGTTGGGCTTTGGTACCATTTGGATCCTTGTCTGTGGAACTGGTTTAGTTGGAAGCAAATTCTCTGCCCAGTGCTATGTTAAGCCCTGGCCCTCTGTCCCAGCTCCCTGCTCTGTGCTCCATGAGCTGTGCAGAGGAAACTGTAGGGTCTGGCAGGAGATAGAAATATTGAAGGAAGAGCTTTTTTTCTGAACAGGTAGACTGAGGATCCTGTGGAGATCTTGGGATGCACTTAGAACCTAATAACACAGAGGATAAAAGTAAAATTTTCTTCTAGATGTCTCCCTATGAATAATAAATTCATTCTCATAGCAGGTGAGAACCATCTTTCCTCGTTCATGCTTACAGACACCCTACTGCTAAGTAGTGATGCAGCCTGTTGTCTGACTTTTTCAGGCTGAAAAAGTCCCCTGTAGAGACAGTTTTGTGAAGCTGGTGTTAATGGATGCAGCTTCAGCATTTCCTCTTTTATGTGTGAATTACTGCTGTGGAAAAACAGGGCAGGACGTGACTGCTCACTTTTGGTTGCTGCTGCTTCTGACAGTGCTGTGCCTGTGTAATATTGGTCCAGCCAGCTGCCTTGCAGGCTTTGCAGCAAGCAGGTGCTATCCTGAAAGGCCTGACAGGATTGTTTTCCAAGATTTGATTACAGCAGCATCATCTTGGGGGATACTTTTTTCACATATGTGAAACCCTGCTGGGAAGCCTGGGAGCTCCTGGGTTCACCTTATGAAGGCAAAACATTAACGAGCTCAATACCCAACTTAATCTAAAGCAGCAAGTAACTAACAAGTTCTGGTGTTCATTCTGAGACAGGAAAAGTTCTGTGCATGGAGGAACTGGGGGAACAATGCTAAGGGTCGATGATTACCGGTTGTGTTCTGTAGAACTTTTTGCATTAAGAGAGAGCAGGAGCCCCGTGCCAGGCCCTGGTATAAGCTATTATCCCTCATCAGCTGCCACATCTAGAGGTATCAGAGAACTGTGAAACCACTTATGGGAAAGAGGAACAATGTCTTTAGGAGACCAACACTTGAAAAAATATTGCAATTTCAGCTTCTGATTGGTTTTTAGATAGAGACAGATGACTCTTCTGCTCCACAAGAAGGCATCTGCTGCTGCACTCCTCTATGGAGGATGATGGGCTACCTTCACCCTAATATCAAGCAACATGCAATTTTTGCTATTAAAAACCAAATCCTTGAAAAATCTCTTGTTCTTGCCAGTTTCCACTAAATCATTCGTCCAGTGCAAGCAGATGAAATATTACCTTGAAGTCACACAGCCTGCTTTTATCAGTTTAAGTGAATAATGCAGCTTCCTATGTGGCTGTGCACTATTTGTTTGGGGCAGCTGAACTAAGCAAATAACAAAATCGTGTGAGCAAATCCCTTCTCCCTCTAACTTCAAAACCTGTAGTGGTATTGCACCAAGGGTTGGCTTGACCCATTTTAATCTAAGAGCAGAACTCCTGCCAAATGTGAGGATAAGCATGACAATCATTACACTGATTTATCAGAGTGGGAGCTGCATTAGTACTTTTGGAATTTATTGAAGTGCATAAATGGCATTTCCATCAGCAAAAATATGAGAAAGTTGATTTATAACAGATAACTCCAACAATTTCTGAATTTCCACATTAATAGAAAAGTGGTACTTCCATTTTTGCTATTATCCCCATATGTGCCATCTTTTTATAAATATGGAAATTTAGCAATTATCTGAGAACTACTTTATTTTCAAATTATACCATAGAAATTAATGAATGGATTTTTTTTTTACTATCATATTTTAAGTGTTTTATTGGATCTAGATTACTGTATTAAAAGATAATCTCTATTTGGCAATGTTTGATACTGTATCTAAAACTAGATGGCTGCTAATTAGTTAATTTTCCTTCACCCAAAACCACAGAACTGAACCATACTCAGATTAGATGCTATTGATTTGTTTCCTTCTGTTTTATGACTTTCAGGATAATGTGCTGAATAGGAACTTGGAAAAGATGTATTTCTTCTGGAAAAGGAATTCATGTAAACAGCATTGATGGTGAGTAAAACTGATGCTAAAACTCTGCCTCAGCACCATTATGTGGTGACAGGGTAAATATTAACACCTGCATGAATGAGTCCTTCCATACATGCAGGTGGTTTAGGAACGTGGTAGTGCCAGCCACGTGAAAGGAAGAAGCTTTGGAGTATCAGACAGGAAGGCAGGACATATTAGAACTTGGTGGATAGTACAGTACCTGGAAGAAGCAGCAGTGCCTGGGGTTCGAGTGGTTCAGAAGGAAAATTGCCCTGCTAAGGGTTTGATTACATATAATCACACAGCTTTTAAACTGTGAGCAGACTGGGCATCAGAGCTGTCCTTCGTTCTGGGGCTACTCACCACTCAGCTGTTGCACGTAGCCACATGTCTCCTTTGAGTCATTCTTTAGTACTGATGAAATAAAAACCAGAGTGAAAGTTATGGAAATGGGTTATTTCTAGTGAAAAAGCAAATTTTCCCCCCTATTACAAAAGCCATCAGAGCAGGTGGGGCTGATGGGGCTTTCCACAATGGAGTTCTGAACCAAGTCAGCCAGTGAGAATTGGCCATGTCAAAGTTGTTCTTGTTTCTGTAAAGATGCCTATACCTGAGAAGTCATGGTTGTCTTAAATTCTGTATCTAGGGGCTTTCATGATGAGAAGTCAAAACTTCCTCCTAGATATCTCACTTTGATTTATTTTCTAAGTGCTCTGTTCAGCTCAGGGAAAATGGGTTTCAGAGGGAAGCACCATTTACTGGGAGCAGCCTTATTCCTCGGGAGCAAAGCACCTTAACAAAATGAGCTTTCATTTGATCTCTCAGTTGGATGTTAGACACTTTATACTGGCTGATATTTACATGGAAGATTAGCAGTCTGTATATCACAGAACTGTTTCACTTGAAAAGTTGATGTATATGACATTACTCTATGCCTTTTTCTCCATTTAAACATGAGAAATTTATGACGAGGTCCACAAGCACTTTTCTCATTGCAAGCATTGCTGACAGATTAAGTGATGGTCCATTTCATATAACACCTGTGTTGTGTGAATTGATAGGAAGAGAGCTGAGGCACAGGGTTTAGTACACCTTGCTCAAATTTGGAGCAAGTGTCTTAACACTTGGCAGGGGGACATGGTTTTTTGTCAATTTTCTGTATCAAAAAAGGAGTCTGTGTGCAGATATCAGCAGAGGCAATGTGGAAAAGCAGTGACTGGGATGGTGAAAAACATGGAGGAAATAGATCATTAGACATGGACATTGTGTTAATAAGGAAAACAGTTTAGAAAAGCATTTGGCACCTTTATGGATGTAGTGATGGTCCAAAGTTAGTTACCAAAGCACTGATTTTTACTGGAGTGAAAGTGGCACCAATCTGAATGTTGTGAAGATCTGGCTTTCCCAGGATGTTATTTCTGCATCCCTTGTAAGACATATGCTTTGCTTTTTGTCTTTGTGTGGTTGAAAAATGCCACACTCCCTGAGCTGTGAATCCTGTTGTGGGGAAAGGCCACATATGGAATGTCACAGACTGAAACTGCTCCTATTTACATCACGGGCCACTCCGACCATCACAATGATTCCGTCAGCACCACTTCAGAAAACAAGTGATGTTTGACTTACCTGAGCAAATTGGTATTTCAGAGCTGGCTTCAGCAATCTTTCTGTGGCCTGACAGTTGGTCTGCAACACATGAAACAGAGTAAACACTCTTTCATATTTGAAATTGGAAGCAGGCACCTTGAAGCATATCTTGAATGAGCTTCTGTTCCATATGGGACTATGAGAGAAGATTTATTTTTTTGATGTTTCTGTGTCCTTCCTGTTAAAATGTAAACTCAGTCTGGGGCAATGGGAAGTACAGAGCTTGGATGCAACAATAGTTACACAGTTCTGGGAATTTTGCTGCAGCTGATGTCCTGTTATGTTTTTAAGGAGACTGTCTTCCTTTCAAGCTCAGCTACTTTTATAACCATCTATTAATATTTTCTATGCACCTGAATAACAGTGCATGGAAGTCATCTTTCCATCCTGTTCAACTGTGTTTTAATCAGGCTCGGGATATTTTTTCTGAGGAGCTGAGTGTCTCAGCTGTGAAGCAGATGTTTTGTTCCACACAGAATGACAGAACAAGTAAATAGGGAAAATGGAAGTATTGTTGAATGCATTTGGTTTTCTAACATGTCATTGTCACTACCATGCACTATTGCTTTTTGCTGCCTCCCTCTTGAGATAAAATTGGGTTTAGTCCTTGAATTTATGGAGTTCAATTCTTCCTTTACAGATTCACAGCCTACAGACTTGACCTTCGACTGGCTCTTCAAATAGAAGTGATTTGCATGTTTCTTCCATTTTCACTCTGCTGCAGAAGCACCTGTCCACAGGCTGATGACCTTACCTGAACTTAATTCCTGGGTGCAGGGGATGCTTCTTCACCTGGCTTCATGGCAGGTTTTTCCTATGATTCAGCACAAGTTAATTAGTTGGTTTCCTTGGATTTCGTTTAGGGATGATGGCATGGTGTGGGTAAAGGTCGTAGGCCACGAGTTCTAGCTCTAAGAGCTTTTCCAGCTGAAGGGGCTTCTGCAACCTCAGGCTGAGGAAAAAGAACATTCACTAATTATCTGGCAGCTTCAGTTTTCTCACTCATCGTAGTGGAGTTCACATATTGCTACTCTGCTCAGTCAGAAGTTTTGGCCTGGGAAGTTACTTTCCTTTGAGAGTGATTGAATATAGCTATTTGGAAGGAGACAGGAAAGACAGGAAAGCAGGACTCTTCAATCTTTTGCACACTGGGCAAACAGATCAGTATTCAAAGGGACTTCTCCAAAGGGTGTCTCAGTTTGCAATGCAAGATGTAACCAAAAGTATGTGTTCTATTGCCATCTGGGGCAGTGTTCTTTATCTCTTCCACCACCCACCCTCCCTCCAGGGCATATCTGCTGTTCATGGGCCATCCAGGCTCACTGCAGGGCTGATAAAATTACATCATCCCATGGGGAGATGCTCCACCCAGGGGGAGGAGCCCAGCATTCCCACCCGGATAAAAGCTGAGATTCAGAACACCAGCACAGCCTGTGTGCACTGGATTGCCAGGGGAAGACTGGACCCATCTCACCACCACTGGACCTTCAGAGGAAAACTACACCCTGCTACAGGATCATGTGCTCCAACAGAACCACATCTGTCACTCCAGGAGGATTGACTGGACTGCTCCCAACACCCTGACCAACAGGGTGTCAGGTTGTATTCTGACTCTGTCAGTGGTGGGTTGGTTTTTTTTTTTTTTTTTTTTTTTTTACTACTGCATTTTTATTTTTAATTATCCTAGTAAAGAACTGTTATTCCTATTCCCATATCTTCTCCTGAGAGCCCATTAATTTTAAAATTATAATAATTCAGAAGGGGGTGGTTTACATTCTCCATTCCAAGGGAGGCTCCTGCCTTCCTTAGCAGACACCTGTCTTTGAAACCTAGACATAGGGGCAGAGCTGCCCCTGTTCTGAAGCCAGCTTTTAAGCTGATGGTTGAGCAGTGGGTCCCAGTTCACACAGCCTGCACAGCTCTGCTTCCCCTAAAGCTGCACTGCCTGTCAGGGTGTAAGGCTGGGACTCCAGGGATACCTGCCTGGGTGGACCTGAGACAGGGCTGGGTGGCTCTGTGCCAATGCTGGTGGTGGCTGTGCTGCTCCTGGTGGTACT
Source organism: Phylloscopus whistleri (assembly GCA_017589585.1). NCBI lineage: Eukaryota > Metazoa > Chordata > Aves > Passeriformes > Phylloscopidae > Phylloscopus > Phylloscopus whistleri. The sequence continues at coordinate 1,559,530 of JADMLD010000920.1, forward strand.
CAGCTCATGCAGAATTGGCTTGTGGCTCCACAGGAGGTCATACAAAGTCACAGGCTGGGAGAGGCATTCAGGGAATTGCTTGAGAAAATGAAGGGTGCAAGGCAGCTGTTGTTTGAGCATGCTGCTTCAACAACTTGGCTGCTGGGCATTGGCTTTCTCTGCAGAATTTATTAGAATGAAGCCTTTTTGTGCTAGATGTAGATTTGTCCTGGTACACCTGTGGGGGATTTTCAGCTTGAAACTGGAGAGAAGGTATGGTTGCTTGAACCCAGGACTCTCCCCCTTATTGCCAGTGGTCACATAGGCTTTTTGTTCCATGCCAGAGACCTGGAAGAGATTGCAGTTGGGATGCATACAATTCAACTGGACATTGCTTTGTTGTGCTGGCCTTGCTGTTGATGCAAATCTTTTTGCTTTTGTCCTCACATCTCTGGATTTACACTGGCTTGTGCTAATGAGACTTAAAAGGAGTAAGAACTGACCTCAAATTAAGACTGGGCTATTCCTGCAGAGCCATCCAAACTGTTTATTATATTGATCAGTTAAGCCCCATGAATTCTTCAAGTTAGTCAATGATGTGAACTGACAAGTTAAATTATTACAGTGAAAGCCCTGCTGCGCTAACTTAATTTATGTTGTAGGGCCTCAAAACAGATTTTTATCTGACTGCTTCTTTTTTTTTTTTCTTTAAGACTAAAGTGACAAATTTCTTTTTGAAAAGCAGAGGTTTTTTTTATGAGGATAAATCACATCAAGTCAGCTGTCCACTGAAACTACAAATAATGCTGCTTTTATTTTAAATTCAATAATACAGGCATCTGGAGCTATAAACACTTTCTACAAGTTGTGTGGCCCTGGGAAGATACAGACAGCTTGCATCTGTGTTGTATTGTTACCTTACCTGGCTTGAGACATTTGGATTAGGGGCATGCTTCTGGTGAGAACGAGAAATTGGAGAGGAAAGCCTCATGTGGGAGAGACACAAAACCTGTGGATTCTGATGGGTACAGCCCTGGGAAAGAAGAGGGAAAGTGCTTTCTGCAGTGCTGCAGTCAGGTCTCCATTCCTCCCTCAGAGTATCACAGCTCAGAGCCATGGAAATGCTGCTGGAATGCTGTGCCTAGTCAGCCTGAAGAGTGTGACACAGCTGTGTACTCACAAAGCAGCGTAAAAGGAGGTTTGGTGTCATGGCAATGAAGCTGATGACAGCCTGAAAGAGAGGAAAGTGAAATGGATTTTTGCCTCTTTACTGTATACTCATATAAGCCCTCAAGTGAGACAGCTTAAGGAAAAAATTGCTGCCTTCCAGAAAAGGAGGAAAAACTAGTTTTGGCAGGTTTCCTTTGCATATAGCTTGCCCTGGTGTGTTACTGCATATCTTCCTGCTTCTGTGTTACATTTCTTTGGAACAAAGAAGTGACTTTTAAATGGTGCCTGTGAATGTACTTATGAAGAATCAGGGTTACAAACAGTGATAAAAAAAAAAATCTCTAAGCTGATAGTGGATTGTGGGCCCTGGACTTGCTCTCTTTGAGTAAGGAAAAAAGGCTTCAGCCATGCCACATGCTTTCCTTGCAATCTTTACATGTGAGCTGAGCTACAGCAATCTGTGACTCTGGCCTAGGCGCTCATATTTGGGGATTGCTGGACCATGGCACACTGGAAGATAGAGGTGATTCCAGTTATTCCAAGGACTAAATATATAAATTAAATATTAATTATAAGATTAACATGTATTTTACATTTTATAATATAAATTGTTTTATAATAATTATATTATTTTTATATATATATAAATTTTAATAGTGCAGCCACTGGTAGCTGGGACTGACTTTGTTTCACTCATTTCACATTTTTAAGGGTTTTATAAAACAAAAGACATCTGCAACTTCATATTAAATTACTTAAATATTATTGTCTTGGTAAATGGCCCTTTCCAAAAGGCAAATATCTAAAATTTGTGAAGAGCAAGATTTTTAGGTTAAAGTATGAGTCCATGATGCTGATTTATGAGAAACCTGAGAATTAAATCCAAGATTTTCACTTAAATAATGGATATTTGTTTTTCTTTTTCAAGGACGTTGTCTTGCAGTGCAATCAACATCCTTACAGTCCTCTCCACATGCATCTCAATAAATGCAGTGTCCAGCCCTCCATCAGCAGATGCCATGAAGCTGAAGTTCAGCAGGAAGGAACCTGCTGTCCCAGCTGCAAACCCACAGTGAGAGCTGCTTGAACATCCTGTACAAAGTCTCTTAAAGTCAAGTGGATGCTTTCTATTGAAGTCTTTCTAGTATATGTACCTTCTATTCCTGTTTTTTTTTTCTACTATAATTATCCTACTCCACAACATAATTATCCATGCTCATGATCTACATACTGCCCTTTCAATGCCCTATTTGGCTGCTGAGTTCTAAGAATTGGGCAGACTTAGTGCACTTATATGGACACTTATGTATCCTGTAACTCTAACAGGATGCTCAGGTAGCTGTTCAGAACTCTCAAAGGAGCTTTTAGATTTCTTTTTGGGTTCTTATTTATGTAAGTTTTCACATTTTGACCTTGAGGACACAAAGAAAGAAATGGTCTGCCTGCAGTCAACTTGCAACTGGTGAGTTGTTCAAAACAATACATATATATAGCATGTATTTTTAGGAGTTTTTTTGCCAATTAGTCAGAAAGTTTTGGTCTGGTTTTTACCTATACACTCTTGAAGATAGTTGTGTCTGTATGTACACATGTATGTAGAAAGGTTGAAAATTCCCCTAGACTTCAGTGAAATGCTTCAAATGTGTTGGCATTTCTCACTGGGTAAGGGTTGAGCCTTGAGGAGTAGGGCTATCAGCCTAGGCTCCATTGTCAGCTTTCAAGAAGGGTTCCTCTGATTTTTGCAGACTGGAGGATGTGTGAGCTCTGAGAGCATCCTCTCGGAGGGAGATGCTGGCTGCAGCCTGCTGCAGTTCAGGAGCGTCCAAAGTGCTTCACGTAGGACCAGTGTTTATAGGGTCACAAAATGGTTGGCTTTAGTCACAGTGAAATACCACCCTGGCCACAGCCCAGGCTGGTAATTACTGGGGTTTGCAAAACTCCAACACCTTTTCATGCCACTCAGGTTGCAGTTCAGGCAAGGAATGTTCCAGGGCTCTCAGGTGTGACTGACTTGTCCCCCACCTTAGCCAGGCAGCAGGAGTTCCTGGTACAGTCAGTGCTGCTCCCACCTTGTCCACCCAGGGGTTCCCACTACAGTCATGGGCTGCTTCACCACTGAACCCCTTACACAAAGACCAAGGCCTGACAGATACTCTGGAGGTCATGCAGCAGATCATATATAATTTTTCTTTAGCTAAGGGAGAGTTCCTGCAGAGATATCTTTGTGTAGGGGCAACTTTCAAGGCAGCTCTTTACAAAAGTGAGCAGCATATGTAACCAAAACTATCACCATTTATAGTGAGTCACTGGCACTAAATATAGAGCACTTATTTTAATGCTTCTGGCTGATCCTGAGCTAAATTTGAAAGACAGAATAGGCAATTTCAGTTCTTATAATTGGTGCTGGGATTTTTTTAGGGGTATCTGAACTGCCACATGCCCCTTTTAGCTTGAAAACTGTGGCTTTTGTGTTGTCTTTGTTTAATTTTGTTCATTTCTGGGTTATTATCAAAGGTTCAGTGAACACTGCACATCACAGCCTGGGAGCCACACACTGGAATCCCTGGCCACACTCACACTTCTCTCTCCTTTTCAGAAATTTTACCTGTTCCTTATGTTGCTGTCCTAGTTTGGAAAGACAGGTGTCTGCTAAGGAAGGCAGGAGCCTCCCTTGGAATGGAGAATGTAAACCCCCTTCCTCTGAATGATTATAATTCTGAAATTAAGGGGCTCTCAGCCAAAGATACAGGAATAGGAATAACAGTTCTTTACTAGGAAAATTAAAATAAAAATGTAGCAGTACAAAAATCACCAACAAAACAAAAAGAAAACACTGACAGGGTCAGAATACAACCTGACACCCTGTTGGTCAGGGTGTTGGTTGCAGTCCAATCAAGTCCTCCTGCAGTGACAGATGTGGTTCTGTTGGAGCAATGATCCTGTAGGTGAGTGTAGTTTTCCTCTGAAGGTCCAGTGGTGGTGAGATGGGTCCAGTCTTCCCCTGGCAATCCAGTGCAAACAGGCTGTGCTGGTGTTCTGAATCTCAGCTTTTATCCAGGTAGGAATGCTGGGCTCCTCCCCCTGGGTGGAGCATCTCCCAATGGGATGATGTAATTTTATCAGCCCTGCAGTGAGCCTGGATGGCCCATGAACAGCAGATATCCCCTGGAGGGAGGGTGGGTGGTGGAAGGGACAAAGAACCCTGCCTCACCTGGTTTTAACAGCTGGCAGTAGAATACAAACTGCTGGTTACATCTTGCATTGCAACCCAAGACAGTTGCCCTTGGCTTTCCTCTTCTCAAGACACTGAGACAAAGATCTTGAGCAGCAGCTACCTGACTGAATACCTCACTGACCCTGGGTTTTGTTCCCATCTTTTCATGTTCTGGGTGCTGAACTAACATGTCTGGCTGTTCAGGACATCACCAGAGTGTCTCACAGCAGGAGTTAAAACAGACTCCTGAAGACCTCTTTCCAGTGATCTCTCCAAAGTGGAATTCTCACAGAGGGAAGACTTCCTGTTGCTTGTAAGGACATTTGCTCACCAAAAATAGTTTTGATGAATCCTTGAAGGCTAGCCCCTTTTAATTTACTTCAGCTGGTGATTAAAATGGCGTTATTTCCAAAATATGCTTTGCTTGCACATGCTTTCCTGTTGGCTGCACCCAGACACTTCCATGTCAGCGGATAATCTCTCTGGTCATGGCAGTCATCCCTCACATCCTGCATCACTGAGCCCTACCAAAACTGTGACTAGTCTGTCTGTTGGGGAGCAGATCCCATGGTAGTAAGGATGCTGGACTTTATTCTGTATTTCAATATTTGCTGTGAACAGCTGCCTGCAGCCCCAGTCAAGGAGGGGGTACCTTCTGCCTCCCAGTGCTCTGCACATGGCAGCATGACCATAATGTTTAATGCTTTCTGAACTACCTCAGACTTGGAGGTGCCTCAGGCACCAGTTTCAAGCCACAGAACAATCAGGACAAGTGTCTCAGTGAGAATCACTACTGCTCCTTTGGTCTGTTACTTTCCTGCAGGCAGGGGATGTTTGGCAAAGGTTCTGTTATTAAAATATCCCGTTGTTAGGAGTATTGCTGTTTGAAACAAATGGGAGCTGATTACAGTGGAGAGTTAAATAGACTCAAAATATATATTCCTATTCCTTCATTGCCTGACTTAACCAAAATGGGTCCCAAGCATTCTGGAAAATACCTAGAAAGTCTTTTCAAGTTTATATCTTCCATAAGTGGGTTGGTTTGGGTTTCTGTGAGCACATCTCACTGACTAAAAATTGGTCCCTCCCCCCCCCCCGCAAAAAATAAAGCAACTCTGGAGTGGGACAATGCACCAATTCCTTGTGAGCTGATAGGACCCATTTATGGTGGGCCTTGCAGAGAGCACACATGTTGACAGAAGGTACAACACCACCTTTCAATTCAGTCTCACTTGTCATCACTGCATTTTACCTGTTTTCACTCTGAAGACTTCCTTGGAAAAATTCTCCCTGACTTTTGCAAGGGTGACTGCTAGAGAGAATTTTGAGACTCTCCTGCTGTGACAGCTGCCTTCACTAGCCCTTTCACAAAACCAAAAGAGCAAATGCATTTGAAAAGAGCTTGTTTTAGCTGCTTCCTTCGAAAAGTTTGTAAATGTTACTTTTAGTGTTTAACTCAAATTCTTTCTTTTCTCTTAGAAACAAAATTGGCCAGCTAAGGAGAACAGACTGTATAAAGCTGGATATATGGGACTTTGCCACTTGCCCCTTGATGGCAGGACTTCCAGGCCAATGGATAAATGGCTTGCACCAACAGTCTCTTCCTTCTGAACCCCAGCATGGGGCATTGAGCTATCTCACCACTTCCCACTGCCCTGGTATTGCCTGTGCTAAAAAAACCAAACACTTGATAGAAGTATCTGGAATTTAATGCTATACCTTTTCCCAGAGGCTTCTGCCATCTTTTGAGGATTGTCAGTTGTTTTATTCCTTCTGACAGATCTCATGTGTCCATCCTCAGTGGGCCCTTACAAGTTTGTTTCCCATGATAATCCTTTCTAGTGATATTTCACATGCATGTTATTTTCTCCAAAAATCTGCATGCAAAATTCCATGGTAGAATGGATCTCTGCAGCTGAACTGGTGCATTAAGCTGGGAAAGTGGTGTGTGTAAGGAACATGCACTCCTAAGAGAGGAGTTTAACTGGTGTTATAACTGAGTGCTGCCATCTTTCTTCTCACAATTTACAATACAAATGTCTTTTGGTTCTGCAACCCTTAAACACATAGGAAAGAGGCAACTAATTTGCATGGGTAATCTTATGAAAGCCATCTTTTTAATTAAGTGCAAACTGTGATTCCATCCACTGCCAATGTATTATGCCACTTCAATAGACTTTCATTTCATTACTAGAAGTCAAGATTCCCTTATTAAACTTTTTTATTAAAACAGACTGAGAAGAAGCTTCCAAAGTCCACACAGCTTCTGCTATGTCACTTTTATTATAATGTAATGTACATAGACAAATAAGATATCCCATTGTGTTTGCCTATGGGTATTAAACATGCCCTTGAAACCAAAGGCAAAATAAAGCATAATAAAAAAATACTATAGCAAGACAGCCTGACGGCACAGCTTCCATTCTTGGCCCTGTGAAGCAAGGTATTGAAAACAGAAGGATTTTGGGAGGCTGAGAACATCCTTAGCAAACTGCCTGTGGGTGTAATCCATTCCTGGTCCCTGAGCTGGGCTGAGTTCACAAGGAGATAAGCTAATAGCCAACCTCCCTCCAGAGCTGAGCAGGCTGCTGTCAGCCAGAACCTTGGGACAGAACTGCAGCACTTCATGTTGCCTAGGAAGCTTTATCCTAAGGCTTTCTGTACTTTGACAACCTAAAGAGGAACAGGTGGGACTCTGGTATTTCAGTGGGACTGTGTTTATCTGCTGGAACAGATACTTCAGTGATGATCATTGCCTGAGGTGGTGTGCTGAACACTCCTGCTGCTCTTAGGAAACACTTGAAGGGAAGTTGGGATGGATATGTCAGGCAGACCACTTAAAAATGGGAGAACAGTAAGAGAATATTTATTATGCAGGACAATGCAGGTCAAATTCACATAAGCTATAAAGATCTGTGTGTTTCTCTCTAGAGCTGTGTGGAAAAACTGTTCTGTGCCAGGTGTGGGAATTACAAAATCTCTAAAGTTGGAAATCGAATGCAAAGGATTGAAGTGCCCATTGAAGGTGGATAATCTTAGTGGTGGGACACCTTGCTCCTTGGTACCTGGGATCATGTGAATCAGTGTCCTTCCTCATGGGGGGCTCTGACAGAGATATGGATTCTTTTTTCATCCCATTTCACTATTCTTGGCTGAGGACTAGTGATTAGGATTAGTGAAGTCCTTTCAAGCATTTCTCTTGCCTTTCATATCTCTTAAAGAATGGAGAATATAACTTTTTTTTTTTTTTCTTAGAATGTTTTACCTGCCCCGTGTTGTTTCTGCTTAATAAAGCTAATGCAATTAAAGGGTGATTATTTGATCCTAGTGGAGAATCTCTACGGTGCCATATTTCCTTGTGGCTGCTGGGAATGGTCAGCCTCAAGTGACTGGAAGTTGTGCAAAGCTGAGGACAGACAATAGCAGAGATCCTGATGTGGATATTGTTTATCCAAGGCTTGAGATGCAATTGGAATTTTCTCATAATGCAAAATGGAGGCACAGGTATTTCCAAGGATGACAGAGTAGCTTGCTGGGGTTCTTGAAAATATTTTTCTGCTAAATGAACCTTCTGTGCTCTGTGGACTTGACTAGAAGAACAGATCATAATATATCCTAGAAATAAAAAAATAATCTTATTGAAGCCTGTTTGCAGGCAAAACTCTAAAAGCAGAAATTAGAGTTACTCTAAAATGTTGTGGGAAAACTCCAGACTTGCTGCTCATGACTGAGCTTTAATTCATCCTTTTCTGTATTAAAGAGGTGGGATCTTTCCTAGATTGATTTTTTCCCATTCTAAATGTTATGGAATTATTAAGCAATGTTTGAGATTGCACTAAATTTATGGCCATTATTTTCTAATGTATTCTGGTTGAACTGACAACTTTAATCAATTCTACCTTTCAGAAATATAAATAGGAAGGAGAAAGAAATAAATAATGTTTTGACCACAAGACATTGCAGCATTTGGAAATGAAGCTCGAAATGTCCAACTGAGTTGCATTAATGAAATATCAGGTGTCGAGTTTGTAACCCTGGCTGGGATGTCATGGAACCCAGAGCAGGCATGTGGAGACTGTCTTGGAGATTTCCTTTAATCTTCCAAGCTGGCAGGGTATGAAAGATTAAAATGCTCTGGATCTACCACACTTGCCACCTCTAGTTCAGGCTAGTTATTAATGAGCTATGTGGACAGCAATACTTTATTAATTGTATTGCTGGCCAGTGATCAATGTGACAAGCTTAGCAAAGAGCACAGTTATTCATCAGAGAGTTGTCAAGTGGTAATTGCCCTCATATGCATTAGAATGAGGCAGTGGGAGAGGCAGAATGGGTGTGCTTTTATCATTTTTAGGGGCAGGTGTCAACAAAATTAAAATCTGCTAAGGTACTAGTAAATAAATAAATTGGAGAAGAGTTTATTTGCTCTGACACAATCATACCACTACAAAGTAAGACAAAGGGTCGTACTTTAACAGCATTTATATTTTTAGATGGTTTTGGGAGTGTTTTCAACAAATTCTTTTCTGTATACACTATCTGTTATCAGTTACACTTTTGTAAGGGCAGGCACAGGTTTTGCAGGTCTTTCCTAATAAAGAAAAATGGAATAGTTGAGATGTTATTTTGTAACTGTTCTTTAAATTATAAAATGTACAATTGTGCAACTGTTGTTACAAGCAGAATTTATTTAGATCTGCCATGACATTCTTTCACCTTTTGTGGGAAAGCACATCAGTATCAAAATGCCAATGCTTTTCTTTCTGCAGAGGTGAAGACTTACACTTTTCACCAAAGACTGCTCTTTTAAGGGTTGTCAAAAGCACTGTAGAAGTGACAAAGGTAAGGCTGAATGTGTAATCTCTGTCCTGGCCCCTGCTGTACCTGACAGTATTAAACTTTTCCACATTCTGTGTTTCCCCCATCATCCAAGATAGCCTCATGCTTCAGCTGAGGTGCTGGCAGAGGATGGATGCAGGATGCAGTGCTGCTTTGCACAGGTGTATGAGTCAGTGCCTTGCCCTACAACATCAACTGGATGGATGCTTGTATTTGCAGCTTTGTATTTCAATTTATATTTAATACATGCACAGTCAGGACTTATGCTTTAGCATGCACATTATCTGCATTGTGTTTTGCTTTTATTGTGCCTTCTTTGTTTTCATGAGTTCCTGAGAAGCTATTGAACAGAAGATTTAGAGTGAACCTATCCCAGAACTTTAACATTTCAGAATGTAGCTGAGGCTAAATCTGACTGCAAATGATGGTTTATTTATCATGCACCTTAACAATGGTGTGTTAAGATGATTCTCTAGACCTTCCATCTAAGACATTTCAGGTTGCTAAACTCACTAGAAGTAATCTTATAATCATAGAGTGGGTTGGGTTGGAAGGGACCTTGAAGATCTCGTTCCACCCCCTGCCACTGGGGATGGGGCTGCCACAGCTTCTGTGGGCAACCTGTGCCAGGATCTCACCACCCTCCCAGCCAAGAATTTTTTCCAGATATCTAATCTAAACCTCCTCTATTTCAGTCTGAAGCCATTCTCCCTTCTCCTGTCTCTACATGCTCTTGTAAAAAGCCCCTCTCCATCTTTCTTGTAGGCTCCCTTCAGGTACCGAGGGCCACATTCATGTCACCATGGAGCTTCCCAGAGTGAACAATCCCAATTTTCTCAACCTTTCCTCACAGCAGGAAAGCAGGGTGTTCCATCCCTCTAATCATCATGTTAGCCTTCCTCATAATAATGGATTGAGGTCAGAGATTGGCTGAATTTTGGAACAAGGTAAGATTTGCTGAAAAATAGAGGACTTTGGTAGGAAAGGATGAGAAAAGAACAGTCAGTATTTGGACTGTTAAAAGGAAAGCTGACAATGTACATAGTTCAGACTTGCTCATGGTAGTCTGTAGCCTGTGTGATAATGAGACCTGTTCAGATTGGATTTCCCTGGCATTCAACAGCATCGTTTTTAATGATCTCGTCTGGAAGTTCTGGTTCTGCCTTGCTGCTCAAAATGATCTCATCTAAATACAGAGAAAGTGCTGATAGAGACCACTTTATCACACTCCTAATGCATGTTATCAAGACAAGAGAAATAAAATGCTCTGAAAGTAGGTATGAGAGATTCTTTGTCCAATTTCAAACCCACACAAATAGGCAGGGGTGAAACCATTAGTGTGATCAGCTTAGAAAGAAAATGAGCGGTGAATGTGAAGTGGGAGGAAGGGGAAATCACTTGTGGAACACACTGAAGCAGCAAACAGAGAACTGCTTAGGCTTTTCTGCTCTGTCCAGTAAGGCGAGGCACAACTGCTGGAAATTCTCCTATGCTTCACAGTATTAAGTGCATATTTTTATTGCACATGACACAAGGCAGCCAGTGTTTTATTACTTAAAGAGCAAAATCAGGCTTTGACAAAAATCTCCATCCACGCATGTCAAGAACAAATATTCTGAATGGCAGGATCTTGCAAAGACTCAACTCAGTGTAAAAATTAGTAGAGCCTCATTTCAGCTTCCCCAGCACAAGTACTCAAGGCACATAGTCATCATTGCCACCTGTGGCAGGGCAATTAAGTTGACAAAAGTACTCCTTGCAAATTCTCTGCAATATGTTTTTCCTAACATTCAAATGTAACTCATTCAAATGTAACTTGGTTTAGCCACGTTCTGACACCCAACCTTGAAACACTTTGCCTCAACATCTGAAAAATTTTATTGACAGATGCTTTGCAAGTGTCAGACTGGCTGCTATAGTTTCTCTTCTTCCCTGATTCCTCCTCATCTTGGTGTTTGCCTGCATTTTTTGATACTCTGGCCAGTGCTGATGTGGTCTGCAGAACACAGGAATCTAAGGCATAGTATCCTGGCATTTGTACATCACAATAAATTAGAGGATTTTAATCATTGCCATTTTAAAAATAAATGTTTCAGTATTCTGAAACAGGAGAGTGGATTAGTTTCACTAGGTGTGTTTCTGTAGACAGATTTTATTCTCTCTTGGGTTAAACTGGGGCCTTTGACTCTTGAATAATGGAGCAGTCACCAAAGAGAGAAAAGTCTTAAGGAATAAACATGGTAGCTGGAAACTAATTCTTGAGCAATTAAAGCTTTCAGATTGACTGGTGCTGTCATCTGTTTTAACATTTCATGGAATGAGGGGGAGCTTTTCAAACCCTGTGGACACAGGCAGACCCCAGCTTGTGTTGTGGATGGATGTGAGCAGGGGTGTGATGAAACACAAGGAAATGTTATGGCTGTAGTCAAGATGTGCTGTCTTTCCTAAACAGCACAGAACTGTTCTGAATTCTGAAGGTGGACAAATTGAAATTAAGCATCTTTTTAAGAGTTAATCTTGTGGGTGTAATATTTGCCTCATTTTTGGGCAGCTCGCTGGAGGCAGGTGGTGAAGTGCAAAATTCCTCTCTGATATTACACATGAGGTCGTATTGAATTTATCATCCCTTTGCTTTGCTCTTTTGATCCTTAGATTGTCTTTAGCTAAAGGTTATGGCTTTCAGTGATAAATTTAGATTCTGTAATACATAGCTGGAGACACCAAGAAGTCAGGGCCTTTAGTACATACATGGGGATTACTATGTAATATTTTTTTCTGTCAGGATATTTCCAACTGTGGGGTTTTTTTTGTCCTGAGATAGAGATTAAAAATTCTTCAGGCACAGTTCTTTTCCTGGACAACAGGAATTGATAATTTGCCCTTTGAATAGTGAACCCCATCCAGACATGAGATGAAATTCAGGGCAGTCCAAGATGCTTCTCTTAAAAAAAATGTAAACTCCTGAACTAAAGGTAGGGTGTGGAACTGAAGCCCTGAAAATGACAGCTGTGTTTTATTTCTTCCCACTTTGCACAGGTTACAGCTATTTCAGTTTTCAGCATCATGCCTGACCATTGTAGTGCATGACAACAAACAACTTTCCAAGCCAGCTGGAAAAAAATCAGAATTTGATGGCATTTTCCTTCAGTAAGCAGAGGGAGCTTGGTAGGCCACCTGACCAGCTCTGGGTAAAGTTCAGGTCAGGGACTTTTGTATGATCTTTCACACGGAAAGCACAACAGAAGAAGAGAGGTTGTGTGCTGTCAGAAATCCTATAGGTCAGGCAAGGCACTAAACAAGTTGCTGGCTGTGTCAGTTATAAAAGATCAGATTTTGTTCTGTTAATCTGGTGTAAATTGGAGGGCTTTTTTGAAATTAATTTCTTACAAACATCTTATTCAGCTTTTTTAATTACATGGGGTTTGAGGTATATTTGGTAAATATTTCTAAAGCAGTATCTTCTCAGATAGGCCTGGTTCAAACAGCTTCTCAGCTGCAATTCAGACCTTTTTCCTTAGTCTGCCTCCAAAGTCCTCTGCAGTGTGTGGATTTAGTGTGACCCTCCAGGTGTCACCAACACAAGGCATGGCTGCCCACAGCAGTTCTGTCTGGCATTGTCTCTTCTGTTTACTTTTGTTAAGCTTCTTCATCTGCTGCTACTAAGAGTTCCAGACTTGGAAGAATGAACAGGGAGAATGTGGGTTCATTCTGCCTCTAGTGTTATACACACACCCCCCTATGTATGTGCTATATATTTGGGCCAAAATCCAGCTAGAGCTCAATTGGCCCATGCCTCAAAAGGCAGAAAAAACTAAATAAATGGCACCAAAATAAGGGCTAAGGAGAATCTCCCATCTTTGTTGGATGCAGAGGAAAATACAGTGGCAAAGGATGAGGAAAAGGCTGATACTCAAAACCTTCTTTCCCCTCAGTCTTTAACAGTAACACTAGCTGTTGTCCAGGTACACAACTCCCCAAGAGGCAGACAGGGATAGGGAGCAGAATGAAGCACCATAATCCAAGGGGGAATGCTCAGGGAGTTGCCACATCACTTAGGCACACACAGGGCCGTGGGGCTGGATGGGATTCTCCCAAGGGTGCTGAGAGACCTGGTGGAAGAGCACACTGTCCATCATTTACCATTTATCTTGGCTCCTGGGAGGTCCCAGCTGACCTGAGGTGAGCAATTGTGATCCTTATCTGCAGGAAGGGCCAGAAGGAGAATCTGGGAGCTACAGACCTGTCAGCCTGACCTTGGTGTTGGGGAAGTTGTTTAATCTGGAGAAAATGAGGCTCAGGAAGGACTGTACCTCTCTCTACAACTTCCTGAAAGCAGATTGTAGTGAGATGAGGGTCAGTCTCTTCTCCCAAGGAATGAGTGACAGGGCAAGGGGAAACAGCTTCAAGTCGCACCAGGGTTTGATTGGATATTAGAAAAAAAATTCTTGATGGAAAGAATTCAAGTATGTTTTCAAGCATTGGAACAGGCTGCCTAGGGCAGTGGTGGAGTCACCACCCCAGGAGGGATTTCAAAGATGTGTAGATGTGGCACTTGGGGGCATGGGTTAGTGGTGAGCTTGGCTGTGCTGAGGGAACGATTTGACTTGATGAGCTTAAAGGTCTTCTCCAAACTAAAGGATTCTGATTTCTATGTGTGTGTGTAAATAAATAAATAAATAAATAAATAAATAAAAGAATGAGATTTACTTCCTCACACTCTAAGCTTTGTGTTTCCCTTTTGGAATATTTCTTTCTGTTTTGCAGTGTAATGTATAATGTATAGCTATGGCAACTGTGATCAGGAGCTGTCTGCTTAGGTACTTTACAGAAATCCACAGTATGTCTTGAGTTCAGGTGAGAGAAAGAATGCAGTGAAAGTAGTATAACCCCTTGTTAGGAGAGCAGAGGTTTTGTCAGGGAGGCACAAAATGCTCTGTCCAGATTTTAAAAAAATACAAATGTCAGATGTTTCTGCCCATGCTCATGCCCAAGACACAGAAGACAACTTCTTGAATATCTTGTTTGATCCGTGTACAGTCCTACTTGGTGTCTTAAGTCATGCTTATATTAATTTCACTCCAATATTAGCAATTTCCTGTAGGAATATTTGATTTGCGTATCATAGACAATTAATATGAAAGTCTTTCTGTGGTGCCTCTCATCTCAAGAGTCTGAGAATTTTTCAGTTTTGAAAAATGAAGATGAAAAAAATGTTCATTTTCTGGTCTTTTTAAGCTTTACTGTATTAAAGAGCTCTTGTGGTTGGCATCACACCATTAAAAAGCCAGAAGCTGATAGCCACAATTTTTCATCTGTGGTAGGCTTTACAACAAATTACAGCACTGACTGCTGAGACTATCTAAGTTGCTGGAAAAATGGATTTAATTGTTCATTCTGAAACTATTTCCAGGATCAAATAGAATTTCTTTAGCTACACATGCTCTTTATAACCCTGGTTCAATTCTGTTGCAGTAAATTTGAGGGGAGAGCAGAACAGCAAGTTAAAAACAGCACTGAGGTTTTATAGCACCAACATTAAACTATATGTCATCTTGAAATTAAAGTACTGGGCTGAAAGGTTTTCTACTTACAGTGATTTGTTACGACGTGGAGATCTAATTTGCATTTTAAAATCTTTTCTTGCCCGATGGCTGGGGGCATGGTCTGTGTGTGTGTGGAGGGGTGTGTTTCTTTGTGACCTCCACTGGCCTGTTGACTTTTTGTCTTGCTCAGGTTTGTAGAAGTTACTCCCATTTCCTGAGAACTCTGTTTTGTTGCTGCCACCAGCTACACAAGCAATTAAATGACAAATGGGGACAAAATAAGCATTAAGCACAGACAAGAGGAATCATTACTGCTTTACAGTCCTTTCTGGACGTGGTTTTCAACGTGTGTTCTTATATATGAAATTAGTACAGATACTTCCATTTTGTCCTGGTTCCAGTGGTTGCCAGAGATTCAAGGCAATGGAAAATTTGGCCTCTTACACCTTACACTGATTCTGGAATATATAAACATTTTGACACTTGATATTTGTAAAGTCCAATGGCAAAGGGCATTTCTCTCTGGTAAGTTATATATGATTGCATGTAAGTTGCCTGGAATGGGAAAGGTGCTTTCTTCCTTAGGTTAGAGGAGCCAGAAAACTATGCTTTTCTGCAGCCTGGCTGATTCTCCTTCCAGTTCTGATCCTCCTGGCTCATTACACCAGCCTCAGGCAGCAAGCTGCTCCCCATGTCACACTCAGGTGCACGTCTTGGCTCTAACTTTCAGCTTGGCAGTGCCCAGCTTGGTGGTGCAAGAGAAGTCTTGTTCTCCCTTGGTGCTTACTAAGGTTGTGCAGCTCCTGAGAGCACTTTTGTGGGTGAGACCTCAAGTGCAGGTCTGTGACAGGGGGCTGTTGCCCCCACATAACCCTTTGTTGTCCTCAGCAGTGCTCCGAATTCTTGCAGTGGCTCTCAGCATCAGGCACCAAAGTTTTTTCCTGAGGTAACTTAAAAGTGAAGTGTCTGAGGGTGTGATTTCCTTTTCTCAGCTTTGGAATGGGCAAGGACACTGAATCACAGATGAAATACAGAATGGCTGAGGTTGGAAAGGGCTTCTGGGGGTCATTTGTCCCCCAGCAGGGAGGCTGAAGCACGGCTGCCTAGAGCTGGCTGCCCAAACCACGTCCAGATGGCTTTGAAATACCTCCGGTAGTGGAGACTCTACAAACTCCATGGGCAAGCTGTGCTAGTCATGCTCACAGTAAGGAAGCATTTCATTCCACAGCACCTCCTGTGTTCCATTTTGTGCCCATTGGCTCTTGTCCTTTCGCTGGCACCACTGCAAAGGGCCTGGCACCACCTCTCAACACCTTTCACTCAGTATTGATGTGCAACAAAGGTCCCCCTGGGTCTTCACTTCTCCAGGCAGCAGTCCCAGGTTTCTCAGCTGTCAGAAAATCCCTTTTTCTGACCCAGAGACAGGACCCCTGAGAGGTGTTTTAAAAACTTTTATTCTATTTTCAGTCTCATGAGAAGTGTGAGACAGTACAGATGTTACAATTCACTCCATCACAATCAGAAGCCAAACTATTTCCTAATTATAATCCATTATAAGCCTTTTTTGGCCTATCAGCTTTTGCCACACAATGCTGCTAATGCTTCTAAGCCAATCATCTATTGTTTTACCCCATGTGGTCTTCCTACAATGCATCTTTCACAGTTCTAATTCTCAAAAATACCTGGTCTGTTTGCAAGGCCATCATTTGAAACTTGTTTCCAGTTCCATTTCTCCCTCAGCAATGTCTGTCCCATTCCATGGCCTCTCTAAGTCAGCACACCTCATCTCAGTTTGCATACAGATGCACAAGACTATGTGAGTCCTTCTGCCAGGCTTTGAGAATTCCCTACAAACCCATTTCCCACACTCAGCCTTTCCCCCCATGTGATGTGCCCCAGTCCCTCACTCTCCCTGATGGCCTCGTGCTGCCTGCAGCAGCTTTGTGGGCCCAGCACTGCAGGTGGGACCTCGGCAGCCCTTCAGCAGAGGGGAAGGGTCCCCTCCCTCTGTCTGATGGTGATGGGTGGGAACTGGATTTGCAGAGGGTTCTCAAAGCCTGACTGACTGAAAGCTCACATGGTCTTGTGCATCTCTATGCAAACTCTGAGATGAGGTGTGCTGACTTAGAGAGGCCATGGAATGGGACAGACATTGTTGAGAGAGAAATGGAACTGGAAACAAATTTCAAACGATGGCCTTGCAAACAGACCAGGTATTTTGGAGAATTAGAACTGTGAATGATGTCTTGTAGTAGGACCCATGAAGGGTAATTTTAGATGATTGGCTTTAAGGCATTAGCAGCATTGTGTGGCAAAAGCTGATAGGCCAAAAAAGGCTTATAATGGATTATAATTAGGATATAGTTTGGCTTCTGATTGTGATTTTTTCTGGTGTGAATTGTAACATCTGTACGGTCTCACCCTTCTCATGAGCCTGAAAATAGAATAAAAGTCTTTAAAGCACCTCTCAGGAGCCCTGTCTCTGGGTCAGAAAAAGGGATTTTCTGACAGTGATGCTCTCCCTAATGCAGCCCAGGAGGCCCCTGGCCCTTTTGGCCCCTCAAGGCCTTGCTGCTGCCTCACGTTCCACCTGATGTCCACCAGAACCAGTGCCTTAAATTTTAGCTTTCATATTTTCCAGATTCTGTACTGCATTGGTATATAATTCTGACCTTCATATAAAGTGTTAGCAGGTTCTCTTCACAGCTGTGTATAACACAGATTGTGTTATACAACACAATCCCTTTCCAGCCCAAGAACCAAGGAACCATTCTTGAGGCCCAAAAGTATAAACAACAGTGAATTGAGGAGAGCAGTCTGGGAGGATGGGACTTCATAACCTGAGGCTGTAACTGGACAATTAACCCCAATATGTAAATGGACCAAACTTATCAAAGTGAAACTTGTGACCCCTGGTCCATCTTGGGTGTAGCCCTGGCCAGGCTCTTGCACTGCCCAAGGTGTATCCTGTGAAGGCCTTTTAATAAATCCCTGCTTTATTCCTTTAACACTGTCCAGCCTCTGTTCCAGGCAGCCTCTCAAGGCATCAGAACCCCCAGGGTCAGTGCAGAAAGGAGCAGGACTGGAGCCAGAGGGTCCCAGGCTTGGCTTCAGGCTTTGCCTAAACCTCCCAAGGGCAGGTCTCCGGGGAGCCCTGGGACTGGCTGAGCTCCTGCAGGGGAAAGGACAGGATTCCAGCCCATGAGAACCAGAGAGCTCCTCTCCTCAGTGCCACTTGGAGCTGTGGTAGGCTCAGGTGGATGGGCTGGCCTGCACGACTGCCCTTGCTTAGGAGGGCAGGGAAATGTGTGAACATCAGCTTTGTGGTTGCTGTGAAGGGCATTTGACCTCAGTAAGTGTAGCTGGAGGGATCAACATGGGATTTGGAGATGGGATGTTAATTTTTGACTGGCAGTTCTGACCTGTGGAGTATTTTATCAAAGTAAGAGGCTGAATATTGTAAATTTTTTAAAGAATAATTTCAGTAATATTTAAGATTTTTTAAAAATTATGAGTATAATCAATGCAAATCCCATGCTCATTTTACAGCATATTTGTAGTTTGATTGTTTAAAATGCTTTTTATTTCCATCTTTATGCCCTGGGGACTTTACAAACTGTGATCTAATCTAAAAATATGTGAGATTCCCTCTGAGAATACTTGATGTGCCAAAGTTTGGTTTTTTTGTTTTTTTTGTTTTTTTTTCTTTTAAAATAATGAGTAATGTTCAAATTAGATAATTCCAGCATTTAAGAAACAGTGTGGGGAAAAAAGAGAGGAGAAAAGGGCATGGCAGGGAACCTCTTGATTGTGTTTTTTTCTCTAGAAGTCTTCTGAAGTGTCTTTAAAAACACCTGTTTGTGTTCATTACCAGCATGTTTCCTGAGAATTCAGATGTGAATTAGATCTCAGGAGACTGGTTTCCTTGGCGCTTTTCTACAACTTCTCACTGCCTCAAACAAATCCTGTTTCATTCATGCTCATATTCCTTGCCTGTGGAAAGAATAATTGTAGATTTCTGCAAATCTATACCTAATTTGTCTTCTTTTAAAAACAGTAAACTTCAGAGAGTAGGACTTTCTGACACTTAATGTCATTTTCAAATTCTGCCTTGAATGAAGTTTTAGAAATGGGTGACAAGACTTTCAGATTTCCAGGCCAAAGTGATGCTGTTCAAAGCAGAACAAACATGCAGGTGGGGGAAAAGTCTCTCTTGGTTAATAATGCAAAGGTGATGCTTAGTATCAACCAGGTTACTAGTTTTCTTAAAAAAAAAAACCACACACACGCACACCCACCCAAAAAACCAAAACCAAACACAAACAAACAAACAAACAAACAAAGCAATTGCAGCTCCACCAAAGTCTTAGGCCTTATCTCTTGCATTTGACCCTAATACTTGTCATCCTTGGGACCTGGTTGTAAAGTTTCTTTTTCATCCTCCAGCTCTTCCAGTGTGCCTTTTGTGACAGTGTTTCATATTGTCTGTGAAGAAGGTGCTTTAAATCCATAGGAACAGAGATTGAGTGGAAATAGTGCAGTCAGTTTAATGTTTTAATGTTGCACACCTTGTTCTTCTAATGAAGATGTGTTGCTAATAAAGTGTAAATCTGCACAGCAAATTGAGGCAGATTTCTACCCCTGTTCAGTGTCAGCTTGGAATGAAATGGAGATAAGTTCTGGAGATAAGCTGATGATGTGTTTGCTCAAAGGATTTGAGCATATCATGGTATGTTGGTATGTTTTGGGGAACAAATCTTTTGCTTTAAAAATGCTCTGTTGGAAGAGGAGGGTGTGAGCAGAACAGTAATGCTCAGTTCAGTAAGCAATGAGGAATTTTAAATGGATAGCTCCACCTTAATTTCAGGTGGAACAAGGAAGATTAGTGAATCACTGTAATGTATTAATAAAGGGGTTTTTTCTGCAGTTTTGTATTATAAGTCATAAATGACATGAATCAAATGTGGGTTTATTTAAAATATATTAACAAGTCTTTTGCGAAAAATTAGCTCGTGAAAATGAACAGAACATTTTTTCTGCTGTATTTCTGGATCATTCCTCTTTAAGCAGTGTGTATCTCAATTCCTGGAATGCATGAAGAACAGGCTTTTTATTTGCAGATGTAGAGAATTTTCACTGTCAGGGAACTGAGTTATGTTATAATAGAGTAACAGTGTGTTAGGCCTCAGTAAACCAGTTGTGATAAATCTAAAATTGAAATTAATTAAACATGAATCTTCCTGGATCTTTATTTGTTACTTTTGCCTGTTATATTTAGTACTGCCCACTTAAGACGGAGTTAATAAAAAGCCAAAGTGCTGCAAGAATGTGACTATTCTTTGGTTCTGTAGCACCTCATGAAGCACGGCAGGATACTTGTGAGGCAGCCTGTTCTGAGGACTTGATGTTCTGAAGAAAAAGAACTAAAAGATTTGGGTTGCTTACCTAACTGTCTTTTTTTAGGCTTTTCAGCCAAGGTTGCAACTGCATGCCAAATCTTGCAGAGGTTTAATTTGAGGTATAACAACAGTTCAACAAAACTGTGTCTGTCCAAAGCAGAACTGAAGGTGATAAAATTAAATGAATAGCTATGCTGTTTCCAGGGTAATCAAATTCAGTAATTAGGAGTTCAGCAATCTCTGGTCTTTTACATAGCCCCTCGGTGTTCTAATTAATTCAGTCTTCAGTTTGGCAGGTTGTGGATTATGTTTAGATTATCACCCTGATGTGTGCCAGCTGGGCTTCATTGCACCTGAAGGCTTTAATTTGGAGATTATCTGGAACCTTGATCCCAGTGCTGGTGACCTCTGTTATCTCTGGTCTTCAGAAAGTGCTTCTTTGCTGGTCCATTTGCACTGAGGAGCACAGCAGGCAGCCATCCACAGTGTTTGTGGAGGTTCTGCTAATGACTTAGGATCAGCACCTACCCTCCAATTACAGTTTACTAATCTGGAAACTAACAGCTGCTGAGGTCTCTGTGGTTTTGTAGAAATGTGATATATTTTCTGTATCTAAATGAAGAACTGTGGAATGGTTTTGATTAGGAGTTAGAAGAGCTACAGGGACAATGGTGCTGTCTGCCTGATTAGCTGAGTCTGAACCTTTAAAGTAGCTGGCTTTAGAAGTCAGTCAGACTGGGAATTGAGCAGGGATATGTTTTTAAGGCAGTCTGTGAGCAGAGAACAGAAGAGATCTTTCTAAAAATTAAACTCAGCTGGTTACTGTTTATACGTCCATATCCTTGATCTGATATGAAGTTGTTGCCTCCCTTCTGTTCAGTGGAATTAAGATTAAAGGCTTGTTGGAGTTTTAAATAGCTGCATGGGTAAATGCAGGTTTCTAAGATACAGACCAAAATCCTTTAAAAAGGCCCTTTCAAAAACCAGGTGTTAGAAACCCTTTTCCAAGTACTGCTATTTCTATAAACTTACCTTCACACAATATTATGTCAAACAGTTCAGCATGTATGATGCTACCCTGGAGGATTTGGGCACTGGGACACTGGTTGTGATGGTGCTCTTAGTTGTATCTGTTCCAAACTCAAACTTTACCTCTATTTTTCACCACTGCAAAGAAAAGTCAGATTATTGGCTGTTGCCATGAATTTGATTCTGGTCTGTGCAACTTGCTGGAGGCTGGGAAGAAACATTCCAAGTTATGTGGCTTTATTGACAACAAATGCATTCATGGAGAAGCCTTAAACATGTAAGGAGAACCATGCCAAGGAACTGTGTGGCTCTGGCTTTGAGCCACTGCCTGACCCGGTGTCTGATCCAGCCAAGCTGCTGCTGTTTGTATTGTCATCCATGGAATTACTTTGCAACTGGCAGATTTCGGGTTCTGGCTCCAGCTGGGATGTCTTGCACACCGTGACACAAGAGTTCCAGCATCTCTGCTGATACAGTAGTGGATAAATTTCCTCTGTGATGTGCTCTCCCCATTGCTCACATTACTGGTAATGGCAGCTTAATGAATAAATCCCATGGCAAGCACAGCACTGAATTTAATTCAAACTTGTGAAGAATCTGAACTATATATATATGTGTGCATATATATATATTTGTCCTCAGATAGATTCCTTGAAGCTTGCCCCAAACTTTCAGATGACAAAATGTTCTAGGGACAGCACCTTTTTATGCAACTGATGCAGACATAAGAGTTCAAACAGCCTTTGGGGAGCACACTGCTTATACCTAAGGACCATTCCAGTTACAGGAGTTTGTTTCAAAGAGGATTTGTGTATTCACCACAAGCTCTGGATTTACAGTGTTTATCTTGCAAGTTCCAGTCAATGGGCTCTCTGCCCGAAACCTTTAAAATACTTTTCCAAACCACAAAACCAACAAGACTCCTTCTGAATCAGTTCTCAGACTCAAATTTCATTACTTATTTACTCTGAGCCTTTTCAATTAGTCTGGCAGTATCTCTAGAAAGTTACCAAAGTGGGGTACTGAACCACTAAACAAAGAAAAAATAATCCTCCCTGTCAGGGGTTATTTGTTGCAAAAATGTCCAGAAAGTACCTCTGAAGCTGCTTCAGTGCAGTGACTTCACCTGCTCAAAACCTGAGTGATATTCACAAAACACAGTGATACTCATGTGGACCTGTGAAAA
The DNA here is from genome assembly GCA_017589585.1 of Phylloscopus whistleri. Taxonomy (NCBI): domain Eukaryota; kingdom Metazoa; phylum Chordata; class Aves; order Passeriformes; family Phylloscopidae; genus Phylloscopus; species Phylloscopus whistleri. Next base: position 1,581,889 of record JADMLD010000920.1, read on the forward strand.
AACCTCCCAGCAGCAGTGGTGATAGACAGGTTGCCAGTTCTATTTATGCCTTTCCTTGTAGGTAGCTCTCCTACAGCTTTTCTCACAACGTGCTTCCAAAAATTATAAAGTGCTGTACATTTGATTCGTCTTCCTAATCCACATTCTTTAGAGCTATTGAAATAACAGGATTTTTTGTTGTTCTTATTTAGCTATGAAACTGGTGGATAATCCTTTCTAGTTAATCCAAAACATTGAGACATTAAAGAAATATTTTAATTTAAAACATTTCCTTTAATTTTTAAGGTATAAACAGCTTTGGGAAAAGTATCCAAAATGTTTCATTGAGAATAGTTAAAAAAAAAAAAAGACAACCAGCTTTTGAACTGTGTTTGTCCTTAAGCTCTTTGTGTTCAGTCCAAATATACAAATAATTTAGATATCAAATTATGGATTTTTAAAGCAAATGTAATAAGGAAAAAATCTTGGCAAGCTCTACTCATCTCATTTTCCTTTGAGCATAGCAGAGAAAATTTGGATTAAAAGAGAGTTAAACTTATTTTGTTCATTTCAGTACAGCCTGTGCTTCCTGACCTTCTCAGGCTGTGCATAGAAACGCCTTCTACAGCTTCAGATGGAGTTTGGGGAGAACCTTGCAGAGTGTGATCCGTGCTACCTATGTGTGGCTAGAAAGAGCAATCTCTTAAAAAATTCAAGACAGTTTCTGGTGCAGATCAGTTCTCATGTTCAGCACGTGAGGCTGAGGACCAAGCCCAGCTCCTCCTCAGGGGCTGCTTATGTTTCTCTGTCCTTATGGAAATTATGCAGCTTCGTGCTGATGCCTTTTCCCCTGGTCTTAGATTTATGGGCCAAATGCAGTTAAGGGATAAAAAAGGTTTTACCTCATTATTTAATAAGGATTCTTATGTGCAACAATTAGTCAAGGTGGAATACAGCAAAATGTGCACACATGGAATATCGTGTATTAGTAATAATTTTATAGACTTTGCAAATTAGCATATTTGGCAAAGATTTTCCAATGAGAGGCTTAAATTAATGGTGTTGATGCTCTCCTTATTTTAAGGTATTTCTCCTCAGATGCTCTTAATCTCAGTTTACAGAATATGTTCTAGAGAGAACCTTGGTGTCTCAAGGTAGCATGAGGCTTTTGGGGCTCCAGCTGGGAGGCTTTCAGGATGTTTGGTCTTCTGGTCTAGCAGAATACCAAGATATGCTAAGATACTAGGCTTAAAGAATTATAAGCATGTATGCTATTGAGAATATTGAGAATGCATAAAGAAAAAAGAAAAGGCAAAAATCCATCATGGCATTGGTGCCAGCTGGGGGTTCATCTTCTGAGAGAGGAGCCTTTGGCAACTCGAGAGTCACTCACAGCTCCGAAATCTGAGAGCATCCTTTCAGCCTGTGACAGAGCAACCTGTGGCACCCATGGGTGATGTGGGGAGGATGTTCCACCAGCACCACACTGAGACTGTGGGAAAGCCTCTGTAAATAAGTGTCCTGCTGTACCTCTCACACCTCTGCGCTGCAGGGAGTCAGCAGGGAAAGACTTTTGACTTCATCTCTTCTGCTCCTCTACGTGACTTGGAATCTGACAAGTGTTAGAGCCTTTTTTGAAGAGGTGGGAGATGGGGCAAGGGTGATTTCAGCTGCAGGGATGTCTCATTGAAAGGGGATTTTTTATGAAATGGGTAACTGCTTTTTATCAAGATATGTTTGTGATGCAGAGGAAGGGACAAGTAGCTTCCTGATCTAGATAAATTCATGCAGCTTGAAGGTGTTGTAATGCACACCTGAATGAGCAGTATCCTCTGTGAGAGGACCTCCAGAACTTTGCAGCACTGCAAAAACATTGCTTGGCATGTGACTTTCTACAGGGAGGAGTTCCAAAAGTTTTACTTATTTAAGGAAGGTGTGGATTGGAAAACATCAGCTCTCTGTGCAATTTGCTGTTTTGTTTTTATTGATTCCCCCAGAGTGGCCTCCTGAGTTGTATTTCCATGGCATTATGGGATTTACTGGATAGTCTAAGGGACTTGGGACAACATGTGTAACTTGTATTTAAGGAGAACATTGTTTGGTGCCCACCTCTAAAGATGCTGCTGGCATCATGCTGTTGAGGACATAAATGTTTCTGCAATGACAATGTGGGGAGAGAAGTCCAGCAGCATTAAACTCTGCTGTGAAGTCCTGTGGAGCATCTTTGGGATGTCAGATCATGTGTCATTAGTGTAAAACAGTGAAGTATTTAGAATACAATTATGAATGTCTGCCTGAATGATGCCAGAAGGGTGAGGGCTTTGTCTGGTTCATTTCTTAACACAAACCTTTAGCATTTTCTGCATCTGCAGTTTAAAGTGTGATTAGCTTCACAGAGAAGAATTTAATTTCCTTTATATAATGCCATTATTTCAAACTTTAAAGACTTGATTCTTTCATGTAGACAGATCTTGGAAGCTTTGTGTTCAGTTGTTAAGATTCCCACTCCAAATGCTGCTGGTCTTTAGTTCAGTTTCTTTGGAAGCTGAATCTCTTGAGGAAAGCTCTTTCTGCTTTAAAGATGTTGGGTTCCAGGCATCTGAACTTCTCAAAACCAAATTTGTTTTCTCATTCAAAGCACCTCTTTGCAGCTAAGACCCTTTGTTTTTAAAGGGATATTGCCAATTAAAATTGGCCACTGAGGGTAGATATATCAACTTCAGACCTCTAAATTCTCATGGAAGTGTTTTTTAAGAAAACAAATATTCTCTTTACAGTATTTAGTACCTGAATATTTTAGCATCAAAAAACTTGTGGTGAAGTGGATAAACAGAAAGCCCTTTTTTTTCCCTATCCCCCTAAGTTCTGAGGTCCCAGCAAGTGGCTGTACAAAAAATGTTTGCTTAAATTAGCTTTTGCTTAGTTTTTAATTTTCAGTCCAAAAACTAAATGAGCCATTAAAAGAAACTACACTAATGAGATACGCTACAAACCAAAATATGCCGAGGGCAAAAAGCAGGCTTTTAATTTCTCCAGCTTAAATCTCAAACATCTGGCTGTGATGGACGATGTCACTAAGCACATTAAGAATATCAGAAATAGATTTCTGTAATCAGTGCCTCCTCTGTTTGCTTTTCTCTGCCTGCTCATTCATTTTCCTGGCACATGGTGGTGCGGGAAAATACTTGAAAGGGCAAAGACTCTGAGCTGGAGGCTGAACTTTGGTTTGGATGTGGACCATTGGGTCTGGTTGCCAACTCCTTGTTCAGTCAGCTTTCACCCCAGCTGGAACACACACACACACACACAGACACACATTCTCTCTTTCTGTAAACACCGAGTACCCCAGTGCTGCCCAGGGGTCAGGGATGGGGAGAAGCATCTCTTAGAACAACAGTCTCAAGAAGGCAGGGAGATGGAGACTTCAAGCAGCAGTAAATCACAGCAGTTTTGTTGTTCCTCTGTGCTCAGAGGCCTGGTGGGATCCCTGGGGCTGGTATTCCTAGGGCTGGGATGTGTGGTCTGAGCTTCTGAAGCAAGATCTTGGGGGCACGGCTGGACTTGTATGGATAAATTCTGCTCTTGGTCATGGGACAGCTTCTTCCTGAGAATGTCTGGCTTGTGGTGGCTCACTGACAGCATCAGTGGGGCTGGCACCTGGCAGCACTTGGCAAAGTGTACCAGCACAGCCATGGCCAGGCTTATCCATCTGGTTAGGACAATTTTCCCTCCCAAAAGCAAATGTCTCTACATGCACATTTAGATTGGTCCCAGAGGAGAAATGTAGCACTTTACCTGCCCTGCCATGCAATGTGGTGCCTCATTATGCTTCTGTTTGCACAGCTAACTGGATACCCAATTCTAGAATTGTTCAAGCCACAGAAATAGGTTGTTTGACCACAAATCCTTGTAAGCAGGTTAAAATGGGGTCTAAGGGACCCTGGTATCTGTTGTCTGTAAAACTATTCCTGACTGACTTCACTGAAGTTGTGTCCAGACAACACACAACTTGTGTGAACAAGTGAACTGTGAGCTCTGACCTGCTCCATTCAAAGTGGTGGTGGGATCACCCAGATTGTTTGCAGGAGCTGTTTGCTGGGCAACTCCCTGCTCAGGTCAGGTATGCAGTTACAATCTGTTGAAAGAGGGCTGCAATAAGAATTTCTCCTCTGCAGTCACCCTTGGTTGTGGGTTTCCTTGTGGAGCACTGTAATTTTTACCTTCCGTAGCAGCAGCCTCTCTCCTCTGCCTGGAGTAGTGATTGCTCCTGCTGAGGCTCACTGCCCAGTGGGAAGGTCTCCATCCCTGGCAGGTGACCAGTCCATGTGCAGAGCTGGATTTGGGGTTGTCAAGTATCCTGACTTTACCAGGTTCCTCTTTTGTGTCTTTTTTTTTTTTTTTTTCCCTAAAATAGAGTAAATCTATGTGGAACAGGACAACTACTCTGTCTTGCAGATATACAGGTTTTGTTTTGCTGAACTTTAATTTTTAGAGAATGCTAGAAAATGTAGGCAAGTGTTTTATAAGTATTTTTAAAACCAAGTAGTTGTCCCAATTCACAGCTTCTGCTCTGTGGATCTTTCCACATTGTCCTTTGGGCATTTTCATGCTGTGACCCATCCTTCTGCTTTGCATGCACCTGAAATCAAATCTGTGTAGTGCTTTGCTAAATATAGCAAATGTCAATCCACCATTTTTCTTTGCTAAGTTACTCTCTTATATTACTTACAGTAAAAATAGGTCTGCACAGAGAAACTTGTGTTTTTAATGGATAAAACTTAATGATGGGAGAGACAAGAATCACTAGCACCATCTATTCATTGAGAAACACCATGTGTGTGTATCTGTGCAGAATTAGGGCACAAACCTCAATAGCTTGAACTATGAGAATTGCTCCTTTTACAGTTTCCTCTAATTTAAGGGCACTCTGCCAAGTGGAGTATCCCATCGTTGCTGACTCATGTCTAAATTCCAAGTCACAAATTCCCAGCTTCTCCAATCAGTGCTTCCAGCAGAATTACCAGGAAACAGAAATTCCAAACTGCTTTCTGATTCTTACTGTTTGAGAAAAAAAATAATATTGTCAGATTTAAGGGAGGTGACTGAGAGGTTGACATTGATTTCTGTTTGGAAATGCTGATGGCAAGACCTCTGCTCTAAGAGCAGTGGGGGGCCCTGCCAAGCCTTTTTCATTGGGGGATCTAACCCATGGCTCTTAGGAGGTTCACAGGAGGCATAATCAGATTGTCTGGTCTGATCCACTTGGTGTCAGAGGTCACTGAATTTCATGCAGGTTGCTCTGTAATGAGTCTGATCTGACATTCTCAAGCATTGACAACATCCAAGAGGTCACACCACTGGCAGTGGAGCCAAGATCATGAAAAACTTTCCTCTTGAGTGGTTTTAGCTTCTGCATTGTCTTAATTCGTGTCTAAAATTTGACCCCAGTTCCATTGCACTATTTAAGTGTGCAACTCCATCAATTCCAATAGTTGCTACCCTTCTAAATATGTCTTGACACCTGGGTCCTTGTGTGTACAGCTGGGTTTTCCTTCTATAGAGTAACAATTGCATGGGTGTGTTTGGCAACTGCAGAGCATGTTGATGAAGTGGACTGTAAAATGAACCCAAAGTGGCAAATGGTAATCTGAAGTGAAATGCAAGCAGCCTCTTTCTTATTCCAAGTGTACTTTCCTACCAAATTGTTTGGAAATGTCTCCAGCACTCAGGCATTTGGGATGAAATGTTTCATTAGTTTTTAATTCTACAGCAAAATCCCTACCTGTGTAGGGAAATTAATCTGAAGCATACTTTCAATACCAGGAGGGAGGAGAGGAGACAAACCTATAATCAGTAATGTTAGAGCTGGGTCTGATGGAGGACAGAATTTTGGAGCTGAATTTGTTCTGTGAAAAGGGAGCTTGGCAGTTCTGAGCAGTTTTGTTTTAAAGAGGCATAGTGCCATATAACAGGAAGGTATCAGACCTCTCTGAGGTACAGAAGGGGGAGAGATTCTGAACTCTGTTCCTGAATTTCGGGTCTAACTAATCAAAGAAAATGGGATTACTGGGAAATTACTGCCTTAGAAACTCTCAGAAATTGAAAAAGTAACTAACATCCCTGGGTCATGAGTTACAGTATCTAAGTGCAGTCTAGGGATATTTTGTTTTATGAAAGAAGGCAGTATTGAAAAGTAGATAGGGATAGTTTGAACAACTTTGAAGAACGATCCTGCACTGGCCAAAGAGGATCATCCCCGTGAATAAAAGGCTGCTTCCCAAAGATATTTCTATGTGGATCCATCAGATTCATCTGGAACTGAGATGCTTTTGGTCTTCTAAACTTAATTAACTTAATGGTCTTGCACGAGTACAATTAGATGAGAGCCCAAAAACGAATGGTTGAGACAGGATGGACTAACGTAATTTTTATCTAAGATCAATTGCATGCTGCCTGAATGTCCTCTTTATTTGGTTGTTTTAACTTTTAATGTTTTAACATGCAGCTTCATTTGATGCCCCCCTTCTCTTGCACCCAGAGAGACGGTGAGCAATTGATTCCTTTGTGGGATCAATTAGGGCTTTTAATGTATAAATGCATTCTGTTTCCCTGCTGGCAACCACAGTGTGACCTTAGTTAAAGTTGCCCCTTTGTCACCCTGCCACTGGCCACCTCAGAACACTTTCATTCTCACTTGGATTTGGACTTTGAGTTCAGAGTGCTCTGAAACAGCTGAAGTGGCATGTGGTTTGTGTAAGCAAGTGATAGATATTTTGATAGAGGTGCTGGGCATTTTCTTTTTAAATCTGACGTGCCTAGAGATGTCAGTCTGCTGGGTCAAAGTTTGCTGGCCCTTGGAGAGATCTGCAGAGGAATAAAAATCTGTTTATAAGAGGCAGTGTCTTTTTTATTGGATTATTTATTGTTGCCAAGGAGAAGAAAGCCTATTGCAGTGCATGTGGGAAGCTGTGGATCAGCCCAGCACGGGCTCTTGCAGCCTGAGCTGTGCTTTGGAGCAGTAAAAGCTAAAAACCATCAGAGGAGAGGTGCATGCTGCAGAGCTTGGAATCTGAGTCTCAGAGCTTTTGTGATCTCTCTGCTACAAGTTGCCAGAAAACAAGCTTTACATCAGGCAGAAAGGCTAAGAATAGCAAACCCCACACTCAGACTCTGCAAATAGGAGACCAAAGTTGTGAAACTGAAACATATGGCAGAGGGCGAGCTGAAGTGCTGCAGGCTTGGCTTGAAGTTTGCAAATGGGAGAGAGATTTTTGCCAGCTGCATGTGCAAAAATGTGAAACCAAAGATTCTGTAGGTAGCTGAGTTCAGAGGAATGTAGAAAGCTTGGTTACTTCACCCTGCACAAATACGGGTGAACAGTCTGGAATTGTATCAGGTTACCTGGGTTAGTTTATATTGTACCATATTGCTCTGAGAGTTTGAGCAACAGTCAGTTCTGTAATATTAATATTTTTGAGTTTTATGTCTCTGAAAGTACTATTTGAAGTAGTGAGAATCCTCAAGATATCTTGAGGCTTCAAAATTAGTGGGAAGGTGCCGTGGTGGGCATGATCCTTGCCAAATAGGAAATTAGAGAGGCAAAAGCATTCTTCTGGCATGAAGAAGACTTGAATTTCCTATTCAAAAAAGCTTGAGATGAGGTTATTACTCTGATGTGTGGTTAAGTGGGCTAAAATACATGTATTTGTAAAGGGAATAACAAATTCCCTTTTATATTTGTTAAGGAAATATGAGATACCTGAGCTTAACCAGGAAGGAAAGTCCAAGTCCCTAGAATTTGTTTCTATCCAAATATAAAGATAATTTATTTGTTCTTTTGGACTTTGTTAGTGCTGGATCTCAATCAATCTTCTATATGTTTATGTAGAATTTCATTGGGCACAACTGGAATGTGATGTATGGCCAGCTGTAAAAAATACAAGACTTCAAGGACATCTAATCCTTGACTGGAAGGAGACAGTTTGATATGTCATATGCACTATTCTGCTGAGTTTTGGTGTATTGACAGGAGTGGGACAGAGTGAAGAAGTAATCCAGTAAATCTTTGCAGGGAGACTGAAAGGACAAGGCTGATTCAGTGCATGGTTCAGGCTTTGCCTCTGGAGTGAAAGAATCAGAGGAAAGTTGCAGTAATGAATTTTTATATGTTATTCTCAAAGTGTGGTGCTGGGAGAAGTGGGGAGCTGCTTTCTTATCTGCTGGGACTTTCCTGAACTGAAAGATATTTCCTCTGCTGCGAAATCAATGCGAGAGCTATTTCAAGGATATATCCCACAGATCCCATTATTCAGCAGACCTGAAATTCACATCCCAATTTGACACTGAAAATAGAAAGTTGAGCATACAAGTGCCACAAAATGCTTCAGCATTCTGGTGAGGACACCCTGTATGAACTGGTTGGTGCTGCCTGGTGGGCAGGTGGTGATAACTTGTCACACTTAACCTGCTATAAAGAGCTGAGAAGTAACTGAAGGTAACCTTGTAAAGAATGGAAGGGGTGTGTGTGTGTGTGTTTGTGCTGTGGTGGATCACTGAAGGCTTTGGATCACCATGACACAGGTTCCTAACTAAAGACATGACATACCAGGAGATAAAAAAGAGGAGACTGTCCAGTTTAATGGGTGATGTGTTGAGTTGCACAGGGAAGATAATCTGTCTCCAGTCAGATGGGCAGACTCCAATAAGATGAAGTTTAATAAGTCCAAATGCTGGGTCCTGCACTTTGGCCACAATAACCCCCTGCAGCGTTATAGGCTGGGGAGGTGTGGCTGGACAGTGCCCAGGCAGAAAGGGACCTGGGGGTGCTGGTGACAGTGACTGAACATGAGCCAGCAGTGTGCCCTGGGGGCCAAGAAGGCCAAGGGCTCCTGGCCTGGATCAGGAATGGTGTGGCCAGCAGGAGCAGGGAGGTCATTCTGCCCCTGTGCTCAGCACTGGTGAGGCTGCACTTCGAGTGCTGTGTCCAGCTCTGGCCCCTCAGTTCAGGAAGGACATTGAGTGCTGTGTCCAGCTCTGGCCCCTCAGTTCAGGATGGACATTGAGTGCTGTGTCCAGCTCTGGCCCCTCAGTTCAGGATGGACGTTGAGACGCTTGAGCACGTCCAGAGGAGGCAACAAGGTTGATGAGAGGCTTGGAACACAAACCTTGTGAGGAGCAACTGAGGGAGCTGGGGTTGTTTAGCCTGGAGAAAAGGAGACTCAGAGGTGATCTTATCACTCTCTGCAACTCCCTGAAGGGTGGTTGTGGTCAGCTGGGGGTTGGTCTCTTTCTCCAGGCAGCAACTGACAGAAGGAGAGGACACAGTCTCAAGCTGTGTCAAGGGAAGTACAGGTTGGATATTAGGAAAAAGTTTTTCACAGAAAGAGTGATAAAGTATTGGAATGGCCTGTCTGGGGAGGTGGTGGAGTCACCATCCCTGGATGTGTCTAACAAAAGCCTGGATGTGGCACTGGGTGCCATGGTCTAGTTGGGGTATTAGAACTGGGTTGGACTCGATGATCTTGAAGGTCTCTTCCAACCTAGAAATTCTGTGATTCTGTGATTCAGTCCTGGATCTGCAGCCAGAGCTGCCACACACAGGCCCGTGGTACCACCTTCTTGTTCTGTGCTGCACAGAGAGAGACTCTCCATCACAAAGCACAGCTCATCTTTTCCACACCAAACAGTCCTCACTGTAGTTTTGCAGACAGTTTATGGGTTTTTATAGATGCAAACACAGAGAGAAAATAGCTAGCAATGCTGAAGAGCTGCCCTGCTGTCCAATGCATTTTACAGTAAAGTGGGTGGGCTTTTTTTTCAATTTTTACTGATTTACCCAGGGGCACACCTTCCCAGCCACAGGACTGCTGTTTTCCCCAAGTCTGTACTCCCTGCTGGCAAATAACCTGAAATGTTTCAGAGGCTGGCAGGGATCATTTGAAAAAAAGGCTTTTTACAAAAATAGAACTTTGCTTCTCCTCTGGTAAGTACCTTGAAGCTTCATCAGCAGTGCTGCATTCAGCTAATTCATACTAACATGAATTGCAGTTAGGCTGAGACTTCTTTTACACACAATTTTTAAAGAGTCACAGTCAATTATTAGGTCTTAAAATTTTTGACGTAATATTAATTTCTGGCAGCTCTAAAGTGGAGAATCTACCTATTTGTTTAAGTTTAAACAAAAAAGCAATTTGGAAAAGTCCTGTGGGCTGTCTTGTGTGAGCTCAGACAAGCAGATCCAAAGCAGAGGTCTAGGATTAGCTGTGCACAGAAGGCAAAAAGGCCAGGTCTTTCAGTATTTCTTGTGTTCCCTATCAATAAACGGATGAAAGTCTCTACAGATGAGGAAAACAATGTTTCTACCTATGGAATGAGCTCATCCTTTCCCCTGCCCTGCAGCAAAAATAGTTTAACCCGAATCTAGTGAATTAATGTGCAGTTGGCTATTTTTAATGAGTCTTAACTGCCCCAGCTCTTTTTGCACTGAAACATTGTGGACATCTCTTGGAGTGAAAGCTGATCACACATTTTGCTGTGAAGAACTGAGATGCTCAAGTTACCAGGCACACTAAGCTGCTTTATGTGGGGTTTATTTATTTTGAATTTGATTCTGCTGTTCTTCATATATTCCCATTGTAGTGTATATGTTCAGAATGGTTACTTGAATCTATAGTTGCACAAATGGTGTAGGAAGGGATGCCTTCAAAATGCACAGCTGCTAAATTATGCAGATTTACTTCTAGTAGATATCTGTAGTCTAACTGTCGTGGACCTGATTATTTGTTGAGCTGCCATAAGTTAACTCTCTGCACTCTAGCTCTGTTTAGTCACATTCAGATGTTAATCTGATGCACATGTTGCAATTTAAGAATTTTTGTTCATTTATCCAAGTATGGTAATGGTTCTTGTTTTGGGTTGTCAGGTAATAGTTGTTCAGGCTCTGGCCACTAGAGTATGCACTCTACTGCACAGGCTGGGACATCAGCCTCGTCTTTTCCCTCTGTAAAACAGGTGGGAGATGCCAAATATGTATGTGCACCTAGATCTCCTGTTGGTTCCAACAGCAGTTCATTATTCCTTATTTGAAATTGTGGTTTGTGTGACGATCAGGGTAGTTCTTCCTGAAGTAGTTAAAAAAAAAAAAAAAAAAAAAAAAAGGTTGAATGAGACTAGAGATTTTGTCTATTTTGTTTTCCCCCTGTTCTTCCCCATCTGGAGACTGCAGCTCTGAGATGTTCCAGCCTTGTTTTGGGGCAGTTTCAGGTGGGTGCAGGAAGGGTGTGTGGGAGCTGCTGCAGTGAGAGCGAGCCCAGGGGTGGGAGCAGCCTGCCAGTGGTCACCTGGAGCTGCTCCCCCTGCACACAGGCTGCCTGTGCCTTGGTGTTTGCTGTGCTTCAAAAGTGGAACAGCTTTTGCCAGCTGAGGTTACACCTCCTGTTCTGGTATTGTTTAACAGGGAGATGGCAAAGAGAGGCTGCCAGAGGGGGTTATCACTGCAAACAGTGCACATGGTTTCAGTAACAGGAAGGCCTGCTTCACTTTTCTGGGGCAGGGTATTTCTTGTCTTGTTGGGAACAATGTCTAGATAAGAAATTCCTAAAGGTAAGTCAAATCCCCCCGTTAGTTTTGCATCGAATAGAAAAATTTTCTATAGGATTTTGCTGATTTTAGATGATAGTTATCTATCACCAACAAAACCTTGCTTGCTCCTGAAACCTTTGCTTCACACAATTACCTGGCCACCCACGCATCTCTGCTAAACATGATGCTGCTTCATTAAAGAAAGAAAGAATTTGATGTTTTATGGAGGAAGTATTTTGGGATTTGTACCTATGTAGGTGTTGATAAAAGAACTAATGGTCTCCCAGGACTTTTTCTGCACTGCTATTACCTCACCATCCCTAACCTGGGGTACTACCTGGGTTATGTCTGAAGTTCAGCATTTTGTACTTGCCTCTGCTGAAGTGTGTGATGCTCCCCAGCTCATTTCTGTTTGTCAAGGCCCCTTCGAGCTGCAGCTCTGATCTGCAGAGATGTACTGGTATGAGCTTGTTCTGGGCCCAATGTCCCAGTCCCTTTTCACAGGCAGCCCCTGATGGTTCTAAGCCTTCTGGGGCTCTCCTTGCTCTCTTTATAGCCAGATGCCTTGTATTTTTAGTGCCCAACAGCTGAAGGTTTATTCCTGAAGCTGCTCTGGAAGGGTTTTACCTAAGTCTACTAAGCATTTCAAAGTCTTGAATAAAAATTTAAACACCAAATTTGATACTGGCATCATGGGCATGAGTAACTTTGCAGGTATCTTGACTCTGCTCTGAAAATGAGCAGTCTGTCACTGGGCTATGAAAAACTAAATTGGGAGCAAGCAGAAGCTCAGCAATTACCTGTAAATGGTTGGCTTTTTTTTTTTTTTTTTAATTTTTTTATGTATTAGCCCTGTAACATATGCCACAGACTCCAACGTGTCCTCAGACTCTGGAACCTTGTTAGCAGATGTCTCTGTGGCAATTGCCTCAGTTTAATGGTGAATCATTTAATGCACTTCAGCTATAATTTCTGCCTTAATTCTTGTCTACAAGGTCTCTACAAATGCTGTAGAGATTAGGTGGAAAGCTTTTACCTTAGCTGGAGGAATTGGATCACGGTCTATTTTACCAAGCATTTTGAGTCTATAATTTTCCATGACTTTCCTACTAGATTATTGGGAGCAATAGAGAGGTAAAACAGGACATCATGGATAATATCTGCTATTAAATGTTCTGGTTTGGCTTATGAATTTGGGTGTCTAATGCTAATTCATGAGACAATAACTGAATCTTGTCAGCAAGAGAATGCACAGAAAGACCCCAAACCATTACAGTGCCATGAAGGTTGGTCCAAGAACAGAAAGGTGACCTCAGGGCAGGAAAAACCCCATAAAACCAAGCACTCCTGACTGTGCCATAATGCAAAGTAACAAGAAAGAATTCCATTCTAGCAGAAAGGAAAATGAACTGCACAGAGAGTACAACAACTGCCATGACTGACCTCTGCTGTAAATATCTTTGGGGCATGATTCGGTAAAGTTGAAAAAATTGCATTTCCAAGTGTGACTATTGATTTTTCTGCTGTGTTGGCATGAAGTTATAGAGGCCACAGTTTGGAAAATTTGGGCCTGATCTTTTGGAAAGCCACTTTGTCTCAGTTGTCTTGTAGTACTGCTAAAAATGAAGTTCATGTTGTTCAATGGTTGTGTGCACGATCAGGTACAGGTTTATTAGTTGCACTTGAAAACCACTTTTAAAATCCTTTTTCTTGCTTATTGCTCAGATGGGGTATGCCCAAGCTCACAAAAATTATATATTAAAGGTTTTTAAACAATTTCAGATCTTCTGCAAGGTTCTAAATGAGTATGAAATCTTAGAAGATAATTCTATGCTTGATCTTCCATTTGTTTGAAGTTAGTGGTGAATTTCCCATTGATTTCATTAGTGTGGCATGAGGCTCCTGGGGCAAAAGTCTCAGTGTATTTTGGTCTATTTTTGGACTTATGTTTGCAAGAAGAGTGGAACGAGTGCAGGCATCTCTCATGAGTCAGAGGAGAGAATTCTCTAGTGGGCATAGTTATAATAAATTTAGCCCAAATTCTTCAGCTGATAATTAGAACTAAGGCAGGGAAGAAACAGTGAGTACCTCTTCAGAGGTAATGTAATTCCTGACATTCTCCAATAAGCTGGAAGTCCTGTAGTAAAAATAAAAAAAAATATTTCTAAAATAACTGGGATGACTGGGATTTCTGTCTGATTTGCTCCTTTTCTAATGAACATGATATCTGCTGCAACTAGATCTGACAGCAGAAACTTGGAGGTATATTTTATTAGAGGCTGATGGACTCTGTTTTGTTCAGTATATTGTTAGGGTTTTTTAGTGGAGTTTATTAATTGTTTGGTTCCCTTAAGGTTAGATTACAAGGTGATTGTATACTCTAAGTGTATTTGTGTATTTGATTAAGCATACCCATCTTGATTTTACAGATAGTATTGCTAAAGCAGAGTAATCTGTGCTGTGAAGAGCTGCCTGGTTTGCCAAGGAGTAGCTTTTGATGAATAAACCCAGATTTTGTAATGATCTCACACTGCAGCACAGCCAGGTGGCTCTGCCTGTGCCCCTGGTGCAGGCTGAGGAGGAGATCAGCAGTTCAGTCAGGAATATAAAGGCCAAACCATAAAGTCATTCAGGTGCTCACCTCTTGGGGTCTTTGGATTGATGACTGTTTGGTGTCTTGGTGGGGTTTTTTTTGGTGAATTTTTTTTTTCTTTTTGTTTTTGTGGGTTGTTTTTTTTGGTTGGTTTGTTTTTTTTGTTTTTTGGGGTTTTTTTTGTTTGGTTGGTTGGTTGGTTTTTTGTTTTTGGTGGTTGGTTTGTTTGTTTTGTGGTTTTTTACCTTCTTATCTTCAAATTTCTAAGCTGGCCCTTGGTTACATTTTTAGAGGCTGGATTTGGTGCATGTTCCAGCTAGATGGGAATATACCCAGTCCTGTTTCCATTCCATCTGCAGAGAAATTCTGTGCTGTGAACTCCATTCCAATAAGGATCATAAAACTGCCTGTCTCCTTTGTTTCTGTGAATTGTGGCAAGCCTTTCAGCAGGAAATGTTAAATGTGGGTTCCCACATACCACCAAGACTATTATTATCCATTGCAAAAGGGCACACAGCAATTGAGCCCAATTTGGCTTGGCCTTTACTAACTTCATCCTTGATTCCCAGTAGACTGCCTTATTTCTCTGTCAATTCATTTTCCATGTAGCTTAAGAACTTTTATATGCAATAAAACTTATAATGGTTGTAATTTATTCCCCTCAATATAATTTTGACATCTTTCTGTCCCTTTTTGCTAGATGCATTCTCCCTAATGGTCAAGAAGATGAATATTTCTGGAATTGCCTTAGGAGGAGTTCCACTGGAGAATAAAGAGAGGCTGAAGTCTCCTAGGACTACCAAAATGCATGTCTCATGAACAAAATACGATATGGACAAAGTGAGATGGATTTTGAGAGTATAACCTGTTCACTTTAGCAGGAATTGTGTTGTGTGATGGCATGGGCATAGTTTTGATTGAAAACTCTGAATTTATTTTGCATATGTAATAGCTACTGTACAAAACTGCTGTGATCATAATTCATTTAATTGCAACTAATGAATCAGTCTGGCCTGAGGGATTTATTTTTTTTATTTTAAATGACTGTGGTAGAATGTGAAATCCTGCACTTTGCTTTCAGGGTGTCCACAGCCCACTCCCAGCAGTGTCATCTCAGGGAGCTGAAGAAGTCCTGGTGGGCACACACACCTACCCTGGAAACACTTTGTGAGGTGCTGATTTACATGGGAGCTGTGGCTTCCCACAGGTCCTTCAAGCCCTGCTGTGAGGAGGCATGAAGAGGTCAAATGACTTATCAAAGCCTTGCAGAATGCCAGCTGGAATTAAGATCTGATGTGCTTCTGGCTTGATGCAGGTTGCTACTCAAGCCACTGGAACACAAAGCAGCTTAGCCAGGCTGGGAGGTAACCCTGGAGCAGCTGGCTGAGCTCCTGGGGATTGCAGCTGAAAATGCTGAGGGATTTGCCTGTTTTTCTGGATTCCACATGGAAACATAGCTCAGTTAGAGAGGGACAGGAAAGTGTTGCTTGTTCTTAATGTAAAATTCCCATTTCTTATCATCTCTGCAAGGTTTTGATGATGAAGCAGAGTTGTTACATGAAGCCTGCAATGATGTGGGGAAGTGAGTACGAATTTACTCAGCTGGATTCCCATTATTGCCTTCCCAATAAATGATCCTGTCCCAAGCAGGACGTGTTCCTCCTCTCTCAGGGAAGAGGAGCCTCAGGGGGAGTGAGCTGGTCCCTCCAAGCACAGGGGCAGTGCTCTGGGATTAGAGGAATTATCTAGATTTGAGATGCTGTGCTCTGGGATTATTCAGAATGAGAAGTTACTATACAAAAGGAAAAATACTGTCACTGAGCCACTTGTGAACATAAATCCCTGGTGATGGGCTGGCTGTCAGACCTGGGTTTTCAGCAAGAAAAAAGTGCATTAGCCTTGCTAATGTTTAAGATTACAGAGGGAGTGGTAGCATTTCAAAAGAGTTCCTTTTCCCTGGACTTCTCAATTTTACTACACTGTTCCACTAAGGATATTACCTTAGCTTCCCTCTGGAAAATGGCCAGTGAACCTCGTGAAAGTTTTATGGCAGTTTATTACTGCCTAATTCACCCTTCAAAGCCAGAGTGAGATTTTCAATTGCCTTCCAGAGCTCTGTCCTTCCTTGATGTGTCTGAGGGCCAAAGTTTATAATGTCTGAAGCAGTTAAGCCTTTTTTATTAATTTGGGGCTTATATTTAATCCTAAATAGACAGTGATTTTATCATGTAGAAAAGGGGCTAATTTTGGAATATTATGCTAAAATACCATCCAGAAGTGCTGAAAGCCTTCCCTTTTTGTGATTTCTAGTTAAGGAATTTTGTCTTTGATTGATACATAATTCAACGTGCAGTTGGATGTATCTAGAGAGTTCAGATTCAGCATGGCAAGAAAAATATCCATTAAATATCAAAGGAAGACATGTTTTGAAACACCTTTAATATTTTGGGTGGGGTTTTCTGTTCTTTCTTGCAAGTAAAATAGTCTAATTTTTTTAAATTCTCTAGTAAACCATTTTATTATATTCTTAAAATTTATTGAGTTGCTCTTCTACTCATGAAGCTGTTTTGCTGTGCTTCACTACTGAACTCTCATTAAAAATGAGTAAATCCTGGAGTGCCCTTCCTTGGAATGGTAAGTGATTGGGTTTAGTTAGAATGCAGTAATGATCTATAAAAAGGGAGATCTGAAGCTATTCTCATGGTTCTCTGCTTCCAAAAACTACCAAAAAGCCCAAATTTAATTTTTATGTTCTTGTTTCATGTTTTTACAAAATGCTGCTGTACTTTAATACATATATAGAATTTCCTAAGTGCTTTTTCAGTGGAATTAATTTTGCATCAAACTCCATTACTTTAATATGGTATTAAACCAGTTTTTCCTGTCTGAGAATTTGTATTCACATAGCAAAGGTGTGTCAAGGGTATGGAAGACAAAGCCCCTGATTGATTAGCAGTGTGATAGATTTCACCTGTAATTTTCTTTATCTCAAGAAAGGAAAAGGTGATGTCTTTTATCTGGGGAGGAGATGTTGCACAGTAACAGAGCTCCTAGAAATTGTCACATCAAACAGTCACATTTGAGTGTGTCACTTGAGGAGAGGTAGCACAGAATTAACCCACTGTTAGGTGAGTTTGTGTAGTGCTGTTTTCACTGGAGCTGCTAAATTTGGCAGGGACTAATTTCATTATCTGCTGTTTTTTCTCTAGCCTGTCAACAGACAGAATTAGGCAAAAGCCAAAATATTCAAGCTTCCTCTAATTTTGGATGCCAAATTTTCAATTCTAGGCAGTTGTTTTGCAAAATGTATAATAGCTCTTGGACTAAGGTGTAGCAATAGGAAAGTGGAGGAAATCATTCTGGTTTAAAAGGCAGGAGTTTGTTTCACCCCTCAGCCCAAGTGATCTGTGGAGGTTCATGCAGAGCAGGAGAAAAAAAAAATCACACGTAACAAATGTTGATTTTGTGGTAAGACCTTACCAAGGCAAGATCAAATAGTTCTCTAATAACAATTCTGTGACCTTTAAAAACTCAGGGTTTGAAGCCTGTGAGCAGGGGGTTGGCTTTGTGAGCAGCTGCTCTCAGTTACACAATTGCCCTGTGCTTTAGCACTGGGCAGTGATGGAGCCTGGTAGGTGCCAGGACGTTACCAGCATTCTCTAGTGTGAGGTGGTTTGCCTGGTTTGCTTTGGTTTCTTCTGTTTGTGTGGATTTTTTTTTCTTTTTTTACTTTTTCGTTTTTCTTCTGCAAATAAAGTGGAATCTATTCAGCCTGGAGGATTCATTCCAGTTTCTCCTCTTCAAAATCTGTTTTGGTATTTTGATAACAAGAGAAAATGAAACTTGCAAAGTAATCCAGTTCACTTGATGCAGGATTATTTTCAGAGGCCATCAAATGAAAGAATCATCACAAACTGAGGTCTTTTTATGCTATAGAGCTCTCATGTAAAGTTTGGATGTAAATGGGGTGCCAGATTAGTTCAGTTGAAATTGCACAAAGGCTCTAATGTGTTACAGAAACAGCAAAGTGCAGACTTTCCAGTCTTGCTAATATAAAATCAAGGTTGTAATTGTGTAATCTACTAGCAGCCAACTATCTTCAAACCACTCTATTTCTGAAAGAAGCAATTTGGCTACAGTGGCCCATTTTCTGGTTGTATGACTTTGAATAAATGCTTTTAGTGGCACAGCACTGGAGTGTCACAAATGTACCTCTTTGGTTTTGCACTATAAATTTTGAAGATAATTTCCTGCTTTTAGTTGTGGGGTAAAAGGAAAATCATAAGTTTCAACTGTTTCCAATTTCAGAATTACCTGTCTTGCATTTGCTGAAAACTGTAATTTAAAAACACGTATTGAAATATTGAAAGGATCAACTTGGTTGCTCTGCTTCAGCCCTTTATTCCCTTCTGTTTTCAGGTGTGCAGGCAGGATGGGCTCTGACAGAAAACAGTTGCTTCTCTTTAGTTCTGGCAGTAGCAATGCCAAAATCTTTGGCCCAGGATGCTTTCTGTGGTTGTTCCTCTCTGGGATATTTCATCCTGTTCTGAGACCCAGCATGATTCAATTCCAGTGTAACTTTCTGATCACTCCTCTGTGTGCTGCAGAGCTTGTCACTTCATCAAACATTTGGGATCTCCTGATTTCTGTTATCCATAACCATCGCTGCACTTACTCATCCCTGGCTTATCTACAAGATCTAGTGCATATTGAATGTGTAACTCATTTATCACAGTGTGGTGATGAATCTACCTCATACTCCCCTATTTGTCTATCAAACATTTCCTACGTCCTGAAATCATGCTGAAATTTGGAAATACTGTGACAATTTAGAAAAAAAATACCAGAATTTTAGTCTGTTGGCTGATATTTCTCAGTGTGCTCACAAATAATGGGTAATGGAAGGGGATTTATCATGTTTAATTGCAGAATTTCTTGTGCATCACTCAGACTAAATGTAATAAATATTATTACACTTGAGCCAGGTGAAATGTTATATAGCTAGTTAAGAATCTACTATGTGTACTTCATAAATACATCTTCAGGTTTGGAAGATTTTTGGGAAAAGTAGATGCTGATCTCATTGCAGGTTTACTGGCATGTTTTTTTTCCTGTCAGGAAGGTTTGGGTGATTTATGGCAGCTTTGCCCTCTTATGATCCTCTAGCTGATTTCCTCTGCAGGGCAGAGCAATGCTGGCCTCAGGTGCAGACTGGGGGCTGTGAGCAGCCTGTGGGGAGGAGGCAACCTCCTTGCTCTCCAAGGGTTCCTGAGGAAGTGGAGAGAGAGGTGCTGGGCTCTTCCTCCCGAGATCCAGTGACAGGGCATGTGGGAATGGCTCAAACTGGGCACAAGGAAGCCCATTTCTTTACTGAAGGGTGGGGTCACTCCCTAGAACTGGCTTCCTGGGGAGGTGGCCAATGTCCCACACCAGTGTTTAGGAAGGCATTTGCACAGTGCCTTTAATAACAAGTTTCAGCTTTTGGTCAGCCCTGAAGTGATCAGGCAGTTGGACAAGGTGTGATCCTTCCAGTCCCTTCCAAATGGAATAGTCTGTTCTATTTTAGCCCTTGGGGTGTGGTACAGTGTCTGTCACTCTCAGTGGCCAGCAGTAGCAAGCAGAATTTCTCAAGACCTGTGTCTTGCTTAATTCCCAGAGAATCTAAAATATGCATCTACCTTCCAGATCTCATCTCAGCCATGCTACTGAACCAAATAAGGATTATTGGGGTGCACAGTCACCTGCATGGCATCCTGAGTTGTACCTTGTACTGCCTTTGGGGCTTGGGTCTTGATCTGGGGACACGAGCTGAAATTAGCTGTAATAGATGATGGCCACTGCTGACTTTGGAGTTGTCTTGGGTTATGGAACCTAAAAATGTGTATTCTATTTCATCTGCTGAAAGCAGCTGGGGAGCTGTTTTTCTTTATCTCCTGTAACTCTGGGGGGAGGGGGGCGGTGCCTTCTGATAATGGCAGCTGTTCAAACCAGGTGGGGCAGTGTTTGTTATCTCTGTCACCACCCCTCCTACCTCTAGGGGATATCTGCTGCCAATGGGCCATGAAGGCTCACCAATGACACAACACATTCCATCATCCCAGTGGGAGATGCTCCACCCAGTGGGGGGAGCCAACCATTCCTACCTGGATAAAAACTGAGACACAGGAACACCAGGGATCTGGTTCCACTGGATTCCTGGGGGAAGACTGAACCCTTCTCACCATCCCTGGACCCTTCTCACAATCACTGGACCCTTTTCTACAGGATCATCTCTGCTCCAACAGAACCACATCTGCCACTCCAGGAGGACTCACTTTTGGACTGCTTCCAACACCCTGACCAACAGGGTGTCAGGTTGTAGCCTCTGTCAGGGTTTCTAGGATTGGTGTTTGTTTGCTTGTTTGTTTTTTCTTTACTACTAGATTTGTACTGTTAATATTCCTAGTAAAGAACTGTTATTCCTATTCCCAAATCTTTGCCTGAAAGCCCTGAATTGCAAAATTATAATTTGGAGGGAGGGGGTTTACATTCTCCATTCCAAGGGGAGCTTCAACTTTCCCTGGCAGATACCTGTCTTTCCAAACCAAGACAGGAGTTCATGGGGGACCTTTCATTAGGATGGCTGGTGACATGCATCTGCCTCACATGTGCTTTTCCATCTCCTGGAAACTGAGCATATTTCTTTGCAATGTCCCCATCCAGCTTTCAACACAGGCTTTCAGTTTGTCCCATGAGCAGTGCTTGGTGATATATTTTGCATTTAGAAAATGGCCCAGTAGTTGTGTAGTTAAAATAACTGCTCAGAAACTGTTTGTGACAATAAGGGTAAGAGTCTGGAGATATTTGGGAATGTGGATCTCCCAGCAGGGATCACTGGGAAGGTGGGCTGCTGGCCTGATGTGCTACCCCATTCATCTTCCTAAAAAAATTAATGTATTAACAGTGTGTGACAACTGATCTATCACTGAAAAGAAATGCTAATCCACATCTAGCAAACCTCTGCAAGTAAAAACAAAGCCTTATTTACAGGAAAAGTTTTAAGAATAGAATTCTAATTTAATGTGGGGGTAACCCCTTGAATCAATTTCTTCTCATGTTGTGTATTTAACTGCACAATGGCACGTCAAGTTTGTTGAGAGACAACTCACTTCCTTGTTTATAAACATGATTTCCCTTCCAAAGTCATGTCCTGACACTGGACTTGAACACTGGGAATCAAACTGTGAAAGATTCCTGGAGAGAACGTACAAAGAGATAGGTCCCACAGCTTTGCATAAAATAGTTTTTCTGTGGTTAGCAATAACTTACTTTTAAGGCCCATTATTTCAGGACTCTTGAGCAAAACTTGGCTCTAGCAGGAAATGAGTTTTTCTGTTTCTTTTTTTTATTGTTATTTTATTTTTCTCACAAGTGATTTATGGCTCTGTGTGTTACTGCTGAAGCAAAGCTGCCCAATATCACAGGATGGGTACAGATGTCTGCAGAAGTTTCCTTTCACCTATTTCATATCTTTTCACAATATAATTTTGGACAGACCCTAGAAGGTTCAGTGTTTCAGCTGTACTGTTTTTCTTGCTCAAAAAGATAATACTGAGCATTCTTCTTCCTGACATCAGTGCCTTTTACCTTGCTAATGCTGCAGTAGCTAAAAACTGAGAATTGGAACTGCTGGATGGATGGCCCTTCTAACTATTCCATTAATCTGTGGGAGGCCTGTTTTACTTACAAGCTGCCCTGCCACATTCCTATGCCTGGCCTCCTTTAAGCCTGGCATTTAGGTCCAATTGTTTAAAACAATCTCTTGTTGTAGCTGGTTGGGGTGAAATGGAGCTATCTGTCAATTTGAAAAGGTCACTGGCTGTGTCACAATGACAGTGATTCCAAATTATCCATTAATCTCCCAATTTAAAATTGTCATCCCTCTTATTACAGCCAGCCAGCCACAGAGGCTAAAAGAGACCTCTTCTCTTACACCCATGACCAAGCAGCTTTTTTATTAGCTGGCAGATAAAATTGGCAGTGCGTCCCAGCATTAAATATTCATTGACCGCTCTCTTAAAAAGAAAATGTCTGCTAACAAGTGGAGAATATATGAGAAAACAGCCCAAGAAATTGCAATTGATTTTCTTGTCTTATCTGCCAAGATTTGGGCTATATGATTAGTGTAACACACTCAGCATGTTCCAGGTTTGAGTCAGAGGGTGAGATGCGCCAGAGCTTCCTTGCCCCCTTTTACATTGTGGCTTTGGTGTGATACTGGGGACCCACACAAGGGGAAATTAGCGTGTAGAAAGCGTAATTCTCCATGGAAAATAAGATTTAATAGCTTTTGCATTGTCAAAGGAATAGCTCTGGCAGATGGAGAAAGTCCCAGATAAGGGGTTCAGGCCTGAGAGATGTTTGGTTTTCTCACACAGGATGATGGTATGGTGCTGAGGAGGTTTAAGAAAAACAGGGGAGAGCTCTGGGCCACCTGCTGCTCCTGAGGGGAAGGAGGGCTTAGACTCTGCTTTTCCAGGTCTGTCATCCATCACCTGAGCCCCAGCTTCACTGCTGGAGCTGTTTGGAATTTAATAGTTGTAACCTGGGGGCTTTGCAAAGTGGTTAAATGGTGGGAACACAGCAGTGCCCCTGTTGTGAACGGGAGTGTAACCATCCATCCTGGCAGTGGAAATGCAGACAGATTTGGGAGGGTTTTTGGTGTTGTGTCCTTCTGATGTGATGCCCATTTGTACAGAAAGAAGTATAAGCCAGGGAAGGGTAAAGTAAGGAAGTTCATAGACATGAAAAAGCAGAAGGCACCTGGGCATTTCATACTCTAAGGAACAAAAAGAGTCTGCATGGACACTGATAACCAGGCAAGACTGAGTGCAAATGGTGATGGATTTACCAGCCTCATCTCAATCCTTGTTAATGCAAAACTTTCCAACATGTCTAGAGACAAAATATGCACAGAGGACTTTTCTGTTATTTCTTTGCAATGGCCATAATGTCTTTGTGGCAGACAGCAGGGCAGGTGTTGTCTGTGTACCCCAAATCAGTGTTGTGCCCCAAGGAAGGGCCTGGTGAGACTTTCCATTCAGGTCTGCCAGATAAAGGATGAGTTTATTTTATAACCAGCTAGAGATGCACAAGCTGGAGGCTGACTGCAGCTTTACCAGTTAAATTTCCTTTTCCAGTGAGCTCTGGGATTGTGTGCAGGTGCCAGCTCTGCTCAGCTCTCCTCTGGCTGCTCTTACATGCAGTTTGTTGGGATTAGGAAAGCAGAAGGTGAGAGGACAGCAGGATGACTGCTGTATCACAGATTTTGTCTGTTGCCAGTTCAGAGATATTTGACTTCCAGGAGAGAATGTGTGTATTTTTTTTTACTGCAGATATTTCCCACCCCCCGCCCTCTGTCTTTTGCAAGTTTAATTGCTCATTAAAAGTCACAGAGTAACACACACTGGCACAACGTTTTGATGAAACACCTAATGACTTTGAGCATTTGATTTATGGACACAGCTTAAGTTACACGGGGACTTGTGTCAAAACAGGCCAGAGATAAGCTTGCATTTATCTATGGAAGTTAAGGGATAATTATGTAAAAGCACTGCATTTTAAGGGAAACAAAGACAGACCTGTGGGAAATGCATTTTCACAGCGTGTATTAGCAAAGCCCAATCAACCTCCTTGTGGGAGGACAATTAACAGAATTAAAAGTTGGAATTTTAATTATCATACAAATTAGAGGGAAATTAATCAGCTTGTATTTTACGACTTGACTTGGCTTTGAGCAGTGCTGCTCAAATTTTATAGCAAAACTTTGATTAATTGAGACACTGCATGAAAGCATAAAATCCTGACTTAGGTTGTGTTTTAATGCCTGGCTCAATTTCCATCTGCTACCTACAGTATGGGAAGCAGCAACACTGAGTGGATGCAGAAGCCAAACCTTGGTTTGCCCCAGCAGAAGTGCCCAAAACCATTTATTTGCATGTAGCCAAACTTGCTTTTTCTGAAAACCTCCTCTTTTTATCTTCTAACTGCTCAACGTGTTGGTTTACACCTAGCTAGATTCAAAAGTTAGAGATTTTCACAGACTCTTTGGAATCATCATTTTGATATTAATCAATTTTTTGGGGGGTTTAGGGTTGGATTTTTTTTTTTTTTTTTTTTAGGGTAAATGTTGCTACCCTGTGGGTTGTCAAGAGTGAGGAATTTCATGTGAAATCTAAAGGCACCTACAAGCTTCTGTGGGACCCTTGGGAGTGCTGCCCCAGACCCAGCAATGCCTTGCCTTGGCAGGCATTTGAACCTCATTCTGGGTTTTGCTGGTCAGAACGTGAAGGCAATTAGAGGAGTTTGTGGCCCTGTGGGAGGATGGCAAGTTCCAGTTCAGCTGCTGAAAATGCGGGTTTGATAAAATATTTACTCTTTTTTGATTGTTCCTTTTCGCCCCAATGATGTAATTTGAGGTTTGGTTCCAGACTGATTAAAGATCAAAACCTTGAGTGCTCCTTTACTAGAAAATGGGAGATCTAGATTGAGGTTCCCTATGCTCAAGGTGCTGAATTAGGTATTTGCACTTCATCTTTCTCTTCCCTCCTCTTCCTCTAGTAAATATCTGTCAGGTTGGGTCTGCAAATCCTGAAGGATAGTCTTGCCATATTTGACATTGAAAATCAAAGACGGCCTTAAGATAAGCTCAGTCCAGGAAAAATTAAATCAAACAATTTTCGCTGCTTTGTTTGGGTTGTAAAAATAAAATTCAAATAACAGTCTGAGGAAAAGCAAACCTGTGCTTCAGTCAGAACACAAAGCACAAACAGATTACAGAATAAACTAGGCTGCAATTTTATAGGGTCTCAAGTTAAAAGAGGTACTTTAATTATGATGCTGGATTTAGTTCAGAGCTCAAGTAATGATCTAGGAAGCTGCAGAGAAGCACTGGAAATGACTGTGTGCTAATGAGGACCCCAGTCACAGCTTTCTGTGCTACTTAATTTGCAATCTATGTGGAGATCTATTGGCAAGCCTATAAAATGAGGTTTTGCAAAAGTAATCACCACTTCAAAGTCTAGAGATACAGCCTGAGGAAGAAGAAGCATGTTGACTGTTAAATTTCCACTTTGAACATTGTTTGAAAAGTTGATGTTGTTGCTTCCTACCTGCTGAACTGAGGAAAGCAAATTGTCCTTCACACCAAAATAGATCTGGAGCTCACCATTTCAAAAGACAGCTAACAGGAGTGTGTTTGGCAACTGTGCCAGGCATGCCAGCTAACTCAATGTTGTCCATTTAGAAACACTAATATGTTTGTGGATGTTTGGCTGAAGGGCAAGGGTTCAGTTCACTGGCTGAAGGGCTATGGTGAAAGCATCCTCTTTTCTGCTCTGAATGTGCTGCTACTCAGTACTCAGCACTTTTCTGGATTAGATCTGAGCAGAATATAATGTGTGTTTTAGGGTGAATCCTTTGGCCACCTAAAGGTGAGCAGGGCCTCCAAAAGAAGTCTTAAAACATGTTTGTGGAATGAGGTGATGAAAAAGCCTGAGGCAAGAGTGCTGTGTTATGTTCTCTATGGAATTCCAGTTCCTCTCCTCTCCTCTCCTCTCCTCTCCTCTCCTCTCCTCTCCTCTCCTCTCCTCTCCTCTCCTCTCCTCTCCTCTCCTCTCCTCTCCTCTCCTCTCCTCTCCTCTCCTCTCCTCTCCTCTCCTCTCCTCTCCTCTCCTCTCCTCTCCTCTCCTCTCCTCTCCTCTCCTCTCCTCTCCTCTCCTCTCCTCTCCAGCATTAGAGGGACAGAGGAAAGTCAATGAGCTGGTAAAGGTCCAAGGGTTTATTGCAGATCAGGTATTATGCAAATCAAACTAATTTCTTCATAGAAGTGTCAGGTGGTCTGAATGGATGTGGCCATCAGGATCTGTACAATGTCACAGTTTCACTTACCTGCCAGTTTACTTTGATCAGGTTGAAAACAAAATGTTCTTTTTGTCAAGCACAAGTGCAAAGGAATTACTCTTTCTGTTCCAAACACCTTGATTTTAAAGCTCAGCCAGAGAAGTTGAATTAGCTGCAGGGTTTGAGTTCAACCTCAGTGAAGGCTGGTGGATGTAGAACAGATAGTTTCGGCTGGAAGGGACCTACAGTGGCCATCTAGTCCAGCTGCCTGAGCAGAGGTGGCACAGAGGATCCACAGCTGGTTCTGAACAAGTTCCTGCCCAAAGTGAGCTCAGTAGCTCTGCCTAGAGATCTTGAGACATGTGAGCTCAGGGGGGACCAGGTCTCTGGCTGTGTCCCTCAGGGCTCCTTTGGGAAGCCCCAAGCTGTGTGCTGTGGTTTGCAGTGGCACTCTGGAGAGGAGCTTTGCAGGCAGTGACAGAGGCATCCTGCTCCATGACAGCACACCTGACTCACAGTAATCTCTCTGATCTGAATAGTACAGGCAACAGATTGCAGCCTGGACCCAGTGACCAAGGGAGGGAGAGGCTTAATTTACAAGACAGAGTTACATAAATGCCTCAGTCAAGGCTTCCATAATTGGATTTTTTAGGAATTATTTTGCCAATAATGCTTGCCACTACGTTAAATCAATTGTCCCTGTCCTAAAAATAAATTAAGGAATCCTGAGCTGTCATCCATTTCACCTGGGGAAATGGACACGTTCATGACCTCCAGCCTTGCCACTGTTTGCTTAAGCACAAAAGGGCTCTGAGTTTTCCTCCAGAGTTTGAAATAAAGAAGTCACTGACCCCTGTGTGAGATGAGGGGTGCCACTGCATCCATGTGGTGAATGCAGCTCCACGCAGAATACCAGAGTAGGGGGGAAAACAGGAGACTCCAGGCTGTCAGTGACTCTGAAGGGAGCTTTCAACAGTATCTGAAGCTCGAGGGTGTCAGACAGAGCACACCTGAACTCCTCTGCAAGGCTGCTGCTGTAGCATACGGTCCCTGGCATTCCCTTGGCAATCTGAATTCCCTGTGAGGCTCTTGGTGCCTTGCAGCTTCCTCACTCTGGTGGCCTGGGGACACTATCTGTTTGTAAGCCTGGAAATGAAATGCTTACACCATGTGGCATTTGTTACTTGTATAATTTGTCCTTTTAACTTGCACACACTCTTAATTTTTGACGTGGAGGGTCACTTGAGATGTCTCTGAAAACGAGGGGGTAGCTGACTCCTGCGACTTGATTTAGCCCAGCTGGCAAACTCAGTTAGAAATCAGGAGCTCTGTTTGAAAAACAGATGCTACAATTCAACCTAAGTATTCTGCGGTAAATGGAAGTGCTTTTTAATTTTCATTTAAGTACTGTTTCTTTTTTTGGAAGGATCCAGAGTTTGTTTCAAGGAAGACATGTACATAAATGTTAGAAAGTTTTGAGTGTGCTTAGAAAACGGGAAACAAAAAAAGCCAACATAAATGAGAAGTTAAATGGTTTACCCTCACTAGAGGGTAAATGTAGGGTAACTGTGACAAGAATTTCCCAAACACAGTATCCATGTGATGATTTGGCATCTCAGCATATGGCTTACATTAAAGTAAGCCCTCCAATTCTATACCCCAGATAATGAAGTCTACTTTTCCAATGATTGTGGAAGTAGTAATTCTCTTATCTAAAACCATATGTTAGAGGGAAAAGAATTCCATTCTTGCTAAGTAATTACTATTGGTAATTAATTAAGCACAGACTTCCCTTTCTAGAGTATCAGTTTCTAACGTCACATTATTTGACAGATGCAACCCATGCTTAGAGTTACATTTGTGAAGCAGATCATGTGAAGTGTCTGATCCTGACCATTCTTGGAATATTAGATTAGGCAGACCCTAAATGCACTCAGGGTTTCAGGTCTTCTGTTCCTTGGCTGTCCTAACTCTTGCAGATAGCTGGGTTTTAAAGCCATGCCTCCAACCATCGTGAGTAGCACCGTGCAATCTGGCCTTGAGATCTGAGAAGCAGTTTCAGGTTTTTAGTAAAATGTCCTTTTAACCCCCAAGATTGTTTAATGGGACACTCACTGGAGCAGATACTGATGGGTGACTCTAAACTTGAGAACAGAAGCAAAGAATACCTTGGCTGGGGAAGAGGGGAAAGGTTGCATGGTGCCTGAGTTCTGACAAGAGTTTGCTCCAAATGTCGAATGAATTCAATTATCATCTCTTTAACAGAAATCCTGTAGAGCTTGGTTGACTTGGGGCCAGCTGTAACTATTGTGAAAAGGAGACTGTTCCAGGCCCAATTCAGACTGAATCTCCAGCTTCTGAACTGGAGATGAGGTTTGAAGTGCTCTGCTTTCATCATGCTAACTAGCACAGCATAAAAGTTAACATTTTAAAATAGGGGAAAGAACCAACCAATTTTTCCATGTGAGGAGAGGAGATATTTGCTATTTCCATGTGTGACTGTCTTATGTAATTTTGAATAACTTATTAGTTATTCCTCCTCTAACACTGTCCTTCCTCTTTCCCCACGTTAGACACCAATGCAATACAGATGGAAAAGGATAGAACACCTTTTTGGGTAGAACATCTGAACATCTGGCTGTTTCATGATCTTCACAAGCTGAGCAGTCTAACCCAAGGGTAAGCTTGAACAGACTGACTGAAACCTGCCTTCACCTGCATCAACTACCTGCTTTTTGAGTGAGGATTTCATCTTGAAAAGCCATCTCCTACGGTGAAAAACAAGAGAGAGTTTGGGTTTCAAGTTGTATAGAAGGCAAATATTTTGGATTCTGTATTTCTGCAGAGATTTGTGTGATCTCACTGGATGCTGAGTGCTTATGAAGACACCAAAGATATCCTTTGATAATACTTTTAAGTAAGTATATCACATTGTGTTTTACTGTGTGCTTGGTTTCTTCTTTGAAATTCCATGTATAGGATAGGAGAGCTTATAAACTTTATTTAAAAAAATGTGCAGGTTTTAGTTAGGCTGCTTACATATCTAGAAAAAAAAAAGTCACATCTCCCCAGTTTACCCTTTTAATGAGGTCATCCCATTCTAACTGAAGAACTATTGAGGAAGAAACCTCAAAATATGTCAGAACAAAGCTGACAACATATGTTGTTTTTAGGCAATTCCATTTTACACACCCTGTCCTGATAATTTTTTTAAAATAATTTTATTAAATGAACCTTCCTTCCTTCCTTCCTTCCTTCCTTCCTTCCTTCCTTCCTTCCTTCCTTCCTTCCTTCCTTCTCCTTCCTTCCTTCCTTCCTTCCTCTCTGTTAATGTTCCAATAACAAAACATTTTGCTGAATAAAGTGACAAGGGAAATCTATGCTTAAGTTCACAAATTAGTGTTCACTCTCCAACTGTGATCTGAATTATTGTCTAAATAAAGTGGATAAAACACCTATTTCAAGAGCTGGCAGGATTTCTCCTTTATTTTGTTATTGTGTATTTCAGTGTTTTTAGCAGAAGATTAATACATATAGTATCTGTCAATAGCAGTAAATTGTCTAATGATAAGCTTGCCATCTCCACGTGGGAAACAAAATGCTCCTTTCTCAACTGCAGTTAGGGGCTGTGCTTGTATGATAAACAGGACATCAGTGTAATTGCCAATTTTGCTTGTGCTGCTATGGCTGGGTTTCCAATATGGTTGGGAGTTGAAATATTTATCTGAGGAAGCCATGTGCAGCCTGCTTGCAAGAGCCAGACACAGCAGACGAAGAGCAGTGAAGTTGGTGTTTGAACCAGAAGTGTCTGGGACTGCACATCCTGGAATGCTCCCCACCACTGAGAGCTGGTTCAAGTGCAGAAAGGATCCATTTCCTGTTCTGGATACATGCTTAAACCTGGGTATCCAAGACCTGGATTAATTGCTTGGCAGGGATTTTTATGTCAGACTTACTGGCAGGAGATTGCTTGGACAAATCTCTGGGAAACTTAGAACAAACACTGAAAGCATTACTACCTGTACTGCTTCTGACTGGTTAGAGAGTGGCTTCCCCAGCATCAGACTTTGCACTGTGGCAACTTGAAACTGTATATCTTGATGTGGAAGCAGCATTCCTGGGGGTACTTTTGTGGAATGTAATCTACAGATTTCTCAGGTTTAGACAGAAATCTGTAACACAAATCGAATTTCCCACTCTCTTTTAAGGAATGTGGATAAGAACAAGAGCTGGAAATTGATGCCTCTGTTGTCTTAGTGAATGTAAAGGGTTGCTCCAAGCAGTTCCTTACAAACCAAGGAATATGCAAAGGGCTCTATGGAAATACACATGAACAACCCTGAATGCTTCCTGGTGTGCAGTTGGTCCCCTGGGGAAACCCAGGGTGCAGTGTTCCAGCAGCAACTGCCTGGATCCTCTCTCCCAGGAAAGCAGGAAAAGCACCAGTGGTATCTTTTGGTGCTCTTATCTTTTCCTGAAGTAAGGCAGGAAGATTTTTATCTGTGGATCCTCCTGAAGCTCTGTTCAGCTCACTAGTGAGCCAAAGTCCAAGAAAGGATGCCTTCCACAGTAACATTTGTTACCTTGGGGTTCATGATAGTCTAACATGTGGAATTTCACATTGTGGAACTCAAAAAAGAATAGCTTCCTAACATGGAATTTAAATTACTGCTTTTTAAAAGCTCTTCTCATGCCAAGTATTATTTCTGAGTGCAACTTGTAGCTGACATGTGGAAGGAGACGGGAGAAAATAAGGTGATGAAGTGGTCTGATTTCTTTCACAGGAGCACACAGGGATCAGCCTGACTTCTGTTAAACAGTGCTTTCGATTTTTTTCTTCTCAGCCTGCTGCACATCAGGCAATCTTTTCAGCTCTCATTTGTCTGTCAGGCATATCACTTATCTTGGAGCTAGTAGAAGGCTTTAGAGCTATGAGGTTTGTTGGGATTTTTTTTTTTTTTTGGAGGTATAATGCTATTTCAAACCCATTGTCTCAGTCTCAGTTTGGAGTCATTTTCCTCCCTCTTCTGTAAATGCTGTCCTGGAGGTTGATGGTCAAATTTTGTAAGAGATGCCTCATCAGTGCTTGTCCCATCTCTTCCCTAAGTGATTGCATTGGATGAGCAGAAGAGGATGGAAAATTGCCTATTGGATTCTGGTTAGTGAAGGTCAAGGTAGTCTCTGCTTGGCCTACCCTCTGCTTGTCATACAACTCTTTTATTACAGGGTTTATTCAAGCCTGTAATCAGCTGAGTTTCACTGAGATGGAACCATCTGCTTCACTGGGTAGGGTTTTTTTGTGGCAGTGTGGTCAGGCTTTGTCTGCCCTTGACAGTATAGATGAAATGTCCACAGATTTTCTGTTCTGGACCCATTGTATTCTTAGTTCTCTGAGTTTTCATTTAAGAAGCTGGTCTAAGGAAAGAAAGGAGAAGCTGTGTGGTGCAGTTGACATGGTGGAGGGAAGGGATGGCATCCAGAGGAACCTGGACAGGCTGCAGAGGTGGGCCTGTGCAAACCTCATGGAGTTCAACGAGGCCAAGTGCAAGGTGCTGCACCTGGGTCAGGGCAACCCCACACATGTTTGCAAGCTGGGTGGAGAATGGGCTGAGAGCAGCTCTGAGGAGAAGGACGTGGGGTTGTTGTGGGTGAGAAGCTGGACAGGAGCCAGCAGTGTGTGCCTGCAGCTCAGAAAGCCTCTGTGTCCTGGGCTGCATCAATAGAAGTGTGACCAGCAGGTCAGGGGAGGAGATTCTCCCCAGCCATGGCAGGCAGCTGGAACAAGATCTTTAAGGTCCTGTCTAAGGTCTTTTAGTGCAAGTTTGGGAGGAAACCTCCGAATGTGCTCCCTCTAGAAAGCAGACCCGGTTCGGGAAAAAATTTCCTTGGAGAAAAGTTGAAAAAGCTATTTATTTAACAAACAAAGTGCCCACAAGCATAGAAAATGAATACTATGAAACAATAAAACCTTTCACCACTCTGAAGAGAGAAATTGAGAAAGTCCCTGCCGTGGGTGTAGCTCGGCTGGCTCAGTTTCTTATCGGTCCCTCTGGTGCTGGAAAATGCTGTCCTGGGCCCTGGTGGGCTGCAGGTGTGAGCTCCTGATGCTCTTCTGGGTTTTCAGTCCAGAGCAGGTTTAAACACTCCCAAGAAAAAAAAACCAAACAAAAAACCGACCCCCCCCCCCCCCCCAAAAAAAAACCCAAACCCCAAAAAACCCAAACAAACAAACAAAAAAAAACAAAAAAAAACCAAAAAAACGCCCCCCCACACAAAAAAAACCACACCAAAAAAACCCAAAAAACTCACCACCACCACAACAATCAAAACCAAAAAATCTCCCCAAAAACCCCACGCCCAAAAAACCCAAAAAAACCCAAACCCAAAAAACCAAAAAAAAAACACCAAAAAAACCCCCACAACAACAACAACAAAAACAAAACAACAAACACACAAAAAAAAAAAACAAAAACACCAAACCAAAAACAACAACAACAACAAACAGGAAAAAACCCCCACAAAACCAAAAAACAGTCCAGGGAACTTCTCTGCCTCAGCTAGCTAAATCAACTAAAAGCACAGGAGATCTCTGTCCTGCTGTCTGTCCGTGCTGCAGACAGCACAGTCCAGGAGCAGAATGCAGAGCAGTGAGTGCAGTTTCTGAAGAAGACAAACTGTGTGCTGCTTCTTCCTCCCCTTCCCTCTCAGAACCAGTCTTAAGGTGTAGAGCTTAATATCCAGCACAAGCAGAACAGACAATTGGGGATAAAAACATTGTAAAGTCACCCCAGGACAGGTCCCTTCCATCCCCAGCCATTCTATGAGACAACTGGCACTTAATGAGTGCATGGCTGAGGATGAGTTTTGTCCTCACCTGAATTTCAATCTAACTGGCTACAGGAGTGTGATGCAGCCTGGATATGGCAGCATTTTGTGCTTATGTGTAGGATTTTTAAGTGTATTTTCTGGCAATATTGTTCTGTCAAGATTATATTAGTCCTGTTGCAAATGTGTTATCAAGTTTGCATAATAAAATTAGTTGTGCCTGCATGGAAGTTGGTATGAAATTGAACCATACTGGAGAATATCTTGAGGCCTTGGAGAATTCCATACATTCTAGTCATGAATTTCATAAGCATTAATTCTTGAAAGTTGTGTTTAATGTCTGTCTGGCCTTGGCCAAATCAAAGTCAGACCCTAGTCTTGCCTGTTTAAGCTAAAAGATCTCTGGGGAAGAGAATATAAACCACTCTCTGCATATGCTTTTGAGGTTGCTTGAAAATTCTCTTTGATGCAAGTTTTAGCCTCGTCTCAAGGGTCTGCCTTCTGACTAGTTCAAAACCAGCTTTGCTGCTTTTTTGAGGTTTTCCAGTAAAGTGAGGGATAATCTGTTAGATTTTAGGTTATAGAGTCTGTGCTAAGAAGTTTAAAATTGTGGCACAAAGGCTGGGATGCTTCAAAAGTGTAAGAGGCTGGGTCACCACCAGTCCTTTGGACCTTGGCAGTAACAGAGAATTTTCTAGAAAAAGGTCTTCTGCTGCTTTGTCACACCATGATATTAGAGAAACACTAAAATAGGTGCATGGGGGTTTAGAATTTTGAAATAGTTTCAGTGCCAAAGTGTCTGATACAATGCTCTGGGATTTGGTGAGAATTTGGGGTGAATTTTTATGGGACTTTCTGTGAGAGTTCTGGTTTAGTCATACTGACTTACATATGGGAATTATTTTCTCTTTATCCAACATAGAAGTGCAATTCTCTTTTAAAAAGATTTGTCTTGAGTCTTGGCACTCAAGAGCTTTATACAGGTTGGAGGTGACCTGTGTGGAAGAAGTCCTTAGTGTTGCTCTTCCTGAGCTGCTTCTGGGTGACAATTATTGTAACTGAAATTTTGGGTTCTGAGTCCAAGTTCAGACCACTGATTTCTTGAAAATAGCTATTTCATAAGCTAGTGGCTTGTGTCACAGCCTAAAAAGAATGTTTTTAAGAGGATTTTTAGGAAAGGTGTATTCTACACCTGCCTTTCACCCTTCTGTCCCTGGGGCCTGCTATTTGATTTCCCAGGGCAGTGTCTCAAGGGAATGTATGATACTCAGTGTGTGCACTGCTTCAAGAATTGTATACTGGGAACTATAAAGAAACACTTTAGTTGATCCATTGAGATGAGAGAAGTAAGGACAAGAACTAAAAATTATTCTGTGCCTGTGTATAACATCTCTTGCTGCTTTAAGTAATCAGATGGAATAAATTAAATTATGTGGGCTTTCATGAAAGACAGCTTAGCTGTCTTCAAATACAAAACTCCTCTTTAATTAATGTGTTCAGAGCCTTTGTCAGTGTGGAAATACTTTGTCAATGTGGAATAAGTATTTAGTTGGTTATGAATTTATATTGAAGAAGAGAAACTGCAATGTTATATCTATGTGTTTGCTTCAGCTTCATTTGAGAACTCAGAGCTCTTACATCCATTTGGAGTTACTTTAATGTTGAAACTTTTTTTGTCATAAGAACAACTTAGAAAATGCTCCACCTGAATGATTCATACTGTGTTTCCATATGTGATATTCTCTGCAGATGTAGTCTCTTTTGAGAAGGGGAGAGAAATATATTCCCTGCTCACCAGCTGAAGGAAACAACTGTCTCTCCGGAACAAATCAGTGGTTCAAGGCTGAAATTGCTTGAAGATGATGCCTAATACTTTGTTAACATCCTCTGGTTTGGGGTTCTTATACTTAAAAACAAGAGGGTCACATTAAAAATGAGCCAGGCTCCACATCTGGCTTTTCCTTCAAAAAACTTCTCTCATGGTTATGTGAGTGAACTGCCCACCATTAACAAGTTGCTGACTTTTTTTTAGTATGCTCAACTGAGTGAAGTGACAGTCTCTATTTTCTGCTCTCCCTCAATGAACAAGCTGCTTACATCTGGAACTGGGGTCTGTTGCTACAGAAGATGCTTTCTGCATGTTTTCCTCCACAGAAAATGGATTCTATGTGTGCCAGTGGCTCTGGGCTGCTCCTTCTTGCAAACAAGGTGCAGATGGAGGGGTGAAGTGCAACTCCTCGAGTCTGGGGTAAATTTTGTGCAAAAATTAAATACATTTAGCAAAGAAAGGACCTTTGTGGACTGAGAAGGGTTTCTGGATGCTTTGAGCTCTTTGACCTCTGCCACTGTGGAGTCAGAGTAGAGGAAATGGCATTGGTAACTCAGTACATTAGAGTACTGAGCCTTCCCTACACAGACATCAGTTGTGTTCCCTGCAAGAAAGTTCACTATCTCTGCAGTGGATTCACTTATCCATGCTTGGGGAGGAGCAGAAGAGGAAGGGAGGGAGTTAAAACAAATCAGTGTATACAGAAATTAATGGAAAGATTCACATTAACTTCAATGGATTTTGGATTTGGAACTTAAACTCTATTATATGGTCTCTTCAATAAAAGACCTTCTGTTTTTCTACTTAAGCAAAAGTTCTTGAAGACTGAACTGAACTTTCCCCTCAAGGTGCTTGCACTGTAGATTTATTACAGTTGCATTAAAGCAGCCATTTCTGTGCTTCTAATGCATTAACAGTCTGCCAGTTCAATAAGATTGTATGTTTGGGTGGAAAAGAAATCTAGAGATGTGCTACAGACAGTGCTTGGAATGGTAATGAGAATGGCAGCTCATTAGGATTAGCAATGCAAAAAAGGTTCCAGTTAATGAACAATGAAAACATTTTGGCAGTTGCAGGGTTGATTATTGGAAGGCTGTTCATGCTGCTATAATTTAAGCATCTAACGTGACTGTCCATTATCAGCTCAGATTTTGAGAGGTTTATTATTCCATCAAAACATTAATTCTGTGCTGAGGCTTGGCATGGAAGACAGGCAAGCAACTAAGTTGCATTATATGTGCTATTTGTGTATTTGATAGAAACTGTAAATGAAGCCAGCAGCCAAGTTTCTTAGGCCCAAATTAAAATGCCTGCTATCTTATTCAGATTAGAAGGGCTCGGGAGAGGCTGCGTGGGCATGAGCAGATGATGCTGCTGGAGAGGGTCCCATTCAGTTCATGGTCAAGCACAGCTCCAGCCTGTCCCCCCTGTCCCAAGGTCTGGCTATAGGAGATGAACCTTTCTGAGCACCAGCTGTGGTAAAGTGGCTCTGACTGAATTTACTTTTTGATGTGGGACAGTAGAATTTTACTGCTGCTGAAGATGGTGAAGCTTGACTTTTGCTGTTCCCATGGAAAACAAGTGCTTTGCCCCTGATATTAGGGAAAGGCTAGTTAGCACTGGGATAACCTTCTCAGGAAAGTTGCTCAGGAGAAGAGTAGGGGATAACAGGAGAGATGGTGACAGTAACTGCTGACTTTGGTGTCCTCTGCATGATCCTGCAAACTGAGGTTTCAGTCTGACTAAAAATCCAAGGTTTCAGGCTGTTTGCTTTTCTGGGCTTCTTATTACTTTGGTTTTAATCTGATGTGAAACCAAAACCACTTCTGAATTTGCAGTCAGCTCTAGTCAAAGCTGGTTTCTCAGTGCTGGCAACTGTTGTTGGCAATCCCTAACGGACTAAAAATGACCACAAATACCCAAAAGTAATGCTTTGTTAATAACCCAGGGGTTGTTCTGTGGGACTTGACAGATCTTGAATTTGGAGGGAAGATTTCCCTTGACTTCTATTTTCCACTCTGATTAAGTTTTAATTTATTTACTTCCATCTAAATTGCACATCTTCTCTCTAACGGGGCTTTCACCCAGCAGTCCCCAGTGCCCAGCTCCCCTCTGCAGCAGATGGTGTGAGTAACCCGGCCCTGTTTCCACCCTCAGTGAGCAGCAGAAGGTGCTGCCAGGTTGTTGGATGCTGTGGATGCCTTGTGGTGGTTACAGTTTAGCTGTAGAAAATTATACTCCCTGACAATTTAGGAGCACAGTTGGTATTAAGCAGATGTGAATATTATTGTCTAGAAAATGGTATAGGGCTCTAATCAACGTGATTTTCTTATTGCTGTGAAATTACCTGTAAAAATATCAGCTCAATCTGATTCTTTGGTAAACTGTGTGCATTATTTCATGGGATGGTTAAGTCTGGGCAGAGGACCCACTTTCCCTGTGGTGTGGAGGGGTTTGATCATTCCCTCACCACTTCTGCCATATTAATTACTATGGAGGGAGTTATTTTTATAACCACATTTTGGGTTAGAGTGGGCAGCATTGTACTAGAGGTAAGTCAGGTTTGATGTGGTTTGTGATATTATAGTTTTACCAAGGAAATGGTCCAGCAGTGGGCTGGGTTCCTTCTCACGCTGATACTGATGGGAATTTTGGACACTAACTTTTTGCTGGATCTTCACCACTCTAGCAAATTATTGGGCACCAAGAAAAAGGTGCAGCCAGAGCATATTCGTTAGGGTCTGTAAAAATAACAGTTTTGTAATATGTACAGCCTGAACCTCTTTTTGACTATTATTATTCAGGCTGCATGAAACCCTGAGCTTCTTTGGGCTGGGGCCTTTGTACAGAACACTGTCCTGATGTGGATGGTTCATAGCAGTCTGCAGCAGTGGCTCACAAGAATAAAGATGCACCAGTACACAGGGAGCCTGCAGGTCCTCTGACCCCCTGCTGCCCCTCTGCCTGCTGCAAAGGCCTCACATGGGGAATTTTGGCCCATACTCCCTCCTTCTCTTCTGCAGACCATTCTCACCTCTCTTTGGTGGCACACTGGAGAGAGTTCATGCAGAGCTGAAAGGTTTGCCTTTAGCTCTGTCTGGGGTGGAAATGGGGATCAGCAGGGGTGTGGCATGGACAGGCTGTCTTGGTACTGTTTCTTCCATGATGGGGAAGAGGGAGCTGAGATGCAGAGAGGGAAGGAGTTGAGGTGGAAAAGACAGATTACAGATAGCAAGGAGAGCGCACAGAAACTGTGAAGACAGCACAGAGCTTGGAAGTTGTTTGTCTCTAGCCTAGAGGAAGTGACATGTTAAAAACTTCCCTCCATTGGAAAAGCCAGGGTGAGTAGCCAGCTTTCCTGCTTGAGCCCCCAGTTTAGCCCTCAGCCTGCTAGGTACTGCTGCCTCTGTCTTGGTTTGGAAAGACAACTGTCTGCTAAGGCTTGGAATGGAGAATGTAAACCCCCTCCCTCTGAATTATTATCATTTTGAAAGTAATGGGCTCTCAGGCAAAGATATGGGAGTAGGAATAACAGTTCTTTACTAGGAAAATTAAAATAAAAATGAAGTAGAAAAAACCAACCAAACAAAAGTCATAACACAACCTGACACCCTGTTGGTCAGGGTGTTGGTGGCAGTCCAATCAAGCCCTCCTGCAGTGACAGATGTGGTTCTGTTGGAGCAATGATCCTGTAGCAGGGTGTAGTTTTCCTCTGAAGGTCCAGTGGTGGTGAGATGGGTCCAGTCTTCCTCTGGCAATCCAGTGCAAACAGGCTGTGCTGGTGTTCTGAATCTCAGCTTTTATCCAGGTGGGAATGCTGGGCTCCTCCCCCTGGGTGGAGCATCTCCCCATGGGATGATGTAATTTTATCAGCCCTGCAGTGAGCCTGGATGGCCCATGAGCAGCAGATATCCCCTGGAGGGAGGGTGGGTGGTGGAAGAGACAAGGAGCCCTGCCCCACCTGGTTTGAACAGATGCCAATAGAATACATACTTTTGGTTACATCCTGCATTGCCACCCAAGACAGCCTCCCAGTTACAGGTTGTTGTTCTCACTTCCTGGCCATGCAGCAGCTGAAACAATCTAGTGACCTTCAAGTAGCTGCCAAATCACCTGAACTGTGTATTGCACATAGCTGCTCATGACTCCTGGCCTGGCCAGACCCTGGTTTAACTCCTGCTTTCATTCAGTGATCATAAAGGACAAGAGGAGCTCAGTGTCTGTCACAGCCCTATGGGCACTTTCTCAGCTGCATCTGTGCAGACTGCATGGGGAATCCTGGCCTGTGGGATTTGATTACAGCTGCTGTGGGTATTGTGGCTGTCTGTTTGTTGCCCTGGTTTTTCTCTGTTCTTCTCTGTGTTTTTAAAGTTTTATTTCAGTCTTCTGTATTTACCTTTTGTAATGGAGTTTCTCATGGATTTTCACATAAACAATCTATTGTTATTGTAACTATTCTTTCATGTTTATATTTTTCTCATAAGGAGGAGACTGTTGATGGACTGTTGGGTTGACCATTGTGGTTGGAGAGGAATATTTTCTTCCTCCAATCCATGG
The DNA here is from genome assembly GCA_017589585.1 of Phylloscopus whistleri. Lineage (NCBI taxonomy): Eukaryota > Metazoa > Chordata > Aves > Passeriformes > Phylloscopidae > Phylloscopus > Phylloscopus whistleri. Next base: position 1,621,131 of record JADMLD010000920.1, read on the forward strand.
TCACTGTTGGAATTCTATAAATATCGAGGTCTGCAAATAAACTTCCCCTTTTTTGCCTTGGACATCTCAGTGTGTGAGTGTCATTCCTTTTGTGTCGTATTGCAACATCTGTTCTGTAGAACAACCCTTGATATCTGTTCAGTGATCAATGCAGAAGGTTTGTACCACTGATGTAACTTGTGAGAGAGGCCTGGAGCTGCACATCCTCAGTTTGTTTACAAACAGTTTTCCCCCTGTATTGGAGGTGAAGTAAATAGGATTAGACACAGAAAGCTGCAGGAATAAGGGCCCTGCCCTGAGTGTGACAGTACAACAGACAGGGATTTTTGTGAGGATTTGGGGTTGGCTTAACTCTCTGCAGACCTGCTTCTAAATGGGTATCCTACCTCCGCCCAAGGGTCTGGCATCAGAACTTCACCTGATCTGGTTTCCCTTCTCTCCATAGACTGCTGCTATGTAACTGTAGAAATGAAGAGTTTGTGCATGCCTGAATGGTGATTCACCTCTAGAAAATTTGTTCCCAGAGGTGCCTGTAAATTCTTATTTACAGGGCCAACCTTTCAGAAGCCATCAGACTGAGTTCTTTCAGGGGGTTCCCAACTTGTGTTCTCTCTCAGCAGATCTTTTTGTACTCCCCATTCTGTAGGAAGGAGTAATTGGTTTTTTCACTTTTATGTTTTTTCTGGATGTTGCAAACTTACAGCTGCAAGGACAGTATTGTAGTTCATCTGTGTTAGGATTGAATTTAAGTAACTGTTGGATTTGTGCTTTGATGCTGAAAGCAAATGCATTTAGATAAAGGATGATCTTTGAATCAAACAATAGCATGAGTAGATATGCTAATGAGTATCTAACAGCTATTTTCTTTAATAAAATTAAGTGCAAATAGATCTTAGCCATTTGAATGTGTTTAATCAAATCACACCTCTGTATCTTTTGCAAATTATCTTAGGGATAATAGTCAAAATAGCAAGCAAAATTTTCTTATGGAATATGCTGAAATTTCTTGATAATATAAAAACTATCGAAAATAATTTAGAAGCTTATTTCAGACACTTCATTTAATAGGTTAACAAAATAACATTGGGAATATTCTAATTTTCTTAGTAAAGAGCTGTTATTCCTATTCTCATATTCCTATTCCCATAACAAAATAACATTTTGTTTTATTAACCAAATAAATTGTAATTGTAAACAGCAGCCTCACAGTGTGTTACTAAATTAACAATGGGATGCAGAAAGATGTAAGAAGTTAAAAGGATAAAAGCCTACTTGAAATCATTTAAATGCTTTCTGATATCTACATTTTCTGATGAGATTCCCTTTCCTAAGCCAGTTGTAGCTTTTAACTCATTCCTGATGTGTTGGTTTTTGGGGTTTTTTTTGTATTGTAACAAAAATGTAATATCTTGGCATCAAATATCCGAAACCGTGGTAGTCCAGGTGGAAGTCATGCACTAAATAGATGTGCCCTTCCCTTCCCTTCCCTTCCCTTCCCTTCCCTTCCCTTCCCTTCCCTTCCCTTCCCTTCCCTTCCCTTCCCTTCCCTTCCCTTCCCTTCCCTTCCCTTCCCTTCCCTTCCCTTCCCTTCCCTTCCCTTCCCTTCCCTTCCCTTCCCTTCCCTTCCCTTCCCTTCCCTTCCCTTCCCTTCCCTTCCCTTCCCTTCCCTTCCCTTCCCTTCCCTCTGCTCCAGCTGGAGAATGTGCACCAAAGCCACCTTTGCTCTGGGAGCCCCCACAGCTGCTGGAGCTTGTCCCCTGCCCCTGCACAGCTCCCTTGGGAGGCACAGCAGGAGCAGCCTCAGGAATTGCCTTCTGGGATCCCTGTCACACACGGCAATGGGCTGGAATTCCAGCTTGCAGCAAGGAAAAGAAGTTTCTGCCCTTCAAGGCAAAAGTCTGAAGAGGCTGAAAGCCAAGTGGAGCAAGATCTGACAGTGACATTTCACTGCCAGCCTTCAGAACTTCATCCAGGGCTGTATTAGCTCCTGTATGGGAAAAAAAACCAACCCATCAGGGGGAGTCTTTGGCTGGGAGCTGCCCTGGGTAGAGAGAGACACAGCGAGGGAAACAGACAAAGGAAGGCAGGGAGGAGGAAGGTCACTGCAAACAGGATCACCCTGTAACAGCGAGGGGATGGGAAACCTTTGTTGTATAAATATCAACAGAAACTCTGGGTTTGGTTCAGGTGTCTTTGCCAGGCCACTGAAGGGCTCTGGTGCCTCATTCTCCCTGAGGAAATTCCCTCTTTTTGCCCATCCTTGGTAGTGGGGATGACGAGGCAGAGGGTGCCTTTGACTCAGTGCATCCATCAAGCAAGAGGCAGGACAGTTCCACCAGGATGGGAAACCAATTCACAGCTGAGGGGCTCAGAAAATCTAAACACCAGCAGAACAACAGCAGGGCGCATTGCTCATTTGTGCTACAAAAGGCAGCAGCTGAAAATGACAGGTAATGATAGCTCCCTAATCACCCCTATCCCTTTTCCTTTTGAAAGTTTCTCAGAAAGAACTAAAGTAGCTTTTAAATATTCTTTATATTTGCCTATCACAATCTTTTGAGAGCATACTCAGGAAGAGAGCACAACATTAGTGTGTTGTTAATAAGACATGGCTTGTTGTCCATTTTTCCTTACCAAATCACATCAGTAGATACTGGGAATAACTAGGTATTAGCTATCCTAATCCTATCCTGAGGAATTTTTCCTCAGCCTTCCCCTGGCAATCCAGTGCAAACAGGCTGTGCTGGTGTTCTGAATCTCAGCTTTTATCCAGGTAGGAATGCTGGGCTCCTCCCCCTGGGTGGAGCATCTCCCCATGGGATGATGTAATTTTATCAGCCCTGCAGTGAGCCTGGATGGCCCATGAACAGCAGATATCCCCTGGAGGGAGGGTGGGTGGTGGAAGGGACAAAGAGCCCTGCCCCACCTGGTTTGAACAGCTGGTAATAGAATACATTCTGCTGGTTACATCTTGCACTGCCACCTGAGATGTGTACAAAGCAGAGCAGCTTTTAGGGTGCCCAAGCTGGGCACAAGAGAAGGTGTGGGTGGGGCTGCCACAATCTGGTGGTGTGTTTTCACCAGAGAAGTCTGTCTCCCCTGTGTGAGCACCACACCTATTCCAGCACAGCTCCTCTGCAGAAAGCTATTGCCACATCTCAGGGAATTAAATTTTCTTCCAGATGGCTTACTAAGTTGTTGTGATATCCTGGGTGATTCCCTTAATATCTTCTGTGACAGAACTACACATTTGCAAACTGTTTGGCAGAAGGTGACATTTGACTCTCTCCCAAAGCTTTTCACAGGACTGACAGGAGCAGAAGATAGGCCCCCCAATTTATCCTTGTCAAAAAAATAACTCTGGAACTCACTGACAGACGTGTTGTGCAAGGAGGCACTGTTTTTAGAGTTGCTTTCTAAAACTGAACTCGTGCTCAGATTTCCTGAACCAGCATTTCCATGCCTAGTGCTATTCTAGAAAAGCTGTATATCAGCACAGCATTCTGCTGACCATTCAGAACACCCTGTACATCAGAAGAACACATTATGACTACTTATCTCAACTCAGAGCACTGCCAGTGGGAATAACTGTGTGATAACAAGCATTCCAGGCTCAAGATTATGTGGTTACCTGGGGCACGGGGAGGAAGAGTGACAGGCACAGACACATTTTAGATCATGTCCTGCTTTGGAACCTTGATGGTTTTTATAGACCAGACAAAGATATTTTAAAAATAGAAGGTATCACACCGTACAAAACAGCCAGTGTCAGATGTGTATTCTGTGGCAGGACTGGAAAAAACAGCCTTTTATAGCTCACTGTCTCAGAAACAACTCTGTTCTTTATGTTTCCATGATACCATTTTTATCAAAAGCCCAGCTCCTGCTCTGGATCTTTTGTGTGCAGATTGTGGTCCATAGAGTGAGTGTGCTGTGCATAACCCAGTATCTACTCAGTGTGTCTTGCTCTCCAACCAGGGAAACAGCCCCTGGATGAAGAGTTTGCTTAAAGGACATGGATTTAGGCTTGCTGCACGATTTTCAGGCCTTAACACTGGATGTGGGTTTATTAGTATGGGTTTTTTCTCTGAAAGCTTGGTTCTCCTGTCTGACAGATGTTCTTCATGTGAAGGGATGGGTGGCAGAGAGGCAGAACCTAAGCCAGTGAATACAGCTTCATGCAGTTGCTGTGTCCAGGTCAGCATAACTTCTGAGACAGAGGCATTTGTCTATGGGTACATCCTTTCCGTAATCAGGGTTTTCCAGTTTTACTGGCAGTCTTGGAATAAACCTCCTGGGGATCTGAGTCAGTTCATCTCATTATATTCTTTTGTTCTTTTTGCTATTTGTGGCAGTTTGGGGTTTTTCCAACCATTCTTTACAGAAGGCTGCTGTGACCTCTGGGTGGATTTTTAAAATGCCTTTGAAGATCATGATACATTGAAAAATATAGGAGGGAAGAATTTCATCTTGTTGGACCAGGACTTTCATAATGACCATGGAGGCCCAGTCTGGGGGGGCAGTTGCATCTGCTTGTGTGCTGGGAGCTGCATGTGGAGGGGCAGAGATTTAGAAATGCAGCAGCTGCTTCTCATCTGCCTTTGGCATTTCTGTGCTACTGGGGTTCCTTCAGCAAAGGAAATAGAGCCTCCACCAGGAAGGCGGTTCGTGCTTCCCAGCCATGTTCTTAACTTATCTGAATGCACTGCTTTGGATTTATATTGGTTTAGGATTCTGCCCCACCCATTATGTCTGCTTTTTAGGGATGGCAGCTCCAGGGATTGAAAATAACAAACAAAATACAGAAGCTGTTAACCTTTAAAGGCACATCAGGGTGGAGGGGCAGTTATCAGAGAAGCTGTACTGAAACAGAGACCTTGGAGCACTTGTAGCTGAGGTACTCTAGGGGATTTTGGGAGCTGTTTTTGACCTACACATACCAGCTGCTCTGGGAGATTTTTATTGTGCAGTAAAATTAATTTGAGTTTGCTAATTGTGTTTGCAGTAGCTGCTGCACTCTGGCTGTAGGAAGCACTGCTGAGACATAAGTGTGTGTACCAGACATTGTGCACAATCAGTGGTTGGTTTGAGCTTTTATTGATGAGCCTGGTTCTTATATCTACATTTGGACATATTGGAAGGTTCCTCAATATCCTGTGGGTAGGGGATAAAAAAATCTCCAATTGAGCCTCTTAGTAACTGTGTAAATAATTCAGCTTAACTGTATGGCAGCATAAAATAGTCTTCACAAATATGTAGTGAGTTTCAAGGGATCCAGCTATCCTTTACCCTCTTATGCAAAGTATTGCTATACCTTACAAGAAGCCCAATTGATTTCACAGGAGCTGCTAATAGATTAATACTCAATGCATAAGAAGTGGCATTCATCTTTGAAATTAATTCAGCTTTGATTGTGATCTTCTCTTAATATATTTCTAAAAAAAATTTAATTGGATTGCATAAGTATTCAACAAACCAGCTAATTTAACTTAGTCTTGCACTGTCCTTATTAATAAAAAAGCAAATTTCAATTTGTAATTAAGTCTCACTGAAAATCTGACTCTTCATTTGAAGAAATGTGATATGTGGACACAGAGATAAAGTAACCATTTCCTGGTCAAAACCAAATTTCCCCCTGGAGCAGCCTGCTGTCCTTTGTCTGTTGTACAGAGAGCAGGCACTGAACTTCTTTTTCCAGGGCTGATGTTCTAAGCTGTGCCATATGAGTTACCTCTGTCAGAGAACACGTGATAATGATGCCTTAAGTTTTAGTTTTCGTGTTTTCCAGATTCTGTGCTGCCCAGGGGTGCAGTTCAGAGCCTCACATTCAGTGTCACTCAGCTCTTCACAGAGTAGGGAGACAAAACAAATCCTTTTCCTACTGAAGACCAAGGACAATGAGTACAACTTTCAGGCCCAACAGCACAAACAAGGGTGGCTGAAGAGAGAAAACAAGAAGGATGAGATTGCACAACCTGAAGCTGTAACTGGACAATTAAACCCCAATGTGCAAATGGACCAAAATTTATAAAAGTGTGAGACCTCGTGACTGTTTGTCCATTTTGTGACCATTTTGGGTCCGCCTTGGTTGTAGCCATGGCCAGGCTCCTGTCCTGCCCAAGGTGTGTCCTTTAAACCCTTTTAATAAATATCTACTTTATCCTCTTAGCACTGTCTAGTCTCTGTTCCAGGTCAGCCTTCCCAAGGCATCAATAGGGCAGTCCTTGTACTGGAAAGATTGCTGGAATATAGCATAAAGGGAATAGACAGAAATGTACAGGCTGTATAAAGAACCTGGTTCAGTAAATAACTTGAGTGGTCACTTAGGCTCTGGTTGCTCCAGGAATTTGGGAAGTTTCCCAGCATGCAGGGACTGAGCCTAAACTGAGCTCCATGTGATGCCTCCTTTCACCAAGTTATCCTCTAAAGTGACAGGCTGCTCTACACAAGGGATAATATTGCAGACCTTGGGAATAGCCCATGGACTCCTGGCTCACGTGTATCTGTTGTGTTCTATAACACACGTGAGCAACAAAAGCAGTCAGCACATAATGGGAGCAAGAGAAATGCACTAGGAATTCCAAATCTGATATATGTTTTGTAGAGAGAGAGCATAAAAGCTGCTCACCAGACACTGACCTTCTTACCACAGTGTGAGCAGTAGATCTTGCACTCTGTGGATGCTGTGAGTCCAAGCTGAATTGAGATGTACTGATACTGGCCCAGCAAGAAAATTGTTCACTCATTCTCTGTAACCCTTTGTCATGGTGCATGAAGAAAATTCTTTTCCATTGCTGCTAAAAACATAAACCACAATGTGTTGGGAATGGGCTGGCAGAAACCCCAGCAAGCTGCAGCTGGAAGTGATGGTGCACAAGGCAAAGGCATCCAGTGCTGTTGCCAGAGTCCACCCTTGCCCAGGGTGATATATTTGACTGCAGCCGGTCAGGAATTTAGCAAAGCAGCGTCTATGAGTCCTCTGTGGGCTGCATTGAAACCAGCAATGTTCCTGGAAGCTGAAAAATGAATCATTATTTTCCATGGTTCCTGCTTTATGGTCCTACAGAGTTCTTCCTTAGCCACAAAGGGCTGTTTTAAATGGGAGGCCTTTACAGTTCATTAGATGGTCAAGATGAAGTTATGCAATGTCTGAAGTTTAAAAACTGCATGAGATTAGGGAGTGCTGAGAGCAGGAGGTGGCAGTTTGGTATGAACTCCATAAGGAGCTTTAATGAAATTAGCAAAGACAACACAGTATTGAATTAGCCTATGAAACTTGTTGCCCAGGGAGCTGTAGAAGCTGGGAGCTCTGGAGAGCAGCCATTGATGTGGATTGTGGAATGCAGTCACTGTTGTGGTGTTAATTTTTTCCAGACGCCTACTGAGCTATAGACCTGGGATTTTAACAGTTTTATGTGATTCAGTGAAAGCAGGAGATTCCTCATCTTCCAGTTGAAATTTCTTGCATTTTCTTCAGAGGATTCCAGCAAGGCCTCTGAAACCTTTAGGTCTAATCTACCTGGGCAGTGCTGTATCTAATGTTCATGCCACATTATATATTTGTCCTGTGAGAAGTTCTTATATCTCCTGAAAATTTAAGACTTTTTTCATTTCACCTGATTTTTTTTAAACTTTATTGACAGCCTACTCAGTTTCACTGAACCATCACAAGGCAGTGAACAGGAAGTATACTTTTTCTAGTGTCTGTAATGATTGAGTTTGGGAGCCAAGAAGGCTGTGCAAGCCAACAGTTTGTTTCAACCTCCCACTAGATTTAATGGTATAAGTTTGGTGGTGGGTTTTTTTTATTTTTTTTTTTTCCATTCAGAAACACTACTGCTTCTCAAAGTTGGGGAAAATTGGATCAGCTTTAGTGATCACTTTGATGGTTTGTCCTGACAGTCTGTATTTCTTCAGGAGCAAAACATTAAGTGTCCCTAAGACACTTCCAAAAACCAAAAACTATGGCTACTGCTTTTGGCTTTTGGAAATGGTAAAAACTACTACTACTACTCATATTTTTTTAAGGGAGAACCAATAGGTTTAATAGGTACTCGAGAAAGTATTTTTGTAGGAGACACATGTGAAAAAACCTTGCAGAAATCACAAAAAAATGCTTAAGAATACGCTTTTCTTTATTAGTGAGGGTGCCTTGATCACATGTTTGTAGGGATAGGAATGATGGAGCTTGGATGTTGGAGTAATGAGAAAGCCTACTATTGTATAAAGTTTGAATTTGGCAATATAAGAATACTCTTATTCTTCAGTCCATCTATAATCCAAACACATTTCAGGTGGATCTTAATGGACCAGCTTTTGTGATCTTCTTTCAAGATTCTGGTTTTTGTTTTGGATTCAAAACAGGGTGTTGAACTCCACTTTTACAGGTCTCTACAAATGTGCTTAGAGTGGAGTGTGTCAGGCGATTATCTGCTCTTTTAGGTGCTTAAGTGAGTTTAAAATCATAAAAATTCCCCCTTCAGAGGTGATTGCCCCATCCCAGTGAGAACTGTGGGAAAATCTGAGCCCCCCTGGAACGAGCTGTGGTGAAGCAGACTGAGGGTGATGCTTGGGAGGTCCAGCAAAACCATGTAAAATGTGAAAACCTTTTCATGGCAGTTCTGCCTTCAGCACCTTTGCCCTTTCAGCTTGTGTGTAGCTCTGTGATGTGGCACTGAAAGCACTCATTTTGGGATGACCAATTTGAGAGAATCTACTCTCAGTTCCTGGTATTGCCTCAAGTTTGAGCTTTCATGTTTTTCAGAGTCTGTGCTGCCCAGGGCTGTAGATCTGAGCCTCACATTCAGGGTCACTCAGCTCTTCACAGAGTAGAAGACAAAACAAATCCTTTTCCTGCTGAAGATAAAGGACAACTTTCAGGCCCAAAAACATAAACAACAGTGGACTGAAGAAGGATGAAAACTCACAACCCAAAGCTGTAATTGGACAATTAAACCCCAAATATGCAAATGGAACAAAACTTATAAAAGTGTGAGACCTCATGACCTGTGGTCCATTTTGTGACTATTTTGGGTCCACCTTGGGTGCAGCCCTGGCCAGGTTCCTGTCCTGCCCAAGGTGTATCCTGGAGGCCTTTCAATAAATATCTACTTTATTCTCTAGCTCTGTCCAGTCTCTGTTCCAGGTCAGCCTTCCCAAGGCATCACTGGTATTGCAAAAACTCATTCTAAATTGCTTTAAGATGTGCTACTCCTTCTACTGAAGTCTCTGGCTCAGGACTGTCTGCTCTCACAGCCGTGTTTGAATGCAGTGGGTGCCACATTTGAGTTTCCTGCAGGATGGTCTGTGGTTGTGGACCTTTGCTGTAACAGCCTTGTAACAGCACTGACCTGGTGGGGAAGCCTCACAAATATTTCCAGTTGTTTCTCCTTGCATTGGTGTCACTCCCCTGTTATTCCTCCTGCGTGTTTTCAGGACAGGATGGATTTCTTGAGATCTCACCCAGTATTTGTGCCGAGTTGACTGGCAGACTCCAGATGTGGTTTGCCCCAAGGCAGGCAGCTTGGGTTTCTCCAGTTCCCTGCCCTGGAAGGTGGGAACTGCTATCCCAAAGCTGCCCTGCATTCCATCCTCTTCCAGCCTCCCTCGTGACCACCTCCCTGGGGCGTATCAGCCGTAGGGTCGGAGATTCTCCTTGGGGAATTGCCTGCCCAGCTCCTATTGTTAAAACTTAATGAGTTCATGGGATTGACTCTGCTGCAATTATTTCTTGGTGATGTATAACAAGTAGCTGCTCTTACAGGCTTATAAAATGTTCCAGAGCTCCATCAATTTGCCCTTCATTAGCTGTGTAATTTTGCTAATGACCCGAGATATTTAGAGGCATTGTCCTGTGAGAATTATGAGTTTCACTGCGAGGCCTCACAGAAGAGCTGCACACACAGCTCCAGCACGTCTTACTACCAGAAATTTGTTCTGCCCTGCTGCATCTAATTGTATTTTTTTACTTTTGAACTGAAGTAGAGTCATCTCCTATTGATAAATGAATAATTATTTCATATACGAAATTACACATTTAACGGAAGTTTGCATTGTTAGAGTGTTAAATGATTGAATTTGTTAATTGTGTAATATTACTGGACATAATGATGCATTTAACCATTAACAGTTTTCCACTGCATTGGCTTTTAAATTCTTATGTAGTGCAATATACATTCTTGTTGCCTTTTCATCAAGTGTTAATAATAACGGAAAATAAAGGTTAGAGTCTGGAAAGGGAAGTATCTCAACTGTGATAACTGGAAGAAAAAGTATGTGTGTCACTGGAGACCACAGTTGGTGAGGTGATGGCTGAGGAGAATATGGTATCTGAAATACTCAGAGAAGTGGACTTTTTCATTTTCGTGGTATAAAACAGCAATAACAACAGGGGAATTTGTAAAGAAGTGGTGTCAAGGACAGTGGCTGTAGTTCCTACTTTAGTCTGTCTCTCTGAGCACCTCTTAGTGTCCATTAACCCTGAAGATTCATATGGGATTTGTCACATTTCCTTCCTGTGATAAGAGCAGGAGGAGAATCCTTGTGAGTCCTGGACTCTGCTGTCCTCAGGAGTGGATGTACTTACTTTGCTTGGAGAAAGAAGAATTGGTCTCTCTAATTAGTAGGGTTTGGTGGAGAAAGGAAGCCCTGTGGCCTGTGTCACTGGGCTGGTGCTTGTGGAGGAATGACCAGGATGGCTCCCTCTGCCTTGGCCACTGATGCTACACAGGGACATGGCTGTTTTCTCAGCTTTTCTGGAGTGAAGGCAGCTACTGAACCACAGGGGCTGAATAAGTACCAAAATCATCAAACCATGAGTGGGAAAGGACCTTAAAGATCATCTCGTTCCACTCCCCTGGAGCGGGCAGGGGCAACTTCCACTGTCCTAGGTTCCTCCAAGCCCTGTCCAACCTGGCCCTGGACACTGCCAGGGATGGGACAGCCACAGCTGCTCTGGGCAACTGTGCCAGGGCCTCAGCACCCTCACAGGGAAGGATTTCTTCCTAATATCTCACCTAAACCTTCTCTCCACCAATGTGAAGACATTCTCCCTTGTCCTGTCACTACATGCCCTTGTAAACAGTCTCTCTCCATGTTTTTTGTCAGCTCCCTTAGGGTGCTGGAAGGCCACAGTAAGGTCACCCTGAAGGCTTCTCTTCTGCAGACTGAACAATCCCAGCTCTCCCAGCCTTTCCTCACAGCAGAGCTGCTCCGTCCTTCTGATCATCCTGGTGCCTCCTCTGTGCTGGCTCCAAAGGGCCTGTCCTTGCTGGGGACCCCGGGTCTGGACGGAGCTTGCAGGTGGGATCCATCCTGGGGGCAGCAGGGCATAGGCACAGCCCCTTCTCTGGAAGTGGGGGCTGCATGTGACCAGGGAAGAGTGAGGGGTGGGCAGCACAACTGGACAGAAATGCTTCATTTGTGTCCCTCCTTAGACTGAGATTTCAATTTTCCCCCTGTCTGCAGCTTGTACCTGCAAGGACCTGGCTGGCCTCTGTGTTTTGGGTCCAAGATGAAGGCTTGCAGAAGGGTTACCTTTACTGATACTGAAGTAAATCAGCTTTCATGGATCAAGCAGATCAGGCAACATCATATCACCGTTAGACCAAAGTTGAAACAATCCCCAGGAAAGCCAGAAAAGCTGCAGAAACTGACTTTAACACTATCTTTGAAAGCAAAGTCGTTTTGCTTCAAGATTATCATCACAATTTAGATGCTGTACATTGTAGCCGGATAAAGAGGAATTTGGCAGATGAGCTTTTGCCTCTGGAGCCTCCAGATGACTGGAACAAGTTTCCCTTTCAGCTTAAATCAGCAAACAGCATAATCTCCTTTAAGCCTGGGGTTTAAATGGCTGTTTGAAGGAGGATTGTGCAAAATCTATTTCCAGTAATATGGTTACTGGAGCTAAGAGTGTGTGTTGTTTTCATGAGATTCTTGGATGGCCCTGTAGTGTGCATTAAATTATTGCAAGAGTGATGCAGTTGATGGTTTTCACTTAATCTTTAGATATATGTGCTGGGCCCTTTGGTTAAATGGAAAGCAGCAGTTCTTGGGCATTTTTTTCACCCAGGTAAACAAAGTAGCTGTCAACACCCTGAGCAGTCCCTCATTCTGGCTGTAGGAAAGGTGCTTGTGTTTGTTGTGTCCATCAAGAGTCAGTTAAAGATCCCTCTCCTGATGTGTAAGTGGGGGAGAAATTGATTGAAACCAACAGCAGCAACCTGTGTGCTGGCTGTAGCATTTGTACCTCAGGCAGTGTAGCTGTGTCCTCACTGCTATTCCTCCTTGGGGTACATGTTCCTGGTGAAAATTGCCTCTCTGTTCTGCCTGGCACAGTCTGAAGCCCTGACTTCTATAAAATCAAGGCCAGAGTATGCTGCACTCCTCCCTGTCCTGGGTGGCCCAGTCTGGGGTCAGTGGAGGCTGGGAGCCTTGAGCCTTCTCCATTTCTTTGGGCATAATGTGCCTGGAAAAAAAAAAAGCCACTTTGTGGGCTTTGGTGACAGAGTTATCTTGTTGAGAGATTAACTGTATGTGAATGTCTATTAGGAGTAGGAGCAAAGAAGTTTCCTGAAAAGCTGCAGGCAACACTCAAATATTTGAGCTAAGTCACAGGTTTCTGCAAATAAAACACTACATGTCCTCTGCTTTTGCTAGAGGAACTGACAGTGGTTCTGCCAGGAAAAAAATACAAAAGCATATTCCTTGCTAGATTTCCTCATCTTTATTGCTTTTGTTTTCAGTGTGTTGGAATACTTGTGGACTGTTCTTCCTTTTTTTCTGCCTTCCCCCATATTAAAGTTGAAAGCAGAAGCTGGAACTATCTTTTTTAATTTTCCAAGGGAAGGAGGAGTAATTAATGTTGAAATAATATAATTATCAATGGGGGAAGAGGAATATTTTATTTTAAAACAAATGCTACTTCACTCATGCTCTCATGAGCACCAAGATGCATGTGGACAGGCCAGCATCCAGGCACTAAGGCAGTAGATCCCATGTGGATTCCTCAAAACAAAGAAGAGGACAAGCTGTGCTGGCTCCCTAGTTCTTCTGATGCACCCTGCAACCTTCCTAAGGTTAATGAAGTGTGTGCTGGTTCTGAATGTGCCTGGATTGTACCCTTCAGGAGGTCACAATAGTTGTGATACTTCTGTGTATTGTATCCCCCTTCTCTCTACTGGTAGGATTTATTTATTTTCTTATCTAGGTGTTGACTTGTCTCTCCCCCTACTCTGTCTCTTCCCACCACTGTCTCTTCATGGGTTTAGTCTGTATTTCAATATACATTGTATTTTCCTTACAAATACAATATACTGTATTTTCCTTATCTGGGTTGTGCTGGAGCCTAACTTGCTGTCAGCACCTGACACCCTTTTATCCCTGCTCCTGCTGTTCCTTCTGGTGCTCCCACACCCAAGCCTTCCATTTCTCCCCATTCATACCACTCCCAACACTGTTATTAGATATCAGCTGGGTGTTCCTCTGGTCCAGGGAGGGGTTCAGATGCCTCAATGTCCTATCTGGGTCCCCAGAAACTGATGCCTTGGGAAGGCTGACCTGGAACAGGGACAGGACAGAGCTAAGAGAATAAAGTAGATATTTATTAAAAGGCCTCCAGGATACACCTTGGGCAGGACAAGAGCCTGGCCAGGGCTGCACCCAAGGTGGACCCAAAATGGTCACAAAATGGACCACAGGTCACAAGGGCTCACACTTTTATAAGTTTTGGTTCATTTGCATATTGGGGTTTAATTGTCCAATTACAGATTCAGATTATGAAGTCCCATCCTTCTTGTTCCTCCCTCCAGCCACCCTTGTTTGTGCTGCTGGGCCTGAAAGTTGTCCTTGGTCTCCAGCAGGAAAAGGATTTGTTTTGTCTCCCTACCCTGTGAAGAGAGATGGCACTTAATATGAGGCTCAGAACTGCACCCCTGGGCAGCACAGAATCTGGAAAACATGAAAGCTGAAACTTAAGGCATCATTTCTATAAAGTGGCCATAAGAGCTCGTTCCATACCATCACACCACACTCTGTATCCTTGCATTCCCCTGCAGTCTGCTGTGTGAGCATGGCAAGTTGCATGAACACCTAATTTATTTATCATTGCATATTTCAAATAATTAAGTGAATTGCTGGCACTGCACAGATAATATCTGTAGATCTTAACAGCTGATCATGTATGGTTATGGTAATCTGGAGAAAATGCAAATGCACTATGAAAACTGCTTCGTCTATAAATAAAACCATTTAGCTTCAAAGCAGTATTGCCATGGAAATTCTTCACTGATAAAGTATGGGAGTGAGGTTTTTCTCATTTAGATTTCCTGAGCCTTTTTATTTTATGCTGACAAGATGCCAGAGGGAAAAGAGCTATAAACTCAGTATTGCATATTTAAAAGATGGTATTTTATTTCATCTTCTTCATTCCAAATCTTTCCATTTACAGTATACAGCCATGAACTGAAATTTACAATAAATGGGGAAAAAGGGATAGGAAGTATTGTTCCCAATCTAAATATGGTGCTTACTGAAAACTTTTGACTTTGTTTGGAGGTGGCTTCCGTCCTGTATCTGTAAATACTCTCCTAATTGATATTTCTCAAATGCATTTGGAAAGCTTTCTCTGAACCACACAAGCTGAAGAGCCTCAGAGGATATCTGAGAGAAAACACATTTAACTGATCTATGAGGGGGTGCACATGAAGTCCAATCCCCATGAATGCAAGATGCAGTGTGCACCTGCCTTGCTGGGATCTGCTTTCTGTTGGAGCTCTGGGTGGGACTGAGCTCCATGTGACCTCAGCCTCACTGGGGCTGCACTGAGGAGGTGGAAGGAGCTGGTTAGAAGCTCTCTCAGATATTGCTGTGCAGCTTCACAGCAACCTGAGTCACCCCTGCCTTGTGCCTGGTAATCCCTGCACAGCAGAGTTAGCAATTGTCAAAGCCTTGTTTTGCTTTTTTGAACCTATAATTTTGCTATTACTGTATTTGTGTGATGGCAGTTGTGTCTAGGTGAGGTAAGGGTATATTATCATATTTCTGTGGGGTTTTTCAAAGCAGTTTATAGTGTTTCTTCTGACAGAGTTTATGGTAAATTATGTTGTCCTGGACTGGATAAAAAGTTGGCATAAAATCACCCTTTATTTTCTTTTTGTATGTGAGTTGGCAGAGGTGAACCATACCAATTCACTGCTTTGCTTCTCTGCCTACTGTGCTTTTTGATTTCATAGCAATTATCTGTAACTGCATTTACCCTCTCCTAGAATGACAATTTGGTATTGAGGTCTCTAGATCCTATCAGACTTTGGTGTCTGAATCAAACACAGAGATTGCTGGGTGAAGATCTTACATGGAGCTATGAAATGTTGTATCACACCTTTCATCTTGTGTCTCTCTGTGGAAGCTCCTTTCACAGCTGCACAATCTTCAAACAGATCTGGATGCAGAGTGGTGCAGTGGCAGGAATGGAAGGCATCTAACAGCCTATTGCAAGGTATGGAGAAAGAGCCTTGTTCAATTTCCATTTTTTAGCATACATTAAAAACCATCAGGCAAGCCAGCCCATCAGTGTTATTGGGAGAAGCCTGGCATCTTTATGAGTTAGTGATCAACGGTTAGGATAATGCTTCCCTTTTATTGATCATAGACTGCTGCATTCAATTAAAACCAGAAGTAATTTAATGAAATTAAACCCAACTCACCGGGGGCGGCCAAGCGTGCCATGCACGTTGTGAATGTTACCCACAGGAAAACCTCTCACCGGTGCTGCATGCACTGAACCCTGTGCCTGCTGGCAGCAGGAGCTGGCTGAGTGCCCTCTGCTGCCCCTGTGCACACAGATTGCTGATCCCTGCCGCTGGCTCAGTGCTGGAGGAGTGCAGTCACCTGCTGAGTGTGCACATCATTCTGTCTGCCCATGGCAACAGGAGGAATCATGGAATCACAGAATCAGGGAATCACAGGATCACGGAATCACAGGATCACGGAATCATGGAATCAGGGAATCACAGAATCATGGAATCACGGATTCATGGAATCACGGATTCACCGAATCACGGAATCACAGAATCACGGAATCATGGAATCAGGGAATCACAGAATCATGGAATCACGGATTCACAGAATCACAGAATCACAGAATCACGGAATCATGGAATCACAGAATCACAGAATCACAAAATCATGGAATCACAGAATCACAGATTCACAGATTCACAGAATCACGGAATCATGGAATCAGATTCACAGAATCATGGAATCACAGAATCACGGAATCAGGGAATCACGGAATCACAGAATCACGGAATCATAGAATCACAGAATCACAGAATCACAGACAGAATCATAGAATCATGGAATTACAGAATCACAGAATCACAGATTCACAGAATCACACAATCACACAGAATCTCTAGGTTGGAAGAGACCTCCAAGATCATTGAGTCCAACCCACGCCCCAACACCTCAAGTAAACCGTGGCCCTGAGTGCCACATCCAGGCTTTCTTTAAACACATCCATGATGGTGGCTCCACCACCTCCCTGGGCAGACCATTCCAGTACTTTATCACCCTTTCTCTAAAAAATTTTTCCTAATATCCAACCTACATTTCCCTTGGTGCAGCTTAAGGCTGTGTTCCCTTCTTTGAGGAAGAACATCGCTGACCCATCATGAGGCCCTCTCCAAACCCACGCTGCAAACAGCAAGAGCCCTCGGCTTTTGGATGACTCTGAGTAGGAAAGCAGCACAGATGCCCATGGCTCCTCAGCAGAGCTGAGGAGTTGATTTGCAGTCAGAGGTGCAGGTTCCCTTGAGAAGGTCACGTCTGACAATTCAAAGGAGAAAGCTTTGCTGAGAGACAGCAGACTTTAGAAGTATCAAAGCATTCAGAGCGGAGCGTTCAGCTGAGCGCACAGAGCAGGAGGTGCTTGGCTCCTCTGTGACCCCGGGAGATCTGGATGCTTTCAACACACCCCTCCTGGCTGGCTTTGCCTCTCCTCAGCAGATGGTGTTACACGTTCTTTCAGCCCTCCACAGCCAGACACAGAGAGATGCTTGGTTTACTGGTGAGCCACAAGGTTATTTCACTCCACAACGCTGGATTTCTCCTTTTCTCACCTGCGGAAATCAAAGTATTCCCATACCTATCACTTAGCAGTTACTCCTCAGAACAGTGTGTTTCCTTTTCAAGTGGAAATCTACAGATTTGTCACCCTTTGAGGATTAGATGAGTGATCACCAGCCTCTTGCCAGGAGCACAGACAGCTTTGGCTCTGTGCTCCACTGTGCTGTGCAGCAGTAAATTAGACCACCACTATCTTTTGTGGGGAAATGCCAATATGACTCCTCTGGTGTCCCCAGTTGCCCCAGGAGGGAAAATCATCAAAGCCAGATTTTTCTTTTTTCCTTTTTCCTGAAAAGATGAATTGCAATAGTGAACTGTCCTCTAGCTTGGCTTTAGTTTTTTTTCTTCCCCTGGGAAAAAATGGAGATATTTCACCTATGATAACTTGTGTTGCATTTTCTTTTTGCTACAATCTCGACTGAACCAGGCCAGTTGTACTGAGTGCTGTGCATACACATAAAACAATCCCTGGCCTTGTTCCTGTGAAGGTCTAATAGCAAAAGAAAAATCTTCTTTGAATGCGTGGAGAAAAGGGAACATGAAAACAGAGAATGTATTTTCTTCATCCTCTGAAACTAGATCTTTTGACTTGGTAATACTTAATTTTCTGGGCAAACAGGGTGCTGGCCAGCATGCTCCTGACAACATTGGGGGTTCCTTTTTCTAATGAGCAATTAACCACAGCTAGCATTGGTGCAGTTTTGTATTTAGCTGTGAATTTCAGGCAGAAGCAGCTCACATTTTATGGTCCTTTGATTTGTAAAATGTGTAAAAATCAGCGAGTGAAGATTGTTAATTTTGCATATTTTTAAATCACAGAACCACAGTTTCTTTGGCTTTGTTTAATCTTCCAAATTCACGGCTTGACTTTATGATACATTCTTCTCAGGAAACAGGAGCTGTAATGCTTTAAAAGCTTATGCTGAGGCTTTACATATTGGAAACAATTATTTTGTTTTGAGGGCAAGATCATTTGTCTGTACATAGTGGTTCTATGTTGGAAACAAGAGGATGGGGATGAAACACAGTGAGAGACATACGCTGAACTAGTTTAAAAATTAAACTGGACAAAGCTTTCCCTATAGATAGAAGTGTTCCTTTATCTGCTGCACATTGATTTAATAACATAGGAACTCTTCTGGCGGCTAAAGCTGGCTATAAAACTTTCATGTCACCATTATTACAGAATCATCTCCTGAAATATAGGTTATATTTAGTGATATATTTTTTTAAATCACTAAATTGCCTTCAATGAATTTTCTAACAACAAGACCTTCCAAATGAGCTTTCCTCTTTTTCCCCTTTATTCCCCCACCCCCATGCTCTGTGGAAGCCAAAGGGCTTCCTATGTCTTGAATGCCCATTCTAGTGGCAGGAACCTGCTTGAAAAAAATTCCTGCCTATGTTTTTTCACATGTTTCTTTGACCAGAGGAGCATTTTAAAGATTCTAAAGAGGATGTTTCCATCTGACACAGCTGTGGCCAGATGTACGTCACATCTCACATCTTGGGAATGGCATCCTCAGGAATTACAGATCACTAAATGAGGCAGCTTCTTGTGGGAACTGAGCAGAAGCATGTGCAGGAAGTCCTGGGTGAGGTGGGGGTGTTTGCTGTTTATTCTGTCTCAAACCATTTGCTTGAAGAACCTCCAAGGCTGAATAAGCCAGCTCCTGCTGTGGCAGGCAGAATATTACTCTGGGTTTATTCAATTTGGGGTTAAAGCATTCACCTGCCAAGTTAGTGTGTGAATTTTGCTTCAGTTACTTTAATCTATTTTCATTACTTTCCTGTAGACAAATCCACAATTCCTTATTTTGACTTTTTCCCCTCTTGTGCTTCTTTATGTTAGCAGGTTGTGATACTTCGGCAGCAGACACCAAGTTCAGCCTTCAATGGAAAGAAACAAGACAAGATGAGGAAGAGAATTAATTTGCCTGGTGTCTAACAAGAGCCTTCCTTTTACATATACACGAGTCTTTAATGATGTTGATGATTTGGGGCTTTTTTTGAGGAAAGATTAGACTTCTCTTTCTGTGAGAGACGTGGGCTTGGATGGACATGAGGAGGAGTGGGAAAAGAACGAGTTGCCTACAACAGTATCTTGGGAGTGTAAGGATTCTTTGGATATCAAATCCCTTCCTCCACATCCAGTTAAGCTGAGTGGTGCTGGGAGTGTGATGGAAGAGAGGGAATTGCAGTCCCCAGCCCGGCTCAGCCACCCTCGCCTCCCCGTGGTGACAGCACGTGGGCAGGGCTGGCTGGGAGGTTTTCCTAGTGCACAGCTTAGAGCAGTGGTGTGGAAGAGCAGCGATGTGCTGCTGCTAAACAGACCATCCAAGCATCATGGGAATTGGCTTCAGCTCTCTGGAGCTGCTCATGCAGAAACCTGCTAAGAACTCCAGAGGGTGAGTGCTGTCTGCCCGGTGTTACACGGCTGCTGCTGCTTCTGTACTCAGCCCATGCTGGGTCCTCAGGGGTTAATCATTCACAACTGTAAGGTTTCTTGTGACATGCTTGGCCAGATCTAATGTACAGACTTCAATTTGAAGTGAGCAGAGTGGTGAGAAATGAAATGTTTTTGAAAGTTAAATTGCAATCATTTATATGAAAATGCCTTAGGTAGTCTGTTCCTCTCCACCCCCCCAAAATACACTCATTTTATAGCACATTAATAATTCATGTGCATATTGGTCGCAGACATAAAGCACAAAAATATACATTCTTTATAAAGCACAGATTTTTGAAACAAATAGGAGTTGCTACTACCTGATGATAGTAATGCTGGATTAGCTTCATACTGTTTAATTGTCGATGAATGCTCATGAGCATTCATTGACACAAATAAGAAACAGAATCCTCTGCAGTGGTTTGCAGGAAGTCCCCAGAAACACACCTCCTGTAACATCAGATTTATAGGCCCAGCAAGATACATGTGAGGTAGCCAAGTTTAACCCTTGGCTGCACTCAGGGTAAGCTGGCATTAAATATGTGGGATAACATGGAGAGACACTTCCTCTGGGCACTAAAATAAGGATCTCCAGGGAGTTCTTGATTTGTGATGAGTCATTCTCTGTCAAGAGTCAAGGAGGAGCACATCCTACCCCCCAGCTCCTGCAGCATGGAGATTTTATAGCAGGGACTAGGCCACTAAGGGTCCTTTGGCACATTGCTGTGTTAACACTGCCCTTACCACTGCACTGATGTACAGAGGGTCTTTTGACTAAACATCCTTGTGCCATTAAACCCTAAAATATTCTTTATCTCTCGTCCACAGGTGAGTGTTGTATACAACTCACACTCATGGCTGAGTTTTTGTGGTGTAAAACAAACCAGCAACCCCCATCATGTTTATGGTGCCAGAGCTGTTGTGCTACAGAGCTGAGAAAGCTGCCTTTCACTGCATTTGAAGTTGGTATAGATTCTGCTCTCCTGGTAGGACTTGAGCCCTCAAATATGTTGGATCATGTGGGTACCTTGATGCCCATCCCAGGAGGAATTGCAGAGTTGAGTGAAGAAGGCCACAGGTACATGCCCAGCTCAGGTTGCTGATGGAGTTCAACTTTTGCTGTTCTGCAGCAGGATGTAAGTCACTGCCATTGGAATGAGGGACTTAGGCAAAGTGAATTTTATTCTGGGCCCTGGGTTTGAATTTATGCATTAAATTCAATAGTGGTTTTTCAGAAATGCCACAAGTTAATGACTTGTTTGCCTGATTTCACTTCAGCTCCTGTGATCAGTGATTAAATATAGCAATGGAAAGCATTCCTAATCCAGGGGATGGATATGGAAGAAATGGTCATTCTCTTTCAATCCTGCTTGCCATAGAAGACAAGGCCAAATCAGTTTAATTTTTGTCAGGAGGGTTTCCCAATTATCTCTCCTTTTGCATTTGGGTGTGGAATCAGGTCACCTCTGGCACAGGGTAGGTGTGTCTGCTCAGGGGAGTGTGGCGGTGTCCTGCCTGGAGCTGCTGGAGGGAGTGATGATGAACATGTGGGCATTGGGAGGATGAGGCCCCAGAAGAGTCTGTGGTGCCTCTTGACATGCAAGCCCAGCTGCCAAGACAACTGTCCCTGAAATTGTGTGGTGTCATGAATCAACTCTGAGGAAACTGCTGGAGACAGGAGAAGCAGCACATGAAATATGGGAATGACTTTACATTGCAGGATGATAAGGACTCTTCTGAAAAGAAAAGATGAAAACTCTTTTGCTGCAGGTGAGGCATGCTGGGAAGAATAACTTCCCTGTGATTACTCTGTGAGAAATATTCCGGATTTTTTAATCCATCAGTGCATTTTTGTCAGCTGTTAGAGACACTGGGGTGACTTTATTCAGAGGTAACTTGAAGACATAAGTGTACTATTGGAAGAAAGCAAGTCTGAGCATTTCACCTCTGTTGTTGATAAATATCAGCCCATTCAAGGTGCTCAACAACTTACTGCAGAGGTTTTAAAGTTTTAATTAAAAAAACCCTCTTCTTTAAAATTATTTTTCAGTAAAATATTAAATAATATTTACCCATTTACAGTAAATTGACCAAGTTTATGTAAACACATTTCAATAAAATTTTTACACATCATCAAAGTGTATTTAGTTTTCATTGAAAATATTTCCAGTTATCCTTCCAGCTGTTCTCTAAACAGCTTCATTAAAGGATATTCCTGGTCAGGTCAAAAGAAATACACTGGAAAAAAGAGCAGTGTGAATGTGGAGTAGAAAGGGGAGGGATTAAGCTATAAAACATTAGTTTGAGATGTTCAGTTCAAAGCTTAGGTCTGCCTTAGTAGAGAAGCTCTGTTTTAGAGGCTTTTTCCTCCAGAATTCATGTCTTCTCTGGTTTTGGGTGTATTGACTGCAGGCTGTGGTGTACTGCATTATATTTGCAAACATTTTTAGGAGGGAAAGTTCAGATATTTAGGGCTGCAGACAGGAAGGTACTAATTTGAATTTTTTACTTGCAGCTTCCAAGTACTCTTACTCTAAGAAGAAATGGCCAAGGGAAGTTTGGCCAAATGCAGCTATTTCTTACATAGGTTATTTCATGGCTCTGATTTTTAATTTCTTGTGGTGCCAGAGGCTAAGTGATACAGGCATTTTTAGAAATAGAATAATGATGATAATTGCAAGTGTTGGGGAGTATATTTCAGAGGAGAGGACTGCAGCAGTACCTTTAAAGACTAAAAAAATGTTCTTTAACTCTGTGCTGGGTTTCTGCTCCTGTGGTCATTTAGTGAGGTGTATTTGGTTTTGAATATGCCTTTGAGGACTCCTGAACAGTTAAGAGAGTGTAATCAAATCACTTAAGGGTTGATATGGCTTTTTCTGTGGATTATCTGGATGTGGCTGCAATAACTGTGTTGTTTTCCTCTGGCAAATCACTGCTGTGTGCTGCCATGAAATGCCTGCGCACTTAAACTTTATTGCAAATTTAAATTACATTATTTTGCTGGACAGTAATTCTCTGAAGCATTATAAACCAAATCATTAATTGCTGTTTCTAATGTGCACGATTCACTGGAAAACATTAAGCAATGCTCACAGTTTCCTTATTGTTATGGCTCTTTCAATCCCTGAGGCAGCAGATCATATGGAAACTCCTGGGCAATCTCAGGCTGACATTCTGTGCTTCTGACAGAGATGGCTTTGGGCTGCAGATGTGCTGGGACCATATGGTATCTGCATATTGTCTTCAAGAATTATTACAAACCAGACTGTTTTGGAGGGGAAAGATAACCTGATCATAAATACTAATCACTGCAGCTGTAGTTTGAGTAACTGTGGAAGTGTCATCATGGAATTCCAGACTTTTGCTGTTTTCACTCACTGTTGTGTATTTTCCATACTACTTTATAAGTAAAAATCTATTTTTCAAAGAACTCTTTGGTAACACTGCAGATTGTCTGTAAATAAGCTGAGCATTTTCTGG
Organism: Phylloscopus whistleri; assembly: GCA_017589585.1. Classification (NCBI taxonomy): domain Eukaryota; kingdom Metazoa; phylum Chordata; class Aves; order Passeriformes; family Phylloscopidae; genus Phylloscopus; species Phylloscopus whistleri. The sequence continues at coordinate 1,644,187 of JADMLD010000920.1, forward strand.
ACAAGAAGATCTGAACTAAGATGCACCGTACATACAAAATGCAATTCTCATCAGGAGATCTAAACCAGTGGCTTTCCCTGCAAGATCTCGTTGTCTCATTTCACCTCCAAAACTCTAATAATCCCAACTGTAGGGATGAACACTGCTTTTCTGCCTGAGTTCCACTAGCACCAGGGCCTCAGTGAAAACCTGGCACAGTCTCATGATTAAGCCTGAGTGCAAGGTTTTGTTGAATTTGACCTTTTCTATTTTTCCTGCAAATAAGTGTATTTCCAATTCCTTGAGAACATTTGTTTGAACAAAGCTGCCTATTACTGGGTCTGCTGGAGTGCTTGCTCAGGTGCTGCTTTCTTCCTAAGGCCCCTTGATCTCAATGACATCTGCTGAAGGATTTCTTTCATGAGGGCACAGTCAGGTGGTTCACAGCTCACTCTGCAGGGGCCTCTGCTCTCCTGGGCAATAGCTTGGTTATGGATTGTGCCTGGTTTGTACATCTCAGGTGAGCCCATTTCTGGTGTCCATGAGGTGTGAGGGGAGCGTGGCCCTGACCATCCAGCCTGGATGTAGCACATTCAGTGGAGATTGGCTGTCTGTAAAATTTATTCCCTAGAATCACAGATACAGTATTCCAGGCAGGGTCTCGTGAAGGTGGAGTAGCAGAGCACAATTAGATCCCCTACTGTCCTAGGTTACAGTGTAAGATGTGTCCAAGGGATGTATTCTATCACCACCTTCATGAGCTGTTGAACCAGGTGGGGCAGTGTTTCCCTTGCCCCTCTCTCTGGGCTCTCTCTGTTCATGGGCCATCAATGCCTGGCCCAGGACTCAGGTAACTTCCTCTGGGAGCTCTCTCTGATAAATGGGCAATCAAGGACCCACTGCATGGCTGGTGCAATGATATCAGCCCATGTGAGATGCTCTGCCCAAGGGGAGGAGCCAAGCATTCCCACCTGGATATAATCTGGGATTTGGGACAGCAGAGGCAGCCTTTACCCACTGGATTCCCAGAGGACAAGAGCTACCAGACCTTTCTATGGGTCACTGCTTCAACAAGACCACTTCATCTGGACTGCTACCAGCACCCTAGTGAACAGGGTATCAGGATTGGATTCTTGCATTTATTTTATTTTACTTTTTTTCTCCCTCTTTTCTCCTATTAGATGGTATTTCTGACTTGGAGTCTCACTGGTTTTGCTTTCAAACCAGCACACCTACCCTGCTGGCCATGCTGCTTTTGACCAGCCCAAGACAAATTGGTCTTTGTTTGTAGTGAGCTTCTGGGCCTTCAGTGCTGATTTTTAACTAAGGCTTTTGGCTTAGAAGAACAGGAAGAAAGACTGGGGAGAGGATCTCAATCCTTCAGTGCAGCTGACCAAATTCTCTAAATAATCCTCTTTTGATTTTGCTTTTAATTTGTGACATTCAGTGATGGCTCTGTGTGCCTGCTTGTAGCGAATTGTCAGCATATTCTGTAGTGCTGATCAAATAAACCTCAGGTGTGGTGTTGGAATGATGCTCCTGGTGACAGAGCACTTGACTGCTGGTTCATACTGAGGCACTTGTGAAACCTTGTGCCTTCCCAGTTATGTTTTGGTGGAAGCAGCCATGGTACTTTGGGCACACTTGCTGGGAGTGGATTAGGAGAGATTTTGATGCTGAACGTGTGAAGGATCTCCTGTACATTCGTGACATACAAAAGTCAGTGTCAATAAATTGTACAGGAAATGCTTCAGAATTTGACATATTTGAGGCAGTGACCTCAGATTAAACTGCAGGAATTCAGAACAGGAGCAGGGCTGAACCAGGACAGAGTCTAAATGCCTGCCCCACAGCAGTGTAGGGACACATGCACTGGGCTGCATGTTTTCCAAGTACTGCTTTAAATCACTGTTTTGCTGAAAGTAAAGCCAAAAGACCATGGGTCCAAGAATCTGGAACTATTTAATTTGTACCATTAAGAAAACCTGAAGATATTTTAAGTTACTTCCAGAGATTTAGCATGGAATAAGCAAAGTAGCAGAAGAGAATTCTTCTCTGGGAGGAGCCCAAACAAATCAATCAAACCCTGTTCCCTGCCATTAGTTTTATATTGCAACTATAAATGTGGTGACCAACACAGGGATACTGATGGAGCAGGATGCAGAGCCCAGTCTGTGGAACACCCCTAGTGTAACGAGGATTTTCTTAGTGTAATTCCCCTCGTTATTGCTTGCCCTGATTTTTTTCTGTCTAAAACTACTGCCATTTTGCACCTTTGCTAACTGGACTTCTGCATGTTCTCACAAGTCACAGCTGCAATGCACAAATGATGGATGAAGTACTTTAAGTGTTAAGAAACTACATTTTAGGTTTAACAAAGCACAAGTATATTTATCACAACCCTTCCTAGGAAGATGCAGTCCAGTTTAATGAGCTTCACCAAAGCTGTGAATATAGCTCAAGAGCTGGCTCAGCACCTCACTCTAGTTCTACTGCTTTGCAATTTGCCTCCTTCTTATTTATGTTCTTTCATCTTGACCTCATCCTTTTTTTGTAAATGCTAACGAGGCAATAATTGATGCAGTCCTGCCCAGGACCAAGTACTGATCTCTGTTTTTACTGTTGATTAACAGAGAAATATAATGTGTGTGTATGAATATGTTGAATATTTTATTCTTCAATTTCTGTGTTTTGCTACATTAATTTTTTTTCATGTGTGGAGAGCTGTGAAAGTTCAGGTGTTGGATTGTCTGCTGTAGTGGGATTACACTGAGACAGGGTCAGAATACTGAACACATGCAGCCTTCATCACAGATGGACCCTGGATTCCTATTTGGGCGCCCAAATATTTGTTAGAGAAAAAAGAAATTTCTTGGAGTTTTGGAATAATCAAGCCTTTTGGAATAATTAAACATAAAAACCTTTGCAAATCCCCTCTTTTACCCCAAAAGAACTGCTTGCTTTCAGCAATAGGAGTGAATTTTGAGGATACATAGAATTTTTTGAAAATGCAGGATTTCAAAGCATGATTTAAACATGATGTAGAGTGTTGAATGAATAAACAGAGTCCAAGATTATTCCCTATCACAACTCTACTGGTTAAACTGCAAAAGACCCCTTCTGTGATGAGCAGAACTATTAGGAGGTGAAGTTGCAGGATGATGTAACTGGTTAAAGTCAGATATTCTGTGAATACAAACTCCCCCTTAGGAGTTTTCCCTTTCACTGGGGGTTTTCCTGGCAGTCTCCAAACTTCTTAGCAGGGAGGAATTGATTGGAATCTTTCAGCTGGAGTGCTAATTTCAAGTTGCTCACCCTGCCACAAGGGCAGGTTTTTGGGATGAAAATCCTGCAGTCTTTGCCCTCAGTTCCAGGGAACAGTGATTCTATACCAGCTCACCTATTGGACCCTGGTGGTTGAGCAGAGTGAGACAGACAGAGCTCTAATCCAAAACTGAGTTGTTTGCTGGATTTACCAGTTTTCAACTAGTGCTCCCACAAGAATATGCTGGAATAGATTAAGATGCAACTTCTGGAATAAGTTAAACTTATGCATGAAATATTGTATTTGAGGCTGGATAAGAGGAAAGGATATGGCTTAAAGGTTCAATAATCTTTTTCCTTTACCCCTGAAGGCTTGCTCCACTGTTGAGGATCCCTTGGAGGCAACTGAAAAGTGCCCTCATGTGTACAAGGAAAATGTTCTATGGAGTCATGGTGGAGTATGAGAGGAGCATGGACAGGAAAGCAAAGATCAGAAGTGGAATGTACTTACTTAAACCTTGTGAGTTCCCTGCAGTGGGATGGGATGTGCTCACTAACACGTGTCACGGTGATGGTGAGTGGGTGATGGACTCTGAGGTTTCTTCTACCAGTTCCAAGCACTTTCTGTATCTTGACTTTTCTTAGCATCTCCTCCCTGACACTCTGGAATTTCCCTCTTGGATATTTTTCTTTTAGTGAAAATATTTTTAGAGACTTGGTGGTTTTAGGGTGATTGGCTTTTTGGTACAAATCAGGATTCAATTTTGTGACTTAGGTAATTGAGTTATTCTTAGTAACTCACTGAAAACAAAACCAATTTTTCTTTGGCTGTGGAAGCAATTGCAATAGGAGAGCAAAGGCATGGATTGCAGAGCAGACGAAGTGGTGAGTCCTGGTTCAGTAAAGGATTGCTCAGAGATGTGCAGAAATCCTTTGGACCATCCTGCACTCCTGTCTGATGACAGCCCACTACATCTGAGGGGAAAGAAAAAAGTCATTCAACTCATTTCAGACTTTGGGGGCAAGAAGGGAGGGATGTATTGAGATTATATAATGTTTCATTATCCCTCTGATTTTGACTTATCCTAGAGCTGAGTGAAGTGAAGCACAAGGAGGGTAAATGAATTCTTAACATTTCCAAATGAAATTCAGCACAGCCTAACTCAGTGTAGGAACTCCGGCCCTCTCCCTGTGCCTTGGAGTACCTCTGAGGACAAATTACCAGTCATCTCTTGTTATAAAGTTGACCAATAGGAATGAAAATGGCAATTCAGTTGGGCAGGCCCAGTGTAACTGCTGGGTTCATTTAAATCCCAAGGTATCCAGCTCCTCCTGCAGAGGGAGATTGAAGAGGCACCCAAACACTTGAAGGGAAAGCAGGCTCAGGAGCAAAGCTGAGTGTGTGGAACAGTGAGATCTTCCGTTGTCAGAAGAATGATGTGGTAGCACAAACCACCCAGCATTTCCTGTGTGGCTGTAACTGCACTGAAAAAGGGTGGATGTGAACCAGGATTATTGCTGGAGAGCTGAGGGACAGGACACGAAAAATGTCATCTTCTTTTAGTCTATAACAGGCCATAGCAATTGGCCTAATAATGTTATCCTACAGTTATTTATATGCAGCACTTCTGGGCTCAATTTCATTTATTTATGTGCTGTACAGACAAAGATAAGAGAGAAACCATATGCATTTTGATAGATACCATATGACTCTGGTTCTCATCCCCCAAATTCTTCCCATTCCCCTCATCTTTTATAGGAGCAAGAAATAATAACAGATGTATTTCTTTCCATAGTTTTAAATTTTGAGGTTTTAGCCCACTGATGTTCCATCTGCTTGTTACCATGAGCTGTGGGAGCAGTGCATTTTTCCTGACACTGTTCAGGATATTCTAACAAGAGAGAGCAGCTAGGAAAAGTTAATAATTGAAAAACACATAATACAAAGCAAACCCGCTTCCCCTCCAAAGCCCAAGTGTGGATCCTGGGGTACTCCTGTGCCTGAGTGGGGGGATGGCTGAGTGCTGGGCAAAGACATCACTCCAAGAGGTGTGCAGGAAAGAGGACACCCGTGGACCTGGCAGGAAGATGTGCTTAATATGGGGCTTTCTATGGTCCACTCAAACTGGTCATGGCCTCATATAATCTAAACAAGCATCCCAATACCTGGTGCTCAGTTTTGTATCTGTTACTCCATAGGAAGAAGTAACAAAATGCATGTAAGTCCCAATCTCCAGGGAAATACAATTAAAATTAAGTATTTGGTGTGGGAACTGGCCTGGCATGAGAGTTTTTACCTTTTTACTTGCAACTTCTTTCAGGATTTTGTTTATTCTCTTCTCTTTGTCATCATATCTAGTGGGCAAGGACTGGCTGAAATGAAAGATTAGCAGGAGGGTCACAATCCCATCCTTTTGTACCAGAAAGGCAGAGTTTAGCCACTCAGACTTTTGCTACAGGCTTTGCTATCCAACGTGGGATAAATCACTGGCCTCAGTCTGGTCAAAGGGCACAATCCCAATTTCATCAAACTCTCTCCTTCCACTTTGGGTCAGCCCCTGCTCAGACAGAGCCAAACTGACACAGGTAATTTAGTGGTTCACCAAGTAATTGACATTGCAATAATGTCATGGGAAAGAGCTGGTGTTTCACCTGAGCTGATCTTGTGAATTCTGACTTTCTAACTTACATTCAAAGAATTGTTCTCCTTGAGCCACTGTCTGTGACATTGTGTTGGAACAGGAAAACACATCTGCAGGCATCCCAGCACCCTTGTCTGCAGGGCAGGCAAATGCAAAGATGATTCTCTGTCTTTGTTGTGCAGATATTTGCCCATTTTGCACACATTTTGAGTGATTTGGGAAGCTGTGGCATAACTGGTCAGTGGCAGTTTGCACCCTTTTAAAAATAACTTCAACTTAGTAATTTCATTAAAATGCTAATACTTATAATTATATCATCTGCACTTGGAAAATGCCTCTAATTGATAACAGGGAAGAGCCAGGAATTTATGTAGGTGAGGATCTGCTGAGCCCTTTATAAGTGTTTAAAATTACACTTAAAAATAAAACTACTTTGTGACCTACTTGCTAACATTAAAGATAACATACAGAGTGGCTAGTTCTACCAATAAGCAGACAAAATTTGATTGCTGATATTTTTAAAATGTATTTTATAGACCAGTGAAGTAAAAGTTTTTAACATTTTTGAGGGGAAAAGATGACTTGTCATTGGATACCTCTGTATATTTGGTATGATCAGAGGTTTTCTTTAACCATTTTTATACGTGTAATGTATCAATTGTTAAAGAAAACACTGTATCCAACAACACAGTATATATGTCTATAATTGATATAATAATATATGGCTTTCATATATAAAAATTAACATGAAGCATCTTTCCAAAGAAATAATCTGTAGCCAGAGTAAAGAAAATGGAGTTTCCTGAATGGCTACAGCTCTGGAGCACAGGAGGGGCCGTGGCTGTAGCTGAGGGGGCTTTGGCCAGGCCCTCAGGCTCCTTGTCAGCTCTGGTTTCCTGCCCTGGTTTGCTGAGAGAGCAGCTGGTGCTGGGTAGGTACAACTGCAGAGCTTTCCCCAGAGTCAGGACCTAACCCAGAGCCCAGGGAAATCACTGACAGTGCTGGGCAAGCTCCTCTGGGATATTACCCACCCCAGGAGTGGATTTCAGTGCTCACCCTTCTCTCTGGCTGTCTTCCCAGTGATGTGAAAGGGAGTTTTGTCTGATTTAGGACTGCTGAGCACCAGGGGTTTCTCTCTGTTCCAGCCAAGAACATTTTGTGGGCCTGTTGAAATCACTCTGTACTGGCAGCCTGATTTACATTTTATTTTCTTCCAAAATACTAATCCTGAGTTAGGAAGGGCTGAAGGGATAAAATGTCTAGGAGCATGTTGCCAACACCATTGATATTTAATGACACTGTCTTTGGAACTTCTTTTTAGCTCATTTTTTCCTATCACTGTGTCAGAGCAGCAAAAAGCAGGTGACCATTCCTTTGTTGAGGCAGAGCCACAGACAGAGCTGAGTAAATACCTGACCCACAGGCAGTGGGAGTGCTGGGAGTGCCCCAGCCAGGTACAGCCCATCCCAGGGCAAAAGGCTCTGTGGGAATCAGTCTGTGCTGCTGAAGAGTTACAGTGAGAGGTTAGTGCCCACCCATCCTGTGACTGGCAGAAACTGGCATGGTCTCCTCCTTTTTATTGCCATGCTTTAAGGCACCTGAAATGGCAAAAGCAGCAGCAGTGCTGTGAAGGAGCAGGGGGTGAATTGGGGCAGTGAAAACATTTACTGAAGGGAAACTTCCAGTGGTTGCCTGAGAAGCGTTTGTTCAACTTACAGGACAGGAACAAGGGTTACATCTCGATGCCTTGAGAGGCTGCCTGGAACAGAGGCTGTTAAAGGAATAAGACAGACAGTGTTAAAGGAATAAAGCAGGGATTTATTAAAAGGCCTTCACAGGATACACCTTGGGCAGTGCAAGAGCCTGGCCAAGGCTACACCCAAGATGGACCAGGGGTCACAAGTTTCACTTTGATAAGTTTGGTCCATTTACATATTGGGGTTAATTGTCCAGTTACAGCCTCAGGTTATGAAGTCCCATCCTCCCAGACTGCTCTCCTCAATTCACTGTTGTTTATACTTTTGGGCCTCAAGAATGGTTCTTGGGCTGGTAAAGGATTGTGTTGTATAACATGATCTGTGTTTTACACAGCTGTGAAGAGAACTTGCTAACACTTTATATGAAGTTCAGAGTTATATACCAATGCGGTACGGAATCTGGAAAATATGAAAGCTAAAATGTAAGGCATCAATCTCAGCATTGTGAGAACACAGGGCTACTTTGTGAATTAAAAGGCAAACCCCCCAAAACATGCAGAAATAGTTAAGACACTTGACAATTTGTCTGCAGACCACCTAGTCTGGGTAATTTTGAGGAGACAATTGTTTCAGTAAGGGCAACTGTGGGTTTGAACATTTGTCTGAGACTTGTTTCTAATCTGTAGCATTTGCAGCAAATCAGTTTGGATTTTTTAAGTGTTCTAAGACAGTGCTTCTTTGTAACATCTGTTAGGATACCACCCAGGCATTGCAAGCTTTGCAGAGCTGTGGGGGTGTAGATCTCTAGAATATGTTTCCAGTTGCCAAACTCTGGATTATGGAAATCATTGTCAAAGTGGGGAGATGTGTGAGTTCATTGAGAGGTGAATTTTCAGCGGGAGTCAAAGGGGATTCCAGCTTGTAGTAATCTGAAGCTCATTTTTGTTAATTCCCCATCAGTAAGTAAAGGTTTCAGAAGATCACAAGTACTATGCACCTGGCTCATTGCTAAAACCTTTTTGTGTTAAATGAGATCTGTAAAATTCCCAGTTCAGTAAAATATTGAAGTACCTACTGAAGTCAATCCTGTTAAATCCAGCAATTAAGTCAATGCCAGTGAGTTTTGAGCAGACACCAAAAGCTAAAACATGCCCTTACCTACTTTGTGAGAGAAGTGCTTCATTCTTTAAAGTTTTCATGTGACCCAAGAGCAGAGCTGTGGTCTGCATTGTTTTATCTGAACAGGTTTGGTCTCCTCCATATGCCGTTCCAGTCTTTCAGGAGAGCTGTCCACCCTCCCAGCAGAGGTTGTGTTGTGATCTGGTTCTGCATAAAAGTGCTCCAGGAGGTAGGAAACCACATCAGTGCTTTGTTTGGCATAAATGCTGAAACAAGAAAGCCTGAGAAGAAATGGGAGGGCTTCAGTGATGTTCTTGAGCATCCCATGAGCAGGCTTGTCCAAGCTACTGAAATGCTAAGCTGGAAGAAAGTAACAGAGGTATCACAATGATGGTAACCAGTGGCAGGAGGCCCATCCATTTGCCAATAAAATTAATGCAAATAACTTCACTTACATGTAGTGACTTACAAATTCAGCCAGAAATGCAACTCCTGACCATCCCAGCAGTGCTCTGGATTCTTCCTCTGAACGTGGATCAAAGGAGCCCTCTCAGCTCTCAGGTGGTGGTGCTGCCCTTCAACTCTGTGTTTTAGCCTGTGTTAAAGCAGGAACACCACTGAGAAGCTGTTGAAATTCTGCCTTCTCCTGAATTATTTGCTGTCCTGAATTTTAAAAATGGATGTTTCACTTTATCAGAGTTCCCTCAGATAAATGCTGCCTCCAGCCTTGTTGCCTTTTATGTTCTGGGCGCTGCATTATGTCCCTGAGCCATTTTTGTTCCGTGGCAGCAAGGCTGCTCCTTCACTCACCTTGTCTGCTTGCAGAGGTTTTGCCTTATTCTGTGGGAGCCAGCATGAAAACCTCTGATTTTGAGTATTTTAATGTGTTACAAAGTACAATAAATGAGAGAAATCTCACCTAAAGAGCGGGGAGTGAAGAATGAACCATAAAGTCAGCCTCTTAATCTTCTAATCTGATTTTATTACAGCTGTAATGGGGGCAATTTCAGTTAAAAGGCTCTTGTCAGACAACAGTTACTGTAGGTTACAGCTGCATAAGAAACAGTCTTGGTCAAAGGCAAATCAGGAATTGCTCTGAAAAGTGATCATTTGCTCAAAGCTCCCTTCCACTTAAAATGACCAGGCTTTAGTCTGATGAGCAATAAAGAGAATGAATTCACAAATGTTGCTACTCTATTAACTGATGTTTTTGAAAAGAGCAAAAAACTTTTCTGGAGGATTTATGGAAATAAATTTCATTAGCCACATTTCAGAATCAGGCCTCTTTTAAGAGACAAATTCTCCCATTACCCTTCAAACCCTGAAACTTGGGTTGAACTGATGTTTGGTATTGAATTCCCAGGATACATCTCTGTAGAGTACACCCAAAAATCACCTTGGGTCTTGTCTCATCTCCTGTTGTATTGCGGATGCCTCTGGCAATGGGCTTTTATTGCTGGTCATACCTTAAGCATTTATATCATTTTAATATGATCACTTGAGCACTCAGAGAAGTATAGCTCATTGTATTTGCTGCAATTAGCTGCCTTCTTTCCCTGTTTTGTAAAGAAGAATAAAGAAAGCATGGAATGAGTCAAGGTCATGGAAGATTTGTCCCTGCTTTCTGTAGCACTCTGAAAATATTTGTTTGGATATCTTTGGCTAGGGATTGTAGAGGAGCTAAAACACTTGGCATCTGCTGAAGCATGCACTGAAATGCAGCAGGAGCTGAGTGCTGAAGTCCCTAAGAGGCTCTGGAACTCTGAACAGTGTGAAACTGTGTTAAATGTTGTTTTTGATACAGCCAGAGCGATATGAAGGATTGGCTTTACCTCTGAGTAGACAGAAACTGAACTTGGTGAGAGATTTAAGTACTGTTGATAATACACTGCCTGTCTTAAGGCACTCCTTATAAAGGGACATACATAGATTTTAGCTGGGTAGTCACATGGTGCCCACAAGCTTTAGGAAATGATTTCTGAATGTCACATTCAGCAAGTTCTTTTTGCTGTGCTGGGGCTCAAATTACCAGCCATTGTTGTAGTCCAATTGTCTGAACAACTGAATGTGCTTTAAAATAACTTAAAAAAATGTATAAATATAATTTTCCGACATTTGGGCTTAAATAAGAGCTCTCTTGCATGACAAGTTTCATTCCGGAGTGAATTTTTACTGCTGAGTTATAAACCCCCGGAGTAGCAGTTTCTAATAAAAATGCTGCCAGAGCCATAATGATAACAGCACTGTAGTGCTGCTGTAATAAAGAGAAAAAGGGAATCATCAGACTTGCTGCTTAAATTATTTTTTTTTATATAGTAGGCCTTTGAGAGAGGATCCAATGCTGATGATATTCATGGAGTACTACTAAGAGCTATAAAATTGTTGACAAATATATGGTCCTTCTACAGAATAGCAAAAAATGAGATATTTTTCATTTGGCAGTTCAAGAGTTGCCGGTGACAAAGGAGCCAGTGAACATTAAGTCTTGAAATTATTTATTATGAACACCACATCTCACAAAAAAAAAAAAGGAAAGGAAAAAAAAAAGCAGAAGCAATATTAGAAAGCATCTGAGTGGAAAAACTGATTATTTTGTTATTCAGTGCCTGCGTTGCAGGACATTTTTTATGTTAGTTATCTGTAGTGCTGCACACTGTTCAGAGAAACTGCTTTTTCTGTGTTGAAAAGTTGTTTATAGGGCACAATGCTAATCTGATGGACGTGAGCTGAAATGGTGTTTGTTAGGCTTAGGCAGATATGTTGAGGTTATTTTGATCCCTTCAGGATTTCTGGGTTTAGTACTGCCCAGTACCTCCCAAGATTTGGGTGGCAGCAGGGGAGAGGCAGCTGCTGGTTCCAAGGAGGGCAGGGAGGTGTGGAGAGCCCTGTGGGAGTTGGCCAAGTTGAAGCAACGCTAAACCTAAGGCCATGGGTAGCATGAGTAGCAAAGGTTCATGGGAATCTGCATTTTAATGAAGTTGTTCCATATAAGGTTATGTTTTTATGATTGGTCAGTTGTGTTGTACAAATGTGGTTCTGTTCCCAGTTGGAGTTTCTGATTGGAGCCTTACCCTCAGACCCACCCTATAAATTTTCATGTTTTCCTCCGTTCTGTCTCTTCCCACGGAGCTCCTCTTGGGCACTATGCACGGTTTTGGGGCACTGTCCCTGCCAAAATTTATCTTCTTTTTGTCAGGGTCAGGATTAAATTCTCGAGATGGTATTTCTTGTTCAGACTCAGATGTTCATTAATTCTTATCTATATTACAGCCTCACAAGCTGTGAGTTCCACAGAACTTCTAGCTAACAAACTAAAAAATGGCTCCTATCTCTCTCTACAAGGCCTTTTAAGGACAAACTGTCCCATTACAAAATGGCACCTAATGGCACCTAAATTTTTTTTACTTTTAACCCAGTAACCAACCACCCATGGCCTGCAATGCAGACTTTTCTACCCAATTACAAAACACCACCCAGACCCCTGGAGAAGAAGGTGAAAAAGAAGAACTCAGCCTCCGCCCTAAAAACTCCATCTTACTTTATATTACTATATTCTAAAACCTTAAACTCTAGGTTTTCCACCCTGTGATATCACACACTTCTATTCAAACTACACACCCATAATCCCAGCGCTACCATTTGATTTTGGAAGCCTTTTCCAAGGTCTCGGGTCAAATGCAGTGTTTTTGTGGGGGTCAGTGCCTGTCAGCACAGAAAGCCTGAAATTCTCAGTGCTCAGGGTTCCAACATATCCCTATTTTCTTTTATCCCTTATTAAATTGTATTTTTTCTAGTGCCAACTGTTGTTCCCACTCCTCATTATTATCCCGCCACCCTCTGCCCTGAAGTCAGGGGACCTCGAGGTTTGTCCCAGCTGCCCTCACGGTGACAGAGCCCCAGCCCTGCCAAGCTCCCCCCACCCGTGAGCAGCACTCCTGCAGGGATGCTGAGCTGCCTCCTTGCTCTGCCTGGCTTGTGCACGTTGGGTCTGCTGGCCACAGGTTAAGGCAAGAGGAGAATTTTGGATCTGGCACTGCTGAGGGGGTTTGCACCCAAAGTCTTCCAGGAAGAGCAGCTCTGGCCCTTGCAGAGACTCTGGTCCACCTGGGAGGCAGAGTGTGTCCTAGAGGAAAGGCTGGTGGGCAGTCATAGCCCCAAACTGCCTGCCCAGTGCCTCCAGGCACTTCAGATCTGCCCTTGGCAGGGACTGGAGGTTGGTGGCAGCGGCTGCTCAGGGTCTGTAGCTGCAGCTCTGGGTGCCTCCCTCTCTTCTGCAGGGCTGGGTGATGCTGTTGTACACCACAATGACACAGACTCTGACTTTAGAAGGCTGAAAATGACTCCTTTATTTTTGGGATGTGTCCTCCTTTTTATACTATTTTGCACAGACCAATTCGATTGGTGAAACAAAGACAAACCCCTTCAATCATGTTGGTCAGAGGGACATCAAGAAGTAGTCCCTCCTAGGGAAAGGAATGTAAACAAAGTTACAGCTACAAAAACACGTCTCTTGTTTACAGAAAATTCCCTGGGAAAAGAATTTCAGAAAACCAAAACATCTCGGGCACGAACCAGGGCTACAACTGGGTGTCTCTTCTCCAAAGGGGCAGTCCAGGGGGGGTGATGAAGATGAGGGTCGTGCTGTGGGCACAGATGTTCAGAGGAAGGCAGTTGGTGGTGTGTGGGTGGGAGGAGGTCCCAGGAGCATCTCAAGGGACCCAGAGGAGCAGTAGGAGGCAGTGCAGTCACACCCTGGAGGGAAGCTGCTGGCTGTGAAGCTGTTTTTGTACCCTTGAAAGTGAGCTACAGCACCCAGATTTCATTTGGTGCAAGGTTTCTCAAAGCCCATCACAAACAGTGCACAGGCTTGCCCAATCTTGTTGTTTGGGAAATGGATAGAAGGTAGAACAGTGGTTTAACTATTGAAATGAATCCTAAAGACTGGCTTGGGAAGCAAACCTGCTGTTTCTAGAGATGTAGCTGCTCGGTGATGGTGGAATATGGCCCAACTTGGTCTGAAATAAGGACACAGCATCTTTTGGCTGCTGATTTTTGAATGCTTCAAAATCAACCTGACATAACACTTGTACATCTTTGGTTTTCTTTTTTTTTTTCATTTTGCCATTTGTTGTGGGTACCTGAACAACAGAATTGTATAACCAGACCTCTTCTTTCTGGCTTTCAGGCTTCAAGGCTGAAGCCTATCAACCCCTTCTTCTGCCTAGAGGCAGATCTGCATGTCTGAGTCACATGGAATCTGGATGTCTTGCAAGCATTTCAAGTCAAAATGTGTTGTCTTCTCTAGCTGCTTCTGGTCTTAAAAGATTATTGGCATTACTGAGTGTTTTTTCTTAGGTATTTTCTCTATGCAGCACCACTGTCCAAGGAATGCATTCAGGCAGGTAATAACCTCTTGTACTGCCACAGCTTCTTATAAGTTCCCAGAATCAAACACTTGTTTGGAGCTCCTGCTTCCTATGATAATGCCCAGTCTGTCTTCAAGTTCTCCATCTGCAGGGTACCAGAAGTACTCTGAGCAAATCTAGTAAAAAATAAGTTGAATCAAGTCCTCAGTGCTTGTGGAGGTTGGCTGGATGTTGGTTTCCAGCCAGGCCAGTAGCTGAAAGGCTTTATTAATGTTCAGAGTAGGTGGTTTCCTGCAATGAAAATAAAGAGCAGGTTGCTTAATGGGCAAAATAAACCTTGTTTTAATTACAACAACTCTGGCTGCCAACATGCTTTAAGTATAATTATTTTTAGTTTAAATATTCTCCCTGGGTATGCCAGGTCCATTTCCTTCTCTGTCGTACTCCATTGGCTGACTTAGATCTAACACTCCACAGGACTTGTGGGAGTGCTGTTGGTTACAAAATGAGTTGTGAGAAGAGACCACAGAGCTGTGGAACGTCAGGGCAGAGCTGAGCAGAGGTGTTGGCTGGGGGGGCACACCTGATCTGGACCTTAAATACAGAGGAGCAGTGTATCCAAGTGTAATGGAACAGAGACTATGGAGTCTGAACCCTTTTGTAAATAATAGACATCTGAATTTAAGGTCTACTGTTGAACTCTATTTATTTATATATATATTTGATGTATTAACCCTGGGTAATTTCCTAGAGAAGGGAAATAAGGCTTTGAAATTCAAGGCAAAATCTTTGACAAAGGTGTCCTGAGAAGAAATTTCTACTGGAAAAGGGGGACACTTTACAGAGAACCCTCAAGCCCATTATACATTTACATAAAGTATAGTGGCTTGGGTGGGGGTTTTATGTTGGAATTTTTCTTATAGCACAGGCTCATTTGGCAATTAGCAACTCTACAAATAATTCCACCAATGGGTTTGGTATTAGTAATGAGTCTAAAGGGATACAGGAATCTTGTTGTGTCTTGGTCTTCTCTAAGGATTGCTGAAATGCATTTCTGTTGAAGTGCCCCCGAGCTTTATTTCCTCTCTGGCTCAATTGTCAAATGTACACATGTGGCAGCACCACGGGGAGGCTGAGGTGGAACATCCATTTCTGGGCAGCTCAGAGGCAGGAGGCTCATTCCATCCATCATTGCCCTGGAACAAAGACACAAGGCCAGTGCAAAAAGAATGATCAGCAGTGTTTGCTCGAAGAATGGAAAAGGCAAATACAGAGAAAAAGAAAAACCTGGTGAGAAGCAGCCTTGGACTATCTGAACCCACATCTACCCACGTGCCCTGTCCCCTGTCAGCAGCAGAGTGCTCTGAGGATGTGTCACTCCAAGGACTGGCCCACAGGAGCACGGGGCACTCTGGGCAGTGTCACAGCATCAAACACCCAGACAGCTCAGCCTTGGACCTGAAAGTGTTCATCTTTCTGTGCTGAGGGAGGAAGTCCTGAGGGGTAGCTTAGCATTCCATCTAGGCTGCCTGCACAAGTGCTGATGCCTGACATCCTGAAGTAGGCAATCTGAGATAATTCACCTTAGCAAACTCCTCCTCCTAAATGATGCAATTTCAGCCCACTGGAAATGCCCACGCAGCAATGTTTCTCCTTCTGAAGTCCATTAGTGGTAGAACCATCTGTAGAAACTTGCACTTCAGCTCATACCAAGTTCCAGAGGAAGGCTGCTCCATCTCATGCCTGGCTTGCAGCCAGACAAATGACAAGGAGAGCTGCTTCCCTCTGCAGAGGGAGCTTTTAATGGCATCAGCACACACAGGCAGTTCTGAGTGCAGGGAGGTGATGCAGTCTAACACAAACACTTAACCACAGCTTCAGTCATCAAATCTTGCACTTCTCTTGCCTTAATTGTAGCAGTTACATAGGTGATGAAAAAGGGGGAAAAGTCATCAGTTTTTCCTCAAAAATCATCACAAGAAGGTAACATCAGATGCACATGTGCACTCTGCTCAACAAATTGTTATCTCTGAAAGCACTGCAACATGTGGAAGTCTCTTATCTCTGTTGCAGGACCTAGATCTAATATACCACCAAAATTAATTGCAGACCACCCTCAGAGGTAGTGATATGCACAGTATTTCAATTTGAGAACACACAAATGGCCTCCAAAAAGTGAGAAACCAACTAATTAAAAGCAAAAGTAGATGCTTGCCATGTGTTTGCAATTGAGACTGCAAATGGGGAAGAGTATTTCAGGGTCAGAGTATTTCAGATTCTGGTCAGTCATAAAGAGCTTGACTCTGCGAAAGCAGCAACTGTGTATCAGGGAAGGGGACTGCCACTTGGGGGCTTAGAGAGTCAATGTGGAAAATCAGGGGTAACTGATAGGCCAGTTTTATTTTCCCTCTAGATTTTAATCCTGTAGCTCTTTACTCACCTGAGTAGTAGAAGGAGAGGGTGTGTTGTGACTTGAACATCAAGTAACTATTCCTTTGGACCTGCCTGATGTGCCTGAGCATGAACTTGAACCCATCAGCCAAGTTCAGTTCCCCAAATGGTTCTCACTTCCCTAACTGCTAATAAAGTGCAGGAAGGAGCCATGTCCATTTTCCTGGTCTGCAGTGCAGGCTGCCTGCTGCCCAACATGCAGTGCAGATCTCCAGTTCTAGCAGCATCTGGGTATCCAAGGGGTATTTCAGTTTCCAAGTTTTCCAGCAGTTCCCAAGTATTCAACAGTTTTCTGTTTTCTAGAAAATTACTTTAAGGGGAAAGTGACAACTCTAGCTCTGGGTTTTTCTGCCAGTCTGATTTCTCACAGGAAGCTTAAGGCAAAGTTGAAGTCATCTTATCGTGCTTGCTGGCAGGAGGGTTATAACCTGCACTCAGTGAATGTTTCATTTATTACCATGAATTTCACATTTATTAAGTTGAATTTCATCTGTCAGTTTTTTAGCCCTGTCAAGTCTGCTCTGCAATGTTATTCCACAGTTGTGCAAGATGATGTCTTATTTCCCATCTGGAGCAACTTAGTAGGAGCAAACTGTGTTGTTCACATTCCTCTGTGGAACTTTTATAAAGTTTTGAAGGACCTGGACATATCACAGTCTCTGTCCTTTTGGAGAACTCCTGGTGATGTCCCTGCTGCAAAAAATTCTGGTTCCAGCTCAGTTTTCTGTCTCTTGGGCAATTACTTATCCATGTGAGACCCTTGCTTCTGATTACAGGGCTGCCTAATTTCCTTAAAAGCTGCTGCTAGGTGGACCTTGCTGAGTGCTTTGGAAAGTCCAAGTGTACTGTAGGAACTTGATTTCACTTTTCTTCTTGCCCTGTTCAGGGAATTACAGTAGGACTGCGAAGCTTGACTTCCGTCTATGAAGCTGTGTTTGTTTTTTCCCCAAATGCTACACTTGTTTGTACATCACAAAATTATTTTTTTATTCTGTATCTATTTTCTTTGGAGAGACATTGGGCCTACTAGTCCCTAATTCCCTTGATTTTCCCAGGAATCATATCTCCACTTCCAGCATCAGAGTGATTTTGGTTAAGAGGCTGCATATCACAACTGAGAGTCAGAAACCTTTCATTCTTGGTTGTTTCAGAACTCTGCCTTAAATCCTCTTCTCCAGTGACTTCTTGGTTTTGCCTTCATCTGCCTTCATAATATCTTTTTACTGACAATTCAATCTCAGAACAATCCTGAGATAGCCTAAAACCTGGTCTGAATTCTGTCTGATGTCCATCCCAGACAGATCAGCCACAGTGACCCTGGTCAATACTTGCAGGTTTAGTTTTGAATGTTCCTGCAATTCCCCAATGTCCTGGGTTATGGAACCTAAAAAAAAAAAGTGTATTCTATTTCATCTGCTGAAAGCAGTTGGAGAGATGGTTTTTTTTGTCTCTTGTAACTCTTGGGGGATGGGGGCAGGTGCTTTCTGATAATGGGCCAGCTGTTAACCCAGGTGGGGCAGTGTTTCTTATCTCTTTCACCACCCATCCTCCCTCCAGGGGATATCTGCTGCTAATGGGCCATGAAGGCTCAGCAAGGACAGGACACATTCCATCATCCCATTGGGAGATGCTCCACCCAGTGGGGGGAGCCAACCATTCCTACCTGGATAAAAACTGAGACACAGGAACACCAGGGATCTGGTTCCACTGGATTCCTGGAGGAAGACTGGACCCTTCTCACCATCACTGGACCATTTTTCTCTCAGGATCATCTCTGCTCCAACAGAACCACATCTGCCACTCCAGGAGGACTCACTGTGGACTGCTTCCAACACCCTGACCAACAGGGTGTCAGGTTGTAGCTCTGACTCTGTCAGGGTTTCTAGGATTGGTGTTTGTTTGTTTGCTTGCTTGTTTGTTTGCTTGTTTGTTTGTTTTACTACTACATTTGTATTGTTAATATTCCTAGTAAAGAACTGTTATTCCTATTCCCAAATCTTTGCCTGAAAGCCCTTAATTGCAAAAATAAGTGAGGGTGAGGTGAGGGGTTTACATTCTCTGTTCCAAGGGAAACTCCAGCTTTCCCTGGCAGATACCTGTCTTTCCAAACCAAGACGCCCAAGGGGCTGGGTGTGATGTGATGGCACTGGCAATCACCCCAGTGAGCTGCTCCCCTCTGAGCCACGTTTGGTCTGAGCTCTCTGCAAACACTGCATTGCACAAATGAAACGTGCACATCTCTGCAGGTGTGAGAGGGACAATGTAGAACCTCACCTCACGTGAGCAGATGCTCAGAATAAACAGCTCAGCCTTTGATAACCTCCTATTAGTTTTAACCTGTGGCAGCCAAGATCATGTTTGAAGCCATAATTTCATGTGAGTCAAAAAAAATACTCACCAAAATTAAACCACTTCATGGAGCAGGTAGAGACTTAATTTACATCTCTGGTGCTTTCATAACAGGATATTCCACTGGGACACAAAGATATTGAGTCTCATTGAATCTTTCATGTGTGGACAGTGTTTAAATAATTGATAAATCCTATCCGTTGTTGTAGACTTTCTATTTTTCCATGTTTTTGTACCTTCTGTTGAAGGAAGCAACATTAATCAGAAGTTAAAAGTTTAAGCTATCTCTTCCTAAAGGCTCAAGGGAAATGAAAACAGACTGATAATTTCTTAGCAGCTGAGGAAGAATTCCCTGAACACTGTGACATGATAAATTACTGGATCTCTGCCATATGGGGAAGGAGAACATTCCTGAATAGGGATGACCGGTGCACGAAAGAGAAGGATGATATATTCCTCCTTTGTAATTATCAAGAAAAGCAGATGAGGAGGCACAATTATGCCATACCCATAAAAAATCTGCACAGGAGAAACTGAATCCTGAAAGTTCTGTTACCAGTACCAAAGGAAGAAGCAAATAGGATGGGGAGAGTTGCCTGAAATTGAATGAAAGGGACAGAGAGGAAAGTATTAAATAAATACATGGAGGACCTGTGTTGAATTTATTCCACTAAAACATGCATCTGTTAGAGAGTGGTTGGTAAACATTTTGCTTTGAATATGAAGATCTTCATCCTTCTTATTTACTTCCTAACATGGGAGAAGTAACTCCACCTACTGAGATGAGGGTTTCCCTCATTCCCCTGCTCTCAGCTATTCTGGGATGACACCAGGGAGCTTTATGGTTAAAGTATGAGGAGACATGACCAAATTTTGTGCCATCAAAACTCCTTAACAGGAGATTGGGGGTTTAACTCTGGTAGGCTGTGATAGGAAGTGATTTAGCTGCCACAGGTACAAGGAGCAGCTTTGCTGGGGTGCTTGCAGGGCAGGAGATGCTGTGTCAGGCAAAATGTTCCTTATGCTCCTCTGCATTAGAGAATGGCAGATGAAAAAGACCTCTGCAAAGGTGCTAAAGAGGAGTATGGGATCCCTTCCTGTATTTCATCCATGAGTTCTTATGTCAGCACTTCACAGCAAGGAAATAAATCACCTTGACAAGAGATAAATTGTGCTGTACTAAACGTCCTGCCCACAGGGAGACCCAGGAGCTCTGTTGGCTTTGCTGACCCATTTCAAGTCAAAAAGAGTTCCTTGGTTGTTCAAAACAATCTAGAGGAAGCAAAAATTGGATCAAATGAGTAAAATTGTCAAATGTATTGATTTTATTTTGGCCCTAGTTTGGGACTTTGACAGGCCCAGGGACAGGGCTTAGGACCTCTGAGGAGTTCAGGGCCCTTGCTGTAGATGCTTGTATAAGGTATGGCCTTATCTGGTCTGAAAGGTCAAAGGCAGGAGCTGTGGTGCAGGGAGGGCACCTTTTGTCTGCTGTGTTGTATCAGTGAAGAGATGCTGGTCTGGGGGTGTTCCTCTAGTGAGGAATCAGCCTCTTTGCTATTAAAAATCACTAGAGTGACAGTGCAGCCACATGTCCACTGAATTCTCAAGTGACACTTTTGGACAGACCTTGAGTGGTTCTCTGGGAGGAGGATAGGCAGAGGTATGGCAATGTTTCCTCCAGGAAACACTCTGGCTAGTGAAACAGAAATCTGATTTTCAAGCTGTGCCTGGCCAAAATCACTCTGGTGCAGTTATTCCTAAATGGATTCTGTGTTCCAGGGATTTAGATGATTTCATGCATGCAGGAGAAAGCTGCTGATTGCAGCTTCTGCACAGCTATTGAATAACCAAGAGTAATCTCCTCTGGTTCTACAGATTTATGGGCCCCTCATTGGAATGGCCAATCCTGCATTTGGCACACCTTGAAGAAATTTATTCCTCCACCCCATCAAGTCTGTTTTCTTTGGGCTGTTGTGTGCAATATTTTTTGTTCTTTGTGGCAGTGGAGAGGGAGGCACGTGATATCAGACTGCAGGTTGGAAGTAAAGATGTTCTTGCAGAAGTTAGCCCAAATTGTCTTGCAAACCCTTCCTATTTGACTGCCATTGTTGAGCAATGTCCCTTTGAATGGACAGTGGAAGTTTGATTATATTAAGCAGAATTACCTAGAAGATAAAGAGTTGTGTAACATTAAACTTGTGAATTGGCTATGATAATGTCTGCAGCTAAAGACATTTGGTTTGCTCTTAGGAAGACCTATAGATATTTCTTGTATTTGTTTTTGATATCCTGTATATGATCTTTCTACAAGGTGTTGGAAGAGGCAGAGTTTAAGGCTTTGTGGCTGGGACAAAGACACATTTTTTGAAGAGTCCACAGCAAGGCCCAGCTATGATGTGTCACCCCTGGACAAAGACATGCACTTTATCTCCAGCCATTGCCATCTGCAAAAAAAACATGCACATGTTTTTGTTGTCCCTTCAATCCTGATTCAAATATCCTGATTCTTGTGTCTTCTAACACAAGATACCATCTCCTTGCTGAGGCTGTAATTATTACTGTAGCCTCTCTTGAACCCAGAAGCTGGGGAGAGGCGTTTTCTGTCAGTTGTTTCACTTAAGATGAGAAATCGGTGAGTTAAGCGTGACTTTGATGCAGTCCTATGTATTTATGAAGAATTTACAAAGGTCTGTGTCCTGTGATGATTACACATCCTGCACTGTCTTGTCCTTCTTGGTCCCTTTCAGATGAAAACTGTCTTTCTGTATGTGTAAGCTTGAAAACAGTGTGGGCTGGAATTTGGTCAGATCTGTTAGGCAGAGTTGAGTCTAAATGCTACTGTAATTGGGGAAGAATTTGCTAAAAGGTGTCTGGCAGATCTTTTCCTTCAAATGAAAGAAAGTATCCTGGTTGTACTTAATCCAAGTGATTTTGGGGTTTAGATTCTTATTTTAACAGCTTTGTTGCTTGGGATCCATGTAAGTTAATGGCTCTGTTTTTCTTCACTGTATTAAACCTCTGTAATTCCCTCCTGCAGTTGGTTTTCCAGGCACTCATCAGCCTCATGCACAGGCAGTCCCCAAGGTGTGCTGTATTGCACGCCATTCTTCTTGTTTGACACTTGCTCTCATCAGCATTTAAAACTCTGATATGATGGTAATTAAACCCTGGATACTCTCCAGCTTTTTTTAGCGGCTTAATCATACTTTGTGCTTTTGATGATACTTGGTATTGAACACCAACAGCCTTGCTGACTGCTCACAAGCTGTAAAGACAGGGGCAAGCCATTCTAAGCCATTCCCACCTTGCAGCATTTTCCATCTTCTCCTGTGTTGTGAAAAAATAGCATCTCTTAATCCTTTGTGTGTTGAGTTTTCCTTTGGCCATCATCCCGCTGCACACTGAGCTGAATAGAAAAGCTCAGGGGGCTCTGTTATCTAAACATCTCAAATGAGACAATTTGCAGCTGCATGAATCTGGAGTTACAGTGCAGTTCTCTCCAGTTGCCTATGAATAGCCTTTCTGCCAGCAGGGAATTTGATTCTATCTCGAATGATTTTTTTTTTCATATGCTTAATAATGTTGGACAGCTTGAATACATGGACTTTTCAGTCCTGCCAATAGATAGTGTTCCTTTGCTAGGTTTCATTTGGACACTAACAACAGAGGGCAGGAAGTAAAGATGCCCTCCCTGCAAATCTCTACATTCTGGAGCAGATCCAGCCTTGCCATGAGGAGATGTGATCTCCTCAGACACCTCAGAATTTGGAGGTTCATTATACACAGTGTGAGATGTGTAGGAGACTGATATAATGCCTCCCACTCCTCTTTCAGTGCTTTGTAAAGAATAGTCTTGCCTTTGAAAGTTATATAATTAGCCAAAATAGCAAACAGCAAGTTAGCAGTGCCAGCATAGAGCGTGACAGTGCAAGTATAAGCAATTTGGGGTGAGCTGCATTGCAGATGAATCAGCCTTTTCTTTTTTCCCTCTGCATGACTTTTGCAGAATGAAATGCTTCTCTGGGGTCAGAATGAGTGGAGGGGCCTAATACTTTTCTCTGTGGGTAATTCATTAATATTTCTCCTGAGTAGAAGTCACAAAATCCAGGCTATCTAGAGCAGCTAGGTGAGGAAGGTCAAATCCACCAGGAGTACTGAAAACCTCACTCTAACCAGAACACATCAGAGAGTTTTGCTGTGGTGAGCTTTAAACCAACACAGTATTAATAGTTCTGTGGCACTCCCTGTGGTCAGTTCAGCTTAACCCTGTATCTGCAGTTCTTTCCAGGTTCTTTATGTGTGTGTGCTGTGCACACAGACACGTGCACTCAGCTCTCTCCTTGCACTCAGCAACATTCACTAGTGTTTCAGTTCTCTTGCTAAATGCAGTCTCATCTCTCTGTGTGTGCCCCAAGTTTAGATTCTTCCTTTCAAAGTAAAACCAAATTCCAAGTGAATATATATATATATTTTTTTTTTAAGTGGGGAAAGCTCTGAAAACAGGCAGAACTCACAGGTACACCCCCATCCTCCTTACAGTGTTGGTATCTAAACTAAATTGTGTATTTCTAAAGTTAAGACTTTCAGCTCTGGATGTTCAAATATTTTCAT
Source organism: Phylloscopus whistleri (assembly GCA_017589585.1). Taxonomy (NCBI): domain Eukaryota; kingdom Metazoa; phylum Chordata; class Aves; order Passeriformes; family Phylloscopidae; genus Phylloscopus; species Phylloscopus whistleri. Next base: position 1,667,665 of record JADMLD010000920.1, read on the forward strand.
CCCTTTTAACAAAAAACGTGAGGAAGGTTCTGTTCCCAGTTCAATGTCCTTTTCCAGATGTGCCAGTCAGTTTAGAGGGCTCCCTCCCACCCATGACTCTGTCAGACTACAGAATGCTACAAATGCAGGACCAGAACATGTATCAACCTGTTAACAGCAAAAGAGGATGAAACCTCCTACATTTAATAAGAGAAAAATCAGCTCCTCCTATGTCCAGCTGCTGCTAGAAAAGCATTGTCCCTTCTATCCTCATTCAAATAACGTGTCTTCTAACACAAGATACCATCTCCTTGCTGAGGCTGTAATTATTATTGTAGCCTCTCTTGAACCCAGAAGCTAATAAAAAAAGTCTGGGGAGAGACATTTACTGTCAGTTGTTCCACTTAAGATGAGAAATTGGTGAGTTAAGCGTGACTTTGATGCAGTCCTATGTATTTATGAAGAATTTACAAAGGCCTGTGTCCCTGAGCACAGCAGGACTCAAGAAAGCTCACTTAAAAGCTGTCCTCTTTGGCTTTTCCTCGGGCCATGTTGTTAGTGCTTGCCTGCTGTCCAAGGCTTTATCTCTTCTGGCTTTTCAGTGCACAGTTTTGCTTGCCTTCCTTTTTGATCATTTCCACTGATCAATGCCTTGTCCTCTGAGTGTACATCCTGACATCCTTGGGAGGCTCTCCACGGAATAATTAGCTCTCTTTGCTAGGGGATTCTAAGTTTCCTTGCTTTGTTTTTGCCTCTCTTCTCTCTGGGCTACAGTGTGCATAGCAGGTTTGTTCCACCCAGAAGGGAGGAGGTTTTGCTCTGTGTTGGTGCCCCTGCTGCCTGGAATTTATGTGCAGGGCAATGGGGACCTCACCCTGCACTTTGGTGTGGGCAGAGGGCACACAGCAGATCACTGAGGGTACAAAGGAGATTGGGCAGCTCTTGGATGAAGCTCCTTGCCCATGCAAGTGGCAGCTGGCAGAAATGAAAAGGTGGAATATGCAGAGCTGGCAGTTCTGAGTCAAGGCTTTTCCTCCCAGCCTGGCAGGTACATCCATCCAAGTCAAGGAGCTGCAGTGTCCAAATCACGAGCCTTGTGGTGAGGGAGACTTTGTCTGGTGGGTGAAAGAGTTTCTGGTTGTGTGGCTGTTGAGCTTCAACTGGCCCCTGGCCACCTCAGGAAGTGATGTAAATGAGACTGGCTTTGGAAGGAGACCAGTTAGTGACCCTGAGTGTGGAAGCAGGAGTCAATTTGTGATGTGTGTTTGTACAGCTCTGTTTCAGTCAGAATCCCACAGCTTTTCTTCTGAAGCACTGAGCATCTTCTTGTAATCCTAAGAGTAGCCCTGAATATGGAATTCTTCTGAAGATCTTGCTCTGACTGCCTGTATTTGCACTCAAATGGATCTGGGCACCTACCAGATACTGAAGCAAATGAAGTTCATGGTGCCTGGTAGCAATAGATGCAGGAATGTTGCCGTGGGCCTGATACTTATATCAGAGATGTGAATATCTGAGTTACATCAGACCAAACCCAAGATGTAGTCTCGGTGTCCTCACCCTGACTGTGTAAAACACCTTTCCTCATTGTCTCTTTGGATTCCTGGCACAGAAGTGCACTTGTGCAGGTCTGGAATGCCATCAAGTCTTCAGGAAATCTCTGTCTCAGATGGTCTAGGTGGGAAATTAAGAGCATCCTTTGAAACCTCCCATAAGTACCCACCATGATAAAAGGGGCTTCTGTACTGCACTTGACTTTGCCACAGACAGCAGGGTCCTTTCCTATTGCCCTGCCCATGTGAAGCACCAGGGTGTTGGAATGGGGATGAAATTACTGATGGGAGGCCCAAATATCCTTTGCAGCCACCTGGCAATGCCTGGGGTGGGAGGCATAGCAGGAGTAGCAGGGTGCTGTGGCATCCTAGAGCATGCAGTCCAGATGTGCTTTGAGGATATTGAATTCAATCAGTGGAGTTAAGCATGTGAGCTCTTTATTCTGATAATGCACACCACAAAATGATGGTTCTGGCCATGCATTGCTGTTTTCACATATTGACTCTAGTTAAGTATCTCTGTGGCTGGAGGTAAAAAGAAAACTGTGTGTTGCACAGTTACAGCACTGCCATTTCTGTTCAGTGTCAGGCATGTTGCTGAGCACATGATACATCCCAGATCTGAGACTGAAAAAAACAATAGTTTTCCTTTGCTAATGGAATAAGTTGTTTTAGTATAAAGTACAAGCTAGGAATTGGTGTCTGTTTCCTGTGGGCCTGATACTTACATCAGAGATGTAAATATCAGATAAAACCCAAGATGTATTCTCGGTGTCTTCACCCTGAGTGTGTAAAACACCTTTCCTCATTGTCTCTTTGGAGGTAAAGATAAACAAGGTCCATTCAGCATAATTATGCTGTGATGCATCACCTGAAAAGATACAGAAATGGGAAAATCTGCAGGTTCTCTTAATGTAAGTTGCTCTAGATGCTTTGGGAATACAGAATCAGCAAGGACAAAAATGTATTTTGTGGAATAGATGTGCTGGTTCATTGCAAACTCATAAACAGACAAGAACAAGCAAAGATTTTTTCAGATAATGGTCTCAACTGAGAACAGCTAATTGGGCCAATTAGCCCTTATGATGTAGCTGCTTTCTGACTAATCTGAGCAGCCTGTGGTGGGTGATGATTTATGGCACTTGTGTGAGCAGAGCAAGCAAAGGCACGGGTGGCAGAGTTGTGGAGAAGTCTAATAGGGGAGCTCAACTGCAGCACAGAACTTTCCAAATCAGGACGGCAGCAGAGAAGTTTTGGGTTTCCCAACAAAGCCAAGGCTGGAGGGCTGGGGTCTGGAAAGGTGCCTGAGGGGCACTGGGGGTCCCTGGGAGGGTGCAGAGGCCACTCACTGGGTCAGGCCTTTAAGAGGAGCAGCAGGAGATGTGAGGTGGGAGCCCAGTGACTCTATGGATGATTTTTTTCTCTCCCCTGGTAGAAGCAGTGGGAGAGCAGCTGTCTCTGCTCTCCCTGATTTAACAGGGTTTGAGACACTCAGGGTGTAAAAAGTATCCCATAGCCAAATCCCAATGAATAAAGCATGGTTTGAGAGAAGTCTGTGTCACAGAACACTGATCTAGGTTTGAGTGGGGCTGGAACAGGAACCTGTTTCAATTAATTTGAGTTATGGCCCTTGGAGATCAGTTTGAGTTTCAGAGAGGTTGCTAATGATTTTTTAGGTGAAGAAACTCTGTCCCTGAAAGGATTTCTGGTATTGAGAGAACAGCAGAGACCATGAGGTCTAAATGTGCTGGGAAGTGGGAGAAAGCAGGAGACAACACAAGCCCCTAAAATCAACAGTATGAGAGGAAGCTCAGTGACACAGGCTGGAGAGGAGTGGAGAGGAAGCCTCACCTTTCCAAGGGACTTGTAATACTGAGTGGGATGTTGGTGCACTGATTCTGGTTGCATGCTGTGTGCCAGTCCAGACTTCCTGAGAAGTGCCTCCCTCCATGATAGAAAATCTCCTTCTCCAGAAAGTCTTGTCATTTTCCTCACAGATGTTGTGGGCTGCAGTTTAAGGGATTGATGGGAGGAGGATGGATATAATTATAATGGATGTAATTACAGAAAAGATGATCACATAAAAGATTAAAGAGCAGAGTATTAGGAAAGATGGGCTGAAATCAGGCATTTGCCATAGTTCATGCTCATGTCTGCGTTTAATGTGTTGCCACTTTATGAATGACAGAGATGGGGAAAGTCTTGCTACCCAGGATTGGTAAGGTTAATCAGGAGGGTGGCTGGCTCAGTGCACAGGAATCTAATCAGAAGGGTGGCTGCAATGCACTTTTTGGACAGATAAAGGGAAATATGGGCAGCACTACTACTGCACAGTGAATGGGTAATTATAGCAATGGGGAGTATGAGAATCCAATTCAGGAAGCAGTGAGAAAAACATTCTTTAACCCCAAAGACTCTTGGTAGAATATCCAGATGTGGGAAGATTGATTTTATGCTGGATTTCAGGAAATGCTCAGAGGCACAGGGGAACTGTCATTCCTATAATGACAAGAAAGTATCCTGGTCTAGATTCCCAAACAGGATGTCTAGGAACATTTTAAAAGAAAATTTGTGGGTTTTTTTTTTTTTCTAAAATGAAAATTTAGTAAAGCAAAGCTTTGACAGTTAAAGAGATTTCTAGAGACAAAGATCTGAGGAGGACATGAGGATCCTTGGTTAGGAAAATACAGATGACAGCTTGCAAAGGGAGAAGGCAGTCCAGAATAGTGCTTTTCTGTTTTATTTCTGTTAGAGGGTAATTTTATACAAGGCCAGATTAAAACGTTTTGAAACAGCCTGAGTAGCCTTTGTGATGGGTGGAGGACAGAAGTCTTTGATACTGAAGCCTGGATGCCACTTGATATCCTGTCAGCTTCCATCTCTCTGTTCAAGGTTTAGATAGCCTAATTGCTGTAGTTTCATTTGTGTCATTTAACTTCCTCTTACCTTAAAGAAAGATTAATTCGGCATTAACAGATTATTTAAAGACTTTTTATGTCTCTATCATATTGGTGCTTTAAAATGATTTCAGAGATAAAACTTCTTGAGAACTATCTGCAGGTTCCAGCTGAAACATGTAAGATAAATTACAACCTATTAATCTGAAAAGAGGTAGAAATTATGATAAATACAGGACAAAATTAACACTTTGTGCCGGATGGTGTCTGTGCTCTTCCCTGGCACCTCTGTGCCCTCTTTACCTCTTTAAGGCCTGTGTGTTAGCCTGTGACATGAGGCTGAAGGGAGACTCTGCACTTCCCCAGGACAGGAACTGCTATGGCCCGTGACTGGTGCCTGGAGTCTTTGGCCTGAAATTGTTTATTTCTGTGGCAGTTGTTCACTTAAGTGAGCATGAATATTCCCATGAACTCTTTGCATATATCTTTATTGATATTTCACTGATGGGCACCTCTGGCAGCCTTGCTGATGTTCTGTTGCAAAGTGTAGAAGGAAAAAAGAAATGGGCAAAGAGAATGCAGGCATGCAAGTACTGTCCCTTCATCTTACTCATGAAAACATAAAATTTTAGATCTGTTCCCAACAAGACTGCAAGTATACTTGAAGCATCTGTTCTTGTCCTGTCCTTCTTTTGCACCATAACATTGCAATCATTATTCCAGAGCACACATACCTGCAAGATCCATTCAGCTAAAATAGATCCCTGTGATTGTTTGTCTCCTGAACAATGCCAAGAACCCCAGGAGTTCTGCCAGAGAAAGTGAGTTTCATGTGTGAATCTGGAGTGAGAGCAGTGATTACAGCCCTAGAAAGTGTCTATTCCTGCTCCCCATGCCCTTAACACATGCAGATTTATTCTCCTGCCCACCACTGAGACAGACTAAGGCCTTTGTAACATCTGATGTGAAAAAGGATGTGAAAATATTCTGCAGAGGGGCTAAGATAAATCATTGCCATGCAGTAGTATCCATCTCAAATATGTTTGGAAAATATAGTTGTCTTTAAGGTCAGAATTATCCAGTAGTATTTTTATCACATCCAAAAGCATACAAAGGAAGAGGATGTTGATGGCAGCTGATGGAGGAGGGAATGTGTGGGATACCTTTGACCATCCATGTGTTCTTTTATTGTGTGTTCTTCTGGAGCCCTGGCTGCCCAGGAGGAGCCACTGAATGATCCTTGTAGCAAGGGGGACAAGAGGACTCCAGTGGTGGAACATCTCTGGTGGAGCTGAAGGTGTATTTTCACCTGAACAGAGTGGAAACCCAAAGGAGGCTTTTGGGTTTTCTCCAAGCCACGTGCAGCTCACAAAAAGCTCTGTGCCTGCCTGAAGGGGGTTGTGCTCATGATGGAGGGATGTGGATGGAAGAGAGTTCAAGAGCAATCCAGTACTTGACCTGAAGGAGATGCACCTGTTTGCTGCTCACAGGGCACACGGGGGCTCAGCTGACACCAGCAAACCCCCTCAGCTTGACAGGGAGTGCCTGAGTAACAGAAACAAAACCATCAGATGACATCCAGGTGGAGCACTGAGATCCAAAAGTCTCTGATGTGTCAGCCTGTAGGTCAGATTGCTGTTCTTTCTGTGCTAAAGAGCTTGAAAAGAAGGAAGGTTGTTTGGAATCACTGGGGTTGATGTGGATGCTGTGGTGATGTGGCCAATCCTTGGGTGCAGTAATGCACCCCCCCACTCCCGAGTGGGTATTTCTGTATAAGGAAAGGATTTTGGTTTCCCTTTGGACATTTTAGGAAGTTCATCCAGAAAGTTCTGTGTTTCCCTCTTTGTAATTGGCTCTGTGCCAGGAGAGGAGCACCTGTTGGACCTTGTCACTGCTTGTCAAAACTTGTACCCCTTCCTATTGGCAGTTCACCAATAGATCCATCCTCAACCATCAGGTAGAAAAGGTGACAGAACCTGTTGTAGCAGGTGTACGATCTGTTCTTACACTGTGCACGGCTTTTATCTTTGTTTGCTGTTTTTGTATTATTTTGCATTATTTTATTAAACCTTTTTGAGTTACAAGGCACACAAATCATGTGGTCCTGCTAATTATTTTTAAGCCAGCACTCCTGAACAGGGCTGGACCCTCAGAGATTATGTGGGTACAAACTCACACTTGGGCACATCTGTCCCTGGGCCTCAGGGCAAAGGAACTAAAGCAAAAGGAGCTTTTGCCCCTGAAGCAAACTGAATTAGTGACAATGTTCCAAACTCTTGGACTTGCTGAGCAATCCTGGTGCTTGCCTCCTCTGCTGTGCTGCCTTGCTTGTAAGGGAAGGATGTCTTAGGTTATGGAACCAAAAATGTGTGTTCTATTTCATCTGCTGAAAGCAGTTGGGGAGATGTTTTTTTCTTTATCTCTTGTAACTCTAGGGGGATGGGGGGAGATTCCTTCTGATAATGGGCCAGCTGTTAAAACCAGGGGGGGCAGTGTTTCTTAGCTCTTTCACCACCTGTCCTCCCTCCAGGGGAATATCTTCTGCTAATGGGCCATGAAGGCTCACCAATGACACAACACATTCCATCATCCCAGTGGGAGATGCTCCACCCAGTGGGGGGAGCCAACCATTCCTACCTGGATAAAAACTGAGACACAGGAACACCAGGGATCTGGTTCCACTGGATTCCTGGAGGAAGACTGGACCCTTCTCACCATCCCTGGACCCTTCTCACCACCACTGGACCTTTTTCTTTCAGGATCATCTCTGCTCCAACAGAACCACATCTGTCACTCCAGGAGGACTCACTGTGGGCTGCTTCCAACACCCTGACCAACAGGGTGTCAGGTTGTAGCTCTGACTCTGTCAGGGTTTTCCAGGTTTGTTGTTTGTTTGTTTGCTTGTTTGGTTGGGTGGTTTTGTTTTCTACTACATTTGTATTGTTAACATTCCTGGTAAAGAACTGTTATTCCTATTCCCAAATCTTTGCCTGGAAGCCCTGAATTGCAAAATTATAATTTGGAGGGGGTTCAGGGTTTACATTCTCCATTCCAAGGGAAACTCCAGCTTTCCCTGGCAGATACCTGTCTGTCCAAACCAAGACAGAGGGCAGTGTAGAAGCACAGGCTGTACCTGAGGGCTTGGGGGTGTATTTTTTTTTCTCTATCCTGTGGATGCTTTTCTATTTGAGATTTGCCTCTCAGGGACAGTTGCTATCATAATGTTTCCTGATGGCTTTGTGCCCATGTTCTTCTTTTACACATGCAGTTCTACACCTACAAAGCACAAAAAACTGAATAATACATTTTTCAGTTCTTCTCGGGCACAGTCTTATGACATGAATTTGCAGAAGTGTTTTCCTAAGTGGGTTTTAGGTAGATTACTGTTTTCTATAAATTAATATATTTCTGCAGATGTGGGCTTAAATCGCTTTTCTTGTGGATTATGAATCTGTGAATTGTTTCAGTGATGCTTTTAGGGACATAAATAGATAAAACAGAAATAAGAATTGTTTGTGCCAAGGTTTGATAGATGTTTTCTTGTTTCTGGGAACACTCAGGCAACTGGCTGATGTTTTCTTCCTTTTTCTTTTTTTTTTTTTTTTTTTTTCCAAAGCTACTGAGAGGTAGTCCAGCACGTACTGCAAAGCTGAAATTTATTTGTTGTGTGCAGAGCTTAAATACAAATACTGTAATTAAAAATTATGACCTACCTGAAAAGCTGAAATGGAGCTGTACGTTAATACTGAGGTTTGGTACCTCAGTGCAGTGTTTCAGTAGTGACACTCCAGACCATCCAGGGGAACTCTAAAGATGGGTAGGTAGCACATTAACCTTGTGTTTTGGGCTTGTCTTGACAGGCTGGCTACAGAGGACCGTGGGGTTTAGCTTGCTGTGTCCCCTGCTGTTTCAAAATGTGTTAGAAACAATTAAAACACCTTCTTTTGTTAATGCAGACACTGTCCTGAGAGCATTCAGGGTCTGTCAGGACACAAATCCCTCTGGGCCCCATCCACACAGGCCCAGGTGTCACCCTGTTCTTCTGAAGTTCTTCTAAAGCCTTCTAATGTTTACATTTTTGTAATGGAGTTTCTCACGCACTTTTCATGTAAATAATGATTGTTTTGCATTTCTCTGTGGAGGAGGAGAGAATTGATGGACTGTTGGTTTGACCAGTGTGGTTGGAGAGGACAATTTTCATCCTCCAATCCACGGTCACTGTTGGAATTCTATAAATGCCAAGGTCTGTAAATAAACTGCCCCTTTTTGCCTTGGACATCTCAGCGTGTGAGTGTCAATCATTTGTGTCATATTGCAACACCCAGGGCTGTTCAGAAATGTGAGGGCTGAATTAAAGCCTTCAGAGAAACTAAAATACATAAATCCACACAGACATGAGGTAGAAATGCAAGTTTAGTTTTAAATAAGTAGAGAATATTTTAAGTGCCTTAAGCAAATAAGAGACTGAATTAGTTAGTAAGAAAAAGCCCTAAGCCTAGTTTAAAACTCAGTGGCATCACCTTTTACAAAGTTAACTAAGTTCTAGACATAATGAAAACATAATGTAGCCCTGCTAGCATTCCCAGATAAAACAGATAGAGTCACAAATGTAGAATTTGTGTAAGAAATTGTGGTTACTTTCATACATCAGTCTTAGGTTAGGATAGGTCCAACAAGACAGTGGTAAAGCCGTGTTTGTAGCTGATTGGTTAAAAACAGAATAAAAATGCACTGCTTGGAGATCACACCACCATCACCACAGATCACGGATGCTGCTGCTGCTGCTGCTGCTTCTGCAAGGGACTTGGGGACTTTATGCCAGAAGGCATTCTGCATACTGGCACAGCCTGTAATAACTCTGCCTTCATGAGGCTGATTTAGCAATACAATAAAGGACTTTAACTTTTACAGCCACCCAGCTTAATTAGTCTTCAATGAAGATGCGCCAAAGACTTGACAAGTGTCCAGTCCCCAAAGAGCCAATTCCCACTGGAAACTTCCTCACAGCATTTGTCCAAAATCACTTTCAGGAATCTTGTCAAAAGGCTTTTCTGCCCTGTGTTCAGTGCTGTGGTTACTTGTAGCAGAATTTCTTAGGGAACGTGGGCATGATGTGTTCTGGAATGAGATCTGAGCTATCCCAGGCTGGGCCTCAGATTCACGCCTGTGTGGAAGTGGATAAGCCTGTGGTGCAGCAAAAATTTAGATTAAGGTGTGTTTAGGCATTAGATAGAATAGTTACAGTGTGATCACAGTAGCTCCCTTAAGGTTGAGATTGTTTGCATTTTTCTTCACATTGAATGCCAGTTAGAAAGCACTTGTAATTGTAAACTATTTGGAACTGTATTTAACCCACCATTTTGAGATAATAAAGGGAGAACATATGATTCAACCACATTGGTTCTGTTCTGCGTTGCTCTGTCCAGCTTCCCATGTTATAAGGGGTCTCTGACTTTAGTTACTCTAGAGGTGCAACTGGGTGGGGATTGATCTTGCAGCATTTCCCTTGGCCAGGTGCAGGAGGGACCCAGAGCCTTCCTGGGAATGCCTGACCTGCAGCCTAGAAAAGCACAACAGAGTTGTTGTTCTTCTCAGCTGGCAGCTGCAGAGCTCAGGCCCAAAATCTCTCTGTGTCAAAGAATTTAGGAGGGTCACATCAAACAAGTGTTTGCACTTTAATGTTATTTGGTGGGGTTTTGTGCAAGTACTGGAAAGAATTCTCCTGCATCAGCTGAAGCACCATTTGTTAAATTGTGTTTGCTTTTTAGGATGTTTTCAGCCTCACAGCTGGAATGGAGGTGGCTAACAACTAACTTCACTAGAAGGGGCCTGAAACCTTCCCAATGATCACAGGGATAGGCAGAGCAGCAGTTGATCTGATGAGGTGATTAAAAACCAAGCATCCATGACAAATTGCCCTTCAGAGGAAGTTAGCTTTTGTGGGAGCAACTTAAGCTGACCCTGAAGTAGAATAATTATGCTGAAATGACATGAATTGCCCAGCACACTTACATATATTTTAGTTTCTGTCCTTTCTGATCGTAATTAAGTGCCTCTACCGGATCAGAAGCTGTTTTAACTCATTTGGAAATAAAATTACTGTGCCTACTGTGCTGTGTAAAGTTTAGGAAAACCTTAATGAAACAAATTCTGTCAGGGGAGGCTGCTTTACTCTCCCAAAGTACTTAGTTTAAATCGAATGGATATGGATTTCTAACTTAAATTTATTTCCTGTATTGTGTCAAATCTCTTTGTGGGTAACCATCGATTCAAACAGCACTGAATATTGTAGTGCTAGGAATTCAGCTTTTCTTATCTGAGAATCTGAGACCTCTCTCCTTACACAGCTCCCTGCCACCAGGGCTTATCTCAGCAACCTTTTATTTTCATTTACCTTTCAAAGCATTAAACCTCATTTCATTAGAGTGTATATACTCATTTGGGATTTGTCAGTGAACTCTCAGTTTGTTACAGAACTTCAGGACCTGAGCTGCTTACCTGGGAGAATTGTGCATCAAACCCAAGAAAACTGTTCACAAGCTTTGGGTTTGCACAATTGCTCTCTTTCTTGTACAGTCTGCCTTCTTTTTGAGCTCTGAATTCTAGTAAACATGAGAACTCAAATGCAAACTGACTATATTAAAAGTGAATAGCAATTAATTTTTTTCTGTAAAAGATACTTTGATTGGAAATTGAATTTTGATTTAATGTGATTTAGTGTTATTTCCCTCAGACAAAATTTAGCATGTTTTTTCCTATATTTCTAACCAAACCTGGGGCTTTGTTCTGATTCATTGAAAGCCTTGTGCATTTCAGTAAAATCTGTATTCTAGGATTCAATGTTTTGTGTATTAATTCAGCTCTTCTTTTCCTGCTTCTTTTGTTTAGATATTACTATTGCAATCAAGGGCAGGATTATAAAAGGTCAAGATATTGAATAAAACCTCTGATGTATGAAAACCCAGAGAGGTATAGCTGTAACTGTCATGTTCTCTTTAAACCAAAATAACAGCCTTGTTTTAATGAAAACAGCATAAGATAATGACCCTGGTGAACAAAAGTTACAGGTGGAGCATTCAATTCAATTTTATTGCTTTAAAGTCAGTGAAAATCAACACCAGAAAAATGAATTGTTGAGTTAAATCCAAATTAAATGTCCCTGGTACAAAATTGTAACCTGCTAGTTAGAGTAAAAAAAAACCAAAAAAACCAAAAAACCAAACAAACAAATGACAAAACAAAACCAAAAACCAAGAAGAAAAATGGATTAGGACTGAGACCAGGAATTTAAAATTCTGGCATTTTGGTTCAGTTCCTTACCTGCCTTAAATGAGTGGTATCCAAAAGCTTTGTGTTTATTCACTTGCATTTACTCATCCTCACTGCAAAGCTGGGTGAGCTCCTGCTGTCATTGCTCTTCTCTTCCTTGCTCACTTTTCCCTAATGGTGTTTTATTCCAAAAGATACTTGGTAGTTCACCACCAGGTGCCAGTCAGGACCATGCCAGTATTGGCCACTTGCTCCATTGTGGTATTTTGCAGTGAGCAGTGAATGTTCTGGATTCCTTCCCACGTGTGTTCTCCTGCTGAAGGCTTGCACTAAGTGCCACGAGGGAATCCTGTCCTGGCTGTGATTAACAGTGGCTGCCAGCTCACAAACAGGACACAGTTATCAAGTGGCCCTTGCTGGTCCTGCCAAGGCCATACACTGTTCATGGCACACTGCAGACAGGAGATCAGCTGTGAACATTCAGAATTTTGACTGCCTTTGTGGGAGTGCAGGGCTTCCTCCAGCTGGGCTGTGTTGGCACTAGGCTGAGAGAAAGAAGAACTCTCCTCATCAGCCACCTCTGCTCAGTGTGAATTTGCCTGGTGTGGTTCATCTTTGGCACAGTGCCTCAGTGCTGCAGGCAGTACCCCAACACAGGTAGAGTTGAGGTGTAGGAATAGGGTAAAAAGCTGGCCTGTCATTTCTTCTAAGTGCAGCTAACAATCAATTTGTAAGTTCCCATATGAAGCTATTTTGAGAAATTCCTTTAACACAACAATCTATTCTGAGGGTGAAAAATAAGTGCACCTGTAATAACAAGGGATTTATCCCATGAGAATCAGTAAAAAAAATAGGTAAACAATCTGAGAATATATAGATTTGATGGACAAGAAAAAGACCTTTTAGTAACCAATAGAATAATTAACAAGAAAGCTATTAACCAATTAGAAGTTACCCTCGAGGTTTTTAAGGACTGTATAAAAGACAGCATGCCAGAATGAAGAGCCTTCTGAAGATTTTACCATGTCACTCTGTGTGTCCTGTCCACCCTAACAATGACATTGAGGCAGGTGTCTTTGGGGCTTGCTGGAACTGCTTAGGTTGGGGCATTTCTTGTGCCCTCAGGCAGCAGCAGTGGTAATGCACAGGAGGTGACCTCTGAAGAGCACTGTTGACTATCGAAATGAATGTTTACAGGTGAGTAAGTATCCATGAGCCTTTACCTAGGGATGATATCAGGAATACTCATACCTCAACCCCACCGTGGCCTGAGCACTGAGCAGGGCATTTCTCTGCATTTGAGGTGGAGCTCCAGTGTTCACCCTTAGCTTAATGAAAGTGAGCACTTTCCTGACCCTTTCTAGTTTCAAATATGGAATTTTAAACTCAGAAAACCTGTCTTTTGACATTAGCCCCTTCACCTTCACTGTCTTCACATCCCTTCTCCTTCATTCTTTACACAGGCTCACAGAGGAATGCACAAGTACGGGCTCCAAGATCTCTGGGAGGTTGCACTGGACTGTAAGGAGAATGGAAACAATCAAAGTTTGTCTCACACCAAAGCAAATTCCTTTCTGCCTTTAGAGATACAAGCTCTTGCTAATTTGCAGATATGCTATGGTTTTTCACTCCACTGTGCTTAGAAACCCAGTCCAGCCCAGAAGAGTTGATAGACAAAAAGCAAAGTGAGGTTATATGGGTCAAAGAGGTGTGACTGTGTTCACACTGAATTGCTGCCACCCTTTCTCTCTCAAATGCTCTTCCTTTCCTACATTGGATCATTCTGTTCGTACGTAAGAGAAGGTTTGTTGTTGTTTTGGTTTTTTTTGTTTCAAACCTTGAGTGAATTCTGGAAATAGGAGTTACTAGCCTTGTTCAGAAATGCCCAGAATTACTGAATGTATTTTACAGACTTTGAACCTCACATCATAGTTCTTTTTCCTTAAGATAAACCCTTAGGTAGCACGAGAACCATTCTGGATTGTGGAGCTGCAGTTTTTCCCTGTATTCTGGGAATTGCAGTGCATTACCTGTCCTATCCAAGAGTTGCTTTCCTAGTCTGATGAGCTGCATTTGCTTGTGTATTTTGTAACAGGAAAGCCCCAAAAGAGCTGCCCACTGTAGTGGTGTGTTCAAGTTTTAAGTTTATTATGATGGTTCATTCCATGTACCCCTTGTTTGGTTCATGTTTGGTTTTACCCAAGTTGTCAATCTTCTGCTCCCTACCCCCGAGGACCTGTCTGTCTACTCGAGGCCTCTCCCTGAATCTGGAAAGTTCTGAGAGGGGCGTCGAGTGATAGGACAGGATCCAAGGAAGTCCATCCCTTCCAACTAGGATTGGCTCCCGGAGGAGTCCTTCATCCTGGTAACCACTCCCTGTTCCTCCCCATTGGTTCTTTCCCTGTTACCTCCCCTGACTCCTCCTCTGCATAAAAGTAGCTGACCCAGGGCAGTCTGTGCTCTGCTGAGGCAGATCTCCCTGGAGTGAGGCTGTTCCCCTTTGGACCCTCAATAAACTCCTGTGGCAACCCCTCAGCGGAGTCTCCTTCTTTCCTCGCCATCGTCGCGACCACCATCAAGAGGCTGGGCTCAAAGAGCCCACTGGATCGGCTCGGTTGGCCAGCCTACTGGACCGTACCGCATGCCTGAAACCATCGCCAGGGCTAGCCGGGGACAGGCAAGACTCTGACCACGAAGCAGAGGGCAGACACAACCAGGCGCGGTTTTAGCCCACCATTTTAGAGAAAGTGGAAAGAGGCATCTAGTTGAATGCTGTACCTATTTGCATTGGTATAGAAGAAGGGAATACAGGTGACCTCACCGCTGATAAGTAACAGCTGTGTTAATTACCCAATACAGCCTCACCCCTGATGAGTCACAGCTGTATCCAACAAGGATGAGTGAGATAAAAGAGGGGGTGAGGTGGTGAGGGGAGGATCATCATGGAGGAAGAAGTTTGAGGAGCATGAAGGAGGAGGATCCTGGGGAGAAAGAATCACTCTAGTGAGGTCAGTCTGGGTCTGCAGTCAGAGCCTGCTGTTGGAACCTGCAGTCACAGTCTAGCTGGGTAAAAGCTGCAGTCAGAGGCTGCAAGGGAAACCCAGGAGGGTTTCCTGGGAGCTGCTGCAGGCAGAGTCAGTGAATGGTTGGAGTCAGGCTGGCTGAGCTGTAAAGAGGAATAAACCAGGATCTTTTTTATGCTGTGTTTAACAAGAAGTCTGTGTAGCACAGCCTGCTTGCAAACACCACACAATGCAGATATCTCCTGATGCCCTGGGGAGCAGCAAACACAAGAAAGGCTATCACTTGGAAATTGCTATCAGTTGATTTGCTCTTGTGATAATTATGTCATGAAAATGCACATTCTCTCTTAAAATTTGCTTTTGGTTTGTTACAAATGCACCCTCTTCAGATGAAAAAATAAGTCCAAAAGGTGAATGCCTTAACTTCATGGCCAAAAATCTTTCCTGATTGTCGTGGACGCTTCCCTGCTTCTTCAGCCCTTGGAGTCTGTCTGTGGTGAGTAGCTGCCATTGCTTTTTTTCTCCTCCCTCACAGCCCTGTCCCTACAAATTACAGATTCCCTGCAATCTTAAGACAACACTCACAAGGGATGGGAAAAAACCAGGAAAGCACTGGGAAGAATTGAAATGATGACAGAAAGTCAGAGAGGAAGCTCTCAAAGAGAGGTAACAGAAAAGAGCTGCAATGACTAAACTTTAGAAAATATAATTTGGTGTTTGAAACTCATAAATCAACAGTGACATTGAATCCTTGGTGTATTCAACTTAAATAAAATTCCACAGATTCAGAGGCAAGAGATGGAGTATTTGACAGTGTCTCACAGATTTCTGTCAGTCATATGTTACCTGTTCTCAAGAGCAGACAGATGCTGCAAATTTTAATGGCACTGTAGATTATCAGAGAAGTGGGTATTGAGCCTAAAACCCCTGTGTTGCACCTCTCTCTGTTATTTACCCTTGCTCTGAGAAATGTGATGTTGCAGATAGGATATTCATGCTTAGTTTCTACCCAAAGAGGCCTTGGAGAGTTAGTAGAACTGGTGAATTTTGATTCTAGAAGGTGGAGACCTCTTGAACTGCTTGGCATTGTCAGATGCAGTTGCAGCTCTGTGGAGGGGGGAGGTGGAATTAGCATTAAACCATTTTAAATTGTGGCACTTAACTCGACTAACTACAATTATAGTAAAATGCCTTCTAAAGTGTCTGATTATATCTTACAGTCAGAAGTTCTAAATAAAATGGATAAACATACATTAAGAAGCAAAACAAGAGTGAGTGTTAAGTACAGAAAACAAAAGAGATTGCTAAGGATAATTATTCTACACAACACCCTGCACGAGGTGTTAGTGTTCTGTTGATTCTTTGGTGTTATATATTTAGGAGAGGAGGCTGAGCTGTCGCCTTTGTAACCCAATCTCTTATCACTGAGTGCATTAAGTGGGAAACAGATCCCTTATGCTGCATTTACATGGTTAATCTGTCTACCACATTCTGAGTTTCTCCCTACTCAGTCGGTGGAAGATTAGAGCCTTTTTGTCATAATTGCTTTGTTAAACCACTTCACTGAAATTAGCATTTAAATAAGGGTAAATTGAGCACTGAACTGAATTTCCATAAAAATGCGATAAACCCCAAGCCTATACAAGGTCTGTAAGTGCAGGTAGCTGCAGCATGTGTAGGCTTTGTGTCCAGCATGAAAGCAGCCAGGACACAGCTGCCTTCTAGGACTGGGGCAGCATCTATGTGTGTTTAGGTGGTTTGTAGGGCAGGGAATTCTGATTTACCCGGTATCTCTAAATAGCACAAAATATTAAGACACTCAGAAGGCTCTTTTTGATCTGCCAAAATGTTCGTGTGTGCAGCCTCAATTTGAGATTTGACTTACTCATTTCAGGTGCAATGAATAAATATGAGAAGAAGGGGTTTTATCACAGGGGAGTCCTTCAGACCTCTGTCCTTTATTCAGCCTTCCAGATGACAACAACTGAGTGAGAAATTTGTACCTCAGAGGTATTTGGCCAGCCTTTAGGGTCACTGCTTAACACCCCATGTGGCAAGGGCTTGCCAGAAGCACTCTGAGATTTCATGCCCATTTCTATTCCACTGGCTTTCAAAAGAACCCTGTGAGCCAAGCACGTGGATGCAAAGCCTAGCTCTTCTGCAGGTCACCTTTGGTTTTATTTTGGTGGGAAGCCCAGGCCAGCATCAATCTGTCTATTCTGATTTTAGGATAAGTGCAGAGGGACCTAATAGAGTGTTCAGGAGGACTATTCTCTCCAGGAGAAGGATATTCAACTCCTATGCTGGGCTCCAGATCTAGTTCTTTGAACACTGTAAAAGGCACAACCTTGTAGTGTAGTTTGGGATAATGGCATAGTCCCTTAAGAAAGGGGGTTTTATATGCATCCCTTCCAGATGGTGGAGAGCTATCCCTCTCTTAAGATGTGGCAGAATGGGAACATGGTACAAGGAAGATGAAAGAAAGATTAGGTAATGTGATGACAAAAGTCAGAGAGAGGAGTACATGTGAATATGGGAGGAGGAGAAAAAAGAGAGGACCTGAGGACTGGGGAAGAAACTCCTGCATTGGCCTGGAGTTGCATTTCTATTTGTCTGAGCATTTGAAGTCCACCCATCACTAGCTTATAACTGAAGGGGTTGTCATTAAACTTGATCTGCATTATTACATCACTGTCGCACACGACACAAAGAATTGACACTCACACGATGAGATGTCCAAGGCAGAAAAGAGGGCAGTTTATTTACTGCTTCAACATTTATTGAATTCCAGCAGTGACCGCGGATTGGAGGAAGAAAATCTTCCTCTTCAACCACACTAGACAACTTAACAGTCCATCAACAGTCTCCTCCTTATAAAAAGAATGTAAACATTGTTCAATTTTACAATAACAAAAAGCTTATATAAAATTGCATCTAACTCTATTACAAAAAGTAAAAACAGAAAGCTAAAAATAAAACTTTAAAAAATTCTTAAAGGAACAGAAAAGAATAGCAAAAGCCCAAACAACACATTGCTGTCTTAATGTGGGTGATCATTAAAGCACAACCTTAAATTTGCTTATCCCGTGTGTTGGTGTACCTGGAGTGGTAGATGTGTTTGGGTTATGATGGGCACACGTTTGTGTGGCTGTATATATACATATAGGTCACATGTGTACATATTAAGACCATTTTGGTTGATCTATTTTGCCACTTCTTGTTTTAAACAAGAGGTTGGAGGGATGCAAAGTAACAGGGTATAGGTGTGAACGCCTCCTTCTGATGCTTCAGTGAGTTCTGGCATAGGCTGAGGTCTGTACCTGTAAGGATGACAACAAAGAGCCTCTCTAGTCCAATTGCATAGGAAAGCTGAAAATGTAAATGCAGTTTTTATGATGCAATGCTGGGAGCAAATGGAAACAAACATAAGAAATCCACCACGTGGCAGTGTCTACATCACTTAGGTTTGTTTGTTTGTTTGTTTTCCCCAAGTTTACATCATGGCTTTGTTCAAAGGCCAGGGGAAACTCATTTCTAGTGTTGGCTGTTTTCAGGCTGGGCGCAGGATCTCACCTTGAAGCAGCTATTGAGCTGGCTAGATACAAAGGTGAGGGTGTACACAAATCACCCAGGATGGCTTTTCAGAACAGGAACTTATTAATTGTTAACACTGCAGTGATTAAAAAACATAACTTGTACTGCTAATGAAGAATGAAGTTAAGGCAACTTGTAACAGCAAACAGTAGAAGTGTTTCCTGTTGATATTCACAATTGGTCACCTGGGTATTTGTGAAATGATGGTAAGTCTGTGTTTCCATTATGTTTTATGAATATCCTAATATGTAGGTTAATACATACAACTACTTTGGAATAATTAGACACAGTTCTACTGACTTAAAATAATTGCTGATTTGCGGATTCACTGGACTCACTGTAAAGAAATTTTACTCACCATTAAAATTGCTCCTCAAACACTGAACTCCAGTGCTGACCTGAAAGAAAAGCAAGAGGGGGTGTGATGGTGAAGGGCTGCATATTGCAAAAGGAGTGTGAAATGCTCCTTATCCTTATAGGCTGAATTTACTGAAGCTTGTTGCATTTGTAAGCCATGTTTAGAAATGTGAATAGATGAATATTTCCCTTTTACAAGGGAATGAGAGGAGGATGTGCCACAAATGCTTTTAGAGCCTGATCAGTTCATTAAAAATTCTTTATGCAGAGGTTGTTTTCTAACTCAGGATGCTAAGCCAGCTGTTCTGGTTGAGGCTCCCAATCTTTTGAGCAGCATCTGCCTTGATAAGAGATATTATTTTCTTTTTGGCTTTTCAAACACCATAGGTTGTGCAGTGCTGCCAGTGTGAATGAAACTTTCAGGAGCAGATGAAGCAGCTACTCCAGACCCAGTGAGCACTGTGGAGTAGAAGCCAGGTATAGGGCATTTTTCTTGGTTGTCAAAACCTCCTATCCCCAGGGCAGTGTCCTTTGTGCCATGAGATATGGAGCAGAACAAAACCTCAGCTGTCTTTGTCTTTCAGCCAAATGGACAACAGACTCACTCTCCTCTCAAAGCAAAGGCAATTGGAAGCAGTAGTGTAAGATATTTTTAAAATTTCCACTCTGGTGAAATAGCCCACACCATGGAAGATCTGCATTCAAACTGTATACACTTGGGGGTTTTCTCAGAGGAAATACTTACCCTGGGCCTGAATGTTGCCTTCCACCAACACGTGAATGGCTATGTTAAACTGACCTTTATTCCATTTTATTTAGCTGTTTTTCACTGAGATATCAGTAAAGAGCTGAACTACTTGTTTTTGCTGTTACTGTGTAGGTCTCTCTCTCTTTTTATTTATTTATTTATTCTCTCTATTTATTTATTTATTTTTATTTTTAAAATATAACTACTTCTGGTTAGTTTTCCTACTCTACCATTTATGTATCATTCCTGTACAGTACAGTTGTTGAACATCTGTCCCTTGAGCCCCATACACTGATGAAAGGAAGAAGCAGTAGGATCCCCCATAAAGGTGGAGAACGTGGTACAGCTGTGTGGGGTCACAGCAGAGGGTTGTGCAGCAGAGCCCTTGCTCAAGCAGTGTCTTTGGAGGAAGGAGCTGGGATTTGTCTGTGTAAGGAGCCAGACTGCAAGGAAATGTAGGTCTTTCCAATGACCTGCAGTTAAAGGACCTTGACTTAGAGATGGCATTGAACTTGTGAGAGAATTCCCCAAAGAATCTGTTTTATGTTAATCTATTTAGTAATCTCTCTGTTGACCCATGTTTGCTCCTGGCCTCCAAACATCCTGTGGCAATTAACTCCACAGCATAATGATGTGTTATGAGCAAAAACCATGACCAAGGGGAAGGAGCATCAGAAGCTGGAATTGATAAAAGCCTGAATAATGTGGGTATCAGCTGTATGAAACCTTTGAAGATCTGCTTATTTGACTCCAGATTTGATTGCAATTCTGCTTTCACTCTGATTTTTATACTAGTCTGGTATTGCCATTTTGAGGTGAGATCAAAATTAGGTCAAAATACTTCTAAGGGGAGGCAATATCTGATGTTTCTAATTAAAAAAAACCCCAAATCTGCTCTTAATGAGAAATAACCCAATGCTTAAGAGAGACGGCTTCTTGTAAAATTTAGGAACATCTGAAATCCATGAAAATAGTCAAGCTCATGTTATTTCCCTCTCATATAGATGTGTTTAATTAGGAATAACATTGAAGTCTTGGAGTGCTGCAATTGTGATAAGAATTGATGTAACAGGCTTTGATATTGTTAGTTTAAAGAAATTCAATTAATAATTAAGGTGTTTGCTGATATCAGTCATGCAGCACATTCAGAGGCAATTATTGCATTCTACGTATTTGATTTAGACAAAAACAAGTGCATGTCTTTGCTTTAATCCTTTGTTCAATAGCAAAGGATGTGGGGTGTCTGACCAAAGAGGGAGGGCTGGGAGACAAGAAATGCCAGGCCAACCTTATGCTAATTTAAACACAGTACCTGGTTGCCCTGTTGGTGATGCCTTAGGATTTTAGCTTTTATATTTTTCATATATTTGTGATCCTGCAATTCTTTAGTGTATGACTCTAAACTCCATACACAGTGTGAGCTGCTGCTGTCCCATTTTAATCAGACAAAACAATTCCTCTGCAGGCCTGGGAATCAAGGACATCTCACTGCCTCAGGCCACAAGAAATGTAAAACCAAAGGGAGTTGGGGGGAGCAAACCTGGGGTAAATGAGTTCATTACCTGAAGCTGTAATTGGAAGATTAACCCCAATATGCAAATGGACCAAACTTACAAAATGATGAAAACCTGTGATCCCTTGTCCATTTTTGGGTATAGCCCCTGAGGGGGCTTTATCTGTCCTAAATGTACCTGTTTTTATTCCCTTGATTTTGTCTGGCCTCTGTTTTTAGGTAGCCCCACATGGCATCTTTGGCATTGGGTTTTCATACAACAACTGTCTTCTGCAAGGTTATTTTAGTGTTTTTTCCCCCATGTGAATGAATTGCAGTCAGAAACTTTGGTTTGTTTGCAGATTTTATTGCCTCAAAGTAAGGGTCTTCAAACCAAGCCAGAGCCATCTATCTCAGTGGGTACAAAATATCAAGTACCACTGTGGCCAATGGAGACATGCACTTCATTTTTCAGTATGTAGCACCTTCATTTTTGGTAATTTATTCAGTTTTACACCTTGTCACACATTCAGTGTTTAATCCAAGGTGAAAGCTTTCCACGCTCCTTCTCCTCAGTTTGCGAACGAGCATTTGGTAGCGCTGCCCTGCTGCCCTATATCTCACCTCAAGCCCCATGCATGTTTCTTCCTCTTTCCATCCATCATCTGTCTTCCCTTGCCTTTGTCCCCACCCCCAAGTTTCAAACCCAGGCCATGGGTCCTTTGTTGTTCAAGCTGCAAATGTGGGCTCAGGTGTTAACGATACCCATCTGTGCCGGTTGCAGCAGCCAGGGTAAGGTTGATGTTCTGCTGGAGCAAGGGTGTGGATCCCTTACCCAGGGGTGGAGCACAGCAGGCTTTCTGCTCACTGCTGCCCCAGTCTTACTGGGCAAGATTTTTTTGTAACATAGCAGTGTCTTGGTTTGTAAATTAATTGTCAATTTGGTTTGTAAAAGTAGTGACAGATCTCACAGTCCTGGTTTGGAAAGACAGGACCTGCTAAGGAAGGCAGGAGCCTCCCTTGGAATGGAGAATGTAAACCCCCTCTCTCTGAATTATTATAATTTTGAAATTAAGGGGCTCTCAGGCAAAGGTATGGGAATAGGAATAATAGCTCTTTACTAGGAAAATTAAAATAGAAATGTAGCAGTACAAAAAAAGCAAGCAAACAAAAAATACTGACAGGGTCAGAACACAACCTGACACCCAGGGTGTTGTTTGCAGTCCAATCAAATCCTCCTGCAGTGACAGATGTGGTTCTGTTGGAGCAATGATCCTGTAGGTGAGTGTAGTTTTCCTCTGAAGGTCCAGTGGTGGTGAGATGGGTCCAGTCTTCCCTGGCAATCCAGTGCACACAGGCTGTGCTGGTGTTCTGAATCTCAGGTTTTATCCAGGTAGGAATGCTGGGCTCCTCCCCCTGGGTGGAGCATCTCCCAATGGGATGATGTAATTTTATCAGCCCTGCAGTGAGCCTGGATGGCCCATGAACAGCAGATATCCCCTGGAGGGAGGGTGGGTTGTGGAAGAGACAAAGAACCCTGCCCCAGTTGGTTTGAACAGATGGTGATAGAATACACACTGCTGGTTACATCTTGCATTGCAACCTAAGACAAACAGAAACAGATGGGATTTCCTATTGCAGGCACACAGCAATGACCCTCAACACTGGGTACCCACAGCCCTTGGGGGTGTTGGGAGACAGAGGCAATGCCAAAGGGAGCACCCAATAACTACTTCCCAAAGTGTTTGTTGCATCTACGTCCTGCCACTGTAAAACACTGAGTTGCACATTTTGTAACTGCTGCCTAATGAGTCTCTTGACCTCCCACTGTCATGCTAATGTGACTGCACACTTGGAACCTTCTGAGCCAATAAATTACTCCTTTTCTTAACACCCTTTTACAGATTGCTGCTATCTCTGCAATGGAGACTACCTATCTCATTAATTTGTAATTGTGCTGAAATATTGGAGCCTGGAAAGTGGCATGTGAACTGAAATACAAATTCAGTAGATGTGCTGCTGCCAAAAGGCTGTATAAAGTCAGTTAAGCTATATATTACTGTAGATAAGGAAATTATTTTATACTTCAGGCTCTGGTATTACTTGGATCCTTCTTTATATAACTTGGAATAATGTAAGGGTGAGTGCAGTGAGGGTGTGGGGTTGCATATGTGAAATACACAAACCCACACCCTGTAAAATCTACAGTACAAGGAGTTTCTCATGGCAAGAAGTGGAAGAAAGGCTGTTTCCTCTCATAGAGTTTGATATATGTGAGGATAGTCCCAGGTGAACTTTTCTCAAGAATTCTTGTATTTTAATAACATGTAGCTTGTGAAACAAAGATCCAGTGCAGAGACTCGTGCAAGCACAGGAAACACTGAGAGCTTTTCAGTTGGATTAAATACCTACAGAGGTATGTAAGGACTGTACATAAAGGACCTGAATATGTAATGCTATTCTGCTTTAAAAGATTCTTTTGCAAGAATTCTCTGGGAAACTCATGTGATACTTTTTATGGGTAAAACATGCAGTTTTGGGAATGTGACATAAAAACAAATGAATCATGTAGGAAGTCCAATTTTCATTGTGGTTCTGGGACACGTGTAGTTCTGTTGTAGCAAGCACTAATAGGTGATCTGTCTTTGCTCAGTGCACATTTCTGAATAGCACTTTTCAAAGGAAACTCATTTTTCCACAGTGCTGAGGCAGGGAGGAGGAGGACATCACCTGAACCAGGGTGGGAGAGCAGCTGCAGAGCAGGGTCCTGGCCAGGGGCTGCAAAGCCTTAGTACTGTCTAGTTCACACAGATTCTGGTGGGGTTAAATTTGATTGTGGGCTTGGAGGTTTTTTTTTAAATAATAAACCCAGCAAGATACATTTTGTGAATAATGTAGTAGGTTATGATTGAATAAAGCCCCCCACCATCAGACTTTTGTGCCTATTCATCACTCACTTTGGTTTAATTTTTATCACTGATTATTTTGTGGGGACAGAAAAGAATGGAAGATTTTATAAGTTTCTGGTTGGTTGGTTGGTTTGTTTGTGTCTCTTTGGTGTTTTTTTTTATGGCATTAAACTACTTGTGTGTCACTGCATAAGTTTGGGTTGTCAGGAGAGCCAGAGCATGAGCTATCAGAACAAGTAAAGGGGGATGATCTACTTATGTCTGAACATTTCCTTGTTTGGTTCCTCTCTTAAATATTAGGAATAGTGTTCTTTCATCTCTTGCACACTTTGTGGACATAGAGAAATCTGTCAACTTTCCCACAATGTTTTTAACAAGTTGGAAAATATTCAGTCAACACTTGAAAATATTTTAAGGTATTTTACCTTTGTCTAATTTAAATTTTGGGATTTTTTAAATGAAAAATACATAAACCCTATGCAGTGTAGAGCAAATATTGCTTTACTTTTTTGGCATTGCTCCTAAATTGCAAAGCTCCAAAAGTGAAGGATAAAAGAAATGCAGAGAATTAATGATGGAATAGTGTGTGGTGCCATGTACAGCAGGGCCAACTGTGGCTATGTGCTGAACTTTAAAAGGGAAAAAAAATAAAATTAAAGCCTCCTCCAGTTCCAGTTTGATCCAGTGTCCTTGAAGCAAAGTCTCCCACTGACAGGGAAGAAAACTGGGTGGACCCTTAGGCCATTAGATGTGACTGCATTCACAAAATCTGAGGCATGAGAGAGAACCAGTTTAATGGCACATCTGATGTTCTCTCCATTTCAGAATATGTTTCTTTTTAATTCTGTTAGCACTGTTTAACAGCAATGCAACAGGCAAATGTCCTTTTATAGCAAACAGCTGATTAAACATTATGAATTTTTGCTCAGATGATGGTACATATCACTGTGGCAGTTGCTTGCTTGTGTTTGAAATTACAGTAAATAATCATAGTGGTGTTTCCTACTGGATATAAAATAAAATCTATTGCCCCAGCACTACTTTTAGCAGAGTAAAAATGAATCCCAAATACAACATTCTCCTTAACTTCAGTTATTTTCCTGCCACTAACTGGTTATTATTAATTATCCAGATATGTCTGTATTATGCTATTGAACTGTCCTTCCTCCTTCCTGGGATAAATCCACTTACACTGGTGGTTAATTGCTCACAGCACTGTGACTTTTATACAGGAGACAGGAAGCTGGCTAATGCTGAAATTGCTGATGGCTGGCCTTGCTACAGGGGGAAAGGTTTCATCTGGACAAGTCAAGAACAGCTTTTGAATATTTTAACCAGCAAGAACTTGTTCTGCAGCCCAGTTTTACCTGATCTCACATGGAAACTTGTGTCTGGCAATGAGGTATTGCAGAGGGTCTGCCATAGGCAAATCCATTTTTGCTATACTGGGGCTTTAATGATTTTCTGACAGGTGTTATTCTGTTATTTAAAGCAACTCTGTGCATGACTAAGAAAGTGTCATGAGTATGGACAGGGCCAGGTTTCATTCCCAAGCAAATTATTTTATGCCAGCTGACTCTCACAATGAACTCATTTAAATGGCTTGGATCAAATTGCACACATTTCACATGGTCAAATTGAAAATTGCCTCTGAGATCTCCCAAAATTCGTAAGCTTTCTCTGAGCATTCAGTGAAATTTAATTGTAACCTGGGTGGGAGCAGGGGGAGGAGAGGAGAAGGTTTCCTCTTGTTGCGTTCTGCTGGGTGCGATTCCTGAGCTGAGCTCAGCCAGAGCAGCAGGATGGCAGCACTAATCAATGGCTCTGTCTCCATTCATTGTTTGCAGTGCTGGCAGCTGCCTTTCGCCTCCCTGAGTGCTCTGCCTTCCCCAAATTGTGAGCAGCACCCCTGCCTTTGACAGTTGTGTCTACACAAGTTTATTGAACTTCAGTCAAACGCAATGAAGACACACTGGTGTCACTGCTTGACCTCAGCTGTGCTGCTGTCTACCAGGCCAGATAAAATCTCTGGGCTGCTGGTCTTTTATTGCTGTACATGAATTGGATGAAAGAAGGAGTATTCCTTTATGGTCTGCAGATCAGCTGAAGTCTGATTTAAAGGCTGTCAGATTGATTTCAGGCTAGTAATAATGCTTTTTAATGTGAGATCTTGCTCTGCACGGCTGCTTTTCTGTTGATCTATGTTCAAATATCTGCCTGAATCTGAGAAAAAAACATTTTGTCCATCTTTCCTCTTAGTGGTGCAGAAATCATTAACATCAGAGGCCCTGATTTAGTGAAGTATTTTGTTATAATGAAGTATATAATGAAGTTATAGAGGAACTTAAATGTGTGCCAAAATGCTTTGCTGAATGAGGGCCTCCAGTCTCAGTTTTACAAAAGTAAGGTGCTAAAGGAATTGGAGCAATGGAGAAGACGGACCTGCTTTATGTCTTACTGGATTTTCTTGATTGAAAGAAGTGAGTTTTTGTCAGTTCTGTAAACTAAATACATCTACACCTTAATCAGTACAGACTCCTCTTTACCAAGAGGCTGATGGCATGGAACAAGATGCACTGGAGAAGCAGTGAGCCCTGGTTTTGAATAACATGGGTACTTGATGTTTCCAGTGCTTCTTGAAATCTGGACACCTATTCATGTGCCATTTGCCAGCGTTGAGGTAAGAAGCAAATTTAGTTATCAGTGTTTAGAAAATAGTGTACAGTTAGGGAAGAGTGAAACTTTTGGGGAGAAACCTCTGTAAAACACTACAATTAAATTTAAGCAGAGATTTAATGTGTGCTTTAGTAGGATTAGGTTGCTTTTCAAAGCCATTTCTACAGGCAGTTACAATTCCATCCTCAGAGCAGGTAAAATGATAGTACATGGCTATTTGATTTGAATCCACAGAATTAGAATAAATACATAATAAGAGAAAATGCTAGTAATCCTGCTGATCCTTGACTTTGCCAACTGTATTCTTTGAGCATATTCTTTTCAGGTGCTCTGATTTCACCTCTTTTTACCCAGGTGGGGAAGTCCACTCTTGCTGTTCCTGTGTGCACAGAACTGAGGAGCACTGTCTCCATAAGTGATCCTACTGAAGCTCCAGTAGGGAAGAATACACTTCACATACAACACAGAGTATAGAAGAAGATTCAGACTGGGGCTAAACATCCTGTGTTGCAGCAGCCCTCTTGTTAGAGGGTAAAAATGAGCCGAGACACAAACTTGTTTATCACAGCATGAAAAGGGTCCTGGTTTATTCCTCTTTACAGCTCAGCCATCCTGACTCCAACCATTCACTGACTCTGCCTGCAGCAAGCTCCTTCTGTGGGTTTCCCTTGCAGCCTCTGACTGCAGGTATTAGTGTGCAGCCTCTGACTGCAGCTTTTACCTGGCTAGACTGTGACTGCAGGTTCCAAGATTGGAACCACATTGACTTCACAGCAGTGATTCTCTCTCCCCAGGATCCTCGTCCTTCATGATTTTTTCCTTCATGCTCCTCAAGGTTCCTCCTCCATGATGATCCTCCCCTCACCAGCTCACCCCCTTTATTATCTCACTCATCCTTGTTGGCTACAGCTGTTACTCATCAGGGGTGAGGCTGTATTGGGTAATTAACACAGCTGTTACTTATCAGGGGTGAGATCACCCAGATTTCCTTCTCCTACACTTCAGTTCATAAGTTTCATGTCCTTCTGAAAGGTAATAAAATGCTTTGTCCTCTTTGTGCCTTCATGTGGTACAGGAAGCCCACAGGGAGGTGATGGAGTCACTGGATGTTTAAGAAAAGCCTGGATGTGGCACTCAGTGCCATGGCCTAGCTGACAAGGTGGTGTGAGGTCACAGGTTGGACTCAATGATCTCAAAGGTCTTTTCCAGCCTTATTTTCTCTGTGATTCTATGAAATGCAGGACCCCAACACTGATCTTTCTCTGCCTCTTTTGCGAGTGTTCCTAGTACTTCACAAAGATTCCTGGTAATAGAATAATAAAAATGCCCTTGCCCCCTGCTTTCTGCTATAGCCCAAACTGATTTCAGAGGCAGTGGGAGGGGATGGACATATTTTTAAACTGAATTGGGGAGGGGATGGAAATGTTTTAAACTGAAATAGGAGGGGATGGAAATGTTTGAAATGGGAGGGGATGGCAATGTTTTAAACTGGAATGGGAGGGGATGGACATTGTTTAGACTGAAATGCTAGTGCTGTGTGTGCTGTGCACTGCCAGGCTTAGGAGAGGCAATGCCTCTCTGTGTCCTGCTGTGTGAGAGGATGATGTGCTCTGCCATGGGCTCTGCAGGCACCATGGCATTAATACCAGCTTTTTAGTGAGCCAGAGGAATATTTCAGTCTTATAAATCTTCAAAGCTGTGCAGAGAATGCTCAGTGACGCTCTGACATCAGTCATTAGGTGACTGCAATAAAAAATTAGGGGGCTCAGAACTGTCAAATGGGCAATGTGTGCCCCTCAGGACAGGCCAGGAGGGGCAGGGATACCCTGGAAATGTAGGCCAGAGGGAGAGGGAGTTTTTCCTGCCTGAGAGGTGCCCTGGGGTGTGAGCTGTAACTGCAAGGACTGCTGGCTGAGACATTAAGATTAGAAGCAGCAAGTTTTGCACAGTGGGAGACAGGCTGGGGCAGAAGCAAGATAAGGGCAGGAATTTGTAGGCAGAGCAAAGTGTAATTCAGGGCTGTGAGGTGGAGGGCAGGGAGGAAGGGGAGACCCTGCTGATGAACAGCAACTCAGCTCTGCTTCAGATGCCATAAGGAAAAGGGAAAAAGCTGAGCTGTGTGAAAGGAGATGCCACAGCTCCAGAGGCCTGGTGTGTTGTAACAGCTCATGTCCCTTGGATGCAAAAGCAAAGGGACTTCTGACAAAAATTAATTGGCACAGCACTTTTTTTTTTTTTTTTTAGGTGCACCATATGAAAATATTTAATAATCTGGTGCAGCCTAGAGTTAGAGATTTTTTTTTTTTTTCTTATTTGCCAGAGGGACTGGGTAAAGATACAGAACCTGCCTCAGTTCCTTGTTAGGCTCCCCCAACTCCAACCAAGTTGCATTTCCCAATTGTTAACACATTTAATTTTTGATTTTACATAACACTTTTGTGCTCTTTCTGTAAATAGTTATGTTTAACTATTTCTGGTTTAGGGTAGGTGGAGACTGACTTTAAAGAAATTAATTGGATTTTCCCCCTTGTAGCTATTTCTATTGGTGTTGTAAAAGCTTGACCCTGTCTTCTGTTTCAGTGGGGAACATGGTCTTGTTGCACCTCTGCCTCTCAACAGAGCAGTTTAGAATGGGTAGCTAAAATGAAAACTTTCCCTAAGAGTATTGGTGAGCATACCAAGAATACAGGAGTGGCAGGTGTAGAAAAAGAGAGAGAAGAGGGGCAGCCACAAAGGGAGGAAGGCAGGAAGCTGCCAAGGCTCTTGGGAGCTGTGGCCCAACTTTAACTTTCACAGTGTATATCTTTGGAAGGAAACGAGAGGAGGTGTTTAACACCAGGATATGGCACCCAGGAGGTTTGTAAAGAAGTATCTTCTGAGGAATCTGATAAAACAGAGCTGCCTAGGTTTGCCTCACTCGGTTCTTGTGGAGTTTTCAAAGGGTAAAAGGAAGGGCCCTGTTTTTTTCTGCAGCAGGGGAATCCCAGAGGGAACAGGCTATTGAAACAGTGTGAACTATAAACCTGCAAGCTTGGTTTTTAAACATTGTAGTGGTAAGTATGGATGAGATGCTGCAGTATGACAAAAAATGTTCTGCTGCAGAAAAATGACAACAAGATCTGTGGGGAGACTGAAACACCATTTCCCTGAATTCTAGAAAAATGTCTAAAATGTCTAGAAAATGAGCCATAGAGTATCTGACAAGTCATGCAGAATAATTTGGAAGTTGAATCCTTTCCCAAATGAAGAATTTTATTGTTGATCAGAGCACTTTACAGACATGATATTTTCATTATCTCAGTGTGTCTTTGTGCCCTAGACGAGGCTTGACTTCATCTTGTTCTTGATACCAATTAATGAATTGTTCACTCTGTGGCAGAGACTCACTAGAAACTGGTTAGCTGCACAGGCACAGCTCACAGGACAATCTGTGCCCTGAAAGTCAGATAATAAACTCCTTCACTAATAGATGTTAACACCATCACAGCCCCTGTCCCTGCCATGTGCAGATTTAGATGCCACTGAGTAGTGCTACTTAAATTTTCACACCTCTTTTTGCTAGGAAAAAAAAAAAAACAACAAAACAAAACCAAGTCCAAAAGATGAGATGAAAAGCAACAAGAATTTAGCCCAAAGGACAAAATCCTTCTGCTCTTACAATAGGCCTGTAAAGTATTGTCTTGCTGAGGGTTTTCATAAAAATGGTGTTTTCTGATACACTGTAGATTTTAATTGCTCTGAAAACAAATGTGGTGCTCCAGCTTGTAGACAGAGTATTTCATCAAAGTGCCACCAAGCCCTACAGCACAGCATATGGAAAGTCATTACTTTTGGAGGCTCACAGCCACCTGTGGCCACCTGCTTTCTCCCAGCAATATGCCACAGTACCTGGGGCTGCTAGTTTTGCCTTCAAAATAATTTATTTATGTTTTGTTAGGCTCTTCTCCTAATTTTGTTAACACAGTTAGGGCAATTAAGTGGAAGAAACAGAAAGTGATTCATTAATAATGCCAGATACTTGGAGGTCTGTAAACAGGATCAGTTGCATATTTAACTGATGCAAATAGCTGGAGTTAAATTCATCTCTACTAAAGTTACCTCTGACTTTCTTTTATCTCTGTTAATATATTAACTAGATTTTGTTTGTTTGTTTGCTTTATGATCAGAATATCTTTGAGAAGAGCAGTTATCCTCCAAGCTAGTGACTTTCTTGCCTGGGTAGCAATTCTGCCACACAAGTGTACTGCATGAGACTGAGAACTGCAGGTAATTGATGGCACTCTCACCACTGGACTTGCCCTCAAGCATGATCTTTCCCCTGTCTGTGCAAGAGAGGGAAACTTTCCCTTCCCTGGGCTGGCAGACCCTGAACTTTCTTCACTTCCTTGTAATATGACTGTCCTATTAACTGTTTTTGTTCCTTCAGCATTAGATGTTCTGGCTCTGAGTGGATGATTCTCATGTGTTTAGCAGAGCAGTTTGGAATCCAAATTTCATTTTCATTCTGATCAGGGAAGCTTCAGGTGCTGGAGTCATAGACAGCCAACTTGTTAGGTCTGAAGGCATCTTTCAAATAGACAAGAGGGATTTTCTAACCACAGAAGTATGAACTTACCTTCACTCTTGCTTCAGAGATGGGAAGGATGCTGCAGCCTTTGCAGGCTCTAGTTCTGCTGGTGATGGAGATGGTGCCCCAAGATCTTGCTTGTTTACACCAGCTGCTGTGTGTGAATTCCTGCTGCAGACAACTCCTCATCTTCTCAAGCAGAGACAGGGAGGATGCTTAAACTCTTTGAACTGGAGCACCTGTCTCTGCAAGCATACTGCCTTACATCAACCAGATTCTGCATTTTGCCCGTGTTCTCCCTAAGTGAATGCTACTGTATCTGGATCTCACACTGATGGGTGCTCAGCTGCTGGGATTAAGTTTTATAACTCTTTCTCCCTCGAGCACAGCTCAGACTGGGGACACCAAATGGCAGTTCTTCCTCTGGCACCACCTTTCCATTCAGTGTGGTAGAGACAGGGGGATCCTGGGAATCATCTGATCCACCAGCATCCACTCCCTGCACTGGCTGCCTCCCTGGCTTTTTGTTTTTTCTGTTTTCCTCGTGGAATGTGCACAGACAAGAGCTGTCAGGGCTGTAACTGAGCTGTCAGGCTCTGCCTGCCCTGAGCAGCCTCGCTGGCACAGCCCCAGGCTCAGTGTGGGGTTCAGGGACACCTCAGGAGGAGGAGCAGCCGCTCTCCTGTCCCAGGGCACCCACAGCAGCCCCACCAGGGACCCCTCCAGCCCAGCACCTCTGCTGTGGGGTGCTGATTTCCATTGTCCCCAGCCTCACAGGTGGACATGGGGCCTGTGCTGTGACCATCTCTGGTCCTTCTGCTGCTGGCCAGAGACTCTGGAGGGACCCTCCACCTGGTTCACTGCTTGCTGAGGATTGAGGGGAATCACAGAATCACAGAATTTCTAGGCTGGAAGAGACCTTCAAGATCATCAAGTCCAACCCATGCTCCAACACCCCAACTAGACCATGGCACCAAGTGCCACATCCAGGCTTTTTTTAAACACACCCAGGGATGGTGACTCCACCACCTCCCTGGGCAGGCCATTCCAGAACTTTATCATTCTTTCTGTGAAAAACTTTTTCCTGACATCCAACCTGTATTTCCCTTGGTGCAGCTTGAGGCTGTGTCCTCTCCTTCTGTCAGTTGTTACCTGGAGAAAGAGACCAACCCCCAGCTGACCACAGCCACCCTTCAGGAAATTGTAGAGAGTGATAAGGTCACCTCTGAGTCTCCTTTTCTCCAGGCTGAACAAACCCAGCTCCCTCGGTTGTTCCTCATATGGCTTGTGCTCCAAGCCCCTCTCCAGCCTCGTTGCCTCCTCTGGACACACTCAAGCATCTCAATGTGTGCTGGTCTTCGCAAATAATTTCGTGGGTGAAGGTCTGGGTGTTAATGTCTTTGAAATGGATCCCAGACAGCTTTTCTCCTGAGACAGACAAGGGGCTGCACAAGGCTGAACTTCTGAACTTTGGGATGAAATGGCAGGTTCAAGGGGGGAATATGTGGCAGGTGGGTTGGGAAGGCTGCACCTTCCTGGTTCCTGGGCCAAAGGGGAAAGGTGCAGCAGCGTGAGAGCCATGCCTGGGTCCTAGAGAGCAGCCCATGTCTCTGAGCCCCAGGCACACTGCTACAAGAGAGCCCAGGACTAAGGCAAAGGGACGGGCTTCTGCTTTGAGATCCCAAAGCTGTTTACTGAGGAACACAGGCAGGGAGAGTTAAGGGGTCCAGGAACACAGGATAGAGGTTCAGGGATGCAACAGTCTCGAATAAAATCCAGGGATGAAAGTGAGGAGGGGGCCAAGGGCACAGGGTTATAAACGAGACAATGGGGCAGTCTGAGGTCAGGGTCCAATAGGAGTAGGAAAAAGTGATGCAGAGGAGTAAACATGAACTGGGGGGACTAATGGGGTTACAGGGATGTAACACTGTGGCAAAATTAACCCAATGGGGGGGGTTCAAGAGAAGGAAGAACATTCTAGAAAGGGTACATACATGGTGAATAGCACTGAACAGGGAGATATAAACTTAACAAACCAATAGAACAATGAAGCCTAAGACATATTGGCATGTGGCTGCAAAGGCCCATGGGAGGGAGGTTCTCCTCATCATCACCTAAAAGGGCATCTTCCCCCATTTGCCTCAGTCCTTCCAGGGCTGAGGCATAGCTGCCTTGGAGATAACCCCTGGGCCACCACAGGAAGGAAGAGGGCAGCGTGCACCCGGGAGTTTGGGGCAAGAGGAGGCTGCACTCCGAAACCCCGAGAGGGAAAATCCCATGGGTGTGTGCCCTGGTGGACTCTTTCCCTTTATCCCAATAAAGTTAAAGGGCTCCTCTGTCTCCTTTTTGGACATAGACCTCTGGTGTTGGTGGGTTTTCCTGACACGCTCACCTGTAGCAGGTTTGCCCCCTGGCATCAGGACAGGCTGTGTCTCTTGGCAAAGCCCTGCTGTGTTTATTGTTACTGTGCTCCCCAGAACTGTACAACACTCATCAAAACAAACCAGGCTGTTGAGTGAGGAGTGTGTCCTCTCCCTTTGCTTTATTTTCTTTCCTCCATGCACCTACCATCTTCATCTTTAGAAAATTGCCTACTTATCTCCCAAACATAGTTGCATTCTTTGCTGAATGTCCCTCTTCAAGAACTTATTCTATATGGAAATTACCCTGTACAGGAAATAATTTACCTTTTACTATCCTTTCCTTACTTTTAAACTGTTGTGGGCTTTTTTCCCCTTTCCCAGCTCTTAAAACAATGAGGCTGGAAAATGCTGACACCCAATAGCTTTGACAAGCTGAGTGTCAGCCTGACATACTCAAAAGCATCTGCTTCTTGGATGGATAATTCTGGCCAGGGTTACTTCCAGCTGCAATAGATCTGCAGCCCTAGATTCTGCTGGGGAAATCAAGGGCATGATGACAAGCCCCAGCAGGGAGTTTAAATTCATGAGCAATACAACAGTACCTTTTTGAAGGTAGTACCAAAATGGGCAGTCTTGTTGGAGTGGCTCAGACTGGAGTTTGGGTTTTTGTGACCATAGTTATTTTTTCCTGGTGAAATACTGCTTTATTATTTTTTTTAAACGCTCATCAGAATAGGTTTATTTGTGATGTTAAAAATCAAACTCATTGGAGGAGGCTACAGCATTTTTATTTCCAAAACTGTTACAAAGACCAAACTTTCAGGTAGCTATCTGTTAAAGGGTTTTGTGCCTTTCCTAATGCAGGTTTTACTGGAGAGAGACCCTCTATAAACAGCAGTCCTGAGTGAGCTGTGGTTGCCATGGCTGGCACGGACAGATGGGGCTGAAGGCTCTGTAATCACTATGAATGCCCAGGTTATTTCTGTCACACCCTGACACAAAACCAGAGGTGTGCAGAGCTGCAGCCCTGCGAGCTCACTCTCTTACTTGCATTGCAACACTTTGGAGAGGGGTGTAGAAAACCAGGGGAGAATCCCTAGGACATTTATCACAGAGTGAGAACCCATCTTCCCAGAGACTTCACTCTGCTTCAGAGGAAATGCAGCAGAAAGCTCAGTCAAGCAGAGAGAGAAATTTGGGAGGAAATGTGGTAATAGTTAAGAATTATGTCTTTGTATGCTCTGTCAGGTATGTATACAATGAATAGTTAAGGAGCAGCTATTAATTCTGTTCTACTCCCCAAACCTACCATCATTTACTGCTTTGAAGATGGCAGCCTGTGGGCTCTGTAATGCTTGAAACTCCAATGCATGACTGCTTCCTAAACAAAAATGCCTTTCCTAATATCTTTCGAGTTGACGTTTCATCATTTCTGTAATGTGGACACTGAGAGCAAAAAAAGTTCAAATTTGGATTCCCAGTTTGATTTGTCTTAGCTCTACCTCACTGTGTTCCTTCATTTTCCTTCTTAGTTCAGCTTCCAGGTGGGGGTGAAAGGGCTGCTTAAATCAGGCCCAAGAATCTGGATTAAGGCACCTTCTCCAAAATGTCTGAGCTGTTTTTCTCTTCTGAGTGTATCAGAAATGGGAGGTGGCAGGGGCTGTTTTTGAAGGGGATGTCATCTAATTCAAAGCAGTGAAAGAGTGAAGTGTTGTAGGCTTGGATTGGTGAGGCTAATCATTAGGGACAAGGAGCTCGGGAGGATCAGGTGTGGGTAGGGGTTCTGTGCAGCAGGCAGAGCCTTATTATTTGTGTTGGCCAACAAGTACAGAATGAAATCTGGTGGTTTTAGTCAGGAAAATGTAGGTCAAGTCTTTAAATCAAGTTTTGAATGTGTTCTGTCCAACAGCCAGGCAGTAACACACTGTAATGTGTGACTGCAAGGTGGCTGCTGCTGCTCTGCTTCCATAACAGAGGGGATGGCAGTGCCAAGTGCAGCTCTGAAAGCATTGACCTTCACTGGGCTAGCAGTTAAACTCAAAGCTTTGCATGGAAGTACAACACTGAGTGGAACTTCCACACCAGTGGAAAAACAGAATATCTAGTTTAAATCTGTTTATTTAATATACAATGGGGTTTTTTTTTATCCATGTAGGATGCACTCCTGATGATGGGTGCACCAGAATTATTCATTTTTCCTGCAGTTGCAACTGTAGAAAGTTAATTTAGAGCAAAAAAACCCAAACCAAAACCAAAAAAAAAAACCAAAAAAACCCAAACAAACAAACAAACAACCCACAAAAAAAAAAAAAACAAAAAAACCACAAACAAAAAAAACAAACCCACAAAAAACCAAAAAAAAAACCCCCACCAACTCAATGAATGGGAGGGTTGAAATATGGAGGTGCCAGAAGGAAGAGAAATCAGAATGGCAGGGGTGGATGATCTGTGCATTAGCAGGTTACCACAATCCTGGCACATCCACCTGCAGCTTCTCAGGACAGCTGATCAGAAAAACAAGGGACAGCCTGCACAGGGTGAGGCCAGAAAACCCTCTTTCAGGTACTGGGAGAAGGAATAAAGGACAGTAAATCCTAATGATGCAGAAAGGTGAGGCAGGGTGGGTAAACACACCTTGGTGCTGGCTACCCCACCTGCACTCGTGAATTTTAATGCTTGTGGAAAAATTGCTGGATTAGGACTTGTTTTAATATAAAATAATTTATAAATTATAAATCAAAGATAAAGCCATTCTTTTTCATCAAAGAGGCTCATGCACTGAGCTTCAATATTCTAACATTATATCCTGAGGAGAAGTTTGTTGACAAGGAAAAGCTTGTTAGGGAGAGGACTCTCCTGAATTTAGGAGGAAAGGGCTAATACTCTCTTGTCTTTTCTGGCTGTTCAGTGGTGTTTGAACACACAAACAGCCTGACTAGAGTGATAATGAGCTCTGCCTTGCATGGGGAGTCACTGCCCCACATGAACTGCATTAGGAATGTTGAGGAGGGCCAGTAACAGGCAGAAGCTTATGACCATTTTCACCAGGCATAATATAGATAAATTACATGTGTTTGAATAAGTTTGTGCTTAGTCCTTGTTTGAGCCCAGAAACAAGGCAGCAGCAAGGTGGGTTTGAATGCTTTTCATGTTTCTGTGATGGCACTGTGGCAAGGACACTGCCAAAGCTCAGGAGCAGGGCCACCACCACGGTTTGCTGGGAACAATTTGGGAAAGATCCCTGGGGTTGCTTTCAGATCTCCTGTAGCTTCTGTTTTAGCAGATCAGGCTGTCAACTGACAACAATAGGGAAGTTAAAGAACCCTGAAGTGTTTTTTTCTTTCTCTGGAGCCAAGGTCAAGTAACTCCCACCAATAAAGGGAGGGAATATTGGTCACTGGTGGCAGTCACTGGCATCCTAACTCACACACTATGTCAATGCCAGGCTTCAGCACCATAGAAAGTCAAAACTGGCAGCAGAAACTGAATTATCTGTAGGTAATCTCTGCTCTGGGGCCTCTGCCTATATGAATTATGAAAAGGAACATTAAAATACATGGAGGATTTGACAATTTCTGTGCTCTGTTGCCAGAAATCAGCCTATGTGCTTTTTTAAGGTAGTGGCTTAAGAATATTTCTTCAGTGCTTGTAAGCAAAATGCGAGGAATTGTTAATTGCAGTGTTTTGATCTTGTTGTTGCTGTTTAAATTGAAAGAAAGAGTGCTCTGGGGGTCGTGTCTGTCACTCTGCCCTCTAACCAGTGTCTCTTTGTTTTCTCTCTTCTTAATTTTTTCTTTCTCCCTGAATGTTTTAGACATTTCAGAAGCAGGGTGATGTCACAGCAGGGTAGCTAGAGGATGTAGTCTTAATTCATTCTCCCCCATGACAAGCTGAAATGCCTAAAAAAGTGTATTTGCCTTTGAGGTGGGGAGAGGCTGGAGGGAAAGGACAATCACCAAAAATTTGAACTGCTGCTTGGAGAAGCCTGCCTTTGTTTTGGCTGCTTTGGAGGGCAATTGTGGTTAAAACTGGATGTCTTACCTGGGTGGAATGGATCTAGTCATCCTTGCATTTCTGAGACAAGGACTCATTTGTCATTTGCCTCAAAAGAGCCTGAATTTTGTGCAGTCTCATTGGACATAAGAAAGGACTGCTCCTATGGCCACTAAACCATTAGGAACAAAACTATACAAAATGTTGAATATATTTTTCTGTCTCCTGTTTCTGGATGATGCACAGTTTTCAGCCAAGCATTCTTCAGTATGTTCTCAGTGAGAATCTTCTGGTATAGATATAAATATATTAAACCTTTGTCCCAGATTTTTTTTTTTAATGCCTCCTCTATGATGAAAGTTCCTTCTTCTGTCAAGGCTGGGCTTTCATAAACATGACTGAGCTGTTTTAGATAAAACCTTTCAGCCAAAGAACTTGCCTTTGGGAAGGCCAACCTCTGACACCTTCTGTGTGTAATAAAGTCTGGGAATAGGCATTGGTGGAATTTGGTGTTCACAGGGAAAACACTCGTGAGAGTAACTCAGCCTACATGGAGATGTGCTGCTTTAGCAGGTTTGGGCTTCAAAAATGTGAAACTACTCAAGTTGAAGTCCTTCCACTTAAATGTACATGACTTGTGCAGGAATAGGCATGTCTCTCCTGAAGAGCTCTCCTCCTCCTCAGTGAAAGGCTTGGAGCTGGAGCCCCTGCTGCAAAGGCTGCCCCAGAGGGAGGAGGGACCTTGGGCACCTGTGCTGTGGGAGCAGCTTGGGCAGCCAGGAGAGCTGGCACAGGGGCAGGGCTGGCCTGCACGGCTCTCTGCCAGTCCTGGCTGCCCCTGCTGCAGAGGGCAGGTCCTGGCTGGAGCCCTCAGGGCTGCCACACTCCTGGTTGTTGGTCTGAGTGTCCCCAGCATGCTGGATCTTCCCCTCCCTTGTCTGTGGGGGTGGGCGGAGCCCCGGTGGCTCTGCCTTGGAGAGAGGCATGCTGAGGAGTTAAGAAGAATTGCACAACCGCCCCCCAGACCCCTAAGGTAACAAAGCAAGCCTTCTTGTCACGGCGACCTTTCCGAAGACCCACAAGTCCCCTTGGAATCTTATGTAGATCTGTTGTAACCGATTGGCTTTGTACCCTTCCTCCCTCCCACCGGTTTCCCTATAAAACCCTCTGAAGTTTCCCTAATCGCCGGGGCCTCTCGTCCTCGGCCCCCTTCACTGATGCCTTTGCAATAAAGCTGCTTATGCGGAACTGCCAAACGAGACCCTCTCTCTCTCATCCCAGGCCGGCTATAGGAGGAGCGAATCTCACAGGGCAGGAGCTGAAAATCACCAAGCTGAAATCACTGGAGCTGAATCGCTGCTCTGCCCCCCTGCTGAGCTGCTCTCTACCAGCTGAGGGAATGCCTGGGCCCCCTGACGAGTAGTCTCCGAGGAGATACTTTTTGGGGTGGCTCAGCCTCCTGGGGTCTGGGGCTGTGGACCCCCCACCAGCTGGAATACTTGTCCATCTGTTGAGTTTTCAGATCCTGACCAGGATCCCCACACCTAGTGCAGAAGCACTTGCTGCAAAATTTTTAGAGCATGCAAACAGAAACTCTGCTATGCCCTTGTTTGTTTTGTGTTTTTGTTTTGTTGGTTGGGGTGGTTGTTGTTGTTGTTGCTGTTGTTGTATGGATGAGTTATCAGTGTTCCCCATGGCAAAGGCCTCCAAGGCAGGCTGCTTCCCTCGGGCATGGCTGTCCCTCAGGGCCTCACAAACAGCAGCAGGGCAGCAGTGGCCCTGGGGAAACAAACCCCCTGTGAGCTGAACCCTGGGCACATGCAGGTGTTCTGCTGAAGGTGAGGTTACGTGGGTGTCTGCCCCAGGTGAGGATTTAGTCTTTAGTACCTAACAGTTCAGTATGTTTCCTGGAGTACATGGTCAAGTCAACTGATGGAGGAGAAAGCAAACTGGATTGGGGCGTGGTGACTTTCACAGGGTTTTGTTTCTTTTTTGATCTTGCCCATTGGGTTTCTTCCCATTCACGTCTGAGGCAGGTGGAACAGCACTGGTTTAACAGCCTCATGTGAGGGGGTTCTAACTTTGGGAGCAGGTCAGACTGCTGAATTCCCCAATCTCAGTTGCTATTTAGGAGGAACACCTCAGCTCTGAACTGCACTGCAGACACAACAGCATGTCTCAGTTGGCAACTTGGCATCATTAACCATAAAGTATAGAGCTGGGCTTGGTGTGACAGTTTTAATCAACTTCTCCCTCAAGGTCACCCTGGGCTTCTGAGTTATGGGAGTCCCAAAACCTGTTGTGATTTATTTTGATGAAGATAAGTCAGTCCATGTTTTCTGACAGTTTGGCTGTTCTGTGATCTGTAACTACATTGCTCCTGGTACTGAAAATACGCTCAGGACAAATACATGTGGATGGACAGCTCAAATAATAGCAATCCATCTTAGCAAATGGCATTAGTTCTCTTATTGCTTCTTTCAGCTGGCTTGTCCCTTCATAAAAGGAGAGGCTTATTACTCCCACAGGAGGTTCAGAAAAAAACCACTTTTCTCAGAAAACCCCTTAGCTTTCTGGTATAGCACTTAGATGGTTTGGGAAGTGACAAAGGGATTTGTAAAGATTTTTGGGCAGCTTGAGTCAGAGTGAGGAGGAGGAGCTGAGTGCTGCCACTCAGCCTGAGTGCTATGAAGTTCAAACCCATTTATATCTGCTCATTTCCCTTGTGTTTCCATTTCCATATGCACATGTGGGGGCGATCAGGAGGATGCCTCATGAGGTCAGTGTGACTGCCTTAGGAATGGTAGATGGCTTCTAGCAATATGATTACCAGGTGGCTGCTGTTAAAAGAGCTGAGTGGACACTGTGGTGACAACCTATGGAGAGCTGTGTGTGGATTATAACTGTGGGATAAGGATGAAACTGAAGCTTACCCTGCTGCAGTTTTGATATATCAGAGTTGTGCCTGTTTGGATACCCAGCATGCTTGAGGATGGTGGATGACCTGGGTGCCCTGGAAGTTCTGGAGCTAATCGCTGCAGAGAGGACTTTCTGGACTGCCCACAGACAGGGTGGTTGACTGACCTCCCAACCAGCCCTCAGCAAAGCAGCACACAAGAGCTCTGCAGACAAGGTTTTTGGACAGTCCTGGGCACTCTCCCAGTGGGTTCCTGCTGTGCACAATCTGGTAGCTGCTGCTTGCATGCTGGGATGTGCTGGTTAACTTCCTGGGCAGGAAATCCAGGAGCTCTTGAGGGTTCTCCCTTTTGGCATCTGCTGTAGACAGAGGTGTTGACCAAACTGTACAGAACTAAATTTAAATATTCAGACAAAACTGCTCAGTAGGAGTGGTCATGTAGAACAGTCTTTGTTCATGGTCAAGATAGTTATGGAATGGTTTGTACATAATTGAAGGAAATGAGCAGGTAAGAATTGTGCCTATGCTGGAGTAGTTACTTAGGTGTGCTAGTGGGATGTAAGAATTCTCCAGAATGGTTCAGGGAGCCTTATCTCACATGGCTGAAGCCATCTTTGCAAATCCTTGCAAGAGGAGGCACCCATCAGTACCTGGACAGGAACTGACCATCCTATTCAAGAGGTTTCAATCTCTAGAGAAGCATTGCCCAGTGCAAACCAAATCAATCAATCATTTCAGCAAGCACTTGTGTCTGTCTCTATGCAACAGCATCCATTCAGCACAAGTGGGATGCTTCCACTGAGTTGTTGCCAGTGTCATCCCTTTATTGACTCTTCAAAGAGCTGGAAGAAAGTCTTGATATGTTGGTGAACAATGTTAGTAACTGTGAAAAGTGCTGAGGGTCAAGTTTCCCCAAACCAAAGCCCATGTTGGCTGGTACATCCTTCTGGCTGGGATTATTTCCAAGCCAACAGCAGTGTGGGCACTGGTCCTGGGGACAGGAAGATGCAAGAGGCAGAAAGTCTGGCAAAGACACAAGTGCTGCTATGGCTACCCCTGAAAAACACACAAGCTCTTCAGTGCAAGCTACCTAGGTAACTAGGTTGGTACTCGGTACAAAGTCTGGATTACAGTTTAAAAAAGGTTTGGAATGCATGCTCTCTGCACTGCTGTTCCTTACAATAAACCCTTTATTTATAAAACAATTTCAGCTAATGATACATGGCTGATTCAGATGGTGCTTCAGGATTTGAATGAAGTCAACAGCCTGTCTGTGCCTGTTTGTCAGCGGATGAGTGCAGGCTATTTGCTGTAAAAATCTGAGATTGAAAGAATAGAGGTGATGCAGGCAGACTGCCATCCTTCTCCCATTATCTATATTCACTAAAGCTAAAAATATGTGTTGTTGCTTTCAGCTCTAGTATTCAGTATATCCAATGCTTCATGAACCAGCCAGCCAAAGTGCTACTTTACTGAAAGTAGGAAAA
Source organism: Phylloscopus whistleri (assembly GCA_017589585.1). Classification (NCBI taxonomy): domain Eukaryota; kingdom Metazoa; phylum Chordata; class Aves; order Passeriformes; family Phylloscopidae; genus Phylloscopus; species Phylloscopus whistleri. The sequence goes on from JADMLD010000920.1 coordinate 1,709,489, forward strand.
AGCCCACTCCAGATAAAATCCAGCTTAAAAAGATTGCCTCTGCCTTAGCATTGGCCATTGTGTCTCCCACATTAACCAAAATTCTTCACATGAGAAGATTAAAACTTAAGCAGAGGGTGACCTTTTACAGACATGTTTCTGCTTATTACTCCCACTGAACTCATCATTCCAAGAGCTTTTCTGTTGATTGCTATGGCCACTCTGAAAGGGGTCTTCTGAGGCTCTGCTCTTCTGCCTGGACCCTTTAATGAAGGTATTTCATCTTTTTCTGAACTCCTACACGCAAATAAAGAAGCAGTAGAATTTGTACTTTTAAGTAACAAGTGTAGGCCAAAGAGTCTTACTTTTACAGACAAAATTACTGCTTTTATAGGGAAAGGAAAGGATTTGAAATCATTACGAGTTTTTTTAGGCTTGTTTACAGACTGAAACACTGAGAAGCATTTGCTACTGGTTCTGTCAGGTGCCTTGCAAAGAGCAGCCTCACCTTTGTCGCTGCATGGCTGGACCACAGTATTTGAAAACAGCTGTGCAGGCTCTCAGGAGTGGTCTTTGCACTTTTCTGGGTGCTCCCCCCTGCTCTGCTCAGCTGGACAGAGTTCCCTTCTCAATGGATAGTGGCTGCTTTGTAGAGCTCAGCTATCCCAGCCACCACTGTGGGTGTTTGCTGCTCTCATCAGAGATTTATTGGAGATGTGGGGGGGTCCCTGAGGCAGGAGGATGTTTTTAGGCTGTTGTCCCTGGGGACAAACAGCTGGTGCAGTGTATGGCATTTTCTGCTTGTCTGCAGGAGTGAAACCCAGCCCACTGTTCTCACAGACAGTGATGTATTAGGTTGGTATGAAGGGATACAGAAGTCTCTTGGCAACCCAAAAACGAGCACTTCTAACACTTCTTTTCCTGAATAGTCTTTCTCCAGGCAATATTTTATTGTCCAACTTTTAATAAAGTCTTGTGAAGAAGCAGTAAAACAGAGTATAAAGGTATTACCTTCACCAGGATATCAAATATGTAAGAAGCAAATTGCAGCTAGCCCAATACTTCAGTTTGACAGTTAAGCTATATTGTAACAATACGTGCATGTGGACCATTCACAGATGGTATTGTAGCTGTAAATTCAACTGCATTAAATCTTCAAGCATCCAGTGGGAGATTTTTCCTATCTCCTCTCTCCTCAATATGCAGAGGAGTTTGGTCCAATTAATTTTTCCAGCATAAGAATTATGAGGGATCCTACTACTGCTTTTTATAGATTTCACTAGGGGTTAGAGCTTCAGGATACAGTGTCCTGAAGAATCCCTCTGACAATATCTGAAAAGAAACATCAGTGTCATGTTCTTCCTATTTTTAATGCACTTCACTATGGAAACAGTTCTATGCTTCTCTGCTGTCTGTCCATCTCCCTAGTAATTTTGAACTGTTGGATGACATAAATCAAATGTGACAGAGGTAGAGGTCTTAAAAGATAATTAGCTTCCTGCAAGTTTTTGTGCAAGTTACTGTCTAGATAGAGATGGAATTCTACCTCATGCCTTTATAAACTTACTCTGCAGTGTATGTTGAACCTTTACTGGAGAATTTAATGAATTTACAAAGAAAGGAATTTACATTCCATACTCTAAATACGGGTGACACTGGAGCTGGAGCAAGTGAAGCTGTGTCTGTAATTTCCAACACTTGCTGAGCTGTGTGCTGGTGCTGAAGGAGCTTGGACCTGGGCTGAAAAAGCACAGAGACTTTGCTCTTGGTCAGTGCTAAAAGACATTGACTGAGGTTTGTGTTTAAGGGATTCCTTTTGATTGAAGCTGCTGCAGATCAACCTGTGCTCTGCAGAGTGATCTCAGTGTGGCCACCCTGCCAGGCCAGGAGTTCTGCTGGTCAGTGTGCCTGGGGGGTTTGGGGCAGTTTTGTGTGTTTTGTTGCTGCATTTAGAGGTGTGAGCTTGTGCACCACTGTGGTGTTGATCATGTGCTGTACACCTGGGCTCAAATCCATCTGTATTGTACCTCATGCTTTCTTTTGGACCCTGTCTGAGGTAGAATGAGCTGCTTTTGGGGCTTTTTACAATCAAGGTCCCTGTTCACCCGCCCACCCACAATTCTGACCTTAGCCACTGCCTCATGAGAGTGGATTTCCTGCCCAATTTCTCCTCCAGACTGTGGCTACATCCAAGTGTAAACTGTGGGATGACTTTCTGATTTTCTAATGCTATCATTTTGAGGAGCTTTTAATGATTTTTTAGCCTCGCTGCTGTTTTGAATGCTGTTAAACCCATTTTCAAAATGCCCAGTCCCAGGGTTGCAACAAAGTCTTAAATTGGCTACTTTTACAAGCATCTCCTGGATTTGCATTTTCTGTGAGTGCCTTGCCTGTCTTTTGTACACACTTGAGCAGAAGAAGTTGTAGTGGAGGCACATAAAAATATCTAGTTCTCATATTCAGCTTGTCTTGCAGCACAAGAATAAAGGAATGCTGACTGATGAGAAGGAACCTGCTCAAAAAGAGTTTGGGAAGCAGTTCTCACAGCAGATAAGTGGTGTGGAGCATTCTCAGTCCTGGGAAATCATTAAGGCAAAGCGTGGCAGGGCTCAGTGTCTTAGAGAACGTTAGCAGCACAATAATGGAACATTTCTAGCTGCAGCAGGCAAATCAAATGTGCAGAGAATGCCAACACAGAACTGGCACAACCCTTGTGAAGGAGGTCATTGAGTAGTTTAAGGGGGTTAATTTAGGTTTTGTGCTTATACATGGAAATTGGTAAGAAAGAAAAGGTAAAAATTACTTGGTAAGATGAGAAGGATCATGTTTCCTACATGTTCCAGCTATTTTTTTCTCCTCTATTTCTCATTTCCAGCTAGACTGTCATCCCAGCAATTTGATGGACAAGAACTGGAAGGAATAAGACACTTTTATGGGATGGGGGAAGTGATAATGTAAGGAAAGTACAATCAACTAAGAGGCGATGTTTTTGGCTCTCCTTTCTCTGACAAACCCTTCCCAAACTCCTGCTGCACTGTCTGCCCCAAGCAGGGAAGTATTTGACTGCAGATTTCAGGGAGGTGGGTAGCAAAGGACCCTTTGGCTTTGAAGCCCAGGAGGGGCTGTGCTCCTTCCCCTGGGTGTGTGTTTGTCAGCAGAGCTGTGCTGAGCCGGTGGGAGGGGAGAGCAGTCCAGTCCAGCAGTGCTTTGGGAGGTGGGATGCTGCAGTGCACCCCCACACTTTAATAGGAGTTCCTATATTAGGAAAGAGTTTAAGCCTCACTCCTGAACTTTTAAGGAAGAGGAACCAGAAACTTCCATGTTTCTCTCACCATAATTGGCCCAGTGCCAGGACAAAGGCACTTGTTGGATCCTTGAGCTGCACCTCAAGAAATGGAGCTGTTTTCTCTTGGGCAGCAAGCCAAAAACCCCTCCTAGATCATTGAATACTTAAGGGGGAGCACAGAGATTCTTGGGGCTTTTCGGGGTGTCTTAGCAGGTGTAAGGAATCTCCATGCACCTTGCATGGCTTTTACTCTTTTGTTTTGTATAGCTTGTTATTTTCTTCTTTGATTGAAATCCGTTTGCTTTTTCAAAACACCTCTGATCAGCCCTCTTGCTAATTATTCTTAAGCCATTTCTGAGGTGTTGCTGGCATCCCTCAGAGCTTGATACACCTTTGTGGGGCTCATAACACGCTGGCCTCATGCAGAATTGTGTCAGTTGGTATGTTTCACAAGGATAGCATTTGGCTTTGTGCCACAGGGGCAGCATTTTGCCAGCATGGACGTATCTGTGACGTTCAGAGCTTCGCTTTGCCTGTGCTCGTGCCTGCTCTTCCTCAGGCCAGGCTGTCTCAAACTGCAGTGTATTCCTGGGTGGGCTGCTGGCAATTCTTATGTGCTTTTTGTTCACTCTGAAAATAACTCTCAGTGGGTTTTGTGGGGAGAGGGTAGGGAGGAAGAGAGATGGTTCTCCGCTGGTCTTCTCCAGCACTATTCAAAATGTTAAATTGCTCTGTGGTGTGAGCACAACTCCACAATCCAATGTCGGAAGGCACAGCAGAGATGGCTCGGAATGTGAGATTAATTACCCTTTAATTCATAAGACTGGCTTTGGTAAACTTTTTGATCTTTGTGCTCTCAGTTCCTCTGCAAAATTGCGTCTCAGAAGTTCTAGCATAGGCCTTACTGTGGAGAAATGGAACAGTGGAGCACAAATGAACATAATGTAGCAAGAGAGCAAAGGAATTTTTCTGTCTTTTGATCAAAGGTGGAGCTTCTAAACAAACAACTGGAAAACTCAGTCAGCTATCTCCAAATACAAAATATTTGGACAGGTGGGAAGAAAGGCCTTGGGCTCCTGCTGAGATACAGCTGCTCAAGGCACTGGTCCCTACAGTGTCCACCAAAGGGTTTCTAAAGGCACCTGACTTACAAAGGGGCTCCACACCCATGCACCTCCCCAAGGTCTGCCTTCAGAAACTGGCATGAGGAAATGTTAAAGATCCCTTCAGTAAAAAGGGCTTTTTGTGAGCTGTTTGTTTGTTTGCTTTGCTGGGTTGGATTTGGGTGTTGGGTTTTTTTCTGGGATTTGGTTATTTGGGGTTTTTTGGTTGGTTTGGTTTGGTTTAGTTGTTTGGTTGGTTGGCTCGTTGGTTGGTTTTTAATCTTCCTGCCTTCTAAAACAGTCTGGAACTTCAAGCAGTGTTGTTTGGTGCTTCTGGTGGATCTTCTTTGTTGCTACTAGAAGCTAAAGGTTTATCAACCTGTGTCACCTGTCCCTGGTGAATTTATCTCAGTCCTGTTTGTAACATTCAAAGTCATGCTTAAGGGTGAGCATAGAATTTCACAAGTTCTCTGCTTTATGTTATAATGTTGGAGGAGTGATGAGTAACATGATGTGAATGCTTTGAAAATTGGGTAAATTAATTTATTTTAAAGTTCAGGGCAGGACCCAGGCCTTGATCCTGCAATGTAACTCACCCCTGAAGAGCTCATGGCAGCATTAGGACCTGTGCTTTTATAAAACTCATTATTGAGAAGGTGTCTTCAAAAAAATCTCAACACAGATTGGATAGCTCTTTAAAATAATTGGTTGAATATTAATTTCTGCGGCTCACTGCAATTATGTTAATTATGGGGAACTCATTAGGCACTAATGTAAATATTAGAACCCCTTCTGTAACATTCACTGTAATTTAATGCTAATTCACAGAACCATTATTAAACTGTTAATAGCCAGGGATGGAATCCATTCAAGTGCACACCAGCCTCACACAATCAGTAAAGCCTTGCAGCTGGGGAAGAGCTTACGGTCCACACACACTTTGAACGTGGAGTCATGAGCTGCTGGCAGCCTTCCCATCACAAATTAGAGGAGACTCGAGGAAGCTGTCACAGGGCTCTTGGTGTATTGGCTGACCTGGCCTCACCACTCCCCATGACCACCAGGAATGCTGGTTCTGTGGCTGAGTTACTGCATAACTTTGTATCTCATGTCACCTGTTTGGAGACGCAGATGATTGCATCTCCTACACAATTTTAAAATCTAGAAAGCTAGCAAAGGCAGTTTCCCAATCTTGTGTTTGTTTTGTATCCATGCACTTCAGATTTCCTTGGCCCAGGGGCTGCTAATAGTTCTGTTCACATGCACAGCTTGCAGTTGTCTGATTCAGCCTGTAGTCATTTGATAATGCTGGTGCAAGAGGGGATGACCTAGTTGTTTTCCATGAAATATTCACATCTGTTATTTTGTTAGTCAAGGGGGCAAAAAGGTAGAAATTTAGCCAGTTTGAAATAACTGGGTGAGGGACAATAAATTCCAGGCTTTGGAAAATGCTGTATTTTAATACAGAGCTTTATATTCTCAAGTGACAAAAGCACAACCCAAAATAAGTGCTGACATGAGATCTGGCTAGAATTTAGCTGTTCAAGTTGCTGGTCTGAAGAATCTACATAGCTGCTGCAGAACCTCTGGAAGGGATTTAGACATAAGAATCTTGGCCACCTGGAATTAATTGTGCTGGTCCCTTGGCAGGCCTGGGGGGCTGCACCCAAACCCACCCATGGTGGGGGCTCTGGGTGCCCTGTGGGTCTCAGGGGGGAAGAGCTGTGCTGCTGGAGGGAGGCCGCTCACAGCCCTCCTGTGGCTCCTGCTTCTACAGTTTGCTGCTGCATATGTTCTTGTTTTTGACATTTGGCTGAGGGAAGCAGAGGGACCTGAATGCACCTGGCTCATCTACCTGGGCGTGTGGGTTCATATCCCTGTGGTCCTGCAGGGTGCTGAAGCCAGCAGGCAGCTGGCAGTCTGGGCAGGAGACATGCCCTTGTCCCCTCACTGAAGGGTTTGGGAATGGGGGTCTAAATGCACGAAAAGAAGGAGGGCAAATGCCTGGAAAGTTAGGAATGTGGGCTCCAAAAATCAATTCAGGGTAATATATATATTCTCTGAAATGATTTTGTTAAAATTGTTGTTGTGGTCGCCCCCCAGAGACCCAGAGTTCCTCCACCTCCCATCCAGGAGGAGCAGAGCGTTGCACACCAGGAGTGGAACCTCTTTGCACTATGAAGGAGCAAGGAAAGCACCACCTCTCCCATCCTTCAGAGAGAGTTGGGCTGTGGGCTCCCAGGTTCAAACAAACTCTGAACATTTTCCTGTGCTGTGAGCTGAGGACAGTGAGTGCCAAATATGCTGATGCCAGGCAGCCCTTTGCTGGTGTGGGGACAGCTGGGCTGGGAGCAGCCTGCACATTATCTCTGCCCAGGCTGTTTTGGGAACTGGGTCTGTCTCTCAGGGTGGTGATGATTTCTTTTCTGTGGTCAGATGCCTGGAAGCTGAGGCACAGTCCAACTCCTTAGAGACTTGTACTGAAGATTTGCTGCTTTAATGGGCTACATTGCCCTCAGCACTAACTTTTCTCCCTTCTAGAAACAATGTCACAGTGGGAGTCTTGCTGGTTTGATAAACAGAATCAAAAGAATGGAATTTTAAGACCATTTTAAAAAATCTTATTTTAAAATTTTTTTTGTTAAATGATCAGTTTGAAATGACTTTATGTACCATCTTTAACAGCACCATCTGGTGGCTCTCAGGTAATGTTGACATTAGCCATGGCTAGAGCTGTTTCATACATTATTACAGTGTGAAATGCCTGGTTTGTTATGAATGCCAGAGGAGGTGTGGATTCTGTATGGGTAAAAATGGCAAAAATAAGTAGATTTGACAAAAGCATGTTGCTGAAATGTGTGGGGTAAAGTAGGGCAGAACTCCAGGGCTGTATGTGCATAAATATTTGAGTACTAGAAGAGCGATATTTTCTCATTCCTGTAATATGTTTAAAGATGCCTACTTACCATACAAAATCTATTATTAAAGATTATTTTATATTTGCTTCTAATCTTCTTACATATATGTGGAGTCAGGAGAGATCAGCAAAGTCACTGATTGGAAGAGCAGGCTGCTGAGCAGCGTGGGGAATTTATAATATATTGGGGGCTTAGGCATGTGAACTTTCATTTTGATTTATTCAGTCTCAGCAAACAGAGAGGGTAGATATCACAGCAGTGAACAAAGAGGTAAAAAGACAATCCACGTTCAGCCAGGGAAGCCTCAAAAGACAACCAAAGGCAGAATCTCTTTCTGCTGTGAGCCTTTGTGTAGTACACAGGACTGAAGAATGGTTTCTGGAGCTGATGGCCATAGAGGTGCCATTAGATTTTCTGCACAGGAATTCCAGAGTGGGCAAAGTATCCTTCTGGTCCTTCTCCCCCTCAGCTGGAATTCAGCTCATCAGTGTTCACTGTGCTGTTTTCATTGGTGATTTATGAGTGGCAGCAAGTGTGAGGTCACACAGATTCTGATCTTTGTTCTCACTGTAACAGCTGATGGTGCTGCATGGGGCTCCTGCTCATGCTTTGGTCTCTGTGCTATCTCAAGGATCCAATTCCCTCAGTGCTCAGTGATCACTCTGGGTAGAGATGTTGTGGGAATTATGGCTGTGCACAACAAGCTTGGCATCAGCAGCTTAGCACAGGCTTCAGTAACCAGAAGCAGAATTTGTGTTTGGCTGTTTCTAAGACAGGTAATGTTGACATTAGCCATGGCTAGAGCTGTGTATTACATTATTTCATTATTATTTGTAAGGCGGTTCACTTGCAGCTCCCAGGACAGAATCATTTCCAGAGCAGAGCTTCCTCTGCCTTCCCTTTGCTTTGTCCTCTGCTCACTAACATGAAATAAAGATGACCTGAAAAATATAAACTCAAGTGTTACAATTGCTAGTTAATATTTCTGAGGAACATAGATTATTAAAAAAAAAATAAAAATAGTCTATTTGGAATTTAAATTGAGAAAGACACAGTTAAATGATGGCAGGAAGCAGTTTGGCACAGTAGGTGGGAAGGTGCTGTCTCAAAAAGCTGTGAGCTCTGGAGCTAACTGGGGCTAATAGGCATGACTGGCCACACCACAGTTCTCTCCTCTGTGCCTGCTCCTGTGCCTATTGTCTGAGCTGTGCTCTCCTCACAATAACAGATGTTTTAAAGTTTTCTGCACATATTAAATCTGCAGTATCCTTTTTTTTTTTAGTCTCCTCCTTATTTTGTGTGGCCCAGTACTGTGGTGAACATGAGGTGCATCATCAGCAGGTTCAGGTCCCCCCACCTGTGATGATTGCACTGGAGTGTCACATATTCACAGTGACCTGGGCTGGCAGAACCTGGGGGCACAGCAAAGATAGATTCTGTTTTTTCCCTCTGAAACAGTATCTATTTTGTGTATTTCCACTGAGCTTTCTGCTTCATCTCTGGATGGAAGTGAAACAGCAAGCGATGGAAATAGTGATGGAAATGATGATGAGGATTTATGGGTATAATAATCACCTGCAGATATTAAAGCTTTGCAGTACCCTTTCCCAGAGATATTCGTGTGAGTCAGCGGCATCTGATGACTTGCTCAAGGTCACAGAGCAAGTTTGTGGCAGAGACAGAAATAGAGATTGCATTTTAAGAGTCAGGTTAGTCCCCTATTCCTGGGCTTCCTCTTACAAACGTTGCTATGAGGTGGCATTGCCTCAGGCTGTGAAGGAAGGGGGAGCACACCCAAAAGCCAGCTTAGCTGTGCATGCTGGGTTTAAATGCTTACTTTTGCATCTTCAAAATTGCCTTAACTACCTTAACTTCAGTTAAATTAACATGACACAAAAAGCTACAGAAACAGTGGTTAAAAGGTTATCTGCTTTTTATGTGTTGGTGAAGAAAGTGTTGAATGCTGACCCGGGGCACCTCCAGTATAACCATCCTCCCTGATGGGTGATTATGGGCCAGATGTTTGTGCAGGGCTGAGGCTGCCATGGTCACAGGAGCCAGGATGTGCACTCTGCCCTGTAGAGTTCATGCCCTGTGCTATCAACACTTGGAGCTGCCCTATGGCAGTGTGAAAACTCTTCTCACTTTTGGCCCCATCATAATGCCCTAAATTCTACTTTTCTAACAAAAATTGGTACCTCTTAGTGCTGAATAGTACACAAAACTGGTTCAGAGCATCACTCCAAAAGAAGAAACAGTTTCATTAGCTCCAGGATCCGTGGAGGAGAAACAGAAGCCAAATAATCTGTTGCAGCCATGCTCCACTTCAGGAGGTGCGTGGATATGGGGAAACAGCTCGTGCCAGCTTGTTAGAAAGGAGGCTGGAAGTTACAGATTGCACGGGTGTGATACTGGAGGCAGAGAACAAATGTTTCCCACCTAGCGAGAAACACTTCAGAAAGGAAGAGTCATCACTTAATAGCAGCATGATGGTTGCTGTTGAAAGCAAGAGAGAGTCCTCTGAAAGCCTAAAGCTTTATCTAAATGAGCAAAATACACAGGGTTTTTAAAAAATGACAGCTTAAATGTAGAAGTGCAACAAGGCTGAAAAAAAGGAGTTAGAGGAGCATTTGGAAAAGACATCAAAACTAGTGGAAAAATAAATCTTCAAAAACATCAGGATCAGGGAGCCTGCCAGAAAAATCTCTAGGGCTGGTAGATGCTCAGAAATGACAAACGAATTCTTTGCATCTGTTGCTCATTGTGAAGAAATGGCAGTTCCCTGTGCTGGTATGCTTCTTAAAGAAGAATTTGTCAGGAAGTCTCCTTCAAATTGACGAATTGGTAGAGAAATTTATGAATCAAGTAGAAGTTGCCAAGTAATTTATTAACTCAAGCTTTCTGTAGCAATTCAGGAATAAGATAGCAAGACTAACTGTGGTGTTCCATAGAAGTACTCTGGTACTTGAGGACTGAGAGATGGCAAATGGGATATGGCTTTCTAGAAATGTCATAAGGGAAACCACAGGCTGATGGGCTTGGCATATGCACAGGAAGAAATTGCTGTACAATGGTGTATTGGAATGAATTACAGGCTGCAGAGACAAGAGTCAGCCTGGTTTTTGTAATGAGTAGTGAGTCTGTGCAAAATGTCAGAGCTTTTCTAAGGAAACAGCAAATGCATCTGTTCCGGGGCCCATGGTAGTCAGCAGATGCAGAAATGATTTGGGAAGAATTGAATACTTGCTGTTCATTGCTGTCCTGATTAGCTTTGAATTATTGATGGTGATGGAAAAATTTTGTAAGAACCCAGTGAACCTGAGTGAGTGGGCAGTGAAATACAGGCTGAGAGTATAGATAAGCAGAGTGATACATCACTTTGTATATGGGGAGCAGGGAATCAGAGTGGGGAAGAACTGGATGTGCCCTGAGCTGTTTCTTGGATAAGAACTTGAGTGATGAGAGAAATGCCATCTCAGTGCTCAGGAGTGATCCAACAGGTATCTCAAATATTAGAGTTGTTAGGGGAATAAGAGAGAGCAACTTAGGAGGTATTAATTGCTTTACTTGCTAATATCAGTGCATAGAACTCCTGCCTCCTGAATACTGTATGCATTTGTGGTTCCTTTGCTTCCAGTCCAGTCCCAAATACACCAAAACTAGATGAAGCAGTGAGAAGACAGCAAGCCTCTTTGAAATCTTGGAATGGGCTCTGTAAAAGAAATGAGCAGTGAGGCTAAGGCCCTTCAGCATGCAAAAGAGACTCTTGAGGAAAGTGGTAACAAAGGCTATGAAGTCATGTGGCACGGAGAGAGTAGGCAGAGTTTGATGTCTCTAATTCAGGACAAGACCTGGGGGATGTGAAATTAAGCCATCAGGTTCAGGGTAAGCATTGCTATTTGTGTGATCTCTTCTTCTGTGCCTTCCTAGTTCCTGGTTTGGCCTGGCTAGGGCAGCACAGTGGGCTGTGTGGGCCCTTCTGCCTCCTGTCTGGCTGTCTCATGTTTGGCTTGAGGTAATTTGGGAAACCACTGCTGCAAATGTTCACAGCAGAACTGGCCTCCCATCAGGATCTGTGTTCATCCTCTCCAGAGCTAACTCAGAGCCAGACATCAGGCAGCTGAGCTGGCAGCTGCTTATCCTGACCAGACAACTTGTTTTTAAGACTCCTGCAGTAGGTTTGTTTTGCCAGTTCAGAGCCACTCCATGCGTGTGGGACAGTGGGGAAGGTCTGAACAGCATCTCCACAGCCACGTGTGAAGAGCTGGGCCCCAGCCCCCAAGGCAGGGATCCAGACTGCCTCTCCCTGGGGAGCAGGGATGCAGGGATACAGAGGCAGGAAATTGTAGCCCCAGGCAACGAAACGGGACGGCGTGTTTGGGTTTGCAGGGACTGTGTTTTAGTTTCAGCTGTATTGTGAAAATCAAAACGTTGTGAGTAATTCTAAAAGACTACAGAAACCGAAAGATAAAAGTGAGAGTGTCCCATATGCTTTTACAATATTAAAACAACTCAACTAAAGCTGGGTCACAGCCAGCCTCTTGATAAAGGCTGTGCTTTTGCATTCCAAGCAACAAAAGACTAAATTACAAAGAACATACTGACCCTTTATATGCAACTGTAGACGGGAAGAGAAATCTCAGAAAGTATTGAAATTTTTCTTTGAAGAGTCTTTTCATGTTACTTTCAGAGATGAAAGGTAAGAGCATGGTATGGATAGAGAATAAAGAGGTTAAGGGAGTAGTTCACAGTAGATGTCCACTCATGGAAGTTGCTAGGAATGGTGTGTTAATCTGAAGGCATTGGTGTTGGGAGTCTCACTCTTACAAAGAGTGATTTAGGGGAGAATGTTTTGTGGAATCAGTAAGTTTTATTTATACTGAAAAACTTCACAGGTTTTCCACTTCTGAGTGCTGGTTCTCACAGCTTACTTATTGCAGATATGAGTAAGTTTGTTTTTAGGATGCATGGCTGTAGTATTGGACTTCCATCTTGATATCCTTCAATACCTTACTGGTCCTCCCTGTACTTAAGGACTCTCAGGTAAGGTGGATTTTATAGTCTCTGATTAGGACACAGGACTGATCTCCTTACACCTTACAAAGTTACACTGAGGAATGTAATGTCGTGTGGAATTTAAGATTTCCACAGGTGCAGTCAGAGTACCAAATAGTTTTGTGTGTTGCCATATCAATAAGAAACCAATTGAATTGTTCACCACCAGAGATGGGCACTTGACCATTCGGGGTCAAACCCTGGCCACACATGCTGCACCACTGACCAGGCATAAACCCTGCCAGCTTTATCAAGTACCTAAATCAATGTGAAATATTTAGTGTTGGTTCTCATGGCCTCCAGGCATCCACATTCAAGTGCAGCAAACTGGCTTTCCAGGACAGGATGTGAAACATCTCATAGCCCCGGGGAGCAAAGATGCTCAGTGATGCAGTAAGTGTACCCTCTCCCCTGCATGCACAGTAGGAGGGATGAGAGAATGTAAATGAGAGAAGCCCCAGTAGCCTTTACAATATCCTGCAGATCCTTCAGAACATGACAGTAGATTCCCTCAAACAGGAACAACCTTGCTGTTGATTTGTAGTCGTTCAACACAAACTGAAGGTTTAAGGCCAAACGTCTCTGTCCAATCCCTCATACTGATTTCACACAGGTAAAAAGGTTTTTATTCTTTACCTGGATTGGGATTACTGAATTCAGAAGGTTAGTGTGCTGCTGTGTGCCTGATCTCTAGAACTGCTGGGATACCTAGACAGGTGCTCCCCTCTAGTTTTAAGTGGAAATGAAAATAAGAAACACTAGAAATGTTGTTAGACCCAGAAAGATCAGATACAGTAACATGTGAACTGAATGCTGAGACACTGCTATAAAGCATATGTGGCATGAATCATCCCAATTAAATGGAGGAAATTACTTAGCCATGTGAAAAAAATAAGCCCTGATGTTAAAAGCTACTAGTTTGTTTTACTTTTTTCTGGCACTTTATTATTTCTGAAAGCTTAAAGAACTCCAGCCTTGTAACTCCCATGATGAGTGTTCTAATTATGAACATTAAAAATGCTTTCTGATTGTTTTGAGTTTGGTAATAACTTGATAAATAAAGCAGGCAGTTCCCAATCTAAATGTAGTGTCTGGCTTTGGAAATGCAGTGTGCTCCTTTCTTTCCTGTGTGAAATAGGTCTGAACAGCCAGAACGAATGTTCTTGTCACTAAATTATAAATTACAGCTGTCGAGAACAAAACATTTAGTTCCAGCACTCAAGAAATAGATTTTTAAGAAGTCTTCCCATTTATCAGTTTAGCCATTGATTATGTGTGTAAGGTCATTGAATCAGAGCAGTAATGAATGGAATTCTTGATTGCTCAAATACCAGGCTAAATGTACCCACAGTTTTACATCCAGGAACTTGATAACACCTAAGAATGCCTCAGAGCATTCCAGGAACTAATGCTATGTGTAAGCACTTATGTGCTCCCTCTCTGATCACCAGGAACATGCTTGCTGAGTAGGAGGGGAAGATAAATTTACTTCCATGAGCTCCCTGCTTGTCAGGTTTTCAGTCTGTCAAGAAAGCAGTTTAATTCCCAATGGCCTTGATAGGCTGTGGAGTGGCAGGAGATCATGGTTAGGGTCAGACTCAGCTTCCCAGCATTTAGCTGACAGCCTTTCTTCCCTTGGTGCCAGAGGCAGGAGGAGGAAGATGGCCAAACCTGTTCCAAAATAAATATGATCTGCCATCACAGCCTGTCGTGTTCCTCAGGCTTGTCTTGAGATGAAACCTGAAATTAGCATGGCAATTTGACCCAATATTTATTTTTAATATTGCTCCTGATACCTGGATGTGAACAGTTTTGTTCTCCATGCATGCTGGCAGCTTCAGTCCTCACCAGTGTAGAGGGAGGGACTGCCTTCAACCTTTGCTTCAACCTTTTCAGTTTTGTACCCTTGTTTTCACAAATCTCTGCTAATTATAGTTGTTTTTTGAGCAGAAGGTTAAGGAATATCTGCAGGGTGCTTGTGACTCTGCTGTGCTTGCAGACTGTTCCTGTGTTCAAGATTTGTGTGATATCATCAATTTAGATGCCATTCTTCAATGGGAATAGCTCAGATGTGCAAGTAAGTGTTACAGATCCCTTTGAACTGATGTGCAGTTGGGAAGAGCTATAATAAGAGAGGAAAAATTATGTTCTTGTGCTTGCAGAAATGCAGAAATACCTGAAAACCATTTTTCTTAAAGATGTGTCATAGGGCTGACAGCTACTGGTTCTGATGCCTTTTATGATGCTTCCTCCACAGCTCAAGTGTTCTTTCTTGGTGTCTCATGGAAGGCTGCATTGGGAAGTTTTTTCCAGGCTGAACACTTACAGGCTTTTTTTTAGTCTTGATAAAACTCACAGGAACCAAATTATCTTTGATTCCTCTGGTGCTATTCAAAAAAGTATGGAAAAACTAGAGGGTAGACTCAAGAGGGAGAGGGGGCACAGTCTTTGCATTAGTTTCTTTAAACAGAAGCCCAAAGCCAAGAAACAGCTGTAAGGATCTGATCCACAGTCTGAACCTGGCTGTTGTCCTCTCTCAAACTCTCCTCCACAGCCTGTTCCTTCTAAACTGCAGGATTTGCACTGAGAGGACAAAAACCACTTCTACAGAAGAACTGTGAAAGAACCCACCAGCACAAACAAAGACCAGATTGCAGCTGGAGTTAGAGGTAGAAACAGGCATATTTCAGCTGGACAGGAGCTGGTGAAGAGGAAGCACTTAGGCATCGGGTGTAAATTTGCAATCTATTAAATAAATTTCTTTCTTTCTGAGGAATTTCAGTGAGCTCTGTATTTTCCTTTGCCTTCTCTTCGATGTATTCAGTAAATACCTTTCTGTTGGCTGCTGGCAAGCTCTGCATTCTGTACTGTAGCAGGGGAATCCAAAAGTTGTGCTATGAAGATTTTTTCTGCCTCTATTGGACAAGCATGCAAATATTCTCTGTGCAGATTATTTTCTCTTGGAAATTCACTTTTAAAAAATGTTTCTAGAGTAAGCTAGGTTATTCAAATCACAAGGAAAGGGAGAAGTATGTTGACCAAATGGGCAAAATGAATTTGTTAGGAAGCATCTCTGTCCATATGGTATTTCAGCTCAAAAATTGAGCTTGAATAGCAGAGTATTTTTGTTTTCCTAGTTTACACCACAAGTGCTTTGCTTTTGAGGACATAGAGTATGTTTTAAAACTAGAGAGACTGTGGAGACAGCACAGCTTGCAAATTAAAGACTAGGTCTTGTTCCTGGTAGGCATCTATTTACATTTGCTATATATTGTATTACTCTCCCTCTTTCTCTGCTCAGTCTGAGCTCAGAATTGCTATGTAGAGTGGCCATTATAGGGTTAGATGCAGCATTTACAGTAGTCCAGAATTATATCAAATGCCTTCATGGAGTGTATTTCTTTGCAATAAAATTATCACAATACAGGCTAGAGAATCCTGTATTCCAATTTCTTATTGTCGAATTTACATTCAAAATTTACATTTTGTGCTCACTGGACTGATGTATATTTTTGTTTTATATACATGCACACACACACACGCATATATATATACATATGTATATACATGCATACATTCACCTGTTTCCAGTGCAGCTGCAGTTTGATCCTGTGCTTTTCCAACAGTGTCTCTTGGCCAGCAATAAAAGAGGAAAAGAACACCAGAAACTGGGCAGTGCTCAATATCTCACTGTAAGCCCTCTCTCCCATGTGTTCTCTTAAAGTTCAGGGGCTGCAATACAGAAAAATGGATTTTTAATGCACACAGGCCAAATGTCAGCAATGGTTACTTTATTTGCTAATTGTGGTAGAAATGGGGAAAGATGCTTTTTAGACTTAAAAGAGTTTTAGGTTTCTAAACCCTTTGAGGTTTGAAACTGATTCAAAAACATGTTTGTAGAAGTGTGTGATATCCTGAATCAGTTTGAGGTTTCCTTTATGGCTGTCAGGATCTACATAATGGGTTCCAGCGAGGATGGCTGTCCCAAACAGGCACATGTTGAGTACAAATCAGTCTTTTAAGCCACAATGCCATTTATTTTTGTTTCATTCACCTCATGCACTTACTAGACTCCTCTACCCTACTTAGAGAGGGAACTATCCTATGTCCATAAAACAGAAGAGGGGTGGGCGCTTTTTTGTTAGTATTGCTTTTTAATACACTAAGAATTTCACATTTTTCATCCTCACAGTTTCTTTCAAAGTCAATTATTTTAAATTAGCTCATGAAATGTTTTGAAGAATAAATTATTTCCTTTCTGCTTTGAACTAAAGGAAGAGTGACTAAGTAGTGCTGAACTGAACAAACAACCATTACTTTTAGGTACCACAGACTTATTTCCCTATAATTTTTTATAGGTCAGTCAAGCTGTAAATTACCCAGGAAAGCCCTCAGGTAGACCTTTTTCTAATTATCTGACATGGCTCCCTGCTTTTAAACCAAGAACTAACAGCTGAAGACCTGTGCTGTAGTGAAGGAGGAAAAATGGAAAGAGATTAAAACAGTTCAGTATGAAAATAATTGTTTGTTTCACAGCTGCTCTGAGCATGGTCCCACCCTGAAGGCAGATTGTGGTAAAGGTTGAAAGTACTGTGAGGTTAAAATAACTAAATGCTGAAATGGCAGAATATGCTTAGTGTGGGGTAGGTAGATAGCTGTGTGCCTGGGAACCTCAGAGTGGTGTTTGCCCTCTACACCACTCACTCTAGGTTCAAGTTATTTGGGCACAGTCACAGAGGAATAAAATAAATTATATTGTGTGGTCATCTGCACTGTTACCTCATACTTTCCTTCCTTTTCCTTCTGTCCATCTTCACAGTCTGTGGCTTAGAAGACCTACAGCACATTTTATAGATAGATTAAATCTACAGCTGGGAATACTGTGTGTAGTGCATGCAGCCCAAAGTTGGGGGTTTTTGTTGGAAAGTGGCATTATCTGCTCTTATGCCCGCAGTGTGTTCCCATCCACTGATCATTTTTATGCCCTCTCCTGCAGCCTTTTCCTTGGAAGGCATCGATTTTACTGGAGTATAATCTGGGAATTTTTCAGGTTTTGTTTAAGAAGTAGAAGTGTTGGTTTCACAAGTTCTTGAAATTCCCTTCTTTAGTTACACTATGTTGTTAACTGTGATATCTGAAGGTTAAATATGCCTTGGTGCATTAAAGGAGGGAAAAACTGGCAGCTGAAAAAACCAGGAGTATTTTTCTGCACCAGATTCCTGTCTGTTCTAGTGCAGTAAAAAGGAAGCATTTGAATGTTAATTGAGTTAATAATGTGATTTCACAAACTGAGATTCAGTCCTTGTCTCCTGCAGTGTCTAAGGCCTGAGAAAGGTTCATCCTGTACATATTCCTCAGGAACACTTGGAAAAGGGGCAGTCCCAGTGACCTGAGACTCAGTTCTTTACCCTCCTATTCCAGAGTGTTTTGTGTCTGTTGCAGCAGTTTTGCAGCTGGAGCTGTGTCACACCCAGCAGCACAGGAGGTGCCTGTCCCAGGGCAAAGACAGAGACTTTATCAGAGCTCTTGCCTGTACAGAATTCCTTGCCCCCCACCCCACCTCTGCCTTGTGTCTGATGGAGCAAAGACAGTAAGAGTAAAAACATTGGAATTCTTTTCTGTGCCTCTGGGGCTATGAGGCATTTGTTTGTATTTTTGTTTGTATTTCTTTTTTTTTTTTTTTTTAGTTTGGCTTTTTCTGTATTGCACGATTGTTTAACACTGTTTTTAGCTCTTTACTGTTCATTTTATGTGAATCTACCTCTCTGGATTTGCTCTGGGTCTGGTCTTGCACTGCCCTTGGACAGTGGACAATGTTTTGTTAGTATTGACCAGCACTTGACCAGCTGTACTGGTCTAAACCCATGTACCTGGAGTGAGTAAATGTATGTAGCCCCCCATTCATCTGAGATTCAGAGGGCCTTCTGATCCACTGGCACAGGGGTCTTTTCCGTCCTTCCAGCTATGTTAGCTTTTCAATTAGCAGGTCTGCTCATTAGCAGAAGATTTTGTACTCATGTTTCAACACAAAATATTTTTTTTTTCTCATGGGAATAGTATTGACTGTTAACTCTGTTTCCTTGCAGTGATAGCTCCTGTTCCATGAGATAACCATTTTTTTCTGGTTACAGCTACCTGTCCTAAGACTTCTTTTGATATTTGCACTTGAGAAGCTCTGCTAGGACAAAATAAGGTATTTCCATAGTTTGTATGTCTGATAAATTCTTTCTTGGAGCAGTTTAATATATTGGTGGGATTTAAAGATGTGCTGAATCTAATCTTCCAAGAGTTGTGAAAAATATTCATTAGAATGCATTGTCTCTTGCTGAGTTTGACCTTCACTACCCTGCTGGGGTGCACTACAATTTTTTATCTGTTTTTTTTCTGCTTTTCCTTTTTGGATGATAATGAAAGTGAAGCAGTTTGCCTGTCCAGTCTTAGTTCTCTGCAGTCTTGGTGCCTTCCTGCCATTCAGTCTCCTGCTGAGGTCAGTGTCCCTGTGCCTGTGTCTTCAAATCTCCATTTTTTTGTCTTGGTTTCTGTCTTTGACAAGCAGGTAATGAAGTAGTTTTGTATTTTTTGTATTGCCCTCACGCTCAGGAGCTTGTGCTGTGTATTGGGTGTGCATGGTAATGCTACCCTGGGTTTTAGAACTTAATATGTTGACAGTTCCTGCAGTCTGTGCTTTATTGCAGAAGCAGAGACTCCCTTTTCATCACTTGGTTATTTGAAACGTTGTTCAATCCTCTGGAGGAATACATAATATTAGCACTGGGATAGCAATACTTTCACAACTAACAGTTAAATACAATGGTGCCACTGGTCTGATCAACACCCAGTCACCTGTGTAGGGCAGGAAAGGGGGGAGAGACACCTTTCCTCCTCCCCAGCTCTTACTGCAAGTAAACAGCCCCTGAACTCTGCTGCTACTGCATTTGCACTATTAAGAAGTGTGACTTAAGGAATGGGCTTGGCACAGAAATAAAAGACAAAAGCTGCTGTTCAGTTGTTATATCCCACACTGAGAGGGGACAGTTTATTTCCCTGTAACTACCTTTCCATGAACATAAAAGTTTCACTAAATTCCAAGAGTATTAGAATTGGTGGAAAAGACTGCAGGTAAGCTTGGGGTTTCAGAACAATTGCACATAAAACTCTCCCTCAACCTCACAGCTAACTTCTTAATATGTTGTGAGATTTTTCCAGTATCACCTCAAACTGAGAAACTCTGGCATGATGCCAAAAAAACATTTATTTTGGATGGAAACTGGAGGAGGTGATTGTTGGTACCATTCATTCTGTTTTCAGAGAAACCTTCCAAAGCCTGAATACTGTAGTTTTCACTTAATTTACATGGCTAACAGAGCAGGTCCAGGGCTGACCCTTTCACATGTGGTATCACATACTCATGACGAAGCTTTTGGGTGTTGAGGTGTCAGGCCTGTGTCTGGGTCAGTGACATCAGAGGGTGCAATATCCCTGCAAGCAGGATAATACACAGCCTTGCAGTTGCATTTCCAGTGCTAGAAGTCTCAATTGGAATACCAGCTGTGTATCCCAGTGACTGTTTTCTATCTTTCCAAACACCACAGAAGGTTGCTGTGCTCATCCCAGCAAGTGTGGCACAGTAGTTCACACTGTGGACAACTGGAAGCCAAGTCTGAGCATATTTTGCACTCAAAAATTTGATGCTGGCTCATGACTGTCTTGGGTTATGGAACAAAAAATGTGTATTCTATTTCATCTGTTGAAAGCAGTTGGGGAGATTTTTTTTTTTTTTTTTTTTTTTTTTTAATCTCTTGTAACTCTGGGGGAGGGAGGGAGATTCCTTCTGATAATGGGCCAGCTGTTCAAACGAGGTGGGGCAGTGTTTCTTATCTCTTTCACCACCTGTCCTCCCTCCAGGGGATATCTGCTGCTAATGGGCCATGAAGGCTCACCAATGACACAACACATTCCATCATCCCAGTGGGAGATGCTCCACTCATGGGGGGGAGCCAACCATTCCTACCTGGATAAAAACTGAGACACAGGAACACCAGGGATCTGGTTCCACTGGATTCCTGGAGGAAGACTGGACCCTTCTCACCATCCCTGGACCCTTCTCACCACCACTGGACCCTTTTCTTTCAGGATCATCTCTCCTCCAACAGAACCACATCTGCCACTCCAAGAGGACTCACTGTGGACTGTTCCCAACACCCTGACCAACAGGGTGTCAGGTTGTAGCTCTGACTCTGTCAGGGTTTCTAGGATTGTTGTTTGTTTGTTTTACTACTACATTTGTATTGTTAAAATTCCTAGTAAAGAACTGGTATTCCTATTCCCAAATCTTTGTCTGAAAGCCCTTAATTGCAAAATTATAATTTGGAGGGGGTGAGGGGTTTACATTCTCCATTCTAAGGGAAACTCCAGCTTTCCCTGGCAGATACCTGTCTTTCCAAACCAAGACAATGACCATGGCTATACATGCTATGAAGCAAAGGGGAGCATCCCTGAGCGTTGCTGTCATCTCTGTAAATTTTTGGCTGGGCACTGGGTGTGTTCCTCTTGTGAACCTTTAGATGGGTTGCTCGCCACTGATAGATGGATAAGTCTCTGAAACAGTTATAATTAAGACAGTGTTCACACTGTCATGATTGCTGGATACAGCAATTTTATTAGCCTGGATTATTTATTAGTCACAGCAATCAAGGCTACATTTCAATCAGTCACAGGAGGACCTGACAGAACATGGATGTTAACATTAGGTATCCAATGTGTTCATTTGCAGACCTGTCATATTTGTCATGGTGGCAGTAAGTGGTACTAAACTGCTTTTTCAATAGATTCATTAGTGTTAACCTTTTGGGTTGATTCATCTGCCACAACTTTTACTTTTTTTTCCAAGTGTATAGAATATGAAGATTTAAATTATGCTTATTATAAAGAAATGTGATTTTATTAAAATGGAATTTTATTAAATGAATAAAAGACTTCAATTGTTATAGTTTATTAAATTTGGCCTAATATTTCTCAGCTGCTACCTCAAATTTTTTTCAAGAAATGCTTGCTTTTGTTCTTAAATAAAACCTGATTCTGTAGCTATTAAAGGAAGAAACTAGAGCTAAGAGATGCCCTAGTTTGGAGCTTAAAATTGTTTCCAGTTCTGAAGTTCTTTGCCATGCCACTGCTCCTTTATCCTTCTCCACCAAAGGGGCCATTTTACATGTTTAGCAGGGAGGTCTGAATTAGCTGCACGAATTAGCAGATGATAACTTAGTTAATGATCATTTAAGCAGAGAATGTACCTCATGATTTTATTTTAATTTGGACCTTCTTTTTTTGGTTACTTTAACGATGGATCTTCCATGCCAATGTATGGTTTGTGAGATAAGATTTCTGTATAGAAAGCTTAAATTACAGTTTCTTGTCTGAGGAATGGCTACAGCTGCTGTATAATGAAACAATAGGGTAAATTTTAGCTGGCATTGACTATTACACTTTCCTGAAAATCTGTTATCACACAGGCTCAGGCAGCAAGGTTGAGGAACACACAAGAAAGGATGCTAAAATATGCCAGTGCATCAAAGTGAAGCCAGCTCTGTAATTCCAGTAGGTTTGCTGGGAGTGCTGAATCTGCTGGCACAATAAAGAGTAGTAATGGGCACGTGGCTGCAGAACCTTGGCATGGGCTTGTGCCAAACGTGTGCAGGGCTGGCATAGGAACCTTCAGCTGGCAGCTGTGGGGTTTGTACTGCTGGGTTTGACGGGTAACACTTACCCAGATGGGTGCTGGTGTGAGTATTCCTGCTGCACTCTGCCCACTGGACCATGGACCACTGGACACAAATGCTTTCCTTTGTGCTGGTAGATGGGAGTAAAGCTGGCACTCTAAACCACTGTTTCATACCTCATCCCTGGAAAAAGGTCCACATACTTATGTGCTATAACCACTTGATCATATTGGTGAGGCTTTCTGCTACTTAAAAAAAATTTGTACATACCACTTGTCAAGACTGAGCAGTAGAGTTTTTCCTGGGACCTTTGGTCAATGTAACAGTTGCTGCTGTCTCTGCTGAGCAGGGGAGTCCTGCTGGCACTTTGAATCTGTGGCAAACGGCTTAGACTTTACACAGGTAAAGTAAAGCAGATGTTTGAATTCTAAACTTAAGTTGTAAATCTACAGCTCGTGACTGCTGAACTCTGACCAGTCAAGTGGTGACAGCACAGCACTTGGTGTAGGAGGCAGTATGAACGGTGCAGTATTTTCTCCTGCAAATGTGGAGCAGGTCCCAGTTCTCCTGCTTGTGAGTACAGCAGAGAGAGAATTTATGTTGAAGGTGCAAGCATTGCAGCAGCAAAGCAGGAGATTTCCAGCCTTCAGTGAACACATGCTATATTAGCTCAATGTCTCAACGCAATACTTCAGGGAAAGAGAAATCAGGAATAGAGAGGATAGACTGTGTAATTTGGTTTTTTGCCAGGGCAAGAGGGTTCTCTTTTAATGAGTCTGATTTCAAAACTCTTGAGGAGCAGAGATCACAGCAGCGTTCTTGAGAGTGCCAAATGCTTTTCATTTATTGAAAAGCTTTGCTTGCTATCCATCCTCCTTTCTGCCTTCTAGTTGTACCTTTGGGCCAGCCCAAGTTTCTTTATTGTTGTTTGTATGCTTCACTGATATTTTCCTATCTTGCCATTTGACAATGCTGTATATATTCATCCTGTTATCTAGGAAAATTTCTCTAACCTCTTAGCAATTTGAAAGGAATTTAGGAAAGGTTTTGTCTACACTGGTTAAGGATAACATGAGGCAAGAGAGAATATTACAGTTGCTTTCAATGACACCCTTCTGAAAAGAAGAAAATTCTATGAGCAACTCTGGCTTCATAGTGGAAGTTGCACAACAGTTGCAAAGAGGAATTGATTTGGTTTGTTCTTTTACTTTGTTCCTATCAAAGACTTCTACTATTTTTATCTAATGCTCAGAATCTTGGTTTTGGGCACAGAGAAATTCCCACCTTCCAAGTAAAGGCAAGGAATTTTGTTACTGTAAGTGAAATTTTGAGAGCCAAACTGTTAGTGTAGATCTAACCATTGCAGAAGAAATAACAATGCAGTTAAAACTGTGATACACACACCTCCCTGCCTCTGGCTCTTTTCCTGAGTGCTGTGCTCCCCTATCCACAGCTCCTCTGGGTCAGGAGGTTGGTATAGGCATAGCAGTGCTGGAATCTCTTGCCAGGAGGAATAAAAACTCATCTTGTGTTGCTCTGTTTTCCTTTCCTTCCTCCCTCTAGGATACATTCTGTATGGGTTTTATTTCTTTGCAAAATATTTTAAACCTTTTTCTTCCTTCACCGCTCCACAGCGCTGGGTTAGATCTGAATTATTGTTTGTGTGCTTTGCACATGTTAGGTGCTACTTCTTTCTTCCCTTTGTTACCCCTAATTAGGATTTTGTCCAGCTGCAGGTCTGTATCTTTGTTGTTTGTCTTTAAGCTGACCACTGGTGAGCTGTTTCTAGCTTCAGGTCCCTGGTGCCAAGCCTATGCTCTACCACCCCACATCCTCCTTCCTGACTTGCCAAGGCTGCTGTTGTCACACCAGCCTTTTCTCCCTCTGGCCCAGCTCCTGCAGGTTCAGAGAGATGAAGGCAGAGCAGGCAGCCCTCAGTCTGAGATGTGGCAAATCCCCGGGGAAGCTTAGAGTGTGTCACTGCTCTGCAGGGGTGGAATGAAGAATGCTGGGGTGGTGCCACAGAACTGGTGCTTAAGTGTTGCTGGAACCTGCAGTCACAGTCTACCCAGGTAAAAGCTGCAGTCAGAGTCTGTATATTAATCCCTGCAGTCAGAGTTTAGCAGGAAATAACCAGCAGTCAGAGGCTGCGAGGGAAACCCACAGCAGGAGCTGCTGCATCCAGAGGCAATGAATGGTTGGGGTCAGGATGGCTGAGCTGTAAAGAGAAATAAACCAGGACCCTTCTCATGCTGTGTTTAACAAGAAGTCTGTGGCTTGGCTCCTTTTTACCCTCTAACAAGAAGGGCTGTTGCAACATGTAAGCACCTCAATCTCCCTGGCAAGAGCAGCCTAGATCTCTACTGGGAGCTTGAGACTTCCCTGTGTCCAACTGGGACACCCTGGAGATCATTTCCATTACATTTCAAACATGATTTGAAGGTTGAATGCTGATCACTCCCTAGTTTTGTTTTGCCTCTTGCTCTAAGTATAACTGCATCTGAAGATTTTGCTTCTACAGGTTTCATGTTTGCCTGATGCTATTTTGGTGGGGGTTTTTTTGTGGTTTTTTTTGGTTGTTGTTTTGGGGTTTGTTTTGTTTTGTTTTGTTTTTGTTTTTTGGGGTTTTTTTGTTTGTTTGTTTGTTTTTGTTTTGGTTTGGTTTGGTTTTTTTGTGAGTTTTTTGTTGTTGTTGTTGTTTTTGTTTTGTTTTGTCGGTTTTTTTGGTTTTTGTTGTTGTTTTGTTTTTTAGCTCTATGTTTCTGTAATTCTTGCTTGTGTTCCTGTAGTCTGTTTGAAACAACTTTAATTTAAAAAATTAAATAGTATCCCTGTAGAGAAATGTATTACTGTAATTGCTAGTTTAGTTTGTTCTATCAGACCGTATGGGCCTCCCCCAGATAAAGGAAAAAAATAATTTAATCTGGGGGTGTTGAGGCCCTGGCACAGCTGCCCAGAGAAGCTGTGGCTGCCCCATCCCTGAGAGTATCCAAGGCCAGGCTGGAAGGGACTTGGAGCAACCTGGGGTAGTAGAAGGTGTCCCTGCCCATTGCAGGGGCTGGAGCAGGATGGGCTTTAAGGTTCTTTCCAATCCAAACCATTTTATGGTTTCATGAAATTGAACCATTAATTACTCCACTGATTATGCTTCCAGTGAGCAGATTTGGCACAATGTTTTAAGTTGATTTTTCAGTGTTTTAGTCTAATTTTTTGATTGTTTGACTTCAGTGATAATCAAAATCAATTCTGATATGGTTCAAGGTAAAAATTGCAGTTATGGCAGAGCAATTACCTAAATACAAAAGTAATGTAATTTGTAATTATGAACATCCCTCAGATGATTACATTTATGTGACTGTGTCCATACTAAGGGAAGGATGTGCAGCTGTGTGCTTGGCATGAGCAGTTTGGGTTTGATTTGGGGTTTTATATAGGAGGCATTGTTCTATACTTGTGCTATACAATTGCATATTGTATTTCATGCAAATATAAAATATGTTTATTAACTTACAGTGGTGGAAGTAACACAAGAGTACTGGGTAAGGAGGGAAGGGTTAGGTGAATCTCATTTCATAACTAGCCTGAAGTCTGACCCCTATGCTGGAAAGTTTGGCCTTGAGCTCCCTTTGTAGGTGAATGTTAGTTTCTCAAAGTCTCTGTAAAGACCTAGGAATGCAAAGAAATTGGATATAGAACAAAAGCAACTCTTGATTTAGCTGTACAGTTACTGAAAATAGCATATGGAATTTTAACTCTTGACTTGTTCTCCCCAGGGAGCAATCAAAGAGTGAGATCATCAGGAGATATTTTTGCGGATGATTTCTCCTTTCCTAAGGATTGTATGTCCTCCCCCCTGAACAGCTCATCTGCTTTCTCTGGGATGCTGAGCCATGAGTGTGCTTACTCAAGCCTGGCTGCATGTATGCATATGTGCACATCTAATAGTACCAAGTGCTACCTTTCTTTGTCAGAGCTATCTTACTCAGTATAGCAAAAATTATCTTTTCCAGTTAGGCAGTGATGCCTTGGGGTGGCTGCCTAGGACAGAGGCTAGACAAAGTTAAGAGAATAAGGTGGGTGTTTATTAAAGGCCTTCAACAGATACACCTTGGGCAGTCAGAGCCTCCCAGAGGCTGCACCCAAAGTGGATGACAGTCATGAGTTCTTCATACAGAAATCAGTTTGGTCCATTTGCACATCAGGGATGAATGCTCCAGTTACAGCTTCAGGTAATGAAGTCATTTACCCTCGGTTTGGTCACCCTAATTCACTTTTGTTTATACTTTTCAGTACCTGAAACAGTGAGGTGTCCTTGAGTTCCAGGCCCAGAAGGATTGTTTTGTCTGACCAAAATATGAGGACAGTAGCCAACACTCTATGTGGAGCTTGGAGTTATGCACTAATGCAGCATAGGATTTGAAAAATATAAAAAATCCTAAGGCATCAGCAGTATGAGGGAAGATCTGTCCTATGTGAAGCACACAGAAATTAAGCTCAGAGGGGAGAGCACCTTTAAGACATGATGAGTAAGGGGTTTGCATTATCCAGCTGCCAACATATTGTAACACCATGGCCAGGGGCTGAAGCCTGCAGAGCTGCTGTGTTTGATAGGACACTTGCAACAGAGCCATGACTTCTACTTGTCTTTACAAAAGCATATGTGTGTAGCACATATGTAGCTCACAGTATAGCCTGGAATTCAAGTGTATCTGTGGTAGTTTTTGAGGATGTATGCTATCCTGTTTTTGTGGTGGTGGGTTTTTTTTTTTTTTTGTTTGTTTGTTTGTTTGTTTGTTTGTTTGGGGGGTTTTTTTGTTTTTTGTTTGTTTGTTTGTTTGGGGTTTTTTGCTAAAGCAGCAACTCAGATGAGCAAAATTTGAGGTATTCATCATTTTTCAACTTGCTTTTGTTCAGTAATATAGAATGCTAGACAAATGGCCTTGATTCAAAGTGTTAAAAATAAGTATTCCCTTGAGGCAGTTGAACTGGGGAGTTACTGAAACAAAGTTAATCCTGTAGAACAAATGCATCGAATTACCAAGGAAAGATTCCCATTCATTTCCTGTGTCTCTTGCTGATGGAATATCCATCCAGTAAGGATTTTAGGCTTCTTGGCCCAGCTTCGAATAGATTGTAGCTTAGATATTTTGCAAGACTACAGAGAAATTGGAGAGATTGAATTAGGAATATTCTAGGTTTGTCCTGGTGTTGCTCTGAACTCCAATATTCTCTTAAGATATGTGTTTCACAGCTTTATTTGCTAAGGTACATTTACACCAATAACACCTTCTCAAAGGAAAGCACACTCAAGACATTAGTGCAGCATGGATACAGGATAATGTGCCTTGCAAAAAGGAAAAGGACCAGACAGCACAGTGGGATTATCAAGAGCAGAATCAGGTGTGAATCATAGGAGAACAGGTGTTACTTGGCTAAAAAAAAACTTCTCTGGAAACGTCTGCACTGGGGGAAAAGTGACCTGCTCAGGCCACAGACAGATGTGTGGCTGGAGGTGTGTGGTGCCCTGGGGTTTACACTGCCCTCACTGCCCTGTGCCCTGAGTGCTCTGTCAATGACTGCTGGCCCCCTGAGAGAAGCTGAAGCAAGGATGTGCCAGCAACAGCTCAATTCTTACTCTGTTCTCTGAACTACCCAGCATCATGTTTTCAGGGTCTTTCTTGTGGGGATCAGAATAAACTAAAACAAAACTCTCTCTTGGTCAAACCTGATTTTTCTCTGTGCAAGCTTCTTGTGATGGTGTGGCCTCCTCACATGTGTAGAGACCCCAGGCACAGGCTCTGTTCTCAATAGAACCTGTCTTATTCTTGGTCCATCCTTCCCTGCTGCAGGCAAGACAGTCCTGAGCTCTAGAGCAGCCTCCTTGGAGAGGTTCTTAGTTGGTGTTTTTATTAAACACCCTTATTATTAACTTTGGCCTTATCTACATCCCAGTATATATGCAGCACCCGGTAGGTAAATTTACAACAGAGAAATTGCACAGGTTAACATGCAGATCTAGAACTTTAAGCTCCACTGATAATGTTGGGTGTTAGTGACACTTATGGACCCAAAGATACCAACCAGAGTATCTCTGTGTACAGAACATCTATTTTCCTTGGATTTGAGAGGTTAGTTGCAAAAATAGTTGTGGCACATTTGTAAGCAGATGAGGCCAATAATTATAGTACAGCATATTGAGTGTTGTATTTAAGGAAGCTAGAGTTTAAATCTTCTGCACTCTTAACTGTGGCACAGCTGTGCTTGCAGGGTTTTGCTATTAATATACTACACTGTGAGACTTGCTCAGCTTTCTGAATTTAAGGAAATGGAGTGAGAGCTCTGCTGTTAGATCAAGGCTCTGTCTGAGAGGTCAAAGCCTGGTGGCTTTTTACAATGGGCCTGCTGTGGTGAGGAAGATATTGTTGTTCATCTTTCCAGTATCTGGTTCTGGTGTGTGAAAATGGCTTTTACAGCCCAAGTTGCACATAACCCACTTACTCTGAAGTGCCCAGAAGGAAAATTCAGCAAAAGTGGTGAGCCTCAAAGTATCCAACACTTGTAAAGTCACACCCAGGGTCACAGAAGTGCTTCCCTTTCAGAGTACTGGAGAGAGAAGATGGCTTCCTTGACACATCAGTGGCTTTTCCTGAACTGACTAAACCTTCATTTAAATAAATTCTTGGAATCACTATTATCCTCAGTTTTCAAGAACTGGCAGTTAGAGAATTAAATGCATTATGAGTCTTTCCCAATGTATCTCAAAGATATGTTTGAGGTTTGCAACACATAGTAAATAAACTTGGATTCCAAGGAGTTACAATTCACTTGCTATTATTTGGTAATGTAATTCCTGTAGTAGGGCTTCCTTCTTGACTGAATAGTTTCAGTCACTATTAACTTTTTTCTGACAAAACCAGTTTCCTTTCCTGCCAAGCATTTAGAATCATAGAATTGTTTAGATTGGAAAAGACCTTCCCCAGCACTGAGGTCAGACAGACAGGCCTGTAGTGCCCTGGATCCTCCCTCTGGGCCTTTTTCTAGGTGGGCATCACCTTTGCCAACCTCCAGTGAGCTGGGACCTCCCTGGTGAGCCAGGGCTGAAGTCTCCCCTGATTGCCCTCAGATTTCTGCTTTCACTTTCATGGGTGTCTACCTGAATAAAGGGTGATGCTCCGAGGGCTGTGCCAGGCTGGCAGCTTTCCCACCACATCTTCAACCCGAGCCCCAGGCAGGCAGCAAACTTCCCTAAGTGGTTCAGTCTGCACAGGTGTCTTGGTTTGGAAAGACAGGTGTCTGCTAAGGAAGGCAGGAGCCTCCCTTGGAATGGAGAATGTAAACCCCCTTCCCTCCAAATTATTATAATTTTGAAATTAAGGTGCTCTCAGGCAAAAATATGGGAGTAGGAAAAATAGTTCTTTACTAGGAAAATTAAAATAAAAATGTAGTAGTACAAAAAAACAAAAAGAAAAAAAAAAACAAAACAAAAAGAAAACACTGACAGGGTCAGAATACAGCCTGACGCCCTGTTGGTCAGGGTGTTGGTGGCAGTCCAATCAAGCCCTCCTGCAGTGACAGATGTGGTTCTGTTGGAGCAATGACCCTGTAGAAGGGTGTAGTTCTCCTCTGAAGGTCCAGTGGTGGTGAGATGGGTCCAGTCTTCCTCTGGCAATCCAATGCACACAGGCTATAAGCAGGTACAGCTGAACAGGGGGATTTCCAGTCCTGAGGACTCTTTAGCATCACATTATCTGTGAATCCCTGTGCTTTTGACACTTCCAGGTTTGTAACATATGGAGAAGTAAATGCAGTCAAATCGGGGCTTTTTTCTGATTCTTAATAAATTAATTTTCTGCCTAAATAGGGCAAATTGCTCTGGGATGGAATGACCTGAATAAATTCCTTTCAGAAGGCTCTTTTAATCTGTGAAATCAGCTGGCAGTCCAGTTATATTTTTCTAGCAGAGATGGATTTTATTTGGATTTCATACTATGACATTCAACTGGAAAAGAAAAAAGCATGGGAAAGGTTTTAACTTCCATACTACCTAGTTGCTGCAGCCCTCAGCTTAAGGAGATAGGTATCAGCAAGACTAGAAGACAGTACCATTTATGAAGGTATGGGGTTTTCCAAAGCAGGGGAAAGTTTCCAACTTGGTGCTTTTGAAGAATTCTGAAATCTTACCCCGAATCCCTAAGTAATGCTATTTATTGTAACAAATATATATCTGTTCCATTTTGTGCATGTAACACCTACCTGTGTACAACTGAAGTTGATAAAGGAGGGCTGTATGAAGTTTTATGAGCATGGTTGCTAGAAAACTCTGTCTTTATGTGCTTTTTCACTTAAGCAGTGGCAGAAAAATCAAGGACGCTCTTAACAAAATGCTCCTTGAGGTTTCAGACTTCTGGCTAGAAGAAACTTAAACATGCTTTCACTTCTTTGTAATAATTGAAATGTCTTGCTAACATCTCTGTCATTGTATTTCTCTGCAAAATGGGTAATTCATCCTTGGTTTAGTTTTGCTGAAAAACACAGAGTCTTTGAAAAGTCAGATATTTGTGTTTCTGTCTTGACATTTCTTTCCTCAGCTTTTACGCAGAAAATGTGTCGCTCATTTATTTGTGCAACAAAGTTGTATCTTTTGAAGTGCTTACTAAACTGACTCTGAAATGCTGGCAGTGGATGTAGCTGTTGTGGATGTTGCTGTCAATCCTCCCCTACCAGTCTCAACACTTTTTTGGCAAACTGTAGGAGAACTATCAGCATATACTTGTAAACTGTAGAGATTTGTGCTCCGTGCTCAGTGAGTTTCTTTAAACATGGATGGCCTGTGTTCTTTGGTGGGAGTATGGAATATTTAAAGCTGTGCAAATCCAGTTATGGTTTTAAGGAACTACCTTGTTGGGGCTGTTTTCCACTTGTGTGTCTGAGGAAAGCATTCAGGTAAGTGCAATATAGAAAGAAGAAGATGCCCAAATGGTTGTTGACATTATAAAAAGGATGGAAAATACAGGATGCTCTTTTTTGCATTAACAGCTCCTGTTTTGGAAGAGAAAATTGTGATCTGTGGGCTGGAATAGAGGAATCCTCAGTAAGCCATGCATATGCCTGTTAACAATAAGCAAGTACTGCTCTGTAGATCACCAGTGAAGTCACATGTGGTAGTTTTTCAAATTAAAACTGCCCCATGCCTCCATTAATGCTTTTCACTTTGAAAAGAGAATTCCTTGGGGTGGTTAACCTTGGGCATGCCTGATCCAGTACCATTCCATACAGGTGCACTTGCATTTCCTCAACAATTTATAGGTTCTGATGAGCTCGCAGGGCCAGGGTTTCCTGTGCTTGGGGAAGCATGGCTTGGAGCCTGTAGCTTTTTTCATCTCTTATGAGAGAATAGGATTCTGTCCTTTAAAGATTTTGTTTGGCTTTGAGGTAAACCTTTAACTTTCTTTTTCCCCAGTGATTATCAAAGAGAGTGAATGTGCTGCATCTAGTGTGAGTATTGACATAAACTTGAGTGATTGGGGTCGACTGAGGGTTTTGTGGTGACTTCAGAGGTTGAGTCTGTGCTCAGCAGATGAATGAGGAGGATGGCTGGAGGGTGTGAAGAAGCTGAGTGTGCCAGTGCTAAGTAAAAATCATCAGAGCTAGGAAACCAAAGTCCTAGAGGCCAAGCACTGCCACTGAGGTTTGGAAAGTACTGTAAGTGTTGGTGTTTCAATAGAAGGAGGAACATTACACTGGTGCTTTTGGGCTGGGACTAGTTTCAAAACCAGGTGTTTCTAAAACAATGGAATATTTAGCAAAGAATCAGTTGTTTTTGTGTGTTTGAGGTATTTTTTTTTTCCTAAGATATACCTGTTCTTCCTAAAAAAGCTGTTTGGTTTCAAATGGAAACAGGAGCTGGAAGTCAGACGAGGAAGAGAACAGCAGGCATGGAAAGCAAATTGGTAAATTCAGCCTGCTGTTGTGATGTGTTTGTGGTGTGTGATCGGCCCTATGGAGCCTGATTAGCACATTCCCAGCAGACAGAGCTGTTTGCACAGTGGGAGGAATGGCAGGATTAACGTGAGCTCACTGTGGCTGCAGAGTGCTGAAAAAGCCTGAGCAGGGGGCAATCATCAAGCTGTGTTTAATGAATCTGGTAGTGGTCACTCTCTTGCAGGGAGATCAAAAACAGAAGCAGAGAGCTGCTGCTGCGGTTTTAAGGCTTTTCAAGGAGCACTGGATCGAACTTTGGTTTAGCAGAAACAAAAACATAAATTACATTGTCCTTGTGCTGATGTTCTGTATTTCAGCCCCTGGTTAAGAAAAAACAGCTACAAAGAGGGTAAGAAATACTAATACTGGAAATAGTATCTCTAATTACTGGAGGAGTGAGGGTATTGCATATCCTTTCTCTAAGGTCAGAATTAACTATCATGAAGGGTTGATGAAAAAAGGATTTAGGTATATTTTTCATGGTAGAAATATGGAGACCCTGCAGAATCCTTTTTAGCACTTGGTCCTTTTTGGATATGGTAAATCTGGGAGGGAGCAGAAGCTGAAGAATGGAAGGGTTGTCTGAAAATCACCCCCTCTGCACGTGTCAGGAGCAGCAGGCTGCAGCTGCTCTGTAAATAGTTGCTTTACTAAAGATCCATTTTAGCTTAATGAAGTCGGTTGTTACTCAGCACATGGCACATGGAGAGCACCAGCTCTCCAGAAAATTGAGTAATGATTGATCTAAGCTGTGTGTTAATTTTTTCATACTATTGTCATTCCTCCTGCCAGTGTCCTGAACACAATTAAGTGTACTCAGATCCTATTTTAGCACTGCTCTTGGAAATGAGTCAGAACAAATGGCTGAAACTTTTTTTTTTTTAAAGGAGTATTGTGAGCCCTTGAAAAGCATCTCTATAATAATCAGTAAGAACACTTCTGTTCCTTTAGCCATTGATTAAAGGAGCCTAGTCTGAAATACCAGTGCAGGCACTAAACTGTGCATTTCCTGCAAGTCATAGTGTCCTACATCCTGATATTAGGCATAAATGGTAACCAGAGAAGCAGTGCAGTAGCTTTTTGCAGGAGGGCAAATCACATTGTTTCTGTGATAAAGGGTAACATCAACAATGATGTATTTTACTTGTGGCAAAATGCTGGGAACATTGGTGCCTACCTGGGAGGTGCTCATGTGGCACTTGTTGCCCAGGTTTATCTGGTGCCTGGGTCTGGTGTAGCAGGTTATGATGAGTGATTGGGAGCAGAGTACAATCCTCCTGCATAATGAGACTGTGATTTAGGAGTATTTGATCTGGCAGAGCTGGAGCTGTGTAAATCCAGCAGATGAAGGCTTGTAGTGGCAGTGTTGCTGACCAGCCCAAAGCAAGCTCGATGGGCCATGGTAAAAGCTGGGACTATGACCCGCACCTTGGACAGGGCTTCATCACTTTAGCAAGCCAGGGACTGCACTGCAGAACTAAGAACTTCATTCATGGCATTGCAAAATCTGGATGTCCTGTATCAAGAGCCTTCTTCATTACACTTTCCCTTTTTTAAGAAGTTTCGCTTTATTTCAAGGAACAACCTCTGTTTATTAGATTATGCAAATAGGAGAGTCATTCTGTGCTTCCCATAGAGCTTCATCACAGAATTCCAGTGATAGAAGAGATTGTATCCCTTTTCAGAGGTGCCACCTTTGGCAATTTCTATTAAGCTAAGACATATTTTTATGAATAGTGAAAATGATAACATTTCTCGGTTATGAATGAATATAATATCAGTAGAAAAAAAAATATTACCTCTTTGCAAAGAAAGATGAAGTATTGTTGTTCTGTTAGAGCTCTTTGAAGGGGCAGATTGAGAGAAA
This sequence comes from Phylloscopus whistleri, assembly GCA_017589585.1. NCBI lineage: Eukaryota > Metazoa > Chordata > Aves > Passeriformes > Phylloscopidae > Phylloscopus > Phylloscopus whistleri. The sequence goes on from JADMLD010000920.1 coordinate 1,743,394, forward strand.
TGATCTGCTTGATGTGGTGTTTGTATTTCCAAAAGCTTGAAAAAAAGGTCTTTTCACTGAAGGCTTCTAAAGCATCCAGGCTGTTACAGAATAAGCATTTACAGAATAATGTCATCTAGATATCCATTGTAAATAAACATGTTAACCCCCTCAGAGAGTTACAGTTATTACTGACCAGATTTCATTACTAGTGGAACTAAGAGTTACAGCATTCACTACGGTCATAACTGACCTGGAAAATTTACTGAAGTAGGGAAGAAACAGGCTGAGTCATTCCAGAGTGTTGGAATGACACTGATGCTGTGAGTGTCAAGAGCTGTAGAAAATATCATGAAGGAAGAAGACAATGCCAGATGAAACTCGAAACTGGAGGAAAACTGTCCTGACTAGCTGTCTGTGTTGATGGGTTTTAAATCAACCATTGTTGCTTGTGAAAGAGATTTTTGAATAATTTGGGGTAATTCTTAAAAAGTCAGCTCATAGCTTGGGTAGCATGCAGGAGAATAACAGAAGGTTAGGAGTTACTTGTGAGAAGACTAGAGAAGGCAATATGCCACTCCTGGAATGCACAACTTGAAGGGAACAGAAGAGGGCACAGAACTCCTCCCATGGTGTCTTAGAGCTGGGAAGGTGCAAAGGGGGAGCTCAGCACCATTCACCAGCCTGTGTGGAGGAGAGGGGAAATGCCAAGTGTTGGAAAAAACCCAACTCTACAGAGATGGGGTAACTGAGAGGCGTTTTTAAAAGATTTTATTCCATTATCAATCTTGTAGAAGGGCGAGACACAAGAGATGTAAAACTCAATGCTATTGTATCAGAAGTCATTATTTCTTGTTTACAATACTTTATAAATGCTTTTCAGCCTATCAGCTTTTGCCACACAATGCTGCTAATACTTCTAACACCAATCACCTATTATTTTACCCCACATGTTCATGCATCTTTCACAGTTCCAATTCTCCAAAATATCTGATCTGTTTGCAAGGCCATCGTTTGAAACTTGTTTCCAGTTCCATTTCTCTGTCAACAACATCTGTCCTATTCCATGGCCTCTCTAAGTCAGCACACCTCATCTCAGAGTTTGCATACAGATGCACAAGACCATGTGAGCCAGGCTTTGAGAACCCTCTGCAAATCCATTTCTCACAGCCAAGATCCCTTTGCTTCACGGAAAGGCCAAGCGAGGAGGGCGTGGCAGACATCTCTAAAATGTTGGGCTGTTGAGAAAAGAGGAATGAAGCCAGTGAGTACTGTAGGAGAACAGAGAGTTTCCACTGATGTTTCAGTCCTCCAGGTGCTGAAAGATGGTGAAATGGCAGAGTGGTGTTCCCGTGTGGGAGTGCTGAATCATCCCAGACCAGTCAGGGTCTTGGTGCCTCCTGCTGACTTTGTGCATACCATCCTACTCCTCTACCCAGCACTCAGACTGGAGGTCTTTGGGTAAAACCCCAGCAGCTGGGAGTGCCCCCACAGTTTCACTGTTGGAAACCTTTCTGAATTGACTCTGCCATCTTTTTATTATCAACTGGTAAAGTCACTGCTTTTTGTCACTGTCAGTGTGAGTTCTAGTGCATGACCTGTAGTGCAGGAGGACAAGAGGTTCTTCTTGGCTTTAGTACAGCTGTAGTAATCATTGGTGATAAGATGTTGAGTGATCAGTTCATAAATACTGCACAGATTTCTTCTAGGCTTCCCTATAGACCTCTTTGGTAAATCCCAGGGGTGCTTTATTATTACATATCAGTATTAAAATGCATTGGGCCAGCTTTTAATTTAGCTTTATTTCCTATTATATGATGATCACAATCTCCTACTGTACCTTTAACTGTGTCTGAAGCTAGATTTATATCAATATCTAGGTTCTGCAGAGCAATAGCATTCATGGGCAGAAACTAGAACTCATTTCACATCCTCTCAAACATTTTGAGCAGCAAATCAGAGTGGCAACCTTTAACTTATGCTTGTAAGATAGACTTTTTTTTCTTTGCCTCAATCAGTCTTATTAAATTATTTCTCCACCGTGTTACAGTGAACATGCCAGCAGTGTTAATAATGCATTTCATAAGGAGAAGCAGTTGCAAGGATATATATTTCATGTGTAATTGATGTTACAAGACCATCAAACCTCTTTTGTTTCAGATTATCTTGTCATTTATGAGAAGGAGGAGGAAGGTTTGTCAGTGGTATTATCTACCCAATGGCCTAATGCATGCAGCAATTACTAGAATGGCCTGTATTTTCCTTGTATTTTGCCTTCAAAAAGCTCTGGATGGTCTTTAACTGCTATTTGGGACAGTTCAGCATGTGATATTCTGAATACTCCTGGAGGGTGGGTTCTCCATCACCTGGTACATTGGTCAAGTCATTTCCTCTCCCCCACCCCTGGCTACAGCTAATTAAAAATCTCCCTGGTTTAGGAGAGTGATATGCTAGATCCTCTTGCCTGGCAGTGTCTTTCATGCTTTCAAAATCACTGGGTTAAAATTAAACCCACTGAATTCCACAGCATTATTTCTGTCCTTACCACAGGATTAATATTTGGATTTCTGATCAGTTAGAATTTAGAACTTTCTTAAGATCCTTTAATACTTGCTTACAGTTAAGCATTTCTGTAAACAGTTCCAGCAAATCCATTAATCATTTCCAAAGTATAAAAGAGTTATGAAGCTGAGCTGAACTCTCCCTTCCCTTTTTCTATACAGATTCAGCTTTCTTGGGGGTTTTGTACCTGGTGACATTGAAGCAAGGTGAAGGCAACTGGAGATCTGCACTCTGGGAACACCTCATTTCTTCCCTCAGGAAGATCCTGTCTAATCTCAGGTAAATGATGAAATAACAGGAGAAAAAGTGAGTTTGTGTTACACCAGCAAGGCACAGTTCTGTGTGGGTTTAAATACATTCTTCATAGTATTGTTGCATAGTGTTTTTATGTTTCCCGTGTTTCTGCCTTATGCTTCTTTCTCTGGTGCATATTTGATGCTGGGAAGAATCAGATGTTTCAAATTAGTGGCAAGCAAAGGCTAATATAGAGAGGATGGTATTCATTATTTGCCAGCCCCTCCAAAAACTCAGCACTGGTCATGGAAAATAAATTCTCTCAAAAGATGAGAGCGGCCTCTGAAAGAGACACTGTGACACAGGTGATACAGGGGAAAGCTCAGTCACCTGAGAAAAAGGGGCAGGATTTGGGTCCAAAGCTTGTAATGAAATGCACAAATGAATCAAGGGGGGTGGCTCTTTCCAGCTCGTGTTTCAATGAGCATTTGTAGTCTTGAGAAAATCCTCTGCAAGAAAAGTATTAAAGTAATTTGTTTAAATCTTTAGGTCAGTTGTTGATTACAGAGAAACTATCAATCCTCAGAGATAGATGTCCTGAGAGCAGTGGGGGAGGAGAGGAGCATGGAGGTGTCCTCCTTCTCCTTAACCTGTTCCTGCTGGTGTGCCCAAGCCATGGGTGCTGTCTAGAGGTGACTCAGGATCATTTAGTGTTCTTCCTGCTTAGGATCATTTAGTGTTCTTCACAGTAAGTGTTCTTACTGTTCAATGCTAGAGGGATAATAGTTTAGACCCTTCTTTCTAGAGCATGTTTGCTATTGCTTGCAGTTGCTACCAGAACAACTTGTGGACAACAGCCTCTAGATTTGGGGATTTCTTTTTATCTGGAGATGTAAAATCTTCCATGTTGGGGTTATGCAGTATGTGCCACTGTGAGTTTAAGCTTGATTTCCATGCTGTTGGAAATAGTAGGTCCAGGTGAGAGACATAAAATAGACAAATGTGGACAAATGTAAAAAAAAAAAAAACCAAAAAGAACCAAAAAGAACCAAATACCAAACCAAATGACAAGCAATTAGAGTCTTAAAGGATTGACTCTAAGGAAGGATTTAATTTCTATTATTAATAGAGGGCTTACTTCAGTCCAAGTCATAAGTACTGGAACTTAATAAATCAGTTGTGTCCACATCCTGCCCCTTCAGGAAGGTGCAAGTCTGATAGTTGCCTTTTTCTTGAGATTGGTAAAGAGATATCTGGATGCAGCAGATAAGGACAGCGTTGCACAGATAATTATTAGCAACCTAGTTGTAAAAGGTTGTCACTGAAGTTTAAGAAACAGTTTAGATACCTAATAATTCATTATATTGTAGGTGTTCATTACATGATAATTACTTTAACTTTCAATATGGAAGGTAGCCCTGAAATATATTTACCTGAAGTGCTTCTTACAAAGCTTGTTTCTTACCAGGAATATGTCTTTTTCTCTGCTCCTGTTTTCAAGCAGTTCAAGATTTATTTTTTTAAGGAAACAAGGCAGAAGAAAGGGAAAAATTATTCCTATTCCAGGTTGTTTCAGTTGAAATACATCTTTATTTCTTTAGTGAAGCAACTTTATGCAAATAAAAACTACCAGCAATATAGTAGCCAAAGTAAAACAGCAAGCACTAAGTCAAGTAGGAAAGTTGTAAAACAGTGTTCCGTTGCTGAATGTTAAATATTCATATAAACATTGTAAAAACTTCAGGAAGAGTTTATGGGGCCATAGACAGACAGTGTAAAATCATTTTAGCTCTGCTAGGAAACCACACCAATTGTTCAACATATTCTTATCACTCCAAGCTGGAAGTGAGTATCTTGAGGGAGGGGAGTACTTAAGCTACTGCATATGTGTAATTCATCTCTTAAACTCCTTGTGTCTTGCTGCTTTCCCCATTCCACCTTTGCACAGGCAGTGGTTGAGTGCACAGAACATTGATGACATCAATAAAATGTGTCCAGACATACATCAGTGTGTGCATGAAGGAGACAGTTGTTTCCTCCCAGTGTGCTGTTCCTGCCCTGGCTCTGTGCCACAAGGAGAATTAAAGAAGGTCTCAAACAGGACTCCACAGGCAAAAAATTTGCAAGACTGCCTGCAAAATATGGGAGAAAAATGAAGATTAAATCATAATATCAGAAAAAAAGGGCTTAACATTAATCCATGGATTTTTCCTTGTATTAGTTTCTTTTTCTTAATAGTTAAAACACATTAATAGAAAAGGAGTCTTTAAGAAAGACCTCAGTGGAATAATTAGTCAAAATTGAAATGTTTAAAGAGCTGGCCTTATTCTCTAATGGCCCAGTGCTCTGTGGCACTGTGTTTCTCTTCCTGGAAGTAGATGTGTCTAGTAATGAATGGCAGGGAATGATTTGTTACCTGATGGTTAACATGCCTTGGGTGAACATTGCTCCCAAACTTACAGGAATGAATTGTTGAAAAATTGTTTTGACAGATACAAGAACCTTTATGTGTTCAGATATATTTTGGGGCTTTTTCTCACTGGGTAATATTTTGTTCTGCAAACAATCTCATTGAAATAGGTGGGACTGTTCTACAGAAAAAAACTCGGTAGGAGTGGCAGAACAAGGCTCTGCAGCAGATGGACAAGATGTTAGAAATTAAAAGTACCTGCTAAACAGTCTCAAGATCAAATTCTTTCTATCAACATGTGTCTGCTCATCTCACCTTATGCAGGAGCTGAGTGGGAGGGAAGAGCAGCAATGGGCTGACCTGTAGCACCTTGCTGTTTTTTTACCACAGAATCGGATGGCAGATCTAGGTGGCCTGAGTTTACTGAATAAGGCTACCTGTAATCTGGATGCAAACACAGAGACACGTCAATTTTATAAAAAGGATGCTGTGGAAGCTTGGATTTCAGTTGAATATTAACTTTCCAAAACTTCAGGAATTTTTGGTGAAACATCAGCTTGGGGTAGAAAATGTTCCAGAGAGAAATTGTGTGGGTGTGGTTCAACCACAGTTTTTGCAGTACAGTTACTTAATGGGCTATTTCTATAACCCAGTAATTGCTTTGCTAGTTCTTTTTAAGAGTTTGGTTTAGCTTTAAATAACCTGTGTAATTAATATTTTATTTTAAGACATAAAATCACAACTTGTATTTGTTGCCCAGGACCTGAGTTACAGGCTACTATCTGTCTTCTATTTTTTGGGTTTGGTTCACACAGAAGGTTCTGTTGACAGAGAATAAATGATCTTGTGGAAAAGATGTGCACTTGGGATTTGCAAGATCTGTGCTTAATTCTTAGCTCCGTGCCAGCATTCCTTGAAATCACTTAATCTGGATGTGGTTCCCATCTGTTCTGCTTTTCTAGATGCCAAGCCTTTGTGCCCGTGTTTGCATACAGATCAATACAGGGGATCCCAAAGGTTACTTGGAGCTGCCTGTTGCTGCTGAAATGTGTATGCCAGGGAAATTAATTCCTGGTTTATGTCTTTGAGTGATTAGATCTTAATTATATGCAAGTGTGTATTCTTCACTTGTAAGGAATTGCGGGCAAGATTTACAAATGTGAAGAAGAACTTCTGTTGTGACTAAAAAAGTACGAGGGGAATGGTTTAAGAAGTTCAGCAAATTGTGAGCTTATGGAGGGCTTCTCATAGGGGGAGGCAGAGCAGAACAGTTTGGAGTCACCCACTTTAACTGTTTATCTCTGTGATTTTGCAGCTTAACTTTTTAGTCTCAATTGCCTTGTCAGGTGCCACCCAGGCCTCTTCCTGACTACAGAATTCTGAAGTACAGTGCTGCTAAAGGTTGGGTTGGAATGGAAGTGATTAGTCGTGCATTAAAAGTGATCATTTCTTGCTAGCAATTTAGCAGCAGAGTCCCAAAGAGTTTGTTCTGGCAATTAAAAAGGTTGTAGCTACGTTTTCCTGGGCTCATTAGAGGAAGAAGCATCTTTTGCCTGATGTAAATTCATAAAGCTCCAGCTACAGCTACAATCTCAGATAAGCCGAACATTCAAACTTGAGAATCTCGAGTATCACTGAATTAAACCCATGGGCTGTTACTTGCATTGCTTGGGAGAAAGAAAATAATATCCCAGAAATCTGTCAACCTGCTGTATTGCTAGATTGACCCATCCCCAGTCCCTGCCTTTTGAAAGCTGCCTTTGGTTCTAGATCATGCAGAAGCACAGCTGACCTTTGATCTCATCTGGTGTGGTAAATGCTGCTTTAAAATAAGTTTTTCCTGGAACAGACATCCTTGTGCTGCCCAGCTTTACTTAAATCCACTTTATTTGAAGGCAGATGGTATTTTAAATATCCTAAATAGGTACTTGTGCTGTGTGGTATGTGCAATTTTTGCCAAGTTGCCTTTCTGATCCATCATAAAAAGCTGTTGAAAACATGTATTTGTCAGTTTTGTGTGCCCTGCCTCCCCTCATGCCTGCAGAGATGTGGTTCATGTTTTCGTCATGGGTATCAGGGATTAGCAGATACTAAAACCACTGGCCACACTTGACATAAAGTTACTATTAAAATATCTAAAAGTTACTATTAGAAACCTAAGCAAAAATGTGTAGACTATTTATGCAATGGATGCCAGCTTCCATCTCGTTTGATTTAGGCTTCAAAAGCTCCCTGTAGCAGAGACACTTCCCTGTGTGTGCTCACTCTTACTTCCTTTAGCCCAGTTACATGGAAAAACAATTTTGTGCAAAAAATAACTAAAACCTCTAGCTCAGCTGTGTCCATTGCCTTCAGACTTTTTTTACAAAGTAAGTCAGTAAGTTTAGAGTGCCTTGTCTGTAGGTTTAGTCCTTATATGAACTGTAATTCTTGGAAATGGGATTTTTAGGTGCCATTCTGGAGAGGTTCACTATGGCCTGGAGCACATCAGGAAGGGAATGTGGTTATGGACTGTGAATGGCATGGGGAGAGGCCAGAACTGAGCATTTCCTGATGTTCCTCCTTACTGTGGATTGCTTACAGAGGTGGTGGAATTCAGCTCATATACTCAGAAATAATGGGGTTTTATATCAAATAACAGGTGAGTCATCATGTGCCCTTCAAAATAACCGTGAAAGGCTTTGACTTGAACTAAAAGATAAAGGAAAAATGTTGTCTGCAATTGTTTAAGAATGGCACAGAATTGGTCATGGGGATAAATCGATGGTTTTTCTTCACTGTCAAGCAATACAGATGATGTCACGGAAAGCTGTTTTGGTAAACAACATTTATCCTTGTTTTCTGATTCTCTGTGCTTCATGACAATTATTCCTGCTAAACTAAATATTCATTAACAGATCTGAAAATGTGCTTGATATTGTAAGTGAATTGACAACTATTAAAATTACATATATATTTTAATAATTTCATTTTTCAAGTGCGAGGACCAGTGATCTAAATATACTTCAAAAACTTGACAGGCCACTCACAATAAACTTGCTTCATATGTTTTTCATCCCAGGATCTCGCAGTTAATAAACTAAACCTCACAGCTAATATGCTGACCCTCAAGGAGCGTTGGAAATAATTCATTTTGAAATGTAGGGGGCTTGCTGTGAATGTGGTATTAAAAGTGAGGCAGATTTCTCTCAAAACTTCTCAGCCTCTGTGTGAGGAGTACAGTTTAGTTTTCCAGATGCTTTGAAAATACCAGCCCACTGCATACTGAGTCTAAATTTATTTATGTCTATATTTAAATACTTGCTGTTGTATTCAAAAATATTGACTAGAATATTCTATGTAGGTGGAGCCAAGTGCTGGCTGTTCTGAATTGGTGTTTCTGAATGTATTTGTGGATATATTTTATTGCACTGAGCACAACATTATTGATGCCCAAATCCCGATGGATGCCTGCAGCTATCCACATAATTTTTATGTCTTAGGTCCTCCCTAAGTCTAGATGAGTTGCAATAATCTTGATTCATGGCTGCAAACCCCTCCAAGGGAGAGGGCTTAGTGACACAACTCATTAGCGTTAGTGCTTTGTCCATGTGGGATCCTGTCACTGTGGCATCCATAGCATCACTGCAATCCCACAAGTCCAAAAATGCACCAGCCAAAGGGACAGAAGGGAAGGTGGAGGATGGGACTGGGAGACAACATCTGGTGTGTGATGGGTATTTGGGTTTTGGGAGAAAAGGCAAAGGAAGTAGTTGTTATCTATATGGCAGTGTGATGCCTTTTTGGGACTATCTAAAAACAGAGGCCAGACAAACTCAAGGGAATAAAAACCAGTTCCATTTATGAAGGGCCTCCAGGTACATTTAGGGCAGACAAAGCTCCCCAGGAGCTGCACCCGAAAATGGACAATGGGTCATGGGTTTTCACACTTTTATAAGTTTGGTCCATTTTTATAAGTTTGGTCCATTTGCATATTGGGGGTCAATCTTCCAATTACAGCTTCAGGTAATGAAGCATTTACCCCAAGTTTACTCACCCCCCGCCCCCACTCACTTTTGCTTATATCTCTTGGGGCCTGAGGCAGTGAGGTGTCCTTGATTCCCAGGCCTGGAGAGGAATTGTTGTGTCTGACCAAAATGGAAAAGCAGCAGCTCACACTGTGTATGGAGTTTAGAGTTACACACTAAAGAATTACAGAATTATAAATACACAAAAAAATATAAAAGCTAAAATCTTAAGACATCAGTGACAGGACGTGAGTGGGCAGCCTGGAGCTGTTCTGCTGACAGAAGCCGTGGGTGAAGCCTCCCTTCTGCACTGTGATTCCATGGTTCCACCTAGCCTGGAACATCAGACAAACCAGGGGAGACAGAACCCAAAACCCGGTGAGTTCTGTAGCAAAAGTGCCCAGCTTAGCCAAGGCTCTGTACATCCCTTTCCATACCAAAGGGATGGAAAGAATTGTTTATCTTCGGAACAAATTGTTTTAAAATTTGACTAGCATTTAGAAGTACAATACTGTCATTTAAATCACAGTTTCAGAAGATAGGATAAATCAATTTTAACTCACTGGCATTTGGAAGCTTAATACCTTCTAGGATATTTTTTTTCTGTCTTCAGTTTTAGCTTAGAGTCTAAATTAAAATGAGCCAACACTTCTTAGGTTTTGAAGTTGTTACGAACAAATTTTGACTAGTGAAAATGTCTGATGTTTTAGGTACAGAATTGGACAAATGCAACTTGTGTGTACCTCTGCAAAGGCTTAAGTGAAGTAAATTCAAATATTCATTTGCATGGAAAGATCAGACCATTTTTTCTCTAGGTAAAATTATGCGAAGAGCAGTAAAGATTTTACATCCTTGGGAAGGAGCATACAGCTTCATGGGAAGGTTTCTACTGTCAAGTTGTCGTCATTTTCCAGAATGCCTTCAAAAGTAGAGAATTTTCTACCAGAAAATAGAAAATAACTTCCTTCTAATTTCATAGCAGAAGTTTTTCAAGTCTTTTTTTATTAAGGTATCTTAAAAATGTGATGACAAGTGTGTATTTTGTGTTCTCTTTCTATATCCAAGAGCCCCGAGCTCTGGAATTCCTGATGGAGAACATGTCTGTGTGTCTATCACTTACACACAGTTGCAGGGCTGACTTTTATAAGAAATTCAGATTTTAATCCTTTTTCAGGCATGTTTCTAAGTATTCAGAGAGCCTTACTGATGGAGCTGATCAAAACAAGTATCCAGTCAGGTAATTTCCCTAAAGCACAGCTTGTTTTAGCTGTCAGTGTTCCCTCCCTTCATAGGTGTTCATTTATCATTTGGCAAGACATGTGGTGGGGATTTTCTAAAGCAACTGTTTAAAAAAAAAAAAAAAAAAAAAAGCCACAAAAATACCTTCTTGGTGAAAGTTTATTTCTAAAAGTTACCAGAGGATTTATTGCACAATATCAGCCTTCTGTACTAATTATTTAATATATCCTTAGATTTTCCAGAATTAGGCCTTGAGTTTTGAGTGCAACAAAAGAAAATAATTTATCCAGATGATCTTTAAATGAAGAGTGATACGTTATTATTAGAAAATGTAATGTTCTGTGTTGAACCATTTACCCACCTGAGACCCTCTAAGGTATTTTCAAGTGGGCTCAAAATCATTCAATACGTTGGATTGTCATGAGGAGTTAGTAGAAAGGCAGTGATTTCCCACATAATTATTCTCAAGTAGAGGTGCCACAGCTGTGTAGCAGCTATTCATAAGGTTTCTTTGCTTTAAGAGAGCTCATCAGCCTTGGTTAATTTTCCCAGCCTTTCTAGTCTTTGGAAAGGTGCTCAGAGTGTTGCCACTAACAGAGCTGTGCTGAATCAGGTGATCCTTTAGCGATTAATAAAAGGAACTTTCTGATCAATGGGGAGTCTCTTAACCTTTGCTTCCCAAGCAGAAAAAATTTGTTCTGTATCTCGAAGATGTTTTGGCGGTCTGAAGACTTTGAAAAAAAATAATCAGGATGTTACCTGTTAGAGCAACAGAACAGCAGATTAAACCCACTAAAGAGTAATGCAAAATGCAAAGAAAAAAACCCCTTAATCTGACATAAAAAAACATGCAGAAGAAGCACTATGTAGAAAGGTGTGGGAATTCCAGGCACAGAAAATTTTCAAAATCTTGTGCATACAGGCCCAAATATAAAAATGAATACGGGGTTCGACTTGAGACCTTGGAAAAGGCTACCTGCATTAGAGACCATAAGCAGGACTGTGGGTTTGTAATATAGATAGAAACATATTAAGCTAGGTAATGGGAAGTTCTAAAGCTTTTAAGTGTAGATGTAGAAGTAGTTACAGAAATAGTAAAAAGTTTTAATGTGTAGGAAGTAAATCTGTGTGTCACTATATGATTGGATTAAAAATAGTCCGCATTGTGGCAGGACATGTGATGCAGTTTCATTAGCTATTGGTGAAAGTTAAAACAATAGGTATGGCAGTAGATTATTGGCTAATAAACCTTTAAAGATCCCTTGTAACCTGTGGTCTTGTGTCCACTGACCTTGAACTCCTGGCATATGTGGTGAAGACGTTCTCACCCTTCATAAGAATGAGGCAATAAATCATGTTTTAAGGCATTTCCCAGTGGTCCCACCTCTCTAAATATAGTCATGGAATAAATATAAATATTTATAATATTTATAAAACTATATATTTAGACTTTTATATAGTCTAAATATAGACAGGTAGTCATGCAGTTAAAAAAGTGTTCGTGGATTTATTTCAGTGTGACGTTCCTCTGGAGGGACACAAGCTGTGACATCATGTCCCTCCAGTTCTGCAATGCTGGGGTCCAGGTGAGCAAAACCTAGTGAGTGTGGGCAGCTGCTTTACACCTCTGGGCAGTATTGCTTTTGAAAATCTGTCAGACTCACATGTGAATCCTGTCACCATCCCTGTGGTTCTGCTTAGCTCTGTTCTCTGGGTTCAATCACCCACAAATGCTGGTAGAGATTTATCCTGCATTTGTGCATATGATGATCCCAGTTTGCACAAAAATCTCACAGGTTTAATAGGAGTTTTTTTAAAGAATGTTTTGCTCAGTTTGCACTTTTTAGGATGAAATAGTAAGGAAGACCCTCAAAAGCAGGTGATTCACACACTCAGTTATTCTCTGGTAATTGTCAACTTTGCAGCTGACTGATCGAGATTGACTCTTGAAATATTTCAAGCAGTAAAACTGTTTCCCATTGGGATAACTCTGTGCTCTTTGTACATTAGGACAATATTGTGCCTTAGGGTTTGGCCAGACAAAACCTTTCCTCCTGTTACCTGACTGCCAATTAGCTAGGGAGCAAAGTAGCGTTTATGTGAATGTCCATCCAGGTTCCTCAGTTGTAAAAGTGTGATTTTGAAGTGCTACCAAGGGCTTGAGTATAAAGTCCAGCTCCTGTTTGGTCCCTGAGTTATTGCAGTACTGGAGAGCTGCAGTCTCTTGAAAAGCTTTTATTCCTGGCTTTTCTTCAACTTCTCAGCATCTAAACTTCATCCTGCAGTTTTTATGCCTGTCATAAGCACACTGGATGAGAAACCAGAAATGGATAAAGTAATAGAGCTCCCATCTGTGGATGTAGTTGGATACACATGTGACTGGATCTACCCTGGCAGTCAGGATGGCTTCATTATCCATGTGCAATATGGTGGGAGAAAGTTTAGCCAAGAAGAATTATAGAGATAGTACTTCATATTGCAGAACTGTTCTGCAATTAGCCAAAATCCTTGGTAATTAGAGAAAAGCCAGGCTGAGTGTCTTGAGAGTGCAGAAGGGATGTATGGAAGTGCATGTACCTGCAAGTAGGCATATCCACAGATTATTTTACAGGTATTGTTTCTATCAAAATTCTGTTGGTAACAGCATCCTTATAAATTAAAATACTTCCTATTGCTTTGTTCTGTTTGTAAGTGGTGATGGAACAGAGGTTCTGGAAGCTGCCTTGCATTTCTGGTCTCTTCCAGTGCTGTCCACAGCAGGGAAATTGGGCTGGTCACATCTAGTTTTGCATACTGTGGTAAAGCTGCTCCACTGTGTCTCTCTGTTTCTTCTCCTGCACTGAGAATCAGGGCAGAGTATGGGTGGGCACTTGAGCCACCAGATTTCTGACTTGAAGAGCCCTCTGATTTTTCATTTACTGAGCTTTGAAAGGGAACCACACAGGTTCCATACCTGTTTTCCATCCCATGAACCAGAAACACTTAAATTGGAATTATTAAAGATATAAATGCTATGAACTTTGATTTTTTTCTAGCTGGATGAAAAACCGCTTATCCTGTGAATCATCAGGAAATTAACCTCAAATTGAGGTCTGTGCCTGGTGAATCAAAGATGACTCTGAGCTAATTAAAAGGTTATAGCTTGACTTCAATATTGGTGGTTTCCAGCTGGATAAAAGCCGGAGTGGATTTTGTTCATATTTGTCCAGAAGTCTGTTGAGGCTGTGTGCTGGTGGATAATTGCAGATTTTCCCCCCATTACCTGTAGCTGATGGGAACACTCAGTGATTTGGATGAACTGGGATTTTTTTAATGCACATGCACTGAGAGTTTATGTCTCAAATGAATGCTGTGTGAGCAGGGAATTACTTATCCTAAGAAATAAATATAGCTGATTGATTTTATTTGTAAAAATTAGTATCCTTGAGACTACTAAGGGATTTGAGAGGTTAATGTAACCACGATGGTGAGAAATAAGCACTAAGTTTTAATGCCATAAGGCAAATATTAGGAATAGTCTTCCTTTCACAAGACACTAGGGTAGACATTAGATTTTCTAACATTCCTATATTCAAAAACAAGACCAAATATACTCATTTTTAACTCTGACGTTTGCCCTTCCGTGATTACTAATACCACAACTGTGTTGGTCTGTCATCATGCACCGTGTATTATTCAGAGGCAAAACAGGCCTCCAGATCTTCTTTCCTGCAGCAGAATTGACCTTCTCATTAGTTGGAAATAACACTGTGATAGGTAATCAATATTTTGTTGAAATGCCAGCATCTCATCTTGGGCATTACTCATCCTTATTTCTGAAAAACCCTCAGACTAAAAGCAAAATGTTTAGATGCAGCTGTGTGTGGCAAATCTGCCCTTGCACATACAAATTATGTGAATACAAGTGTTATTTCGAAAGTACAAATTGCAGATTTGGGTCTCTGATGCTCTCTGTGTGTCAGCCTGACCTTACACTCCAGGCCCTGTATCAGAATGTGAAACAGCTGCCCTGAGAGCTGCCAGGATTCCCTGCTGCCAGGGGCTTGCTTAGAATTGCTGCTGGAACTATTATGAGCCAATTCAGTGGCAGTTTGGTTTGGGATATATTTTTTTTTTAAATTTTCCTGTAGAGGCTCAGTAGAAAATCACTCTTTTTCTCCTTGCACTTTTAAAACTGTGTCAGATAAAAATTGATTCATGTGTTGACTGTTATTCCAAATTGTGATGTCAGCTCATTTTTGGCATCTTAGAAAGCACCTTCACCTGCCTGTAAGGCTCAGTTCTGTCCTGCTTGAGCTATAATCACACTAAAGGTTTTGTGAGTATGGAAGCCCCTCTGTCACTCATCTCCAATGGGGCAGTGCAAATTCTATGCCAACATGACCATGTTTCCAGTCAGCAGACCCTTCCTTATAGCACCACTGACCCTTTCTTCAAACTGGATCCCCTTTAGATTTACTGGCTCTCTCTCTTAGTCTTACCTTTCATGATTTTTTTTTTTATTTATTTTAATAGAGATGCAAGAAACAACCAGTTGTTTCCAGAAGACTCTTTAAAAGTGTTCCTTCTATCCTGTCTGCAGAAAGAAATGGGTCAAGATAGTTTGATGGCTAAAAAGGGTTTTCTTTTACCCCACCATGTCCTGAGAACTGCACAATCAAATCTGGGTCTAGGTCTGCTTATGAAAAGTTCATCCTAAGGTTCCAGTGCTGGTTCATTCTTCTGGTAGAAGTACTTTTGAACTGTTGTGCTATTGCTCATTTCATTTAAAAGGAAGAAATGTATTTTAAGGAAGCTCTTGTGAACAAAATATTTGTACCAATAGCTTGTGCTTAGTTGCTGCTCTTAGGCTGTGCTCTGTGGAGTTTAGGTAGATGTGTGAAGATACTTTTGGAGAGGCAATACTTTCCCAAAACTATTAGAATTTACCTGTTTCTATCATCTTTTAGCTTCATACTCAATCATTCCTCCTGTATATGCCTTTGGCAGTTATCTATTTGTTTTTTTGTGGAGGGAGAATGGAGTGATCATGTTCTGTTTCTCTGGGGGTTTTTAAAATTTTAGTCCAGGGTATCTGGTTAATTGGATTTATCTGTGAAAGAATTCGGAGAAGAAACTCCATGTATAGAACAGTTTAGGCTACCTTTTTTTTTTTTTTTTTTTTTTTTTTTTTTTTTTTTTTTATGTAGTCCAATGTCTCATTAATGATTGGGAAATTTTTGCTTGTCAGTGATCCATTATACCTGTGTATTTTTGCACTAAAGTAAAAGTAGATACTCTAAGAGTGGGCTGCTACTTTCAAATTTATCATAGGTGGCCTTTTGCTTTTAGGCAGACTTGCTCAATTAGTCTCTCAGCAATTTTATAGAGCAGAGAAATATGCACATTTTTCTCAATGCCCAGAAGGGCAAAGGAAGTGTAATATCAAACATTAATCTACATTGGTGGGGGATGATATTGCTTTCTGTGGTGTCTTATTCTCACCATTACAGTGCAGACTTTGCAGAAACTGAACATGACCCCTATTTTGACAGAAATATTAAACTTATCTCTTTCCTTGGAATATATTTTCTTGGTGATAAGGAGAAGGAAAATGCTGAAGCTGCTCTGTAAACATAACTGAAAGCTTCTACACAAAGCCTAGATATTGTATTAAAGACATAAAGTACAAACATATATGTTACAGAGGTGTTGCTGTGCTAGGTTGTATACAATGGATTTTTGTGTTAAGCTCTCTCACAAGTCTTAATTGACTAATGCAGTGACTTTGCTCTAAAGACATCTTGGCTATTTGGTATAAAGTACTAATTTACAGTATTGTGATAATTCGTAGACAACTGTTTCATACATGTTCATAATAGAAAGGGACTCATCAATAATTCAGGAGCTATGCTTAGTTGTTATGGTAAGTGCAAGAACAGGTATGGAGAGAATATTATTAGAGGGGGCCAATAAAAGAGTAAGAAAATCCTAGAATACAAGTATAATCATGTGAATTCTAAAAAGCAGCCAGCTCTCAATTTGACATGCAGTGGTTGTCAGCTTTGCAAATGAAACACTGGAAGCTTCCTTAGCAATGAACATAAAAATGCAAAGATCAGTTATGCAGAAAAAGGAAATGAAAAAGTAACTTTTATACATAGGTGTGATTAAAATCATAGGGTAGTTTTTAATCCTTTTGGGACTGGTTTTCAGATGTGTCATTTATTGGTGATAGATTTTGCCCTTAGGATTCACTCCAAGCTTCAAGGAATTATAATTCATACAGTGAATTATTTTTTGTTGAAACTTACAGACAAGCAGCGTGAAGACTGTTCCTCCTGGGACTGGAGTGGCTGGGGATGGGGAGGAGAAGAAAAGAATGGCTTCATTTGCAGCTAACATTGTAGTGCCATAAAGGGCCCTAAGAATCTCACACTGGAATAGATTTTCAGGGAATCTGCAATGAGATATAGTGCAGAAAAGAGAAGGCACAATACAAGCAGAATAGAGTGCTTCATCTTACAGCATAAGATATTCCCAGCACTTGTAATGGATGCTTGCTGCAGGGCAGCTGATTCTAGGCAGAGAATAAACCTGAAGGTTGCTCCAGTCAAACTACTACCTGGGCATTAAATGGTGGAATAGTTTATGTTGGAGTGCCATTAACTTATTCTCCCACATTCTGTATTGCCATGTCCTACAGCAGTTCCTTTCTGGGGAAGGCTGGCTGACTCGATGTTGAAATAATTTTGAATTTCTAAATTTTTTTGTGTGCGTATCTCTTCTTTTGCACCAAGACACTGGAAAAATAAAGGCTTAACAGCTGCCTCTTGGAGTTCTGAGTCAAACTGTGGTACAGAACCTGTCCTGTTACTGAATATGAAAGGTGTTCTTAGTTACATCTACGGGGTTGTTCTCTGCTTTAGGACAGTTGTTTTGACGTGGAGGACAGAAGGCATTTAAGAAGGCCAGAGACTGATTGCCTTCTCATTTGGCAGAAGTGACAAAGAGAATTAGATCTCCAGTAGCCTATTTTGTAACCCAGCACTACCTGTAAGTACACAGGACAGTTGAGCATTAATTTCAAAACTTGTATTCATGGCAAGACGAAGGGGAGAGCTGAGTCACTCCTGTGTCAGGCAGAATCAAGGTGGGAGGCAGGAAAAAACCATTAGAGCACAGCTATTGCTCAGGAACTGTTTTCTGATGGGGATTGTTAACATCACAAGGATTAGGTAGTTGGCTATTTTTAGATGCCTATAACTTTTCGAGGCAATTTGAAGCAGTGGATATCAGCTAGGGCATGGTTTTTGTGCTGTCAGAACAGCACCTTGAGATAAGCAGGATTTCTCTCAGTTTGGAATTCTTAATTTCCTTCAGGACAGGAACTGCATAAATTCAGACTTGCACATTATGACCTCCCTGACAAACAGCTTGTGAACTGCTCTCTGAGAAGGAGAGCCAACTGGGCACTTAGTGGAGTGGTAAGAAGGGAGGAATTGGCACCAGTTGCAGCAGCAGCAAGAAGGTATTTTCACAGATGTTCACTTGCTTTCCCTCTCCTGCAGGGATGACATGAACAGGAATAAAGGTTATGATGTGGTTTACAGTGGGATGGGGAAGAGAATCTGATAAAAACAGGGAAACCCCAAAGGCTGAGATAGGACCAGTTTAATAATAAAAATAAAATAGTGTAATAATAATAATGAAATAGTAATGAAAAGGGAGACAACAAAAAAAGAGAGAGGAACAAAACCTAAGTAAAGTAAAGATGCATTCACCACCTGCTGGCCAATGCCCAGCCTGTCCCCAGACAGTGAGCAGTGCCTCCTAGCCAGCTCCTCTCAGTTTATGCACTGGGCTTGTGGCATGGAATATCCCTTTGACCAGCTCAGGTCAGGTGTCCGGTCATGCTCCCTCCTTCCTTCTGCATTTTTTCCCTGGCAGATCATGGAAAACTGAGAAATCCTTGACTCAGGGTAAGACCAACTTAGCAACAACCAAAAACATCAGTGTCTTATCAGCATTATTCTCATGATAAATCCAAAATACAGCATGGTACCTACTACTAGGAGGAAAACTACTCTCATGCCAGCCAAAATCAGGATGGGTTAGAACCAAGGGAGGAATACACGTTTTTGATTACAACAAAGATGCAGGGTGTCTGAGGAAATACTTTAAATTTAAAATGGGGGGGAGTATCAAGTTAACTGATTAAGTCTGACTTCCTGATGCCACTTGGATCTCCTAAGAGGACAGTGAAACAGCAAGTAGCAGGACCTGGCCCCCTCTTCGGATGCTGTCATTGTCAGGATGCATAAAAATGTGGTAGTTGTAGACAAGAGAAAACCAGAGAATATCATTGCTCCATCTGCCCTGCCCTTTTCTCTGAGCAATGTAACACAAACAAACCCCAGAAACAGCACTTCTTGGATTTATATTGGCTTGAGTGGAAGAAGAGTTTGGTCCCTGCTGTGTAGTAAGAAATACCACGTTAGTGACCCCTGCCTTTGTGGTGTTTGTTGGCACTGCAAATTTCACGTAGCCTCAAGCAGAATGGCTTTTGCATGCTGCACTGCCTTTGTGAGCCTCTAACTGGTGACACACAGAGTTACTTCTAAAGAAAACAGAGTTAAGTTGGTATCAGGGTCTCAGAAGTGCTCCTTTTAATTTTGGCCACACCTGCTTTATTTTGGACTAATTTTAAGTTATCAAAGCAGCACAAAGTAATTGAATAGTATCAGAAGAACTTGGGTTCTGGTATAGACTGGTCTCATTGCTGTCTCAATCCACAGATGGATCTGGCTTTGATCGTGATGTGACTTGGTCAGAATTATTTATCCAGGCATCAAAACAAATCTGGCTTGATTTTCAAATGCTAAGTGGAGCCTTGGTTTTATAAAACATGGCTTATTAGTTGTGAGATCAGGAAACTTGAGCTGAGGCTGCAGAGAGGCTGACCAGGAAACCACCAGAGCTCTGACTGCATTTTTGCTGAAGCTGCTGCATCTCACATGAGATCACTTCAGCAGAAACATACTGCTTTCTTTTCCTCAAGCGTGTAGTCTAAAATGGAATTCAAAAACTTTTCCTACAGGAGTTTTAGCAGACTGGAGAGGTGACTCCAGGTTCTGCAAGCTTTGGTGTAGTGTCCAACCAACAGACACCCTTTACCAGAATGTGCCCTTCCAGAATCAGGCTTTGCCTGAGTAGATGTGGGAACAGCACACAACCACAGATCAGAGAATTTTAAAATGTTTCAAGGGCAAGAAATTCACCCTTTTGATGATGAAAACTCATCATCACATTTGCTGAAGGTTCTTTGAAAAGAATAGATTATTAGATTTGATTTTCTAACATTTTATATTGTCATCCTTTCATTTCTGTTTCATTTTGGTGGCTTTTTTTGGTTTTGGGTTTGGTTTTTTGGTTTTTTTTGGGGGGGGTTGTTGGTTTTGGGGGGGGTTGTTTGTTTTTTGTTTTGGTGGGTGGTGTTTGTTTTTTTTTCTTCCTTTTGGCAAGGCTCTGTAGTTTATCCCCATTAAAAACAAACTAATAAACAAACCAACAACCACACAAAAGCCCACAACAACAGAAAGCCACTGAATTATACTGGAAAGTATAATTTAAGATATTATATTACATAAAATGTCATATACTGGAAATACTGGAAAGTAATTCAGGAGTTACAGGGTTTGTCTTCTGAAGATGAGTTCCTTTATAGTATCCCCAGTAGAACTTTCAAGTTAAATACACTTGAACAGTACTTGGCACTTGTTTTACTAATGGTAATTGATTCTCAAACACACACGAATCCATACTATAGTGCAAGCCCTGTGGCATCCCAAAACATTTTCCTTGAATTGCAGTACCTGAAGCACTCCAGAGTTTAAATCAAAATGTAATTATTTTGTTCTTCATAAATCAGCATCTGTGAAGATAATACCAGCTTGCATAAGAACCATCTGTGCAGCCATTTATCTTTTGAAGAGACAGAGTGTTCCTAATGGGTGGTTGAGAAGTTGGCTACCCCTTGGACCACTTGGAGGCCACTAGTTTTGTGCAGAGCAGTGGTGCATTTTACTGCAGTGGAAGAACAAAGCCTCAAAGTCGCACAGACCTCTGAAGTGTCCAACAGCTGATTCTAACAGATTAAGAACTTCATCTTCTGCAGATGTAACTGTCTTCCCTCTTTACCTGGAACACATGAGAAGCCGTTTCTGTTTCTGCTGTGAGAGAGTTCCTGTGAAATGCCCAGACACACATAGGGAGCCTGAGAAGCAGGTAAAATACTTTGGGGTTTCTATTCTCACACTCAACCAGCTCTGTGTGGTAGGGCTTGAGCTCTGACTGTGAACATGCTTTTCAGATGCGGCAGGGTTTGCCTGGGATGCACAAACCTTAATCCTGTTCTGCACCAGAAATATTCAAAACCTGCTTTGCTTTTTTAAAGGTAACGAACTTTTAAAGCAGGCCCCAAGATGGTTGTTCTCAAGCTTCATGCTTTGAAATGTGTTCTGTGTCATAATTAGCTTTGTGCATGCCCACGAAGCATATGCTTTTAATTACTGAATTCCATATGGATTTTTGTGTACATTCAAGCTAACACAAGACACGTGGGCGTGAGGAGGGTGAAATTTTGGGCTTTGGATGCAGAAGAGACTAAGCCCAAAGGTACAACAAATCAAGGCTTGTTTAACGTGATTACCATGTGACCTGGCTTTAGCCAACTGTTCTGGTTTTGAACAAACATGAAATGCAGTTTTTGAGCCTGAATGGAAACCAGGAACAGTAACAAGGGAATTCTTGTACTGTGAGGTAACTGGGAGTGTCTCTGTTGCTCCATTTCTATGTGTCTGTTTCTTTTCTAAGATTATCAGAAATAATTTAAAAAAATGCCTGCAGACCCTCAGCATTTCTTTTGGAGCAGTGCATACATCTGCAGAAGGAAGTTACTACTGCCACAATACTCTCTGGCTGAACTATATCTATTCATAGTTGTGGACTTAGAGTAATGTTCTGACCCTGACTCCCAAAAGGAGTGGGCTCTGGGAGCTTGGACATCAACCTGCAACTCCTGGCCAATGCTCTCCAATGAAACCAGTGTTAGAAGCACATAAATCTTCTCAAAATGCAGTTGTTGTCAGCACAGCACAAGTAGATCAAGTTGCCTCTGAGTGTGCTCGTGGACTGAAAACAAATTCTCAATGGAAATATCTTTCATCAGGCTTGAACTTCCACTTGGCACTCGTGGTTCTGCTTTGCATGCAGCAGGGAGAGCATCAGCCAAATGCTGGTGCTGTCACGGGCCCCAAATCCATGGCATCAGTCTTGCGTGGCTTCCCAGTTTGTCATCCCTCCACTTCCTCTGGCTGCAAAGCAAGTCCTGATTCCAGAGCAGGTGTCCCTGTGGAGTCTGCTCCTGCTACATCAGAAGCTGTGATCACCCCTCTCACTGACCACATCCTTTTCTTCTAAACTAAGCCTTTGCCAGCTGCTCTTACACAGTTTTGCCCTCTGTAGTCTCTGGCATTAGCAGCGAAGCCCTGACAGAAACCCAGCAGTGCTGGTGCTGTTCAGTGAAGTCCTGCCTGGGCTGAGCCATGGCTGCTGTCAGTTCAGCCATCTGCTTTACAGGATTTGTAGGAAAAGTTGCATCCACACGTGAACATTACCAAGGGTTCTGTCTCAGTTTGGAAAGATAAGTGTTTGCCAGGGAGAGCCAGAGTTTCACTTGGAATGGAGAATGTAAACCCACTCCCTCCAAATTATTATAATTTTGAAATTAAGGGGCTCTCAGGCAAAGATATGGGAATAGGAATAACAGTTCTTTACTAGGAAAATTAAAAATAAAAATGTGGTAGTACAAAAAACCAAACAAACAAAAAAACCAAAACACTGGCAGTCAGCATACAACCTGACCCTGTTGGTAGCAGTCCAATATAGCAGTCCAATCAAATCCCCCTGGAGTGACAGATGTGGTTCTGTTGGAGCAATGATCCTGTAGCAGGGTGTAGTTTTCCTTTGAAGGTCCAGTGGTGGTGAGATGGGTCCAGTCTTCCTCTGGGAATCCAGTGCACACAGGCTGTGCTGGTGTTCTGAATCTCAGCTTTGATCCAGGTGGGAATGCTGGGCTCCTCCCCCTGGGTGGAGCATCTCCCCATGGGATGATGTAATTTTATCAGCCCTGCAGTGAGCCTGGATGGCCCATGAACAGCAGATATCCCCTGGAGGGAGGGTGGGTTGTGGAAGAGATGAAGAAAACCTCCCCCACTGGTTTCAACAGATGGCAATAGAACACAAACTGCTGGTTACATCTTGCATTGCAACCCAAGGCAGGTGCAAAGGGCAATACCTGCAGGAGCTGAAGTGTGCTTCCTTCCTCCATCTGGTTGCCTCTTCTGCCTACAAGTGCTGCTCTTATCCAGAGGATGGCCTGTCTTCCTTCATTTAAGCCTCTCTCTGAGATGGCTCCTACTCTGCTTTATTTATTGCATGCTATTCACACCTTGTTCTGATTAGAGAAGTATTGATTTCCTCATGGGCTTTTCTGCGGTACTCATCATTTTGAGATGAGTGTTTCACGAATGCTAATTGATCCTCAGTGTGTCCATTAGGTGACAGGATGGTGGGCATTCTCCCTCTCCAGATGAAGAGCTGACACTCAGATTGAGTCAAAAAGAAAAAGGCATCTCATTTCTGCTTGCCTAATTTGATGTGACACTGCCCTGGCTTGTTGTAGATGCTGACAGCCTGCAGTGCAGTGACCCAGCTGCAGCTGTGAGCACTTGGGGCTCTCGGAATGCCCAGAAATGAGCAATGTGATGAGTGGCTCCTGTGGGAAATTCAGTTAAAACTCTGCGCTTGATCTGTAGGAACTCAGAGTAGCAATTATACTCTGTGTGCTCTGGGACAAGAGGGGCTGCCTTAGCCATGAGAAAGTCCTTTCTCTCATTGCTCCCCACTCTTGCAAGCTCCAGTTAACCCCCTGTGACCCACAGCCAGGTCTCCTGTTCCACAGATCCTAAATTTTCCTCTCCCTCTGGTAGCAACCATGTTTCTTTCCCAAATTTCCCAATTAACATAATTAACTTGAACTCAGAGCAATTTTCACTATCATTAGAACTTGTTGCCAGGTTTCTACAAAGCAATGTTCTCTGTACTTTTAGAGGGTGTGGTATTAAAGCCCAAAATATAAAGCCCCATACTGAGCCTTGGGTGGGGATGGGAATATTAATCTTGTTTCCTGAATCCAAGTTGAGAGTTGTCTACATTGTGTGTATCCTTGCTGTGACCCAGAATTACTGCAATGCAAAACTAATCCAGCATCAGCTACTGCTGAAATATGCTGCAAATCCATACAAGATACCTAATTTCAGGAACAAGACAGTTATAATTATCAATGTAGCCCTTTTTTTTTTTTTCTTCTGGTGAACTGGCTTTGCATAGCCTTTTTAGTATTATGTTCATACTTTAAACAGGAAATAAAAATGAAGCTATAAATAAGGTGTTCCCTGTAAGAAGGAAGCTAGTGCAGCCCTTACACACAAACAAACACTATTCACAACAGCTATTTTTGCAGGCAGGTGCTGTGTTCACCCCAATAATCCATTTCAGGGATGTCGTGTCACAGCACAGAAAAGTTCTGTGTGTCAGTGCTTAAAACTGTTGTGCCCCCCAACCATGTAATTTGGGCAAATGAGCAGATTTTCTGGTCCCATCCCAATGAGCCATTTGCTGCTGTGCCCATTGCTGGGAGGCTGTGGGGGACATCCTCAGCTTTGGGGACATCTCAGCTGTGGGGACATCCTCAGCTGTGGGGCTGGCAGGCTGTGGGGCTGGCAGTCTGTGGGGACAGGCTCAGCTGTGGGGCTGGCAGTCTGTGGGGCCAGGCTCAGCTGTGGGGACAGGCTCAGCTGTGGGGCTGGCAGTCTGTGGGGCCAGGCTCAGCTGTGGGGACAGGCTCAGCTGTGGGGCTGGCAGGCTGTGGGGCTGGCAGTCTGTGGGGACAGGCTCAGCTGTGGGGCTGGCAGTCTGTGGGGACAGGCTCAGCTGTGGGGACAGGCTCAGCTGTGGGACTGGCAGGCTGTGGGGACAGGCTCAGCTGTGGGGCTGGCAGGCTGTGGGGCTGGCAGGCTGTGGGGACAGGCTCAGCTGTGGGGACAGGCTCAGCTGTGGGACTGGCAGGCTGTGGGGACAGGCTCAGCTGTGGGGCTGGCAGGCTGTGGGGCTGGCAGGCTGTGGGGACAGGCTCAACTGTGGGGACAGGCTCAGCTGTGGGGCAATATGGCCACAGACAGTAGGCCCGTATAGGCCTTGCAGTCTGAACCCTGAGTTAGGCCGACACAGTTGTGAGAAAGCCAACAGCACTTCATGAGAACAGGAGCCTGCAATGGTGAAAAACAGCCTGTTTCCCAGCAAAAGAATTCTGCACATTAAGACTGTTTCCTTGCACCTGTTTCAATACTCCTAAATGTCTTGGCAAAGAATGAAAACAGTATCTCACAAACAACCCTTTCTTGCGTGTAGACACCTTGTCCAAGACTGACCAGTTACCACGTGGTGACAGCTTGTCACCGACCAACAGGCGATAGATACGGGAGGGTTTATAAAACTGTGTACAGGGATGTACAAAATAAACTTTTTTTGCTCCTTGAAAGCGTGTGTCTTGTCTCTGTGAAATGAGGTCAACAGCGACAGGGCACAGCCT
Organism: Phylloscopus whistleri; assembly: GCA_017589585.1. Classification (NCBI taxonomy): domain Eukaryota; kingdom Metazoa; phylum Chordata; class Aves; order Passeriformes; family Phylloscopidae; genus Phylloscopus; species Phylloscopus whistleri. The sequence goes on from JADMLD010000920.1 coordinate 1,768,517, forward strand.
CAGCTGTGAGGCTGGCAGGCTGTGGGGACATCCTCAGCTGTGAGGCTGGCAGGCTGTGGGGACATCCTCAGCTGTGGGGCTGGCAGGCTGTGGGGACATCCTCAGCTGTGGGGCTGGCAGGCTGTAGGGACAACAGCAGCAGTGGCTGCAGAGCAGGACTGAGGGGCTGGAGGGCAGGGGAGCAGTGAGAAGAGTCCCTTGCTGCTTCCAACAAGCCTCTGCTAAAGGCCTGTTTGTTCCTGTGTTTCTTAAGCATTTACATCAAGATTGAGATGTGTCATGTGAGGTTTAGAATTCTTATGCCTGTTTAGATGAAAACAAAACTTTTTATGGCTTTTTCGAGTTTCTCTCTTTTTGCTCCTAACTAGCAAACCCTAGGTCAGCGTCTTTTGATACGAATAAAGGATAAATCTTTAGCAACTGCAGCTAGCAGAATTTCTGACATTAAGAATGGCTAGCTTTTACCAACAGAGGCTGCCTTCTTGCTTTCTAAAAAAACCTGACCATGCTTTGGATGTGTATCACAGGAGGAAAGCTACTGGGAGCATTTAATTGCTGCAACATACCATAATGCCCCTCTTTTCCCTCCTTTCTCATCTGTGCAGCAATTGTGCTTGAAAAGCATTCATAGTAAAGAAAAAAAATAAGTTAGAGACCCTTTGTGCAGCCTGTTATTTCCCTGATATTTTGGGACAAGGATATCTGCTTCTTTACTTGGGAGAACTATAAATTGGCCATCTGCTAAAAGACATGGGGCCACAGTTGCTCACTTGTATTTATGGAAACAGAAATCGGTTCTTTCTGGGCAGCTATGACCTGCAGCAGGGTCTGAGGAGTCCCTGGGTCCATGGGGAGCCTGGGACAGGTGTGGTGGCTCTCCCTGGAGAAGAAGAGGTGGATGGGTGCAGCACTGCCAGGCTTCTCACTGGAGCTGCAGCTGTGTCACTCCATGGCATCACCCTCGAGTGGGGGAGATGTAGTTTTCATCTGGCTTTTCTCAAGAGTTCAGAGGAAGAAATACCATTGTCTCCACAACAGTTAATGAGTTCTTGGCACCTTTATGGAGCACTGGTCAATGCTGCCCATGTAACTATGAAGGCAAAGCCTTTTATTCTGGGAGATGTGTAACATTTTTCCAAACACATGGGGCATATCAGATTCCTTGACATAACGTTGAAGAATCCCAGTGCTTTTCCCCAGCATCATACTCTGGTTTATGCTCAGTTTTCCCATAATGTTGTCTGCCTTTCCACGTAAAAAAAAAAAAAAAGGGCTGGGAAAATATTGGGATTTTGCAGATGGGTTATTCGAGTGGAGCTTAAAATGCTGTAGGAAGTGCTATTCTCTTGAAGCCTGGAGGGAAGGTTCAGCAGGAGGTCACTGTGCAGCTCTGGGTGACACCAAGCTGTGTGACCTGGCTATGTGTGAGCTTTGCTGCTGTTCCAGAGCTGCCAGGAGGTCACTGTGCAGCTCTGGGTGACACCAAGCTGTGTGACCTGGCTATGTGTGAGCTTTGCTGCTGTTCCAGAGCTGCCAGGAGGTCACTGTGCAGCTCTGGGTGACACCAAGCTGTGTGATCCAGAGCTGCCAGGAGGTCACTGTGCAGCTCTGGGTGACACCAAGCTGTATGACCTGGCTATGTGTGAGCTTTGCTGCTGTTCCAGAGCTGCCAGGAGGTCACTGTGCCACTCTGGGTGACACCAAGCTGTGTGACCTGGCTATGTGTGAGCTTTGCTGCTGTCCCAGAGCTGCCAGGAGGTCACTATGCAGCTCTGGGTGACACCAAGCTGTGTGACCTGGCTGTGTGTGAGCTTTGCTGCTGCTCCAGGGCTGCCTGGACATGGGGTGCTCACCCCACCCTGGCTTTGGGGGAGCCTCCGTCAAGGAAGACACCTGGTTGGGTCCCCCTCATACTCCGTTTATTAACACACTGACCTTTATTTGGTCACTTTCATCAGATTAACTGCAGCATTACAGCATGTGGGGCTTTGGGATTGTCCTGTTTCTTCTGGAGAGCACTTCATTAAAGAAGCTTTGAGTTCTTGTTGCACAGACCCAGCATATTAGAATTGGGTGAGGAGCTTTTTCTCACTTTTCAGACACTTTATAGCCTTTTTTTTCCATATACTTCAGCCCCAGGCACAGCATTAGGAGCAGTTTTCACCTGTAGAGTTGCTAGCTTTGCTTCTCCAGCTTTCAATCCTTGCTTTTTCCTGTGACCTGCTGTTCTGTTTGGCAGCTTTGTGTCAACAGTCTAAGGGCAGTCACCTGGACAGCACAGGTACTCTTGTGTGAATGCCTCTTTGAGTGTTTGTTTTCCTGTTGCTCCCAGGCTGCTGAGCTGCTGCCAGCCCACACCTCCCAGCTGTGAAATGCAGGTTGTGCCCCAGCTTTGGATGAGAACAGAGCGACAGAAAGAGTAAAATGTTTTTTTCCACAGTGTTGAAAATCATGGATTTAATTCTGATAACTCTTCTTTTTCAAAAAAAAAAAAAAAAAAAAAAAAAAAAAAGTAAGAAAAGCAGATGTATTTAAGGGTTTATTTCAGTTTTTGGCCTGCTATAAGGATGAAGTAGGGAAGGAGGACATGGAAGGAATCTTTAGAGAAAAGAGGGAGATGAGAGCTTTTAGTAGACTTTTACAACTGTCTTTATATTTCCAATACATCCAATAAGCTTCTTTTCTTAGGAGTCATTTTTTTCTGAAGCCTAGGAAGAAGCACATCCCCCATCCTTTCCCCTGAGATGATCTCCCAGTGGAACTACAGTCTGAAAGCACTGTCCTCCCATTAGCAGCCAGCAGTGAAATGCAGAACAGAGCTATAGGCACACTCAATTCCCTTTGCTTTTTTCTCCAGGAGGCAATACTTAGCTGTCAGTGGCAGGAAGCCATCTGTTGTATTGTGTCCTCTTCATTTTGCCACTCGGGGTAGGATTTACCCTGGGTAACTTCAACAATCTCAGCTTAGGCTTTTATCTTTGATTTCCAGTGAGAGAAGGGACATCTTCAAAATCTGACTTATCCTCTCCTAAAACAGATAAACAGATGTCTGGGTGAGTTGAGATCACCCTTACAGCAAAACTTGTCTTTCCCCACTGACTGTAGAGGAAACAGGAGAAGGAAGAGCTTTGGCTGTCTTCCAGGGATTTCTATCTTTTCTAATTTCAGACATTTGTCTCACATCTACTAGCTCTTCCAGGTTGTTGTCAATGCATCAAGCATCCCTCAGAAACAACACTGGTGATATTCATTTGTACCTCTGGTGACAGGAAGGGAGCAAGAAGAAATGCCTTCTCCTGATCTTTGGATGAGGTTTCTCCCTGGCTTTGTACTGTAACAAATGCTCTGCTACTTCCATCATGTTTCTCCTCCACCCAAAGCTCAACACATGCATTTTTGAGTTAACAGATCTTGTTCAACTTCAGTTTTAGATAAATAAGAAAGAAACAGAATTTCAAAATACAAACCAAAGGATTCAGACAAGCTTTTTTTCCCTCTCTGTGCTCCTACACACATTGCAAAACTTCTCCATCTTTGGAAAAGTTAGGGACAAAAGAGATATGAAATTCTGCCTTCTGCCACTAACTTATTGAAGCTGGCAAAGCTTTGAAAATGGAAAAGCTGAGACAGAAGGAGGGGAACGGGAAAGAGAATGGGAAGAAAACACAGTTCCTGCAGAATTCTTATTGCACTAAGACAAAGAAGAAGAAAATGTAGGAAAAAAATGTCAAAACTCCAATTCTTTTTTAATATCAAGTGAAAATGTCTTTTTCTTCTCTTTTTCTGAAGTGAGTGATTTTGAAAAAAAGTCTGTGTTAGGAGAAAGGAAAATCAATAAAATAAATTTCCCTTTTTTTCCCTAGTTGTGACTGCTGTCACGTTAACAATCTTACCACAGCAGTAATTATGTTTGTATGCTGCAGCAGACGAGATGTCTGTATTTTTAATGATTTTGGCCACTTCCTCTACTGCATTCCAAGTCCTGTTTAGAATGCTATGACTTAGCAAAACAAAGAGGAAATCCATCTTTTCATGAGGCCTAGTGGGGAATGATGCCATACTCAATACTATTCCTTTTTTTTTGTGAGTTTTTCTGTGTGTTGGATACCTTGACAGACACCATCCTAGTCTAGAGTGAACTGACAGCATCCACACTTGGACAAAAGGAATTCTGAGTTCAGTCTCACACTGGGCAGGAATGACTTGCATAACTGAGTGAATCACAGCACTGCCATGGCAGCTGCCTGGACAAATCCTGTGGTAATAATATGCAAACGAGTTTGGAGCATTCCCCTGTATTGGCAACTACATTCACAGAAATTGGTACATCTAGCCATGCAATTCAAGGGTAAAGAGCATTTCCTTCCTGTTTTTAGGGTAACGGTGTTGGACTTTTGTTTTTGTAAACACAGATTTGGAATTTGCGTCTTGCAGAGTGTGGATGGATCACGTCTCTTATCACCATCTCCTCTTTCTCTGTCCAGCTGTCTTTGCCCTCTGCTTCACTGCCTTCAGGAAAGAGAAAAATGCTTTCTGGATAAGGATGCCTTTCAAAAATCATACGCTTAATTTACTCTTTATTACAGGATCTCTAAAATTAGGTATAAGGCTAAGGTTTTTCAGGATAATGAGTCTCTAACTCAACATGATAATTTTTAATGAGCTAACCTGAAGAAGTTGAAGTCATTACGTATAGTAGTGACTATATATCTATGACTATATACTATGACTATAGTATATATCTAGAGATATGCATCTGTTTAAATTCAGGGGTTTTAATACAATCTTGAGTGAATTTTTGAAGAAGGCTGGCCAATGAGCAAGACTGAGTTCTAATAAAAGAAGATTCCAAGTTACGTGTGTGGTGCATCTACTGTGTGAATCACCCTGGCAAACAGTGCAGTTGCTGATCACTTGTATTACTGTCATCTTTGTGTCCTATGAATCTTTTATTTCTTCCCATTTCTCCATGGTCAGAATAAAAATGCATTAATTTAACAAGCCAAGAGCCTAATTGGCATGTTCTCTCAGAATAGCAGGTGGAGAGTACTCGTCTATAGTGGACTGAGATTACTGTTCAATTGTTTTTCTCTTGGAGAGGACCAAAATATTAGCAATGGCAATTCTGATTTTCTTTGGATAGTTCAGTTCAGAAAGTGACTCATCATTGAAACAGAAAGACTCAATTCAGAGTCCATAAACAGTGTCACAGGGGATACAGCACACAAAAACTTTTGAAATCTTGAAAATTCTTCCAGAAGGAGTTGTTTTTCTTGCTTTCTAGAAGCAGGCAAGAGCAGTATGAGCTTTGTATCTGGGAAGCTGTATCTTCTGATGATTAGATTGTGGCAAAACAGAAACTCTGCTATTGGAAATAATTGTGTCTCCAGACCAGGTGCTCTTATGCCTTTGCTGAACACACCGCTCCTTGCAAATATGCCTCAAGCATTTGCATGAAATGAAGTCTCAAACCTTTACCGAGTGTGCTGAGAATAAGAACACTCAGAAGAATTTCTATTTTCTTTGAACAGTACCACCAGCTACTCTGATTCTCTTTGACATCTACTTGTGCTCATATTGATTTGATTTTATAAACTCTCTCTGTAATTCTTCCTGTGTGTAGAGCAAGTAATTGTATGCACATTTTAATCTTTCAATTGATGCTCTGTGTGTCTGGAAAAAATCTTGGAAGATTTCCTGAAGTGTGTACCGAAGGCATTAGAGAAGTGTCCTTTCCACAGAGCATAACCAAACACTTCTAGGGGAGCTTAGATACCTGAATTATTTTTTCACTTCACTCTATTGAGTAAGGTTCTGTGCCATTCTGTCTTTTGGGACTACAATCGTGTTTCTGGTAGACAGATAATTGTAGGTGCTGTTTGTATCAGATTGTACTCAGTGGTCAACTCCTAGGAGGTTATGCTGAAGCAATGTTATCTCTCACATAAAACCCACAGTGGCTGCCTGAGTATTGCTTGTTTTCAGGATTAAAAGAGGCTGCCCTTTTTAGGGGCTGGTGTGAGAGGTAACTGATGCTGTTTGGCATCATGCTTTGTGACAGTTTATAAATATCTGGCAAGAAAATCATAACATTTATGCTTCTGTCTCCAGGAGGAAGGATTAATTCAGTCAGAAAACCCCCATGTATGTTCAAACTCAACCCTAAAACAATGATCCTATTTTATGAGTAAATTTAAGCTTTTGTACAGTGAAGTAGATTATTTGACAAAGCTAGTGAGTGGCATGACAGATCTCACTTATTTCTCTGCTAAACTGCAAGTTTTTAATATGATGTTGAGGGAGACTGCTTGTGTTTCCACTCATAAAACAGGGGCAGAACTTGGCTGCTAGTTCCAAGACAAGGTTTTCAGAGTGTGGTTTGGGCTGTTCCTGTACCTACTACTGTGTCAGTGACAAGTTTCTCTTTAATACCTTACAGAGCAGATTGGCCAATGCTAAATGCTGTTGAAAAGAAATTACAGAATTTTAGTAAGGAGAGAGACTCCTGTACTTTGAAACATTCAAAGTTTAATGAAATGGGTCCCTGTTTTGGGATTTGTGCTGAAAAGGCTGTTTTATAATACCACAGTAATAAACCCACACTTGGCAGTAATAGAGCTTGTAAAGAAGCATCTTTGTCCATGGACACATTTTGTAAATCTTTATAATGGTTTCCTCTGAAGGATTGCTGAAGATACTTGTGAGAAATGGGTTGTTGCTTAAAGCTTTCCTTGGGCATCAGAAATGGGTGCTGTCATGTCCAGATGTATTTAAATTATTTCCAGACAATCTTGGGCATCTTAAATAGAAAATAAAAATAAAGATCGTCCAAGTTTGAATCTTTTTTTATTATTATTATTTCTTGCATCTAACTCTTTAAAAATGAGTGATGTACTTCGGCAAATCCCTTTGTCACTCCTTGTAAGCCCCTGGATGGCTTTTTCATCTGGTGATTCCTCCTCTGTTATTGAGCTGGCAGCCTGACCACGGGACTGAGAGCCAGCTGGTGGTGGTGTAGAGGGAAATGTTCAGGTGATCAGTGATGAAATGAAAAGCATTGCTAGGGTAGCTGGAAGTGCAGCTGCTCCAGAGAAAAAGGTGGATGGTGATTCCTGTCTCTTTTCTTCCCCTTTGCTGCTTCCCATTCCGCCAGTGACACCCTCAGAATCAAGTTGTGCAGCAACCTAATTTTATATCAGGTCTTCCATTTCGCTCCTCGCCATTATTTAGGATCTAGTTGCAGCTGCATTGTGTATGCTTAACAAATAAAAGCTTTCAGAGAACATCATTCAATTCCCACCTCCTGCTAAGGGTTTTGGAAGTGTAATACATCACAGAATCAAAATGACTTTCACTAAAAGTTCATGCTGTTTAAATCACACCAAATGTTATATTGAGCTGTAGCATACATAATTCATGTATCATTAACAGCTTCTACAAGTTTTTGGCTGCATAGCATACCAATGAATCAGAATGTGTGGGTATTTTTTGATACCTGCCTTTCCTTAAATTGTATTTAGAAGCAACAGCATGTAATTATTCTAACTTGGAAAATCAAACAGGCATGTAATAAATTATGGTTTGTGATTGACATGGTAAAGTAAGTCTCCTTCCTTTCCTGTTGTTGAGTAAAACAAGCTATTTTAAACTGGAAAGGCTCGATAGAGTTTTGTGCTTCTATTATTATTATAAATAAAAACCCATTTCCATTGTTTACCATGTGAGAATTCTCACACAGTCACTTGGTTCGTCCCATGGCTGATGAATCAGCAGTGTGAAATTGTGAGACTCTACCTGGCAATCAATGATCTCATGCTGGGTATGAGGAATGGATGATTAGGAAGTGGAGGTGGCCAGGGTCTTGCAAAACATAACATTCTTCTGAGGCAGAATAACAAATGTTGTTCATAGGTCCTATCTAGCTGACAAGTAGGTTAGAGGTTTCCTACAAGAAGTTGTCTATTCAGAAATTTGATTACTCTAATATGTGTATTCAGCCCATAGCCATTGATATACCAATTTATTTAAGCAAAACTTCGATTTAAATATGTATTTAAAGTAGATTTGGGCCCCAAGTGCCTGTCTGCATACTAGCAATCTTTAATAACTAAGTAAAAAATAGAAAACTTTTTAGATTATTACCAAGAGGCATTTTTCTCCATGTTTATTTTTGAGTCCTCAGTTTCCATGGGAAACAGCCCCAAGTGGATGACTTCTCAAAATAGTGATCTTCACTTTGCAATTAATACTGCTTTAACTTATCTCACATAAATGTTATAGTAGGAAGTTGCAGTAAGTTTGTTTTTCATTGTAATTATTGCTGAAAGTTGAAGCAAAGTGTTCACTTTCTGAAAGTATCATGCCACTTGCCTATTCTTGCTGACCTTTTTATTTCATTTTAAGGCCTAAGAGAAGTGCCTGATCGGTAAAGATTCCTCAAAAAGGTGCACCTCCTAACATCTAAGTAAATGATTTCTTTTTTGTGAAAGAGCCAGTCAGGTAATGACCACATTTAGGAAAATGATAAACTGTTAAAAATTTCAGTACTTTCTAATTCAGCAAATACTTCTGCCAGTTTATTTGCCCCTAAAGCTTCATGCTTTTAGAGAGTAGCAGAATGAGCATCCTTCCAAGTCTGGGCAGAACAGTGCAGCTGCACTCTGTCCTTTCACTGCAGGGTCTTTGCTTCTTCTTCCCACTGAGCTATGGTTAAAGGAGCTGGAGCAAATCATAATCACTCTTGCAAGGAATCTGGGGAAAAAAATTACCTTATTAAAACTTGTTTTAATTAAACATCAGGGCCTACCAAATATTTTTACCAGGTACGTGTGACATTACAAGAAAAAATGGAAAATGTTCTCATGAAAAATAGTGCAGTTTTAATATCATTAGCAATTAACAGGACAGACCTTTTAGCATGTAATTTAACTTCTAAAAATAAATTTGAGACTTTTCTTTCAATGCTGGTTCACCACTGTTTACAACCAGGAAAAATGAAGCATTAATGTAAGGGGTAGTGAAGCTGGGAAGAATTATAAATCATGCCTAAACCCAGTGTGTTCAGAGTTGTTAGCATTTCTAGCAGAACTGTGTTTTACTCCATAAGTAAGGAGCCCTCTTGGGCTCTGAACTATTCTGATCCTGAGGTCTGAATCAAGTCCTCAGAAAGGAATCAACACCTTTCTGAGGATATACACCAGGTATATCCCTGGTGTAAAACAGCTCTAGCATTTAGAACAAATAAAATTCACTAATAATCACCACTGAATTCTCTACAGTTTTTGCATATTTTGGAAATTCTGTGTTTTCTTGCTGGGAACTCTGAGTGTGCCAGCATTGTAAAAAGAGAGAGATGCTGACTAGGGTTTGCTCTGCAGGATTAGCTACAAGAATATATTTGTGTGCTGAGGTGGTTGCTGCCCTGCTCAAAGGACTGGGGGAGATGGGGAGAAGAGAAGCATTTATGTTCATTGTATAGTTTGTGTCATCATAAGTGTTGGGCTTAGTTACATGAGTGAGAGTAGAATTTGGGTTTTGGAAAGGTCAGCCTTCCTCTTCCAGCCCTGATATTTGGGCAAGCCTGAATTTGCATACTTGATTACAGAATTGTTTTCACCTGAGTTTCTCTTTTCTGTTGCAATTTGGAGTAACTTGCACCAGCTGTAAAAACCCTACAATGTGGAGAGAAAGGGGGACATTTTCACCTAGCTGATTTTCCCTCCGCTATCTGTTTCTGTGTGCACATGTGTGTGTTTGGTGAGGGGTGTCTGTCAAGAATTCACTAGTTTGCCAAGAAAGCAATGCAGGTTTCTGGGGAGTGGGTGCAAGTGTCCTGATAGCAGACCTGCCTTTCCCCACATAACTCTTGCAGTACTTTGGGATTTTAGACCAGAGTTTAAACAGCCAGCGTAGGAATGGCTTTGGAAGCAAAACTCTACCCCAAAATGTGAAGTACGGGCACGGCTGTGATCTGAGAAATTCATGAGTGTCACCAACACAGTCTGCTGAAGTGATAGCTATGAAGTGCAAGATTTAAAGGAGGCAATCATAATGGTTAACAGCAGTATGAAAAAGCTTAAACATGTTCATAAATTTCAATAACTGCTGAGCAATATACTGGATTCATCTAGGAGAGATTTAATATGAGAAATGTTAAATAGGCTATACAAAGCCTGGAAACAGACATTTCTCCTGAAGATGGAGTCTCTGGGTGAGAAATTTACTTTATACTTCAACTGAAGTGATACTAAATGCAAGTACAATCTGGTAGAAAAGAAATGAGAAAATAAATTATAGAAAGAGTTTTTAAATTTTCACATTAGGAGAAAAGGCTTGATTTTGTATTCTCACTTCAGATGGTATTTGTATAGAACTATAAATGACTGTGCATGCTGAATGAAATGAGATAAAAAATGTTGGTGTCAATTACATAGATATTTAATAGAAAATAGAAATGACTGAAATCTTATCACAGGGAAGTACAAGCAGATATATATTTGTGTGCAAGTATCAAGAATATATGCATCATTTTAACAGATCAACTTTGTTTAGAATACACCACTTGAGATGAATTTTAAATTTTCTGCATTTAAAATTAATAGTATTCCGAGGCAGAACCTTTCATTGCAGATAGTTTTAGTAAGATGCATCAGTGCACTAAGATTTTTGAAATGGTGAATACCTTCTTTGTGTTGCTAATTGCATCTGTGCAGCCTGCAAATGAAGGATATCCACCATCTTATTTCCAAGTTCAGTCATTTTATTCCTGTTGATAAACAGCCCTTATCTTATTCTGACAGACCAGCTAGATTTTACATTATTTTATAAATGACAATTTTCCATTGTGCTGCAGCATATTGTTAGCAAGCTTGAGCATTATTAAAAAGAAATGGAAATACAGAATTTGGAAAATTTCTCTGTGTTCAAGTGACTTATTTTTAGATGCACTGATGCTGCTTGCAGTAGTGATTAAATTAATGAAGGTGCCTTTCATTAGGGTAAGATGGTGAAAGCTTATGAGGCAGCAGCTTGACCCAGGGTGCTGCCTGTGACAAAAGACAAAGGTGTGTTTCATCTTTGTGTAGATATCCAGCCCCTTCCAAGGAGCAGCACAGCCCTACAAGATCATAAGTGTGCTCCTCATGGAAATGCTACCTCAGAAGTGTTCTAGGAGATGAGCCCATCTTCTGAATTCATACAGGAATGGACTGAAAAGATGTTGGGAAAAATCTGAGTAGGCATCTCCTGTAACAACTTGTAGGTTTGTTTTCATCTTGTGTCTCTGTCTAGTACATAAAGGTACACAGCTGTTTTGTGAGTTTGGCCAAATTCCACTGCCCATCTTTGCTGGTTCCATGTATCTCCCTGATCCTAACGCAGTATATAAAAAAAAGCACTAAAGTTTTTAGCAGAGGGTGGAAGCCAGAATGGCTGAAATGACCATGCAGGCACTATTGGGACCAGCACAGGGAGAGTGAACAAAAGGAATTTCCCTTTCTGGGGTCACTACAAGTTACTTCTGAGTACTGGAAGTCATGAGTTTCCTTCAGCTGAAACGGATTGTGTTCTCCATGTTTGATTATTGAAGGAAGGTGTACCTGTGTTAACAGAGCTTGGAAAGATGAAATACAACTACTGGCAGAAGAGTGATTAACCTGGCAAGGAGCTCAATACCAATGTTTAATTCTCAAGATACATTGCATTTTTGCTATGACACTTTCTATTCTGAATGGCTTTACTGGTGCACTTCCATTTGCTTCACAAACCACTCAAAATACAGGAAGATTTCTAGAGAGCGAGAATAACGATTTCCAATAACAGAATGAAATACTCTGGCTGACAAGTTCAGTGGCATGGCTCTGCGAATCCTCCTACGTCCCCTGCCAAATACCACATCAATTCTGTTTGACTTCATGCAAATGGGAGGCAGAGGAGGGGCCCCTGTGTCTCTGTGTACTTACATACACACTGTAGATGTGAATAAATACTCCTAAACACGTTTGTGCTGGTGTCTCAGCAAAGCATATGGAATTTCACATTGATTTGTGAACTCTATAAAACACTAATGGAGCTGCTGCCATAGCTTTCAGTCAATTGGGAAAGACTCAGTGATGGGAAACTGCAGGCAAATTCCCCTTTTGCTGGTCCCAGTAGTGCCTTCACTGTAACTTCAGCTGTTCTGCTTTCCACTGTCCTCAGATTCATTTCCCTCCTTTAGGAAGCCAGGCAAAGTCATTCATGATGCATCTTAGAAATGAGTTCTCTCTCTCCCTATATCTGATAGCCTTTCTTTCTAAGCACAGCTCTCTAAAAGAGAGAACAAGCCCCACAATTCCACGTGTAATATGTGCACCTACAGTGCTGTAAAATGCTCCATCAGGAAGAGACAGGGAACATTGCTCTTCTCTCCTTTTTATTGTGGAATGAATTGTACTGCTTTGGACAGCCTACACGTGCAGATTTGTTATCTCTGATCTCAGCTGAAGCTGATTCTGCATTACACAGGTTTTATACCTACCTCACACTGCTGTTTAGGGCAACTTGATATCCAAGCTCTATTATAGTAAGATCATCTGCTTATAAAGAGCTTCTCATTGTCATGTAGTTTTTACAGATTATTTTAGTATACCATTATGCCTGTCAGTGGAGCAGTTGAGTTTTTTGGCAAAACAATGTTATTTCACAGCACAGCTACCCAATTGTCCCAGGCAATGACAGGGTGCATTGAAACAAGCAGAAACCTAGCTGGAATGCAGATAGTGACCAGAATTACTGGCCTTGACCTCATTTGTGAGAAGCCATGACATCTCTAATAGCAAATTGTAGCTTCCTCAGTACCAAATCACTGCATTAAAAACCCATAACCTACATATGCAGCAACGTGATTCCCTCACATGCTGCACAAAGTGTTTGTGCCATAATGAAGTCAGGATATGTGCTACCAATTGAAAAATCCTCTGCTCCTCTGAATGCTCCAAAGGCTCATTTTCTCTGCAGAAGCTGGAGGAGGCAGTAAGATGTTTGGTTGGGGTTTGGGTTTCTTTGAGGAGCTGAGAACAGAAAGCAAACTGAAGCTGGGCAGCCCTGCACATGGAGCAGTGTGGGGGCTGCCCTTCTGAGCTCTGGGGGCGTGGTGCTGGTGATGCCTTAGGATTGTAGCTTTTATATTTTTCATGTGTTTCTAATCCTGCAATTCTTTAGTGTATGACTCTAAACTCCATACACAGTGTGAGCTGCTGCTTTCCCATTTCGGTCAGACACAACAATTCCTCTCCGGCCCTGAGAATCAAGGACACCTCACTGCCCCAGGCCCCAAGAAATGTAAACAAAAGTGAATTGGGGGGAGCAAACCTGGGATAAATGACTTCATTACTTGAAGCTGTAACTGGAAGATTAACCCCAATATGCAAATGGACCAAACTTATAAAAGTGTGAAAACCCCTGACACATCATCCATTTTTGGGTATAGCCCCTGGGGGGCTTTGTCTGCTCTAAATGTACCTGAAGGCCCTTCAATAAATAGGACTGCTTTTTATTCCCTTGATTTTGACTAGCCTCTGTTTTTAGGTAGCCCAAAAAGGCATCACTGGTTCTGGGATGAGTGTAGGGTTCTGCACAGCAACTCTCTGCTTTCAGGAGTTTGACCTGATGCTGTTAGCAGAGGCCATGGATAATGACATTAGCCACTGGACGTAGCCTGATTTCTTCCCAAGTGGCCTTAATTCCAAAGGTGCACTGGAAATGTGGTTTCTAAAGCCAGAGCCAGGTTTCTGGCCCTGCTTCAGTAGCTGCTCTTAGGAATGTTTCCTGTTGGGTTAAAGAGAAGTACCCATGAGCAGGACACTGTTAAAATAAAGGGGTTAGACTGGGTGAAATCCAGGCTGCTTTCCTGTGTACAGACAGCTCTGTCTTGGGATATTTCCTTGCTCTTCCCTGGTGAGAGGAAGTGGGTGCAGAGGGATGAAAGGAGCAGTCAGACTCTCGGGTCTGACTCCTCCCCTAGCTGCTCTCCATCAGCTCTTTTCTTCCTCTAATCACTTTCGTTCATTTTGATAATTTGTTTTCCCCGGACATAGTCCCCTGTGGGAACCTTTATCAGCTGAGTGAACTGCTGCACACATTTCATTAATGCATAAATGAGCAGGCTGAGAGCATCTTATTGATCAGCATATGCCTCGTTATCTGTGGTAGCCTTGCTGGGATGCTGTGGGGAATAGGGAGACTTTGGACTCTGGGTATCAACACTATTATTTCACTTCCTTTCTTTTCTTATTCTATGAGTACAAATAATTAAATAAATGTGTCATTATAATTTAGTATTTTCTTACTCTAATCTCTCTTCTTCCTTTTTTCCAGTAGAATAATATGTTTCATATTCTCAATCTCACCTTCTAGGCCATTTGAAGGCTTCTGATTTTGTTCTGTGCTTTTACTCTTTGCACAAGCAAGCCTGTCTCTGGTAAAAGTGGGGTTTATGCAGTCAGCATGGAGCATGGCACTGGTTTTATTTGCCAAGGGTTCAGAAGCACAGTACAGTGTGTAGCCAGGGGGTGTTCATTGCTTCCAGGTAGAGAAGAATTTTGAAAAAAAAAAATTTAAAAACCTATCTCTTTTGCCAGTTCCTCGTATTCATTGAAAGACCCAAATACTTGCTGGGAAAGAAATATCAAACCTGAAACTCCATTTATCATTGTCACTAGGAAAAATAACCTTTTCAAAGTGAAAGCCCAACATGTAAAAGCAGCAGCTCTGCTGAAGCCATTGCTTGGTGTAGTCTTCATGACCTTTCCCCAAAGCTACAGTGACTTTGAATGTTTTTGACAATTCTCCTCTAACATCTTGAATCTTCACTGATAAAGCTTCAGGCATTAAGAGCCTCCATCCTTATTTGCCATTATTGCTTTTCCTGACACACTCATCTGCTATGGGCTTACTGATACCTCTGTGGGATCAGCCAGGTGGGATTTCTGAAACTGATAAAACTTACTTGAATTACACCTCCTTGGAAGCAGATCTTGATGTGAAACAAAGTGCAGAAGTGGAGCCAGTTGTTACCACTCACTGTCTTTGGAGAGGGAAATCCTCACATTGGTGCCTGGCAGCCCTGGAGCTGTAGTGGGACCCGTGCAGCACTCTTTGCTTTTTGACAGCACTGTAAAGCATGCAAAAATCACACTAGTTGCATTTGGTTCATCTTTTTGGGTTTGCAAGAGCAAGGGGCTTTTATGTCACAAAGTCCAGTGTCTGACTCTCTCAGCTTGCTGGTCAAGGGTTGCCTCACTCCGGGTTCAGTCATCAGATGTCAAAGCCTTGATATCTGCTTTTTAATTAAACTTAAACTCTTTTATATCACAGATAACAATGGTAGCAATGGCTTGGAGAATTCATGACCTTCAGTTGCTTTTAACAACTTTTCAGCAAAGTACTAAATTTAGTGTGTGAGAAATTGATTTGCAATACAAATGGAGAAAGCTCATACCCAAGTCCTATACCTAGCTTCCCAAAATTAAACTCAAAACCTTCAGCTCCAGAATATTGTACTTAGAAAATGAGCTTTCTTTCCAAGTCATTGCTTTACATGGATTTTGGAGCAGTCCATTAATGGGACATTAAGTGGTCCCTGGTTCCATGCACTTATTGCAAAACACTGGATACACTTCACCCCACAGTGTGTGCTTTTGCCTTCCAGCTCTGGCTTGCAGTCCAGAATATTATATATAAGAACTTCCAACATGTTGGATGTGCAACACGTCTGGGATTTCTTTTTTGTTTGTTTTCTTTTCAGCATCCATTCTTCTCTTACCACAAAAGAGCCAAGGGGCAGCCCACAGTGCCAGCATGTGGCACACATGTGGGCACAGTATTTATTTCAGTATTTCAGTTCATGACACTCTTGTTCTGTCTCCTGCCATGTACACCTCAGCTCTCTAGGTGCTGTCCAAAAAGCTTTCCAAGTGCAGTAACTGTATACCTTTCAGAAGTATAGATTAATTTATTTATTTTTTCTTTACTTTAAGGTCACTGAGAGGTGAATTTTTCGCTGGGCCTGATAATGAGCAGCCCTTTCAGCTTGTGTCATTCATCAATTTACCCCTCACTAAAATATGTCTGTCTTTGATTGGGTTGTGCAAATAGAAAATAGTAAGTTGAAAGTTTACCTTGTGACTGAGAACTAATATACACACTGAAATGCTATGCTTTGGGGTTAAATCAAGGTATAAGTGAAAGGTCAATATAGTATTCATAAGTTATGTTTAAAGAGCATGTTTTGTACCTGAGGCTGCTGTTAGGGAGTATAAAATTTATATATGGAAATTAATCCATAGATCCATATATAAAGTATAAAATCATACAGAACAGTCCCTTCCTCAAAAGCCTCCAGCCTCAATGGGCAAGGCAAGTGAGAGGAATGAGGGGAAACAGAGCTTTAAAGAGCTTTAAAGAGCTTTAAAGAGCTCTGGCTGCTGATTGCAGTAAGAGTGGGGCCAGTGCTCTGTCCTTGGGCTCTGTGTGAGCAAAATATTCCAGAAGGCAGAGACATGAGAGGTTAAAACTCCTGAAACACACTGGGAATCAGATTTATCCCTCTGGGGTCCACATTTTTGAATGTTGTGCAGAAAAAGACTTCCATTAATTGATGATTCTTTAGATGACCAATACTGTGGTTCTCATGCTTGGTTTCGTGGGTTATCATGGATGTCTTTGCTACAAATCCATTGGGTCAGATTAATTCCTTTTATATGTTCCTGCATGCTCAGCAGGATGTGTATGTGAAACACCAGTAGCTGCACATTAAGGTGCCTATTTTTAAGAGACACAGACAAACTAGCTTTAGCAGTGGAAATTAAACCCAGACTGATGCCTAGTCTAGAGCTTTACCAGTAAGACTGCTAGCACAAAAAATATTTTCCAATTAATGGTGTAATCTGCTGTATCTTTTATTTTAAGTTTTCATTTCCTGTGGAGTTGTGTTTCCACCAAAGTTGCCCTGGACAATTGTGCAGTGGATTTCTAGTGGCTGCAGCTGTGTCATTTCAGAGTGATAGTGATGAACGAGGTTTTGCAGCTGAGGCTTGCTTGTCTGGGTTGCTGGAGATAGCCTGGGGACATCCCTGGCTGAAATGAATCCATGTGCACAGCACTGGGTGCTTCTTTGCTATTTTAACTTTTCTTCTGCTGAAATTTTCACGTATGCTGTACACAGGAAGAAAACATATCAGGGGTACACATAGATATTCCTCACCATCCCAACAGATCTGTGCACTGCATGGGGTAACACAGGTGAGTATTTTTCAAGTATTATTTGTGACAAGCTCAGTTTTCAGTATTTAATCTTTTCCTCTACGCTGGATGTCATGGAAGCTGTAAAAGCACGTGATGAGGAAGTGGGCACTACAGAAGGACATGACAGTGGGATTATAAGATGCTAAGCACAGTTATGGGTCAGGATGCAATAAAGCCCTGTTTTATATATTGGATTCAATGACTGGCTCTGCCTTTGACTTTCCATACAAGGTAGGTGGTAAATACAAATCCTGATCATCTCTTTTTACAAATACACAGTTTATGAGCCAGAGCATGCATTTACTCTGTATTAACTCTGTACACTGTCCTGAGAGTGACTGTGCAAAGTTGCTTATTCCATTCTGGAAACAGAGAAAGGTATCTAGTCTGTTGGTACCTCAACACTCCAATCTGCTGATTTTTACAGCTAATTTAATGACCTGGCATTGGCACTGAAAGCAGCTGACCCGTGGTGTCTTGGTTTGGAAAGACAGGTGTCTGCTAAGGAAGGCAGGAGCCTCCCTTGAAGATGCAAACCCCCTCCCTCCGAATTATTATAATTTTATAATTAAGGGGCTCTCAAGCAAAGATGTGGGAATAGGAATAACAGTTCTTTACTAGGAAAATCAAAATAAAAATGTAGTAGTACAAAAAAGCAAACAAACATAAAAAGTAAACACTGACAGTCAGTGTTGGTAGCAGTCCAATTTAGCAGTCCCATTAAGTCCTCCTGGAGTGACAGATGTGGTTCTGTTGGAGCAATGATCCTGTAGGTGGGTGTAGTTTTCCTCTGAAGGTCCAGTAGTGGTGAGATGGGTCCAGTCTTCCTCTGGCAATCCAGTGCAAACAGGCTGTGCTGGTGTTCTGAATCTCAGCTTTTATCCAGGTAGGAATGCTGGGCTCCTCCCCCTGGGTGGAGCATCTCCCCATGGGATGATGTAATTTTATCAGCCCTGCAGTGAGCCTGGATGGTCCACAAACAGCAGATATCCCCTGGAGGGAGGGTGGGTGGTGGAAGAGACAAGGAGCCCTGCCCCAGTTGGTTTGAACAGATGGCCTATTGACAGAAGGCACTCGTCCCCTCTCCGCTGGTGTTAGGAAGGATGGGTCATGGAAGAGAAAACACCTCCCCAGCCAGTTTCAACAGCTGGCAATGGAATACATACTGCTGGTTACATCTGGCAACCCAAGACCCATGGCAGCCCATGGCTGTGTGTGAACTTTGGTGTTTTGCCAAGAAGCAGCACGTGAGCCTGGAATCTGCTCTCTGCTCACGGGAGCACAGTGTCCTGTGCTGCACAGTGAGAGAGGAGCAGCTCCCAAGGCTGGGTATGGTCCACACTGACTACCCAGCTGGGAAGTCCTGAGCAGTTCTTCAGCCTGACAGGTTAAAGGTTAGCCTCCAACAGAGCAGAAGCCACTGCTGCCCAGGTGGGATGGTTGTGGTAGGTGACTGCTGCCCAGAATGACCCTTGGGACAACTACAGGTGCTCATTTTCTTGTCAGGTTGGCTGTGGGTCAGGTGACTGTGCTGTGAAGTACACAAGACTGTGGAGTTTTAGATTCTTGATGAGCCAACAGTAAAGAAGCCAGGTTTTGTGAGTATTTTGTCTTCAGAAATTTAACTCCAGATGAATAGTGAAAGTACTGTGTAAAATACCTCTTTGGGATTGCCTTCCAGTTCACCTTTTTTCCTCTAGTCTGACAGTGATGACACTTGTAAAGTGTCTTGTAATAGTGGTCTTTCAGGCCAAAACATGACTGAGACAAACCATTTGTCAGAATAGAAAATGCCACAATGTGTTTCAGGCTTGCAAATGCCTCTTGATTTCACCACAGAAGGGTATTGGGAAAGGGGAACTTTCAGCCTCGCATTCTAAGAACTTCTAGTCTGAAGGTTAAATTGTTGACAGAGAAAAGCCAGAAGCTGATTTTGCTTTAATTTGAACTAGCCAGTGGAAATTGGTAACAATATGGTAAAGTTTGAGCAAAAAAGGGCAAGATTTATAGAAGCAGATCTTACACTTTGGACTTTTGGAAGTTCTTCCCTAGCCCATTGTTATTTATATTTTCTCAGATGGTCTCTTGACTGATTTATGGAACTGTAACTCTAAAATGAACAGGAAATAGTCTTGGTGTTCAAGCTAAAATGATTTGCATGTGCTTAACTACAACCTTGCTTGTACTTAACTCTGCATCATTGATTTCAACCAATCCTTTCTACACCTCTGTTGTAGGAGCCCTTTGCATTCCTAAATTATCATAAAATTAAAAAAATAAAATAAAACAGTCACTTAAACATACCAAGAGCTGACCTGTGTTAACTTGTGCTTTTTCTTCATTACTAAGGAAAAACTTGATATCTTTTCTTGACTTGTAAATTACCTTCTACTACAGAGGTGATCTGTCCACTGTAGGTTATCTTCACTCCCATCACACCAGCTGCAGGTTGTACCTGGGTTATCCATTCCCTGTGTTGTGTGCGCAGCATAACTTGAGTTGAAGAGCTCAGGGAAAGCCTAGAGCTGGTGCTTTAGGATGCTTGACAGAGCAGCAGGACTCTGATTAAAGTGATGCAGTGCAGCACGGAATGGGCCAGCTCCCCATAGTGCACAGCTCACCACACTGATGGTGAGTGCTCATCTACCCCAGCTACCACACCCCAAACCACTGGGTACAAAAACAAGTGCTCCTTTAGCAGCAGCTGCTGTGCTGCTGATAGAAAAACCTGTGATTTTACCCTTGAAATCTTTCTTCTGAGAACTGTAAACCTGCATCATTCCTATGCTTTTCCAGTTCAGCCATGTGCATTTAATGCCTTTTATGCAGCTTCATGCCTCTAGACAAAGCAGGCAAGCTGCTGCCCTGGGAATCTATATATGGATCCTCCCTGTGTCACATGGAGCTTGCAGTCAATCACTGCATCAGCTGGTTTGGACTCCTCAGAGTCCTCCTGTCAGGCATAACCAGTGATGAGTGGGTGCCTTACATGATGTGTTACTTTTTATGTTAAAGAAGAGCATGAGAGACAGCTATAGACCTCTGACAGACTGATGGAGAGCTTTGTGAAGTATTCCTAAATTCCCAGCTTTCTGCAGATATGCCTTGGCATAAATAATGATGCAATCAATATTTAAAGATACTGCAGCATTTAACATAGTCACATTTAACCGATTTTGGAACCTGTGCCTGGTTTTTTATAATGTTTGGGAATTTAAATCTGCTTTCCAAATCTTTAATTACTTGGGGATTTCAGTGCTGAGTAAAATAGTGCAGTTAGTGGTAAGGCTGTGGTCCTGCATGTTATAAAGATAAAATATTCCTCCTTGCAGGGGTAACGTCAGTTAGAGTTGGTGCAAAGGAACCTTTTCATTAGCTCTTGAGTGCTGGACCTGCTCTTGTAAATGCTTGGAGAGTGTGGGCTCTGTGTGGCAGGGACAGTGACACTCTGTACAGCTGACAGGGACAGAGCCCCTAGGAGCCTTATGCCAGCCTCTTGGAGGTGTTTTGAAACATCCTTTAAAATGGCATGGCAGCACCTGGAAACTGTGCTGTGGTGCTGGTTTGTCTCTGTGGGTCTGGATCTTGTGGAGAGGATGCCAGGCTGAGCCCCCAGGGCCTGGCAGCCCCTTCCCCTAACACCTCAAGCTCCTTATTTTGGTTACTCAGTCCAGGATTTTAGACCTTTGTCTAATGTTTGACTGAATAAGCTTTGAAATGATGATGCCTTAGGATTGTAGCTTTTATATTTTTCATGTGTTTGTAATCCTGCAATTCCTTACTGTGTAACTCTAAACTCCACACACAGTGTGAGCTGCTGCTTTCCCGTTTTGGTCAGACACAACAATTCATCTCCAGGCCTGGGAATCAAGGACACCTCACTGCCTCAGGCCCCAAGAAATGTAAAACAGAAGTGAGGCGGAGGGGAGCAAACTTGGGGTAAATTACTTCATTACCTGAAACTGTAATTGGAAGATTAACCTCAATTTGCAAATGAACCAAACTTACACAAGTATGAAAACCTGTGACCTGTCATGCATTTTTGGGTGTAGCCCCTGGGTGGGCTTTGTCTGCCCTAAATGTACCTGAAGGCCCTTCAATAAATATAACAGCTTTTTATTCCCTCAATTTTGTCTGGCCTCTGTTTTTAGGTAGCGCAAAGAGGCATCAAGACCTGTAGCAGTAGCCCCCATCTAGCTGTATTTATGGTGGGTGCTGAGAAGCTGAAGTGGGGGTTTTCTCTCATCTCCCAACATAGCAGCACCTGCCCCACGTGGGAGCACTTTTCTGGAGAAAAGATGAAGTAGAAGCTTAATCCTCTCCACCTGCACCCTTGACTGATGCCTCAGACAGCTGGACTGACACTCCACCTGGAAGGGCAAGTTAGTGCTCATCAGGAAGCTGAGACTGGGTGGCTGAGTTTTGGGATGTGAATTGTATTATCTGTACTTCTTAATCCTTTGTTTTTCTCTGCTTGAAAATTTTCAGGATGTGGAGGTTGTTTTTTCCTTTCATGCAGTGCATTAATTTAATCAAAACCAGTTTGACAGGAAAATGTCCAGGCTTACCTTTGCTCTAAAAGTGTGATGCAATTGTGTGTAATCCACACTTGCTCTTCAAAATACTGTGGTTCATAAAATTATAAGATCCTTTGTATAACCCCTGTCTTCACTAAATGACATTTCTCTTCCATGGAGTTGAACATCAGAAGAAGTTTTTTTGTATATTACATTTTCTAGTCATGATGCCACTGTATAATCTGTCTCTGCCCAGCTTCCAGACTCCTGATGAGAAGACACTAATCAAGTGATGGCTTCCAGAATTTTGTTCTTTTTTATTTTTTTTTTTTTACTAGTGAATTACCCTCCCTGTTGAAGCAGAGTTTGCATTTATCAGGCGTGACTTCCTCCTAGAGTTTCTTATTATGCCACCTTTGACCAAATTAAAGAGTTCTTCCTTCAGTAGCAGATCTTTTTCTCCCCTAAGCTGACCTATCTCTTATCTTTTTAAGATCACTTTTCTCTCCAAAGACTTTAACCCAGCTTTTGAATGCAGTTTTCTTCTCCCAAATCTTTTCACATATTTAAAATATTTACTTTGAAAATGTGGGCACGAGAGGTGGCCACAATATTTTGATAGTTGTTCCAGCACTGTTGTATAGTAGCCTAAAAATATCTATCAGATGCTCTTTGCTGTGACCTTACTGGTCCTGTAGTAGCATTTAGGGGCCATACATTCAACTCCTGTTCACTCTTAGGGAATGGATTAATTTTAGAATGAATTTACAGCTCTCTAGTGCATGGATTTCCTTCTATGTTCTCTATTGTTAAATATGAAGAAGGGCTAAAATATGTTTTAGGATAAAATATTTTGGTTTTTAAATTAACCTCTTTAATTGGACCTATCATACTAACAAAGTACTTTGAAAAATTACCCATAGTTTTACTCACATCTTTTCGTCTTTCAACTGCTGACCTTTTAAGATGGAATAAAATACATTGATTAGCATCAGTTTGTCATTACAGCTCTCACATTCCAGTAGGATTTCTCACTAAAAATTAATTCTTTAATTCTTTTCATTACCTGTAATCCGTTTAACATTGGTATGGTGTAGGGTTAGAGTAATCAGACTGTTAAGTGACTTTCAAGTACATTACCAAAGCCTGAGATTACAGAATTTTTCCATTTTCAGCTAAGTTGGTAGGAACACATGATATTACTTCTTGGAATATGAATGAAATAGTCACTAAATATTTCATCTTAAACATGTAATTAAATGGAGATCATTAATCTGTAAGTAACAATCTTATGTTTCTATTAGAACTCATTTTGTTTCTGATTTCTTTGACAGGAAGAAGTAGAACTGAATTTAATCAAAAGTCTTGCAAAATTTCACTATATTTGTTTCATTTGCTTCAAAATTCTGCAGGACTTATATTAATTAATCAATTTTTCTGTCCTTAACAAGTAAGATTTCTAAGGTTTTTTTTCTAAGCAGTAGTTGAGATAATTAGTTTCAATATACTTTCCTACGTGAGTGATTAATAATAATAATAATAGTAACAATAATAATAATCTGCAGTCCTGAGCATTGTATGTCCTTGTAGGGAGAACGTCCTGCAGGCTTTGTGCCTCATCAAGTGTCCATCATTTAGATTTCGAGTGTCTTTTGAGCTCTGTACCTTAAGCAGCTGTTCTGTGCCAGCTTTGAAACAGAAATGAAATGATCAAAGAGAGTCAAGTAGGAATGCATTATTCACTGTATCTATTTAACCACAGTGGATAGATAATATGGCATTCAGATACCCAATAACATATTCAAAATTAAAACTACATCTATGAGAAGTGCAATCAATATGGAGATCAGCCATCTGAATTCTAACTGGGGGCTATTGAATCCTCTCACCCAGATTATAACATTTGGTATATCTCAAGAGGTGAAACCCTGCAGATTGCAAACAGAAAGAGTTAAATTTGCAACACTTGATTTCCTGTAAAGTTTTTACCACAAGAACAGATTTTCGTCCTGCTTTCCTGTCATTGTCTTGAGAACAAGACAACATCATTTATCTACTCATGTAGTCAGTAGCAAAACCATAACCTTTTAAGGCACTTTAGTCTTTTTAATATTCAGTGTTTTCATTGGTTAGCCTTTCACCTTTCCTTTGTGGTTATTGAGGCAATAAACAAAGGACTGGCTGAATAATTGGTGACTTAAACTTCAGAGCACCACAAATGTCACTGAAATATATTTTACAGAGACTTTTTTTTTTTTTAATGTATGTATGGTGCATGGAAATGCCAGTACAGTGGACTCAGCTCAGGCTGATGAAATCCCTCTTTTCTGCTGCACATCAAACCCAACGCTTCCTCAATGAGTCTCCAGAGTACCTCTGGAGGTCCCTTCCCTTGTGGAGGGGCTGGGAAGTGTTGTCCTTGGCTCCTGGCTGTCAGTGTCCCTCACTGTGCTCTGGGCTGCACCAATGCCAACGCCTGCATTTGAAAACAAACCTGTTCTTGATGCAAATGGTTTTGGACCCAGGCCTAGGAAGGTGTTTGTCTTAGGTTGCAATGCAAGGTGTAACCAGCAGTATGTATTCTATTGCCTTCTGTTCAAACCAGGTGGGGCAGGGTTCTTTATCTCTTCCACCACCCACCCTCCCTCCAGGGGATATCTGCTGTTCATGGGCCATCCAGGCTCACTGCAGAGCTGATAAAATTACATCATCCCATGGGGAGATGCTCCACCCAGGGGGAGGAGCCCAGCATTCCTACCTGGATAAAAGCTGAGATTCAGAACACCAGCATAGCCTGTGTGCACTGGATTGCCAGAGGAAGACTGGACCCATCTCACCACCACTGGACTTTCAGAGGAAACCTACACCCTTCTACAGGAACATTGCTCCAGCAGAACCACATTTGCAGCCATGATTTTAGCTGGACTGCTACCAATACCTGACCAACAGGGTGTCAGTATTCTGACTCTGTCAGTGTTTTCTTTTTGTTTGTTTGCTTTTTTGCACTACTACATTTTTATTTTTATATTCCTAGTAAAGAACTGTTATTGCCACTCCCATATCTTTGCCTCAGAGCCCCTTAATTTCAAAATTATAATAATTCAGAGGGAGTGGGTTTACATTCCCCATTCCAAGGGAGGCTCCTGCCTTCCTTAGCAGACACCTGTCTTTCCAAGCCAAGACAGTGTGGGTGTTGGATGAGCTCAGGAGCACAGCTGGAGGGAGAGGGCAGGTGTCCCAGTAGCCTGAGAGACACCTCTGCCCGCAGTCTTGAGTCTCTCACACTGGGGCTGGATGAGAGAGTACATTGTGAGAGTAAATCAGCCTACTCCTATTCCTAGAGAATCCTGAACAGAATTATCTGCAGCAGAACATTTATTATGGGGTTACCACACTATGGGATAGAAATTTCTTCACAGAAACTGTTGTTAAACATTGGAATGGGCTGCCCAGGGAGCTGGTGGAAGTGTTCAGCAAAATGACTGGAAATGACTGGACATGGCACTCAGTGCCACGGTTGGGTTGACAACATGGTGGTCAGAATCTGGACTCAATGATCTTGGATGTCTTTTGCAATCCAAATGTTTCTGTGACTGTGTGTATGGGATTGAGTATGGGATACAGAACATGCTTATGATTTTCTACATTGTTGGTGCTGGGCTCAGTAGCACGGGCAGAGGTATTTGCTGAATGCCCAGTGTGCAGAATTCAGCTGTGAGGGTGCCGTGGGACTCCCTTCCCTCAGGAATCACTGACTGCTAATGCCTTGAAGTCAACTGTGGGGAGAGATGGGATGGAGTTGAGCTGTGGGCTGTGGCAAGCACCTGCACAGTCACATGGCAGCACAAAGGAGCACATGGCAGCACAAAGGGGCACATGGGTGGCACAAAGGGGCACATGGAGGCACAAAGGGGCACGTGGCAGCACAGAGGAGCACATGGCAGCACAAAGGAGCACATGGCAGCACAGAGGGCACATGGCAGCACAGAGGAGCACATGGGTGGCACAAAGGAGCACATGGCAGCACAAAGGGGCACATGGGTGGCACAAAGGGGCACATGAAGGCACAAAGGGGCACGTGGCAGCACAAAGGAGCACACGGCAGCACAAAGGAGCACATGGCAGCACAGAGGGCATATGGCAGAATGAAGAGGCACATGGCAGCACAAAGGAGCACATGGGTGGCACAAAGGGGCACATGGAGGCACAAAGGGGCACATGGCAGCACAGAGGGCACACGGCAGCACAAAGGGGCACACGGCAGCACAAAGGAGCACATGGCAGCACAGAGGGCATATGGCAGAATGAAGAGGCACATGGCAGCACAGAGGAGCACATGGGTGGCACAAAGGGGCACATGGAGGCACAAAGGGGCACATGGCAGCACAGAGGAGCACATGGCAGCACAGAGGGCACATGGCAGCACAGAGGAGCACATGGGTGGCACAAAGGAGCACATGGCAGCACAAAGGAGCACATGGGTGGCACAAAGGGGCACATGGCAGCACAAAGGAGCACATGGCAGCACAAAGGAGCACATGGGTGGTACAAAGGGGCACATGGAGGCACAGAGAGGCACATGGCGGCACAGAGAGGCACATGGGAGCACAAAGGGGCATATGGTGGCACAGAGGAGCACGTGGCAGCACGAAGGAGCACATGGCAGCACAGAGCAGCTTGTCTCTGCCTGACCTTGTGAGCATGAGGTATCACAGGCAGACCTCTGCAGGAAGGAGTGTGCCAGAAGTTGCCAGATGGGTGAACAGCCTGTGATCACTCCATAGAAGGACATTTTGAATGTGTGTTGTGGACATGGCAATGTGGGATAGGTCACATAGTGAGAATTACCAGGTAAGGAAATTCTGTGCCTTGAAAAAAGTATGAAACCAGCTCGTTTCTTTGAATAAACCGTTCAGATTCCATGCTGGTCTGGGCCCGTGTCTCAGTCGTTACAGTTAACCTTATCCTTCCTAAGCTCATGTCAAGTGCATGAGGTGGGGAGAGAACCTTTGCTGTTTTAGGTGTGTGTACTGAGGTGACTTTGGGTGGCAAAGATGGACAGGCTGAGCTATACTGACTACAAAGGAGGTACATGGGTTTTTCTGGCTGAAAATCCAACTATTGAAGAAAAATGAAGCTTCTACCTTGGGCTTAAAGGCAATATAAAATGAGACCTCTATAATTTGTCAGTTGATACAAGACTTCATGAGTTTGGTTCACTAAGCTTAGAACAAGCTATAAATCGAAGCAGGAAGGATTTTTGTTTTTTTTAATATTTTAATGGTGACAGCTGCAAGAAGCCAGATTGAAGCCCACAGTTGCAGTAACCAGGACAACACAAAGGTTTTAACAAAATTGAACATCGATAAGGAAGGCAAAAACCTGCCCTGCTTCATTATCTTTAAATTTTAATAGCTTAGGGACTGGTAGAAGCTGTCTTTATGATTTTGTTTATTTCCATGGAACACTTGACCTTTTCTGATGAGCTACCGAATATCAGAAGGGACTTTATTTTTCCTTTTTGTTAAAAGCATTTGATCCACATCATTGATTTTTTTAAATTTTTTAGAAACATGCTAGCATGGAATTGTTCATTTAAAATCAGGAATTTCACAGTCCAAATAGATCAAAATAAGAGCTTATGATTTTGTGACTTGCATGTTCTGACTGTTTGGGTGCCCCTCAGCATTATGAATAGCAAATTGCCCTTAAAGATGTTTACATTTGTTTTGCATTAACAATATAGTTTCTGATTGTAATTTGGAATGTTTCTTTGTGTTTACATATGAGCAGCTGTACTGAATGCCACCAGCTAAAAAGTATATGAAATCTTACAGCTCATGCATTTCAAGGGAAATGGAAAGTCTGTAACATTATTTATGTATGCTGCTGATGCTGAGGCTGTTGGGGAACAATGGGCAGAAAAGAAGATGTAAGAAACAAACAACTCTGTCACTAGGGCTCAGAATGTAGTTTGTGTTGAGAGCAGACCAACAGAGGAGAGGGCTAACAAGGCAGAAAGCCTTAAAGCCAAACAATCCCTAATCTTCTAAATGATCCCATTCCCACTGACTATTTGCCTGCAGCAAGGTACAGATTCTTCTTTTGGGAAAGGATGTTTAACTTTCCTTCTTACTGGGTGTTAGTCTCCTTGAAAGAAAAATGGAACTTAAATTTTCTCTGAGCTTTCTGTTCACATTTACCTTCTTTTCTGTTTTCTTATCTCTCCAGACTGTCAAGTCTGAAATATGGAGCAGTAAACTGCAAACCAAAGCCTTTGTCATTTCTTCAAGTCTTTCAGCACTGCCTGCCATTAAAGCTTTTACCATACCAAAGACCACTGATTTAAAATCTCTGCAGTGCTGTTTTCTCTAGGCATGCTTTTTATGGAATAATAGGACTACTACACAAATGATTGTGGGGTAGCATGCTTGTTAGCTGAGCTCTCCAGGTGAGCTGGCTTACTCACCCACCTGCTGGAGCTAATGAAATGTTGTCTGGAGCAAGGCAGTGCTTTAGAGAACCCACAATGGATGAAGCAGGTTCCATCATATTTATGAACTTTGGAGAATTGAATGTATATATTCCTTCTAAGAGGATATTTATAATATCAATATGGTAAGTCCAGAGTGTCTTCAGATAGCTGGACATGCTAAGCATCTCCTTTTCAAGCAGATTGGTTCTTTCTTGTTTGTGCTAGGTACAAATGGCAGGATACTAAAAATGTGCACAAATAATCAAAGAATTATAAATTGATGATGTCTCCATTAGTTAGTTCAACTGCTCCAAGCCTCAGTCCATTCTCTGTCTCTGGAAACTGTAGATTGCTCAAGTGAGAAAATTATACTGTCCAGTAAGAGTGGAGACTCAGATGTACATTTTGTCCAGAGAGACAAAATCTCTTTTACTCCGGGCACAGTTGTCCTCAATTCACAATCTGGCTCTTTGGAAGCATAGGAAGTGTCTGTAACTGCTCTAACCCGTATTTTATAAAAAAGGTTCGAGACATTTCTCTTTTTTTCTGCTTGTTTTTCACTAAAGTGAAATATTTTATATGCTGCAACAATTATGCCCAATCTGCTGATCTAATTTGTGTTAGTAGTTCACTGGGTTTCTAAAAACTCACATGGAGATACATCTCGCCTCTGGGATCTGATCAGATCTTAGAATGTTTCTAAAAAGATACAGAAGTACAATTAGGCATTTTAAGTACAAAGTATTTTGCTAGTAGACTTTTTCTGGACTTCATATGTGATTTTGGGAATTGTAGATGGACCACAGAAGTCTCTGCCTTAGGTTCCTTTTGGATACTCAGGTTCTGAAAATCTGGGTTGATGTGACTTGCTGTCAGCTGCCATGTGCCAAAGTCAATCAGTGGCAAACACAAGTCACATCTGTTTTGAAACCTGTTGTCCTAGGTTACAATGTAAAATTGTGCCTAAGGTATGTATTCTATCCCCATGAGCCGTTGGAGCCAAGGTGGGGCAGTGTTTTCCTTATCTTCTGTTAATGAGCCCAACAATGCCTTGCCGCATGAATCATAGATAACTCTCTCTGGGAGTTATCTCTGTTTAATGGGCCATCAAGGACCCACTGCATGACTCATCATCCCATTGTGAGATGCTCCGCCCAGGGGGAGGAGCCAAACATTCCCACCTGGATAAATCCAGGGTTTGGGACAGCACAGATAGCTTCTATCCACTGGACTCCCAGAGGAGACAAGAGCTACCAGACGCTTCTACAGGATCACTGCTTTGACAAGACCATCTCATCTGGACTGCCACTACCACCCTAACAGGGTGTCAGGTTGTATTCTGACTCTGTCAGTGGTTTTTTTTTTTGTACTATTACTTTTATTTATGTTACTTTTCTTTTATTTCTCTTCTTTTCCTCTTATTAAATTGTGTTTCTGACTTGGAGTCTTCCACTGGTTTTGCTTTCAAACCAGCACACCTGTTAAGAAAATTCTTAAGACAAATCTCCATGACTTGGGCCCAATTTGGACCCAGATTTGCTCTCTAGTTACAAGACTGTCCTCATTTGTCATTGCTGAGGATTTCACTGTACACTCAGTTAGCATCAATGCCACACCAAATGCTGAATGAGAATCCAAAGAAGTATGTGGGCTGGAACAGTGAGCAATATTATTCCAAAACTTGCATCCCTAACGTGCAGTTTACTGTGATATCAAATATTGCATATTCTGTCCAAATGTTGAATATTTCCTTCACAAAATTCCACTTAATATTTGGTATATCTAAGTAAATATAAAATTACAAATAATCCTAAAATAATATGGGTCTTAGCCCGTATCATCCCAAATATCATCCCAAATATGGGTCTGTGCTGCTGTCATGTTCAGATAGCATAAATCTCTGGTAACACTGTATGCAGTGAAAACTCCTGGAAGGCCAGTATAAATGAGCACACACTGCACTTGGTAATCATCTCTGTTTAGTACAGAGTTGGTGATTTCATAGGCTGGGAAACAGGTTTTGGAATGGAAATTACTCTGTTCCATTCTGTCCTTATATTGTCATTTGCTTTCCTCAGTGGGAATATATTCATTGTCAGGCTTGCCACACAGTCTGGAGTAGAGAGCAGGCTGATGATTTCATTTAATGGCAATTAGTGTGATCCAGCTGAAATCCCTGACTGTATTACAGACAGAGGTATCTCATTAATCTGACAAGGTTTTCTGCTGTGATAGATCTTTACAATTTTCCCTCCTAGAGGATTTTTTTTAAAAAACCTTGGAGAATTATCTTGCAGGATTTTGTATATAAAGGGTAATATTTCTTAAATTCCTGAAGTTAGGAAATTGAAGGAGTGGTCTCCCCAGCACTATGTCTTCAATGGAATATTGACTGGCTCTGGACTAGCCTGAAAATCAGTGTCAGGTGGGCCTGATACATTTTCTGTTTTCTTTCAACATTTGCACTGAGAAATTGGGTGACCTTGACAAATGCCATCACCTCTTGCTGACTCTCTCCTTGCTTGCCCATTGTCTCATCTTTCCAGCTTGAAAAATTCCCAAAGCTTGGCTTTGTTTGTGCTTTAAAGGTGCCAAGCACAAAATGCATTCCAGTGTGGGAATTGCAACACGGACTTTAAGGGGTTTTGCACAGATGACAGGAATATGGAATCCACTTATTATATCAGTCTTACACTGGTCCACCTTTCCAAAAATATGTAGTCCTGCAGGGCACAACAAAACTGGGGGTGTGCTGTAAGTGCAGGTGTGATAGGAGCTCTGCTTGGGCTGTGCCACGCTCAGAGGAACAGCAGTGCATGGTTAAAAAGGTCTCCCAAATTGCCCCAAGGGAAAAGAGAACCTTAATCCATCTGGCCCCAGCTGAGGAACTGCTGTGGTGACCATACATCAAAGGAACTTCCTAAGCCACATGAGAGCTCAGAACCTTCCCAGAGTTTACATCACCCGTAGTATGAAATGCTGATCTCACTGAAATCAGCAGCTGATTCCATCAGGAATGCACACCTGGACCACAGGATTGCCAGGCACTGCTGCTCAGACTGTCATTGCAGACACCAGGAATCCGAGCTGCTTTTCTGGCCTGTCACGCCTGTACAGGATCCATGCCAGTTAAGAGGATAAGTGATACATAATCCAAAAAAAAGCTGCCAGCTTTCAGTATTCTGAGCTATGTCATCAAGGTTTTACAGGTGTTCAGTCTAAGGTTTGCATCTCATGCCCAATAAATGCATTAGGCTGGATACAGGGCAAGATTCAGCAAAGAAAACCAGAACAAAATATGTCTGAAATGTACATTTGTCAAGAACTCTGTTGCAGTTCACAGAATCTTGCAGTAGTGGTCCCTGCAGAAAAGTGGGTGAGTGTTTGGACTAGGTGGGACTGTCTTGTTTGGAAATTGTGCTTTGCATGTTTTACAAACAGTATCAATCCTCATGGGGAGTAGATAAAACAGGAATTTAGGCAGTATGCTTCCTGGGGGAGCAGGTATGAGAAACAGAAGATTTTAGCTTGTGGGAAGCCAGCCAGCTGGTAGCTGCCATAATTTGCAGCTAGAAAGGGAAATTAAGACATGGGAGTCCACTTCTTTGTCATTTGATGTTTTTAATAATGTTATTATTACACTTTATATTAAACACTCACCAAAGACAAGGTGAGTAACTAGACATTAAATTAGTGGGCTCTTTTTTTTCTGCCCATAAAACCTGTTTAGTACTAAGCAGCAAGCTCAAAAGATGTTAAAGAACTACAGCTCCTTCGTTCTGCACAATATCACTTTAAAATAAAGTTAATCTAATTCATGATGTGCATCTATAGGTTTTACAAGAACCTATAAATTTCAGGAAATTAACTTCCTCATCATCACATGTTTCAGTTGGTCTTTTTGAACA
The DNA here is from genome assembly GCA_017589585.1 of Phylloscopus whistleri. Taxonomy (NCBI): domain Eukaryota; kingdom Metazoa; phylum Chordata; class Aves; order Passeriformes; family Phylloscopidae; genus Phylloscopus; species Phylloscopus whistleri. The sequence goes on from JADMLD010000920.1 coordinate 1,800,700, forward strand.
GGCATTTTATTTTAGATTAATCACTGCTGGTTTGTTTTTTTTTTTCTGAAATCTGTTTGTGTTCAGTCTCTTGAAAGGGAAAAGCAAGTTGCTTTTATTTTATTTATCAAATTGGGATTTATTTTGGGTACTTGCATCAGGAAATGCTTGCTGTAATGAACGTACCAGTATACATCACTGGATATCTGCTTTCATGCTAATTAGCTAATTACTCACTTGTTACGCAGATCGGTGAATTTGTCATGGTTCATTTTGCAAAGCAGGGATAAATTTTGAGGTAATGTGAACCAAACTTAATAATACTGATTTCATTAGTAATGGGCAACTTTCAGTTGAAGGTGTGGCTTAAAAATCATAATGCAGTTATATGAGGTCATCCTGCAGGTACTTTTAGAAGGTCTCAATTGTCTCTTATTGTCTTTATTCATGCTTCCCCCTCTTGTGCTGCCTGAAGTTCCTGAGCTGACTTCTGAAAGTTGAAGCAAATATAAGCTCCATTTTGAGGCAGTGTTATTATGAAGTTGTCTCAGACACTTTTATAAACATGTACAATTCTAATTTTCAGTAAACATCAGGTTTGTCACCTCAGTTGTTATCTACATCTTAAGTCAAGAGCACTTCAACAGCAGTTGCTTTCTGCTGATTAATATTTACCTGCATGGTCTTGTCAGTCGGTCCTTGAAACCCAGAAGGCACCAAAACAGAGTTCAGTTTCTGTAATCACTGACGATAACGCACCTTCTGAAGATGCTGCAGCAATTTTGCAGAGCGAGATGAACACAATTTGCATCAATCAAGCAGTGACCTGATACCTCTCTGGGAGAGTTTGCACAGATTGAAAGAACATTTCAAAAACCCCAGCTTTGTCTCAGAGGCTTGGCTCGGTGGTTTGAAACAAACATCTTCCAAACTTTCTGAGAGTGGAAAAAGCCAGTTTTAGGTACAGAACTGGAACATAGTAGGATTTAGCAGGAAACATGGACACTGGGTTTGTTGAACACAGGGAATGGCTCACCCAACCCTGAGCTTCTCTTTTAGCAAACTCCACTTTTATTCCATTGGCAGCAAAGCCAGTTCTCCTTTTTACACCCACAAGGTGCGCATTTGCTGAATGACTTGACAGATAAAATGTTCTTCACTCACTGTCAAACATAAATGAAAGCAGAAGTTTTGTAGCCTCATTGCTGGGGCCCCTTACCATCTTTCACAATTACCTCCTGTCGTTTAGTGAACTGAGATATCTGCTGTCTGTTTCCTTTGTGAATCTGGGACCTTTTCTGTCAAGTCCTCTATACAAAATGAGTTTTATCTAACATTTCATAAGGTCTGGTTTTGGTGGCATTTCTCTCCATCTCACTGCTAAATGAGCTATTTTTCTTTTGGTGAAAACAGGGGTTTATGACCCCTTTAAGCAAACATTGGATAAAGAAAGGTTGGGATATTTTAGAGACAAGCTGTGCTGCTGTATTACTGCTACTTTTGCACTACAAGGTGACATACTCAATGTGAGAAACTCCTAACCAATTGAAATTACAGTCTCCTGGGTGTACAGAAAGCATAAACTGCAGAGAATCTGCTCGGGAAAGGCAGCATTCATTGATAGTTCATCTCTTTTTTTGTGTCACTAAGCTAATAAGGAGAATAGCTGAGACCCACAGACTGCTTCCTTTTCTATTGTCCCCCAGGGTGTAGCTGGTGGGACCAGAAGAGTGAAAATTAAATTACCTTCTCATGCTTCATATGAGCTGGATACCAAGGGACGCTTGAATAAAGTTCTAATCAACAGCCAGTTTTCTGTGTGTAGTCAGAGAGGAGAAAAAAAAAGCCCCATGAATGCAGGATAATTATAAAGTCAGTCTTTGGCAGAGCAGTTGCTGTAAAAGGGTAGCCAAAGAACAACTTGCTCCTTTGAGGCTGGTGTGGTCGAGGTGTGCTGACTCCTGACCCTGTTTCCTCTGTGTGCTGTTACGAGCAGGTGGCAGGGAATGTGGGCTCTGTGTATCCTTTCAGTCACACAGATCTGGGAGGTTTTTGTCACCCTTTATTTCACAGTAGACATTCAACCTGCCTTGTCATCTCTTTTCAAAAATCTCTTTGCTCTTATTGACCTTGCTTTGGCCTTTCCTAAATACATACCTGGCAACTGGAAGACCTCATATATGTGTTTTTAATTGTGTGATAAAGCTTTACATGAACAAAATCGGAGTAGCCAGAGGGACACTGAGACGTGGCCATCTGCTTACACCCTTGCAAATTTTCTGGAACCTGCAATTATCTGGTTGAGCTCAGTTCTCTTAAGTGTCTGAGTTCTTTGCTTGTAAGTGCCGTTGAGTCTCTACTGTCTCTAAATGACCAACTGTTTCTTAAAACCTTGAGTTGAAAAAAGTTTATACCTTAGAATGAGCTGAGAATTGGCCACTAGGTATGTTTGGTTTTAGTGTTCTAATTCTCAGCTCGAGCCAAGAGAAGGGATTGTTAAACATGGTAGAATATGAAATAAAGTGTTGTTAAAAATTGGTGGCTTATTTTGAGCCACTTCAGCTGTAGCAGTTCAAATTTCAGCCTTTGGAAAGGTGCTATGCATGGAAGTAGGAGCACACCTCATCTTCACTGAGTGACTTCAGTGGGGCAGAGGGAACTCTCCAACACTCACACAAGGTGACCTCTGCACGTCCCACGGCTTAGTTACCCTCGGCTGGCCTTGGCTGTCTCCCAGAAGGTTTCTCAGTACTTTTAACAGGAGCTCCCACAGTGCATATGTCAGGCTTTAAACTGTTCCCTGTGCAACCACCTGTGAATATATGCAGAAGTACAAAAGTGCTTCTGAATATATGCAAAAGTACAGAAGGCTCCTGTTGTTTGGGTTTTTGTTGGGTTGTTTTGGGTTTTTTTTAAGAAGTTTTTTTAAAGTTTTATTTCAGCTTTTTGTGTTTACTTTTTGCAATAAAGTTAGATACAATTTTATATAAATAACTTTTTTCTTATTGTAACTGTATAACTCTATTTACATTTTTTTATAAGAAAGAGACTTAATAGATTGTTGACTTGACTAGTGTCGTTGAAGAGGAAGATTTTCTTTCTCTAATCTATAGTTACTGATAAAATTTTATAAATGTTGAAGTTTGTAAATAAAGTGGGGTTTTTTGCTTTAGATATTTTAGTGTGTATTGGTTTTTTTGTGTCGAATTACGACAGGCTCCTAATTATCCAGAGGAGTTGTGATCGTGTTGCTTCTGGCTTTCATTCATTCAGATTTTTGTTTGTTGCCTGCACAAATATGAGCTCTTCAGGTAAGTTGTTGTGGTGTTTTCCTGAAAATTAGTGCATTGGCATTAGACAAAGTGCAAGGAAGTCTGTGCACTAAAGGTGATAAATACATAGAACTAAAAACCAGAAGCACAAAGGCAACAGGAAAAGCAAAGGCAAAAAAAAATGAAGTTGTCCAAGTCAGCGAGTAGAAAATAGTAAGATTCTGCTGTACTGGGCTTTATTTACATTTTTCATTTCTTTAATGTCCAATGCAAAGAAACTCAATAGAAATACTCACCTGACAGGCAGGCACAGATTGAATCATGTTTGACTGGGAGAAGGTAAAGGGCTATATTGGAGTGGTTTGAAAAATGTTGTGAGAAGACAGCAGAATTGAAGGTCTGGATAGTCCAAATACACGTGAGGGAGGATTTCTAGACTCAGAGGTAGTGGGACCTTTGCAAGCAGATCAGTAGAGTCCATCCAATAAGTAAGCCAGCTGGTGGCTTCTCAGTGTGGTTTCTCTCTCATGATTTTTCTGGAAAGTCCAAGAAAAAAATCACCTGTTAAAACCAGATTGCAGGAGGATCCTCTCTATTTACTGTGCCAGACCTTGGCAGATCCTTCTGTGTGCTTAATAAAAGAGTGTAGAAAGGAAGGGACTCAAAAACAAACAATATGTGCAAAGACATAAATCTTTATTTTAGAAGAAAGTAGCATAACATGACTGATGGGTCTGGTGCACGTTAGGAAAAGGATTGCAAAGTCAATAGTTTTGAAGCTGACTCACACTAGGTCACCAATCAAAGTTAATGAGCTGAGTGTACATTAAAAGGACAATACAGAACACATCTGCTCTCATGGCATCTCTTCTCTGCTTTTGACTGCACCTTCAGGTAGGCCTGGAAATGATGAATGAGGCACTTACATTTAAAACCTGGTGGATTATCATTAATTCAATTCAAATCAGGAAGACTAGTGTTTCTTATTGTAGAAATGGGCTTGGGGCAGATATGACAGCCCTTACCAAACATTTCAGTTCACCAACCAAAGGCTTTTTTAATAAGTGTTTATTTAAGCAATATATTTTGTATTTTTTCTTCTCTGGCTGCCAATTTGAAAGGCATTCATCAGTGCATCTTTCTTTCATACCCTTGGTGGCTGAGTTTCAGGATTTAAAAAGAAAGTAAGAAATTACAGAGCCACTTGTTAACATGGAAGCAGAAGAAAACTGGGGTTTTGCCAAAAGTGGGAATGTAAAGATAATGTCTCTTTCTTGTGCTTCCTTCCATTAGTCCCAGCTGAAGACTCCCCTTGTTCAGTTGTGTTCACCCAAGGCTGGTGAGTGCCAGTGGGATGGAGCCCATGCAATGCTGAGAGCTGCACACATGTGTGGTAAGGAAAGGGATTTACCTTTGAGAGCTCACAGTGTAAATGAATGCAACAGACAAATTATTGGAAAGGCTGCTTAAATCTTGTTGGGTCTTTTTTGTTGTTTTTTTTTTGTAAGTTCCTGTTTGTTTCTGCTGCTCTTTCCAAAGTGAGTCGAGTTTTAAATAAATCACTTTATTTCTGTCTTCTTTTCATTCTCTCTTTTTTTTCTCTTTTCATTTTAATATTTATTTATTTTTTTTTCTTAAATAAATAGCTATTCAAAGATCTGAGTTCTTAATGCCTCAGGCAGTCTGGAAAAGCCCCCCAAGAAGTGAGTCCCACTGTCTCTCAATTTAGAGTTTATTTCCTTAGGATTAGTTCCTGAAGTTTTCAAGCCAAGAAGAACTTTATGCAGAGAATTCTGCCTGTGAATACCACATAAATTATGCAGCATAGTCTGAGAGCCTTTATTAAACTTGTGCTGGAGATCTCAAATGGGGAATTAATGGTTCTGCAGAGTTTGGATCATTGTATTTCTTCCCGAGGGCAAACATGAGATGGGCAGATCCATCCAGTGTCTCCTGTTGCCTCTGGCAATGTAACCACAGGCTGCTCTGTGGGGAGAAGCCTTGAAAGAGGAGTGGTGCTGCAAGGATCCCTTCAGAGGGAACTGAGTATCTGAGGGCCACTCATGCTGCTTTTCAACAGACAGGTGCTTTAAAAACAGCAGGAAATTCTGCAGTGGCAAACAAAGAGCTGTGCCCTGCATTTACTGGTTCTGGAGAAATTGCTGAGGTGCCACTTAGCTGGACAAGACTTCAAGGCTTGCAGGGGCTGTTTAGCATTGAGTCTGTTTGGCTGGGGCTAAGCTGGATCATGAAATTTTAGACATAGCAATATAATTCTTGATTAAATTTTACCCTGCAGTTACTGATAGTATATACAGTTAAAACCAAATGAGAACATATGTTCTTCTAACTAAAACTTTCATTTATAGTCTGGGTTTTCTAAAGCACTGAAAGTATCTGCATTCTTAAAGGCTCTAAAGAAAATGAAAGAAACAAAAGAAACAGTAGTGCTTTCTGCTACAGAGTTTTGTGTGGCTGGGTAAAAAAAAAGTTTGGACTGCAGCTCAGAAACCTGCTTAATCTCTACCTGAAATCTGGGCCTTGTCCTGCAGCTCCTCAGAGTGATGAGAGGCTACACTGGTGCCCTGATGCTGGTTCTTTTCAGCTGGAAAGCTGTGGGGGTAGAAAGGCTTCCCAGGAAAATTCGGGTACCATGCTCATGACCGCTTCAATGGTTCAGCCATGAGAGAGTCAGGATCAGTTTAAAAAAAAAATCTGCATGGCATTTTCATGGGCTCACCTCAGTGTCTTTGGCACACGTGAGAAAACTTTGTCACATGACAGATTTCTTTTTTTTCCTGGATGACTTCCATGAAATGAGAGCTCATGGGACAGCAAATTGCCATAAAGCCTAACAAGTCAGAGGTTTTTATTCTGCATTATGAAGTCCCTCTATAAGATACAGAGTAGAGTCAGATGTGTGTCTTGATCAGTTTTTAATGGGATGAAAGATTTCAGGGAATTGTTGTTAGCTTTCTGGCATTATAATGAAAGTACAGGAAGGATAATATTATTTAGACATAGCTCTGTATAGGCACAGAACCCTTTAGTGCACACCATGAACTGAGGATTAAAGAAGAAGTAAAACTCTGGCAGTACTGAGAGATCTCATAGAAACCTTATGGTCTCCCTGTTCATCCTCTCCATAAAAATAACCAAGATTTGCTAGGGCTCACTGGTGGTATCTGTTACCATGGAGACTGGGGTTCAAGTTGTTTTTAAGGCACAGAAAACTGGTAACTGTGGACCCATATCAAAGCTTTCTCCTTTAAAGCAAATATTATGTACAGGCACAGTTAAAGACTAATTTGCAGAAGTGCCTGTGCTGTAAGAAGCAGGAATGTTAAGGATCAGACCAAAGGTCACTGGGAGCTCAGTTCTTCCACTGATGGGGAAGCTAAGCAATAAAAAGTCACTGTTGATGAAGTGCTTTCGAAGGCTGTAATTACTGATGTCTGAGGAAAAGCAGTGCTTGACAAAAGCAAAACTTGAAAGAGCTATTGCTCTGCAGATGATATTAAATAACACACATAATGGCCTAAAAGCAACAGGGAGCCAGAATCATGTCTTGGTGTGACTTATGGAATTATTGTGCCAGATTTTAGAGTCTTGGGGCACTTCATAAAAGAAAGCTGGACCAAAAGGTTTGGATTTTTTCATCAGCTGTCGGTACACAGCCTGTGGCACAGCCTCCCCACCCACCATCCTCCTCAGCTGGAGAATTCCTGCTTGGAGGAGTGAGCTGGGTGCCATTTGTGCATTGATGCCACTTCTGCTGCTGGAACCCACTGCTGACCCCAGAAAGCAGAACTGGAGCCCTCTCTCTCCTGTGGCCATAGGAGGTTTTCCTCCTGGCTTCTCCCATCTCACTGAAGAGATGAATAATGCCGATATTGTGCAACTCTCAGCTCTGTGGTTTTAAAGTTGATGTGTTAAATTATCAGGCACACAGTTTTCTGTCCAGTTTGTCCAGTGCTTTTAGGTCATACCAGATGTTTTTCTGCCCTATCACAACATGTGGTTTTAAGCTGGTTGAGGGAAATGTGCATGCATTATAATAAAATTTATGATTTCTCAGTTTTAAACCACCTCATCAAATGTGCTGATAAAATGTAGCTGTGTATTCTAACGAAATTGTTGTAAGAAGAGTTTCTGAGGCTAATACCCAGTTGATTTTCAGTTTGCCATCATAAGTAGAATTTCTGGAAACCTATGCAGGGAAGGATCAAGAAGAACATCTGTTTTTGAAAATGGCAATTTAAATTTCAAAGAAACTATTTACATTTTAATAGCCCTATTCTCTGAAAGTTCAAGGGGTCTGATACTTCTGATTAGGAAAATGATCTCCGGATCCACATTTTGTAGTCGGTATTCATTGTGGTAACAGACCTAATGAAATTATCTTGTATATAATGTGGGTGCATGTAACGTGCAATTATGGAGGAATTCCATTGTCACTTAGCAATGAATTATCATAGTATTCCTTTAAAGTCTGGGATTTCAGTAAAAGGCAGGGAGAATGGCATCTAAACTTATGCTCAAGGATAAAACTGAAAGGAGTTCCAGTTGCTTCTTTTAATGAGGAGAAGTTTTTTGTTTTCAGTTTCTTTGCCAGTATCACTTTCTAAATAACTGATGTAGGAGTGGACTTTCAAGCAGCCTTATTCAATTTGAAATTTAGGCTCCTCAGTGACCTGGATATTATAAAATGCTCCCTCATTGGTGCCTATTAATCATGGCCACAATATTAATAAGTACCTTCAGCATGCAAAGAGATTATTATTGTTGATTTTTGGGAGGGTTTAGAGTTGCTGTAAGTTACATGTGTGTGTCTATGTAAAATGCATCCTGGAGCATCAGGGTGGGGCTTACTCGGGGACACTTGGCAACATTGTCCAGTGATGGTGCCAGACACTTCTGAGAAAAGGACTTACTGCCCATCATCTGTCACTGTGAACATCAGGAGACTGACATTCTCAGGGTAAGGTATTTTCTAAAGAGCAATTGCTTGGTTGTTTGGGGGATTGGATGTTTGGTTTGAGGTTTTTCTTGTGGAGGGAGAGGGGCTGACATCTGCAGCACAGAGCCAGAAAATGTTGCCATTGTCAAGAATGAGGCTGGGACAGAACACATCCACTTCTGCTAAAATTCTCCTTTGAAGAAGCCTAATGCTCTGACTCTCCAAGGCAGGAAATTGAAATCTGCTAGGGATTAACCACTGAGCCAGGGATGTTCCTTTTGATTTCCTCCTTAAATTGAAATGAAGCCTGTCCATTTGGGGATTTTTTTTAATCATTGTGGCCCGATGTGCCAGCTGGGTGTTGGCTTTTTTGTTGGCCTCTGACTATCCTTCCATCCAAAATCTCTCGACAAACAGGGAGCTGCAAGGAGCATGACCATCTCTGAATTCTGATCTTTCCTCCACACTACATTTGTGTAATCACCATGAAGCACTCCCTCTGCTACCTTGCAAAGACAATGCTAACCTCTCTCTTCCAAGTTGGTGCTCCTTCTCTTTCTCATCTACTTCAGTTCTTTGGCATTTTTGTGCACTTAACATTTGGCACGCTTGGCTTCGGAAACTTTTAAACAGCTCTCATCAAGAGTTTTATATTTTGTGACAAGTCTATAACTTAACCAGAAGTTCTCAAACATGCTTAAGGAGTGTGGGGGCTCATGTCTTCGATGACAAACCTTCAGGAGGTTTTCAAAATGTCAGGGTGGGTTGTTAGGAAACACCAATATGTAAAGAGAAATGACATGCCTAAGCCAAGTCCAGAACAGAGGTCTGTGAAACATCTTTAGAAAATTCAGTGGGTTAAAGAATTTGTATATGGTTACAGTTCCCATTAAGATTGCCAGCTTGGCAGTCAGGCCATGGAGGGCAGTTGTTTGCCACAACATCACCTCAAGTTTTGTCGACAGATCATCACAGTTGCTGTTTTCTATTTGAGAAATTCATGCCTGGAGCATCTGATGTGAAGTGTATTGGAAGAGATATGTGCAGTTCATCTGTCTGTGCTAAGACAGTTACTAGCCCATGCTGTCAATCTAATCACTTTCAGAAGCCCTAAAAATCCCCAGTAGCATAGTCTGAGAAATGTTGATGTTTTTGAGATGCTCAAATACTACATTTATGAGAGTCAAGTGCCTAAGCAATTAGCCAGATATAGCTGCCCTTTTACAAAGGCAGGGAATCAGAGCAAAGTACAATAAATGTAGATATACTTTTTTTAGATTTATCTATTTATCCAATATTACTATGCCTGAGAAGCTTAAAAATATTGGGGGTTTTTTCTTCATTATGCAGTCATAGGCACATTCCCACCTTATGGGGAAAGAACAGGATGTTCTTCCCCCATAAGGTGGAAATGTCCCCTATAAAACTTACTTCAAACTAATAGAGGAGCTCCTTTTAACTTCAATGGCCTTTGAATCCCACCTGGGAGATTTTATGGGTTGCCCAAAACCACTTACCAAGTTTGGAAGAAGAAGAGGGAAATCCAGTTCCTAACACACCTCAGCTCCATGGCTGCCAGTTCCTCAACCCCTTGTAAAGTTGTGTTGACCTAAATGTGGTGGGAGAGGTGCAAGGTGACTGCAGAGAACTTCCACTGCTGGGGCTGAGGGCAGTCTGGGTGAGAGGGCAGTGTGACAGGGCAGTGTGACAGGGGAGTGTGGGTGACAGGGCAGTGTGGGTGACAGGGCAGTGTGGGTGGCAGGGCAGGGGTGGCAGGGCAGTGTGGCAGAGCAGTCTGACAGGGGAGTGTGACAGAGCAGTGTGGCAGGGCAGTGCGGCAGGGCAGTGTGGGTGGCAGGGCAGTGTGGGTGGCAGGGCAGGGTGGCAGGGCAGTGTGGCAGAGCAGTGTGACAGGGCAGTGTGGCAGAGCAGTGTGACAGGGGACCCAGCCCTGGTGGGCACTGTCTGGGGGGCAGATGCCCCAGCTGGAGCCAGTGCTGCCCCTCACTCTGTCTGTGTGGCACAGCCCCTGTCTGCACTGGCCACATGGGCTCCAGGGTTGTGGTGTTGGGCACAAGTGCTGAGCTCTGCTGGGGTGCCTGGCCCACACAGCTGCCCTGGGAGATGCCCCTGAGGGATGCAGGACAGGGCAAAACCAGTGTGTAATGCTGGATCTAGTTTCTCCAAACAATGGGACGGGGCTGCTGGGAGATGCTCCTTGAACTGTAATGGCAACATCAGCCTCATTACATAATTGAAACAGCTCACATCCTGCCAACAGCAGCCAAAGCTCTCTTTGTTACAGGGCACTTTAAAAGTTTTCCAACCAACAGCAAATTGTTAAGAGCTTACAGGCATCTGCATAAACCAATCATTAAAACGACATGTGTACCTTATATCTAACATGGGTGCTTGTTTTATATTTCTTGCTATTCAGAAACTTTTTATGCTCTTCTATAAACAAAGCACAGAGCCTCATTATTAAACTTTTCTGTTATCTTGCTTGACATGCTTTTCTGCTTACTAAAGCCTACCTCTACACAGCACAGAAACACAGTTTTATTATTGCCTGTCCTTGTTCCTGTATCTTTCTGTCTCTAGGCCTACATCTACACAACTCTGAGAGTTTTCTGCTTCTCCTGTTTCCCAGAGTGCAATTCCTGTTAAGGATGGGGAATACTGGATGGCAGCTGCATGTGCAGGGAGAGGACATTGCAAACGCTGCCCCTCACAAGCCCTGGTGACAGTGCCTGACCCTGGTCTCACCACTGCTGCTTTAGTGGAATCACTGCTCTTGCAGCCCACAGAAATCATGTGGGGCTAGGGTTCCAGGCAAACATGTATAACACAGAACACATTACTCGTGTCTGTAGTCGGCTTCTGGAATTTTGGAACAAGAAACAATTTCTGTCCCTAAGTGCTGGGTGTTCTGGTAAGCTGTGAGTGCCTCGTTAGTGCAGTGAACAGCACCATCTAGGGACCAGGATGCTTTTAGGGTCTCCAAATTGTGCAGGACGGCCTGAATGTCAGTCAGCTCTACAGTGCACATGAGCCATTCATCTAGCCATGCTTTTTTTTGTTTATACTATTGCAGGCACACATGTAATATTTTCCCCACTTTATATCTATATAAATATTATTTTTATATTTATATATAATTTTATATATTATATATAAAATATATCTATTATATATTTTATATAATTATATTATATAATTATATTATAATATAATATATTATTAATTGTATACTATATATTAATAATATTATAATTAATAGTTATAATATCATGTGATTATATTAATAATACATATTATTAATTATATTATAATGTGTTATTAATTATGTATTATATTTATTATATATTGTATTTTAAAATAATATGATTTATAAATATGTAATATTTCTATATTATAATTTTATGTATAATATATAATATATATAATAATATATAATGATATATAATCTATAATATAAATATACATACTTTATGTATAATACTGTACTATTGTACATTATATATTATTATATCTTCATTTATATGTTTATATCCATATAAATATATTATGCATTATATATGCATAACGATTCACATACATTATATTTCCCTCAGTGTGTTTATATATATAATGTGTGTGTGAGTGTGCCCCTAGCAGTGCAAAGCTGAAATGGAGAATAAATCCATATTTACAAACAGAAAGCTGACAGATATATGCTCCACATTCACAGAATTCTTTGGTGCTGTTCTTATCAGCTGGTGTCAGTGCAGCAACCAGTCTCTCCTGGGCTGTGTACAGGCTTTCCCAAATATTTGTGCCAAAAAGTGTAGCAGTTGATCCTGTGGTGTGTGATACAGTGCATTGCAGAGAAAATTGGAATTGCTGCCTCTGCTGCTTTAAAATCTCTCCCTATGCAAAATGGGGAAGATAAAGATAATAGTACTGAAAGATAAGTACTGGGAGACCTCAGGAAGGGTCAGAGCTGCTGTTTTAAGAAAAATGTTTTTACAAATTAAAGCCATTTCTGTCCTAGCACTTAACCAGAGTGTCTTGGCCAGAGCTGGGATTATAATCTCCTTGATGAAAACATTTTAGGATTCCTTGATTCAGAGCAATATCCTGAAAGCTGCTTATTGCTCAATAAATCAAAAAATTTGGAGACAAAATCAAATAAAAGAGACTGGAATCACAAACTGATGTAACCATAATAACAAACCTGGATATTATAAAGTGGTCTTTTAAAAAACATAAAGCTTACTGTATCCTACTCAGTATAGCCTCTTCACCATTAATTTCAATGTTTACCTTTTTTATGCCATCAGGAATAGTTTGCCTCCAGGTGGGTTCTGTTCAGGCTTGTTATGGACGAGTTCTGTTTGAGAAGATCTTGTAAACTCCAAATCCTCTTTCACTGAAATAGCTGTTTTGCAGAGGCACCTAATTTTTGTTGAGCTTTTTGCACTGGTAAATATTAATGTTTGACTGTATTTGTAAAATTATATTCATTAATTCAAATTTCATGCAGTCTTTAGTACACTTATGTAAGCAGCATTCATATACCATGCTCTTATTATGGATGCATCTCAAACCTAAGGCAGCTCAACTCATGTTTGAGTGGTTTTTGGTGGGGAGAAGTGATGTCTCTTGCACGTGAGTATGATGCCATTGGTTATTTCCTTTGAGGGTCGTGCTCCTGAAGAAATAATTCTGGGTCAGTTTTCCATAAAATTGTAGCTGGCCATGACAGCCTTCTGTTTAAATCAGTGGTGCAGCCCAAGCTAAGATGCCAGGTGAAATTTTTCATTTTGTTCTTTCTCTGCAATGGATTGTGATGTAAAATATTCTACCATTAAATATGAACAATCATTTTTATGGTTTTACATTACTATTAAGTCACTACTTTGCCACTTCAGTACTGCTGTACTATGTACTTCATTTTCTATTTCTATAGTTTTGCTTAACCCACAGGAATCAGTGATGCAGTAAAAATTCTGGCTTTTCAGTCACACTGCACATAACAAGAGCTTTTCTTGCAGTCTAGACTAGATTGAATATTATTGGTGCCTAATTTTTTACACCTGCAATGTGTCAGACACTGAGTATTCAAGAAGTATGTTCCCATCCAAACAATGCTCTTTGAGTGCAGTCCCAAAACTGTCATTCAGACATACAGTGAGTTCCTCCTCATTGACTTTGCCTATGATTTCCATCTGCAGAATCTGGAATATTTTCCATTCTGCTCTCAGATGCCCATGTCTGATCAAGCTCTACCTGATAGTGGGAGATTAGAGACAGAGGTGCTGAGGTGTTGGCTTGAATGCAGGGACTCCATTTCTAAACTGCTCTTAAAAACCTCCACTGCTGGAAACTGTACAGCCCTTTCAAGAAGTCTGTTAAAGGAACCACAGGTTAATTTTGAAACAGCTGCCACTGACTCATGCCAAACTTAGAAGGCAAGTTGTCTCTAAAAACTAGGTTTCTTCCTTTTCCTAGGTAATCACCAGAACCTGGCCCTGGTCCTGGAGTGAGCTCCCTTTGGCAGGCAGAGCTGCAGAGATGCAGGATTTCCAAGGACATAATTATTGTTACAAGAGGAAGTGATCCTACTTCATGTTAGTGGGGGTCAACAGCTCAACTCTTCTGCCTGTCACCTGAACAATGACTGGTGCCTTCAGGTGAGTTGATCTTCTGCAGTTTGCTGCTATGGACTGATCTAATCCTGTCTTGGATGTTTTAGAATTGTACAGACCCTGAGTTGCTGATGATAGCCTGTGGAGTTGAAGTCCAGCTCCTCTGAAATCACATCATTCACACCATTCTCCAGTGAGGTGGCTTGGCCATCCTAGGAGGTTTTCCCTTCTCTCCTCTGATGCCAAGCAGGGAACAGATCCCCTCCACTCCCTTTAGGATAATGAATTGGGCTCCCAAGTGTGTGTCAGTGCTGCTCTGCTGGTCAGCCTGAGGGTGGGCTCTCTCCACTCAGCTGTCAGGAGTGGTTTGAGATTGGGAGATCAGAGAAGTGGAGGTGTTGGTTTGAACCTAAGAACTGCAATTCTTGGTTCCCTCTACAACGTGAGCATCAGAAGTTTGCACACAGTGGAGTCAGCTCAGAGTAGTGCATCAGAAATGAGGGATGTGGCATGTTTTAGGAGAGGCTGGTTATAGATGGAGACAGCTGAAGAAGTGAGAGAATGGAGTCAGGACAGACATCTCCATTGTCACAAGGGCTGTGGAGAGGGGGGATGGGGAAATCATACAGTTTCTTACCTTCCAGAAGTCAGAAAGTGCCACTGATGCAATGCTATGAACGTGTTTGAAACAAGCTAGGAAGAGGTATTTTGTCATACATTGCACTGTAATAGCTCTGGAATGTTGCCAGGGGCTGTAGAGGAAACTGGAAGTGGATTTAGAAAAATAACTTGACAGGTTCAGGGATGAGAGCTTCTATCAGTGACAAGAAGCCTGAGGGTCTGGACACAGCTTCTAGAAATCCCTCAGCTGCTGATTCCTGGAGTGTGTAGCAGGGAAATAAACATTCTGTAAGGAGTTTTTCTGAAGGAAGGAGAGGTAAAAATTTGCTATTAGCCACTGAAGAGTAAAGTTTGCAGGGTCAGACAAACCTACAGTCAGACCCTGAGCGTCTCTTCCTGTGTTTGAGGCATCCTTTGTGTTTCTGCAGCAGGCTTGTAGCAGGACAAAGCTTAAACTAGCTGCGTTTATTTTAAATTGATTTGAGCTCCTGCTAGCATTATTTAAGGTAATGGCTGAGGTAGGTTATCCTGCTGGGGCTGCTCACTCCCAGCCAGGTGCCAGGGATGTTGGGGCAGTGCCTCTCCTCTCCCTGGGGAGGCAGGAGAGCTCCCTGTGCTGCCCTGGAGGGGAGCAGCAGCTGAGTCACCTGCTCACTGCTCCCTCCTTCGGAGGTGCCAGCTCTCTCCTACACCCCTGCCCAGCCAGAACAGCTCCTCATGAAACGTGCAGCAAATTAGGGAGCTGAGAGGTGAGCAGGTGGGAAAGCTCAGGGCTGGCAAATCTCTCTGAACAAATCTGTGCTCATTTGTCATGGGTGGATGTTGCAGTAATCACAAGGACAATGAGATTTATTACCAGAAGCAACAGAAACTTCAGCAGTGCAGCTGAGAGCTGTTTTTAATGTACTCCCAGGTTAGACAGTCAGGACTAGAATGCCGCCTGTGTCACTGTGGCATTTCGTGAAGAAAAGAATCTTAAATACAAATGCTGCTTGTGGATCAGTTGCTACCATGCACAGCTAGACTTAAGAAGCAGATTGTTTGGACTTCTGACAAGGAAAGGTATGTGTACTTCCTGAAATCTTCATATTTAAATGCTAGTGGTAGGAGACAGATGTTTACAGACAGCAGCCCTTTTCCCTAAATTCCCTTACACACAGTCTGACTGAATAAGTAAAAATGCATTCTCCTCCAACCTTCAAGTGCAGCACACAACTCTGTATCAGATTTTGCCCTCTGGTCAGGGTGGGAGAAAGTCATGCCCTTTTCCAGGAGAGCTTCTGTGGGGGAGTAACTAACGAGAGCCTGTGTTCAGGGTTGTCAGTCTGTCACTAATAGTGTGTCCTTGTCTTCTGGGAGGTCTCCAAACTGCATCAGATTGGGTAACTCGTGCAATAGGACCTGAATATAGTGTTAAAAAAATGTTCTGAGGAAAATCCCTCAGATTCTGCTATTCTTGTGACTGGAACACAGCACGGCTACAGACACCTCAATAAAGATGGTTTTGTTTGTACCTCTCTAGCTCCCCTGCTCAAAACTGACTGGTGTCCTCTATTGATGGTTAGTCTGCATTTTTTGTCAGTTTTGTTTTAAATTATGAACTTGCCTGAAATACATGGCTATAAATACATCTTTTCTCTGGGTTTTTGACAGAGGATGTCACAGAAATCTGAGTCCTTGCTCCTAAATTTAGCGATAGTGGCTTGTTACTAATTTCAGAGATTGGCAGGAGAGTCTGCAGGGGACTATTGTGCAAACATCCTGCAAAATCAGTGTGTTTCCATGATTCTAACACCAGTACAGCAATGTGCCAAATCCAAATAAACAGAAAAGCACCTTGTGCCTTTGTTATGGCCACATTTGTATTTAGCTGCTTGTTTTAGCTTTTTGAACATTTATATCACAATTATGCATATAAAGTAATCAATGTTAATCATCTGTGCCACAGATTAAAGCTCTTCATCAGTGCTAGACAGCCCTTTACACTTTGCAGCTGCAGTTTAGGGCTGTAGCTGATGGGAGAATTTGGTTTGTAATCACCACTGAAACCTGCCCACCACTTTGGGTCTTCCTGCTTTGTGTTTGAGCACCTCCTGAACCATACTGGAGAAAACAGTGAAATGACTCTTTAGTGAGGACATTTCCAGGCACTGAAGCATAGTTCAGCCATTGTCATTTGACTCTCCATGACAATCACAGAGTGTTCCTACGTGCCATTTAAAGTCCTTTTGCCATCACCAGATGGACAAAAGCTTTTGGGGCCTGGCCTGTCATTTGCCTGTGTGGTGCCTGTGCTGCCTCTCCTAAGAGGGGGTGCTTGTGGCCAGGGGCAGATATTGCAGCAGGTGCCGTTGCATTTGAAATATATTCTTTCCTCAGTTCTAATTTGTGGTTTCTTGTTGTTTGGCTGCCACCCCATTGCACATTTTCCCTCCCCACCTTCTGACTCTGGACAATGCCAAGTGTCCCTGTGGTTTCCTGCAAAGCTTCTGGCTCCTGCTTTGTTCCCTCTCACTGGGAGCATTTTCCAGAACTTTCTGTCAGGACACCTGGAGAAAAGAGGCTGCTGCTAAGGAAGCAACTGTGCCACTGGGAAGGACAGAGAGAAGACAACAACAGGGTGCAAATTTCACTCTTTCTCTGCTTTCTCCTGGCTGTAGTGAGCTGAGGAGGGGGATCAGCACAAGTAGAATTTGTTCATGCATCCTTTGAACTCATACCTAACGGAGCAGCATGGATGTGCTGAAACCCACTTGAGGAAAAAAGCTTGTAGCCTCACCCTCTTTGTGAATTATTGGAAACATGACTATTTGGAAGAGCCTCTTGAGAAAAATCATTTTTGTGAGAGACTCAGGAAAGAAACAGACAACCCTACCCACCATATTTCAGACAACACAAACAATACATTACAAGGCACCACAGCAGGATTCATATTGCATCAGTTATTCATTAGTCAGGATTTAAAATGATGAGGAGCTGTGTTCTGGATCAAGTCCATTTGAGTCACACATGCTTGAGTCAGTCAGGACAGGACTGCCAGAATTTGGATGCACTGATTTCCACCTCGAGGTGCAGCATCCCACCCCCTGCAGGTCTCCTTGGACAGGACTGGTGGGCTGCCCTGGCTGGATGCCCACCTGAGCTGCTCTATTGCTCCCTTCCTCAACTGGATAGGGGCCAGAAAATACAGCAAAAACCTCCTGGGTTGAGACAAGGGCAGGCAGAGATCACTCACTGAGTCCCGTTGTGGGCAAAACAGGCTTGGCTTGGGGAAATTAATTTATTACCAATCAAAATAGAGGAAGGTAATGAGAAATAAAACTAAGAAACCTCTAAAGCAGTAGGAAAGGATATTCTGACATCCACTTCCCTCCTAGACACCTCTATATGATAGTATTAAATGCTGAAGTGTTGTTTGAAACACTGAAAAACAAAAACCTTTGTAATTTGTGGGAAATTTGGCTTTTTTCCCATGTCAAGAATAAAGAATCTCCTTTTAGTTCTGAAGGTATTGACCCATAAGGGAATCAAGATCTCCTCAAGAATATCAAGATTTCATTGAATAAATAATTTCAGCCTCAATTGAAAACAGGCTCTGAAATTCAGAACAAATTACTCTCAAACATAACAGAACTCAGACGTGTCGTCATTCTCCCAATTAAATCTTACTGAAATCTGGGCATGTTAAAAATTGGGACAGTTTAGAATTACTGCTATTTTATCCCAATTATTTTAAAGTAGGCATTTAACTTTGGGGGGGGAATCTCAGCTGTGAGAGGTCCCTTCCATGTCCCTGTGAAACTCCTCAGTGATGAGATATGATGATGCAAAACCCTGCTGACACCACACCAAGTGCCACATTGGCTCAGCAGGTCCCAACACCATGTTGAATTGTCATGTTCCTCAGCAAGGAACTGTTTCTGGAAGCAGCAGGAGGGAACCCTTCCCAGTGGGAAAGGAGGAAAGGAGTTTTTCTTTCCATTCCTTCCCTGTTCTAGGAGGACGAGCTCTTTGCTGCTCACTGAAATGCTCAGCACTCTCAAGAGTGGCTGTCTGAGTGTTTTCATGAGAAAGCCTTACACATTTCTGCCAGGACAGAGGCTCCACTCCTGACAGATGCCAGGAGATCCCAGATGGTTAGTACTTCCCACTGAGCATGGCCTTTGTAATTGTAATGGACCACACTTCTCTCTTTGGCTTGGATCACTCACTGCTCTGACTGTTGTAGCTGATACTCCTAAAAAGAGTTAAACCAAGATATTCAGTGATGATGAAGAGATGACTCCTTTCCAAGAAAAGCTGCTGAGCTAATATCCCAGAGGGATTATTGAGTGGGACACTGTTGATGAGTTGTTTTGGGGTTTATTCCTTTCTTTTCAAGCATAGATGAAATTTTTCCAACTGTCTCCTCCCCCCACACCCCTAGTTGACTAATTTCAGTTTTATGTTCTGCTCTGTGCTGATTCTATTACCAAGTTTTGACTGTTGTATTTATTTGTTCATTTTTTATGGAATTTTTCTATTTATCATTGTCCTCTTCCTATGGATTTGTCTATTAAAGCCCATCAGCACTAGTTTTGCACAATCTCCTTCTGACAAAACATAGCCCTTTGCAGGTGGGAACACGTTTAAAAGTTTTTTTTTTTGTTTGTTTGTTTTTTTTTTTTTTTGTTTTGTTTTGTTTTGTTTTGTTTTGTTTTCTTGCAGAGGTAATTAAGCAGCTTGCTGTGAGATATTCAGGGAGAGGCTGAACAGAAGATGAGGTCTCTAACCCTTCCCATGATGTTCTGTGCAACACAA
Source organism: Phylloscopus whistleri (assembly GCA_017589585.1). NCBI lineage: Eukaryota > Metazoa > Chordata > Aves > Passeriformes > Phylloscopidae > Phylloscopus > Phylloscopus whistleri. Next base: position 1,819,962 of record JADMLD010000920.1, read on the forward strand.
GACTGCCAGAGTAGAGTGAGCAAGTGCCCAGCCTCCATCTAAGCCACGGTATCTGGTGTATTTTCTGTATTTTCAGAGCCATCAAAGTATCTCTGTGTGTTTGAACCCCTGTCACACAGGGCACAGCCCTGTGTCATCCTCCTGCACCTGTAGCACCACGCTTTTGTCAGAAGGCTTGGCCTCTGGACACCTTCAGCAGTGGTTTTTTCTGTGCATCTAAAGACATAAGTGTACTTCGAAGTGTTTAGGTAGCTGGGCTGATTTTCAGGAGATACTTCAGAAGAGAAAATAATGCAAAAGGATGGAGCTCAATTGTTCCCTATTGTCACCTTTTTTACTCCTCATTTGCTCAGGGCAATGATTGGAAGAGTTCCCTGCTTCATGGGGAGAATTAGGCAGTTTGGGGAGATTAGGAATTCTCTTGGAATGTATCCCTGAAGAGAGTAACAACCTAACAAGCTACAAACTGAAATAATGGGAAAGCCTTGTATTGCTGTTTGCAATGGAGACAGTTTCACTGTCTGTCATATTTTCCTAAAATTAGTTTTTTCAGCCATCTTAAAAAAAAAGAGAACAGTACATTCCAAAGCACACATGGGTTTGGGGCATGGATGGAAATTCACAAATGGCACACTGTGGGAACATTTCAGAAAATTCGTATTCCCTGATGCAGTCTGAAGCTGGGGGAGGGTGAAATGACATTTCCATTGCATTGTCTTTTCTAAGATAATTATTCTACATGCTTTCCCAGGAGAACATCCAGCCCATTAGTAGCCAGGCACTGAGAAGCTGTTACAATAATAGGTGTACTTCCAGGAACTGATCCCAAAGCAGCCCCAATCCTGTTCTGTAAATGTACTTCCAATAAAATAGGTCTATTAGGTCTATTTTCAAAAATCAATCCTGCTCCTCAGGAGGATTACACACTAATGAATAACACACCAGAAAGGAAATTCTGGTTTGATATTGTACGTGGCATTACAATTTACTAACTTGGGTAGGTCCTAATTTTGGACCTCATCTGGTTGCTGCTGCTCTGATGCTCACTGGAGGTGGTTTTGGTTGGGTCTTTTGTTTGTTTGTTTTTTTCATTTTGCTCTGTTTTGTATTGGGAGTAGTGTAGCTAAAGGAGGCTTAGAGTTATTCCCTCTGCTCAGAGAAGATTTGTGAATGTCAGTGTGTGAAATTTGGCCAGCACACTTCTCAGCTGAGGGATGAAGTTGAAAGAGGGGCAGAGCACACCCCAGAGTGTTCAGCCCCAGGGAACAGCTGTAGGGGAGGTGAGACTTTGTGCACTGCACTTCTTTCTCTTTCTGAGCCCTGCGCTATTTATCCAAAACAGTTTTCTGTGATTCCCTTCTCTTATGTGATTTGCCTTGCTACTTTGGGTTACTGGGCACCAGTATTTAAATTCATCAGGGGACACTTCGAGTGTACTTTGCAAAGCACCATCTTCCTAAAGGACCTGCACCAATTAATCATTGCCACAAAGACCATTCCTATAGATTATATGCTAACACTAACGAGTTTTGATGTAAGCATTTGTCAGAGAATGCCTGCCAATTTCTCTGCTTTCATCAATTAGAGCAGACGACTGTTTTCAGCATTAAAAGCAGTAATAAGCAGTTAGTTTTTCCATCTAGAAAAGCAAACATTTCAAATTTCCCTCTGCTTACAGTGATGGCTCAGACAGCCAGCATGGGGGAGATTCAGTGCAGTTTCTTTTGCACCAATCTGCCAGGCTGCATCCTCAGGACACTGGTAATAAATTGTCAACAGAATTGTGGCTGAGATTGTATAAGAGACTTCTAAAAGTCACACGTGGATCTTTCAGCCATCAGGAGTGAGGAAAATAGAGTGATACAAAACTATTATCCTCATATGAGCTTTGTGGTGATTGGTTAATTCATGTTTTTATAATAACGTTGTTTTGGTGAAGGGTGAATTATGTTTTTTATAATAACAGTGTTGTAATGAGTAAGGAATAAAATTTACAGTTCTCGAGAAAACAAAAGTCCCCCCAGACGGGTGCAGAGCTAGAAAATTTTGGAAGAGGTTTCCCTTGCCTCTGGAGAGGGAATCAAAGAATTACAATACCAATGAGAGGTGGAGAGCAACCAGGATGAGAGATGATGAGCATCTGATAAGAACTAATGGCCCGGAGACAGTATCTTATCTGGGACATTAAGGGTACTCCAGAACCCTCCTGCACCCAGGAAATCCTTTCAGACACGGCCTCTGTTTTCCAAATCCTATCAACCACAATGCAGAGGGACAAAAGAACTTATAGAAATTTTGGAACTGAACAGCAAATCTGGTCGCTGGAAGTTTCAACATCCACTGGCACCAGGGCCCGAGAGACAAGTCAGGACATGTATAATTTCCAGAAGACGTAATCCAAGCCAGGAGGGGTATAAAGCTAACTGACTGGGGCCCGGACTTTGGTGAAACCACGGGGACGTGGCGCGGCAGAGGTCACATCGGTCGGTTTCACCCAGAGTTAGCTCTGCTCTTTGGGCGCTTTGTCATTTGCTTGTCCGAAATTTTCATTGGCAAATAAATTGTTTTCATTAAGATTAGCTTTCTAAATTTGTAACAAGCTTGTTCTGTGTCTCCAGTGCCCTTAGACCACCCTGGGGATCTGTTATTTCATGGCTGCCTGGCATAGCCCCTGGGAATTCTCATATCTGAGTATGACCCTGACACATTCATGATTTGAAGACAGCATTAGGTGTGTCTTTCCCCAGGGTCATATTTGCTACAGGTACAGCAGTTTCATAAGGCAGCTAGGCTGGACATAGACATTGCACATAAAATACTGAAGAAAACTGTTTCAGAGACTGAAAAATGAGGAGATGGATGCCAGTATTGTGAGATGAGAGTTTTCTTCTTAAATCTTTGCTTGTTTGAACCACTGCTGCAGGAGGTTTATTTTCTGTTGAAACCATGCAATTCCCTACTCAGGAGGCTTTAGGAGCTGTACACTCACTTCTTTTAGATCTTGGATTCTTATCTAATTTTGGCATTGTGAATTTTCCTGACTGCCCAGTGTGTGTAGCATTAGATGTCAGAGTGACCTTTCTGAAGTGCAAAACTTGCTCAACATTCTCTGGATTCACTGGTAGTCCTTGCTGGATATTAATGCTGTATGTAGATTATCTGAAACAGCTAATTGAATGTTCTTTATTTTAAAAATCCTCTGTTCCAAACACAGTTGCATTTGCTCAGCCAAACATCTATGTTTTAAGTATTCCCTTGCCATAAATCTCTCTGATTTGATGGCTGTTATGTTATTCATGTCATGCATTAATGTTGTAAATGCTGTGCAGTCCTCTCTTCAGGTCTTCACGAACCAAAATAGGTGTCTGAAAGGTTATGGACATGTTTTTCCTGAAAGCTTCTAAAACTTTGTCTATTTTGTCCATGTTTTGCTGAAAATTTAAAGCCATCCAAGAACCATGCACTGCATGACAGCTGTGACAGTTCCATTCACACTGCAGCAGTAGATTGCTCTTTCTCTGGACCTTCCCTTTTACCACACACCACCTTTGCCCCTCTGTGCTCATCCCTTTGGAGATGATTTCCTCTGATGGTAATGCTGCAGACATCCTCTGAATTGTGTTAGAGCATCAGTCCATTCCAACACCCAGTGCCAATGCTGCTGTAATTGCAGTGCTCTCCCCTCAAGTGACTGCAGCAGAACTATGAGATGTTGTTAGATGCAGTCACAGCAAAAGGAAAGGTGTGACTGCTTGCTTGAGGCAGGAACTGTTCTCCCTGGGTTCAGGAAAAGGCATTGGAAAACAATTGATGCTGATGTTGACTATTTTCTCTTCCATGTGGCAGCCTTGGCCTCCTGCTTTGGCAGGAGATGTCAGATTTTAACCCCATGGTTTTGTTTTGCAGGGAGTCCTGCTCTCATCTCAGCCTCTCCTAGGCTCTCTCTTTCAGTACAGCTGGGGAAGGGAAGTTCCCAAAGAGTTTGCCTGTTTGACAGGACAGAAGTTGAGCTGGGAGTCAAAGTGCAATCACCACTATAGAAAAGACAATAATTATATCATCTACATAATGTTGGGTGACAACAGTATTTTTTTTTAATGTAGACCAGCTGGGGTAACTGGAGATTTTTATTAGATCTGTGTTGCTCTGATCAGAGAAGAATGTTTTTTAAACTGTTTTTCCATTAATTTTAACCATCCAATTTATTAGATGAAATATTTTCCTATTCATCCAGGGACTTGATTTTCAGCAGATTTTAGAGCAAAGTTTTGTAAAGAGCCAAGTGTAGGTGTATAGGCAGAATCATGGATCTCCCAAAAAAATTGAAGTGTGGGGTTAAGACAGACAAAACTGTTCACCTTCCTCATGAGTTGCTCTGTGGTCTATTAAGCAGCGGCCACATAAAGGATTTTCTCCATGTGGACTCAGAAGGAGCAAAAACAGGAAGGAACAGCCACACAAACTAAAACACATGGATAGCCTAGCCTCCCAAACAGGCACCAGCAGGGCAGCCTGCTTTCAAATTCAGTTTGACAGAGTAAATTGAGCAATTTTTCTGCTTGAAGCTGTTTTCCTGGCACCCAGAAGAATTGGCTGGCCATTTCCAGGTTACCATTTCCAGGGAATACAAAAGCAAATTGATCTGCAGGGCTTCTACTTCAGTACCAGAGCAGAGCACCAAAACAGGCTGAGGCTGTTTCCTGTAGATAGGAATGATGGGAGCAGGGCTGAATCCTAGAGCAGCAACTGAGGTCTGGTGCAGAAATACAAAACTTTTATTGCCAAAGCTCAGGGAAGACAGTTCAGGGAAGTTTTCCTTTGTAGCTTGTGGTCTGGATGTCCCAAAGGCTTCTGTTCTGTGATCAATGTGTATCTTGCTGTCCTGTGAGCCTTGTGTTTTGGAACTAAATGTAATTATCTGACCTCCTAATGTTTTGCTCTTCTGAACTACTGGCTGCTTTTAAAGGAACTTGGTAGAGAGTTAATTGGATTTGTGAATGAGAATAATTCATAAAACTAAATGAGGAAATGCAATCTGTGAGAACAGAACAAATGCAGTTGTCATGTTTAAGGGGAGCCTAACAGAAACTTGAATAAGGTCGTTTAAAGAACAAAAAAAAGAATAATTTTTTTTGCAGTGTTTATTTGGTATGGAATGAAGTTAAAGGAACTGGAAGCTAAAGGCATGTTCATGGTTAAGCAGTGATTCACAATGTGAGCTTAGATCAGCAGGTGATCCTGAGGACAGGTTAGCTGTGCTGCTGGTGGTGGGACATGGCTGAACTTCTGCTGCAGAGCAAGGGGCAGGGTAGGATGCTCCTTCAACTGAGTTTTCTCTTGTTTCCTGCTGTGCTTGACCTTCCATGCAAAAGTCATGAATAGCTTTAATATCCTGGCATGCAAACAGAGAGGAAAACGTATGGAAGATGAATGGATTATGTCCTCTGAAGAGGGGGAGAATTTCTAGAGGCACAAATATTTAAGGAAAGCAGTTAGGAGAAGCAGGGGAAAAATATTGTTGAAGGAGTTTTTCCACTCTAGGAAGTTGGGACAAAACCACTTCCTCCAAGATAAACTTCAGTGAACTGGAAATTCTGATGCATTCTACTTTTTATTTATTTTACTCTTCTTTCTTAATTAATTTTACTGAAACATATATAAACATGTTGGAAATTGCTGCCTGTGAGTAACCTATTCCAGTCACTCATTGAAGACTGAAGATGTTATATTTTAATATATAAGTAGGGAAGTTCAGTATTTTAGTAATATGAGGAGTAGTAGTATTTAGTAATGTAAGTATTTTCCAGTCCAGGGAAAGGAGTGATGTGTTAAAAGCCCAAGGCTCATTGCAGGCAAAAACTGAGCCTGAGCTGTGGGAGGACTCACTGCTCCCTCAACAGTGCTAGAGATCAAGTCTTACCCACCAAGTGTTTATCTTCTAAGAGAGGCTGTGCAGCTGGTTTGGGAGCTCACCTACAAAAACTGTCATTATCTGGAGAGAACGATGGAGGCAGCAACCTCCACTAGGCCTGAAACTGGAGCACTGCACCAGTAAGGTGAAAACTGTTCGCTCCTGCAAGTGCTGTGCAAAGCTAAAAATTCAGGTAGTTTGTGCTAAGCACACAGGAGCCTCCCCAGAAAGAAGTGCTGCACCTGAACAGTCCTGAGCATGTTCTCTGCACTGTTACTCTTCCGTAGGAAGAGAAAGAAAGAAACAAAAAAACCCCTGTAGCTTTGCAGTGAGGAAGCCAACATTTAAATATTAGACCTCTTTCCCTTCCCCTTGTGTGTACACACATGCATTCTTCCACCCATATGCTCTTTAAAGGAGTCATTTCTTTTTGCTGCAGCAATATTTCTTTCTTTTCTGCTCCTTGAAGTGTGCATGCATGGAAGAAAGCAGGTCAATAGCCAGAAACTGTAAAATTCACACCTGAATGGCTATTCAATTGCACTGTTAGGAAGTCTTTGGGGGAGAAAAATTGTCCCTGCTGACTCTGATTCTGTTCTTGTTAGTAATTCAGCAACTTCAGTTTTTATCTCTTGATATTGCCTGAATGAACATTATACTTCATTTTCCTCCAAACTCTATAAATGATGAACTGCAATACAATAAACTCTGGCTGTGCCAAAAGAAAAATTAGCCCTCTTTATTTTTTTTTGTGCATAGTCTAATAACATCAGTTACTAAGCTGAACAGCTGTCAAATACACCCTGAGTCTTTCAAACTACAAAAGTCCTTAATGGTCTGTGAAAATGCTTTTAAAGAAAAAGGGTTCTTAGATTTTAAGCTTTAACATCTATGGGGATTCCACAGAAAACAGGCTGGCAACAGATTTCTAATTTTTTCTGACAAAATGCTTTTTCTGGACACCTTTATTTCAGCACTTGTCCAGGCAGAGGGGAGACACTGCTCAGTACTTCTGTGCTAGCATTTGGGACATAATGGAATCTGCAAAAAACAAAGGCTCACTGTCACAGTTCTCCAGCCTCCAACCTTTAGCCAAACCTTAAATTTGTCTTTGGAGAAAGGATGTATTGCATATATTCCAGCTGTAGCTTTAAAGGAATTTTTGCTTGGGAAACTTCTGCTCCATCCCTGTAAGCTTTTGCCCACATGTTTCTTTTCAATGGAAGCTCATCTGTTGATGTGGTTTGGAGCTGGTAAGATGGAGGTACGTGTGCAAGATTTGTTTCTGTATGGGTGAGTGGCTTCTGAAAACTTGTTGGATAGTATAATAAGGCTGTATAATAAATCTTATTTTAACTGTACCATTATTTTTATAATTTCAATATGTAACTGCGTTCTTGGAGAATAAAAAGGTAATAAATTGTAAGAGAGCACTTTGAACAGTTTTCATAGTCTAGCAAATTACCAACTATTTATAAATTGCCAATGCGGCCCAAATTACCTTATTCTCTGATTATATGACTTTTAATTAACTTAATCAATGAAATTCATATCCCAAACAATTGATCTTGGGAAGAAAGACAACTAAATGAATGCTGGAGTAACCTGGGACCATTTTTCATGTAGAACATCTATTCTAATTTCTGTCTGAGATGTCTGGATCTAGCAGAGATCTTTCCTAGTGGATCGACCAGGGCTCAGACCTGGTCCCACAAAGGCAGGATTCACTTCCCAGGAGAGGGCTCCTGTCCTAGGTTACAGTGTAAGATGTGTCCAAGGGATGTATTCTATCACCACCTTCAGGAGCTGTTGAACCAGGTGGGGCAGTGTTTCCCTTGCCCCTCCCTCTGGGCTCTCCCTGTTCATAGGCCATCAATGCCTGGCCCAGGACTCACAGGTAACTCCCTCCTAGGAGCTCTCTCTGATAAATGGGCAATCAAGGACCCACTGCATGGCTGGTGCAATGATATCAGCCCATTGTGAGATGCTCTGCCCAGGGGGAGGAGCCAAGCATTCCCACCTGGGTATAATCTGGGATTTGGGACAGCAGAGCAGCCTTTACCCACTGGATTCCAGAGGACAAGAGCTACCAGACCTTTCTATGGGATCAGTGCTTCAACGAGATCACTTCATCTGGACTGCTACCACCACCCTGACTAAAAGGGTGTCAGGTGGTATTATTGCATTTATTTTATTTTACTTTTTCTTCTTTTCTCCTATTAAATGGTATTTCTGACTTGGAGTCTCACTGGTTTTGCTTTCAAACCAGCACAGCTCCCCTTGGGACCTGATCCCTCACCTTTCTTACAGCAATGACCAGGGGGGGTGACCTGGGCTGCTCAGTTACTTCAAGCTGTGCATCTGTGCTGTGTAGTTACTCTCCCAGGAGACAGAAGTTAAGTACCAGTCTAGGAAAAAAAAAAAAAATTAAAGTTACCTCTGTTAGCTGCCATTCTGACTTTAAAAGAGCTGCTTTTCTGAGTGTAGGGGTTTTTGACTCGTGCACCCTGTACCAACCCTCATGGCTGGCTTGGGCAGTCTCTCACCTTGCTCTGAAGTTTCTATTTCTTTCTGATTGCTGTCTTTTCTTCTATCTCCTGGTCTTTTCAAATTGTGCAGCACTCTATCCTTCTTCTGTTTCATTTTGTGAGTACAGATACAAGTGAACTCAGACTGGCTATCAAGAAGTACCAGGTACAAAAGTCTGAAGGATTGCAAGTTTTGATTTTAGTTTCCACCCAAGAGTCTTTGGAAGAATTTTGGATGCTGGGTTTTGCTAAAGGCTTAAAAAAGAAACTGTCTAAAATGGAATCTGGTTACAGTGGAAGGTGGTTACACTGCCTGGAAGAATATCCTGTCTCAAAACTACTAGAGGTTCAGGTCTCCTCAAAGTGGGATTGCAGTGGCTCAACTGATGTGGATGCTCTCAGCAGTCAGGGGTGGGAGATACAGCACTGAGTGCTCCAGCAGAGCAGAAATTCCCTCTGATAGGGTTTCTGGAGCTGCTTGCCATGGCAAACAAGCACTTCTCTGCCTAACAGGAAGGGCAAGCAGGAATTCATGCTCCAAGCATGTTTTGCCTTCTGGTACCTCTACAGCTCTTCCTACACAAATCTTTTGGCAAAGCCACAAACCTAGCTGAATGCACAATTTATAATAATCATTATCCTCTTTCATGTGTTTGTGATGAGTGGTTTTATGGCATAAAATCTGATAGTAGGATATGTTCTTCCAATTGACCTTTTCAGCTGTCTCAGATTGCAAAATCTGGTAGTGAGCTGGACAATGTTTCTGAAATAAATACCAGCAGAGAGGAGAGGAAACCATGCTAGTGAGAAACTGGACAGGAAGCCTGCTTTACTTTGTGTCCATCTCCAAACAGTTCTCACAGCTTCTTCAGCAAAGAAACAACCTACATCTCCCACAGCCTGGAGAAAAGGACACAGACTGCAGGGAACAATTTATATGTTGGTATTGGAGGCAGGAAAGAAATTGAAATACAAATTCAATGTTTACCAACTTGCCACTAAAAACTATGCTGAGGGAAGCTGCAGCAATGACAAGGTACCAGCAGGCCCATCTGAGACGTGGCTGTGCATGCAGATAAGTTTTTTTCCTTGTAGCTTCAGCAATCACACTGCCTTTATTATGAGTCTGATGCTCTTTTCATCATAAATCTCTGGCTCCAAGGATTTATATAATGTCCTGAAAAGGTTTACCTTAAAAAAAATCAATTTGAAGAAATATATTCCTGTACTAAAGTTTCTAAAATCAATGGTGGTTTTTGCAAGTCTATGGGATGCAAAAAACAAAAAGGGCTTTTCAAATGCCTTTTTTTTGTTGTTCCAAGTACCTCTACACTTTAAGATTAAACTTTAATCTTTATGCTAAAGACCCATATACCTGGGCATCTGGTGCAGATGTTGAAAAGCACAATCTTATTTAAGAAGTTTCTCTTGTTAGTTCAGCACTCTCTTCCCAAGTGCAAGGAGTACCACAGAGATCTCTCTCCTCAAAGGCACATCCACGTTTGTTCCTTGTTTATAAAGTTTCCTTTCCTTTGACATATCTTTCAGCTTCATTCTACTTGGTTACAGTGCAAATGTTGGCATAGTAAACAAAAATGAGACGATTAAATCATCACAGAAAGAAGTGTGACAAAATAACACTATTCTGCTCAGTGTCATGTGTATGTCAAGTGCTTTACAAAACTGCTTAAACCTTGTAGAAGGTTCAGTGTAGTGTTAGGTATGGACTGCTTGGGTGGTGATACCTTGGTGCATCTGCTTGGGGAGAAGCAACAAAGCTACAGCCCTTCAGACTTGAAAACATTTTTTCTTTAAGCTGCATGCTGCTGGGAAATGCAGTAAATGCAACTTAAGAAATGTGGTGAGAGCTCTGTGGAGGCATTTTTGAAGTGTGAACTTAACTACTTTGGACTGGTTGTCATGTCCTACACACTAAAATGTGAAACAATCTGCTGTTTCAACCCCTGTGGTGTCAGAAATTGGGCAAAGCTGTTCTTCACATCAGCTGAGCAGCAGAGCTTGCTGATGTGAGTATCACTGCACCAACCTGTCCCTGTTACCTGCAGATCTGAATTGGCTGGAGTTTTAAGAGTTTCAACTGAATTCTAAAAACTTTAAGATACATTACATAAAAAAATGGATTCTTGATTTTGACATAACAACAGAGAAGCTAAAGAAGACATTGAGAGCAGTGATAATATACAAGTTTGTTTCTAATTCACAAAAATTCCTGCATATTATCCTCTAGTCACCATTTTTGAATTGAACTTGATTAATTTATGTCTGTTCTTTAGGTCAAACCCCTGTTGCTAAGAAAATATTTCTATTAATTTAGAACTGTTTTGTAGCAGATCCCTACAAATGTTTGGGTTTGAAATAATAATAATAATCTTCATGCATACTTTAGTCTTATTTGGGACACTCCAATAAATACACTGAGCTCTGTGTTCTACACCTGGGATCAGGAAAGTGTCTCCAAGAGAACTCTGTAACATACATTTATTCTCTTTGTTTTGAACAGAAAATATAAATGAAAAAGCTAATTGAAATAACCCAATTTCAAAAAATAAGGTGGATAAAGAAGGGAAACCCAGCAGAAATTTATGACTCAGGCTTGTGACTGCAGTTAGGGAAACATCCTTATATTTATGCTCTGTTTGGATCTTGGTGCTGTGACATACCTGTGCTTCATGTGAATTAAATAGCTCTTCCCAGTCTGGCTGAATTCAGATCTGTCACTCATTTAGGAAAGCAGTGATGGATTTGATGGCTGAAAAGTTTTGATAGAAATAAAACTGAATCTGAATAGATTGGTTTTTAAAAGTCATATTTAGAAAATACAAGCTCAGTTTAGTTCTGTATGTCCCTGTAGAAAACTATCATATTGCTACCAGGATGATAAATAGCCTTAATGTCTCTTACACAGCTGGGGGAAAAAAATCTCCAAGTTAATATCATAAATAAAATTACAGAGATTCCTTTGGTGCCCAATTTAATTGTGTTCTAATTATTACCCAACATATGCGACTGCACGTGATGCAGCTTTTAAGCCGAGATATTTATGAACCATGTGTTCTCTCTGCAAAATTAATTTAGGATTTTCAGTGGTTGTTGTTCCTGCACATACAGAAATTCTGAAATACTTTCTTAGATGAGGTTGATCTTGAAGTGCAAGATAACTGATAAGGCAGCAGGTGCCTACAGGAGAGCTGGAGAGGCACTTCAGGGGGATGCACTGACAGGAAAAGGCAGAATGGCTTTAAATAGGAGTAGGTTTGGGTTAGATATTAGGAAGAAATTGCTCCCTGTGAGGGTGGTGAGACCCTGGCACAGGTTGTCCAGAGAAGCTGTGGCTGCCCCATCCCTGGAAGTGTCAAAGGCCAGGTTGGACAGGGCTTGGAGCATCCTGGAATGGTGGAAGGTGTCCCTGCCCATGGCAGGGTGTGGAACAAGATGAGCTTTGAGCTTTGGGTTCCTTGTAACCCAAACCATTCAGGGATGATGGTGATGGTGTGTGCTTGCATTTAATAGAACCAAGGTTGATGGGGTGGCCTTCCTTATCCCTGCTGCTCCATGACAGTAAAAGCACTTCAGAACTTTACTTTTAAAAAATGTTTAAATTTAGCATGTCTGGGTTTGCTATATTTTAATTGGAGCTCAGATTTCCAAATGTTTGCTGGTACCAATTAAGTCCTGCTAGACAATGAATGTCTGAGGGCTTTTTAAACCTCCAGCAGTGCTAGAAATACTGAGCTGCTTCACCCATAATAGTGGAACCATTTTTAGTACAAGAGCAGCAGACACCATTTTTTTCACAAGGCAGCAGCAAGCTTGACATTCTGTTAACATGTTCTTTCCAATTCTGTGTTAGACTGAGCTTTAAATGTAAAGGTTGATGAGTGTTCTTTTTCCAGCTGCATCCAATGCTTGAAACTGCAAGCAGAGTTAAAGTCAGAGCTACACTCCCTCCACTGGCCTTTTTCTCACCTGCTGTGTGTCAGAGGAATATCTCTGCTCTGAGATATTCATCACAGTCTCTTTTCCTCACTGAAGAAATTATTAAAATAATGGGGATTTTGTTAGCATGGCCAGGGCTGGAACTTTGTGCAGATCACCTGGATCCAGTGGCTGAACAGCTGCAACCTAGACCAGTACACATCAGGGCCTCCCAAATAATAGGTGGGTGAAAAAAAAAGCAGAACAAAGAAATATTCTTGGAGAACAGGAAATCGTGCACGTTGCGACCACCACCAGGCTTTTATCAACTGAGACTGATCATCTTTTTCTAAAATGTGCACGTTTTCTCAGTAAACTTACAGAAAATGGAATGCCATGGGGCTGTATCAACTCCTCCTGCTTTACAGATCCAAAGGTGAAGCACATTTATTACACCTGGAGCTCTTAGCAGTGGTGCAAAGCTGTGGTGTTAGCATTGTCTCAGAAAGGAGGGTTTATGTGTGATACTAAATCTGGAAGTGTCAAACTCAATTGTAGTAAGTAAATGACATCATATAAATAATGCAGTGGCTGCCAGAGTTCATAGAATTAAAACACATTTTATATCAACTCTTAAGCTATCTCGGCAGTATTGACATCACAGACTCAAAAGTAGTGTATCAGAGAGAACAGTCCTTGAACCTGCAGGACAAATTGAAATACTCAGAACAACTGCACCTGCAAATGTTGTTCTTCCAGGAAAGAATCCAGTGACTACATTGCCAGTGCTGAATTTTTTACTTCATCTTTCTCTTTTAACCTGAAGTGTCTGAGTCACTGATTTAAGCAAAGTAATTGTATTATATTTTATTATTAAATAACTAGAAAGTAATAAAAAGAAAATCATGCTTATCTTACATTTATTTAAATGATCTCAATGATGTAATATTTTTCAAGCTAAATATTATAAATAAGTCAGAAAATGAGTGCTTCATTCTTTAATACTTCTAGGCAGTACATTTTATCCCCTTCCTAACACCCGTCTTAAATACTGTTTTAAACTCTCTTACTTTCAGATTTACATACTATGTAATCAACAACAATTGAGTTTATGTTTTTCTAATGATGGGTTAAAAAGACAGAATCTTATGCTCCTCCTTCATCAAATACCTGCATCTGTGAGGTATGTGTGCCACTCTTTTCTCATTTGCTGCCCTTAGGAGTGTGAGAATTCACAGTTCATGGCCATGACACCTTGGGGTGGCTCCTTAGACCAGGGGCTAGACAAGATTCAGAGAATGAAGTGAGTGTTTATTAAAGGCCTTCAACAGATACACCTCGGGCAGTCAGAGCCTCCCAGAGGTTGCACCCAAGGTGGACAATGGTCACGAGTTTCTCAGACAGAAATCAGTTTGGTCCATTTGCATATCAGGGATGAATGCTCCAATTACAGCTTCAGGTAATTAAGTCATTTACCCCCAGTTTGGTTCCCCCAATTCACTTTAGTTTATACTTTTCAGGGCCTGAGGCTGTACGGGTGTCCTTGGTTCTCAGGCCCAGAGGAATTGTTTTGTCTGACCAAAATGTGAAGACAGTTACTACACTCTATTTGGAGTTTGGAGTCGCACACTGATGCAGTACAGGATTTGAAAAATACAAAAGCTAAAATCCTAAGGCATCAGCCAGAGCGTGGCACACCCTCTTTGGAGCAGGGGAGGGGTGGAATGCTGGTGTGGGAGAGCAGTGCAGACCACAGTTGCTGCTGTAGAAATGGTGCCCAAAACTCCTGCCTGGGCAAAGTCCCACGGCCCCACAGCCTGAACAGCCTGTCACCACTCAGCAAGAGGCCCAGGGCAGGAGGAGGAAAGTTCCAAGTTACACAAAAAGGGGCAGCATGCCATTTCCACAGACAATATGCTCTGCTGAAATAAGTGACTTGCAGTGCCTGGCAGCACTCATCAAAATGACAATTTGAGTGCAAAACATGAAATAAAAATTACTGGAGTTGGGTTCTGTCTGCTACTCAACTGCTAGTTTGCAGCTGTCCTCATTGATTTTAGTGGGCCTATTTGCAGTAGAAGGGGAAAAAAATTATACCCTTGCCTCACTTCCATCTCTGCATGATGGCTGTTCTGCATCCCCTGGAGACACCCACCATGCTTCCCCCTCTAAGCCATGGCCAGAACTGCTGGAGCAGTGTCCTGGGGAAAGCAGGCTGTGTCCCTAAGGAGCTGGGGAGGCTGCACTGGGCCCTGAGCAACCTGGGAACAGTGGAAGGTGGCCCTGCCCACGAGAGGGGATTGGAACAAGATGGTTTTTAAGGTCCCTTCCAACCCAACCCGTTCTGTGATTTTTGGGGCAAGCATCTTCCCATGCATGGGGTGGGAAGAGCAGTGGATTAGAATGTAAATAGTGATGCTTTACATCAGTGTTTAAGGTCCTGGTTTGCTCCCAGGTTGGAACAATATTGCATTGTCCTTTCTCTGGGGTTCTGCAGCAAATAAATAGCTGAATGCAAAGCCCTTAAACTTCCCAAGTGTTTTGGAAAGATGCCAAAAGAGTGCAAAGAAGGTGAATAAAAATTTCATGCATACACCAGAGAATAGCTAAACTGAGAAATAAAGGCATTTTTTATTATTATTAAAAATTAAAAAGGTAAATGTGAGTTCAGACATCCTTGATATCAACAGGAAATAGTGCTTGCTAAAGGACACACCAACAGTTTGGGGTTTTTTTCTATTTCCCCAAGTAAGTGAGCTGAGCCAGATCATGTTCTCTGCAGAGGGCACAATAAACCATGGAAGATGAAAACCCTGGAATCAAATACTATTGTACTCTGCCATTGAGGCCATTGTTTGATTCAAACACACAAGATGAACTTCTGTCTCCTGTGCATGTAAACAGCAGATTGAATGTTAACAGGAAAGTAGTGGAGTATGTGGGAAAACCTGATTGGAAATGTGCTATTTTCTTCTGTTTGTTTTTTGAAAAAGCCCTGGTAATTTTACAGGCTATTGAATTGCTGGACAGATAGATATTTTAAGTGTGCTACAATTCTGTATTTAAGGTTTTCCTCCAGGGTGCATGAGGTTGGAGAAAAGAAGAAATACTTCACCAGCCATCCAGTCATTTCTTTTTTTTCCCCCTTAGGATGGTTTAAAATTTATCCTCTCCAGACAGGTCAAGTCTTCAATGGATACAAAATGACAAAGTTCCATTGAAGCCAGGGGGTTCTGCAGTTTTACAGCTCTTGAGGATTTCTATCAAGAAATACCCAGTGAATGAAGACAGAGGAACCAGACAGTTGGTGTAACACTGAATTGGAAACGTGAACATCAAACCTCTGCTGGAAAGGCCCTGAAGGTTGTAAAGAAAACATTGCTTAGGGGATGGAATGTGGCCTCCCAGGACAGACAAGATGCTGGCTCTAGGAGGGCTGAGCAGGTACAAAGAAACTGATGCCTTGGAGTGGCTGCCTAGAACAGAAGCTAGACAAGGTTAAGAGAATAAAGTGGGTGTTTATTAAAGGCCTTCAACAGATACACCTTGGGCAGTCAGAGCCTCCCAGAGGCTGCACCCAAGGTGGGCAATGGTCACGAGTTTTTCAGACAATTATACATTTGCACATCAGGGATGAATGCTCCAATTCCAGCTTCAGGTAAGGAGGACATTTACCCCCAGTTTGCTCCCCCCAAATTCACTTTTGTTTACATTTCCCAGGACCTGAGGCAGTGAGGTGTCCTTGAGCAAGACTTTACACTTCAAAGCAGAAATGAACCATCCCTGTTCTAAGCACAGCTATTCTGTGGCTGCCTCTCCTGGGCCAAGGCTTACTGGCTTCATAAAAAGTGTGAAATATAAGTTTGGTTTTGCAGCCATCAGTGTTAGCTAATCCCACAGTAAAGTGCATAGAGTGATGGTACAAAAGGCATCAGGAAACATAACAGTGGAGTCAGGATTGCATCAGCAGAGTCTTCCTGGAGATAGAAATTTCAGAGGAATGGCAACGAGGCATTTCAGCCCAGTATTCATTGCCAAGACTCCCCTGGGACGTTGAAGAATGACACCCTGACAGGTTGCTGCCTATCACTTCTTAAATCAGAATCATTATTTCCATGGCAACAGCAAGTGTGTAATGTACCCCAGGCCTTCAGGGCACTTTGGAATATCTGATGGTTAAGTAATGTTGTGTCTAGTCACAACTAAATTTCACTTAGCAGATAAAAGGCAAGAGGTAATTTCTGGGTTTTGATTCTTTGATAATGAATGACCTTTCCAAGTTGTGGCTGTGTAGTGACTCAGGGAGTATCTTGATGCCAGGGTGCCTTGTGCTGCTTTGAAGTTTACAGTAAGCTCTGATGAAAACCTTGGATTTGTTCTGGCAACCCTTGGCTCCACTCAAAGGGGGGTAGAGTGCCCTTTATGGGGGAGGCAGCATGAACTTCCCTAAGAACTTAATTACATTTTCTTCCCCATAACTAGCTGCTTTTGTCCTCACAGAGATTTCTTTCTGTGGCCTTCACTTACTCAATAAAACAGTCTGACATGTTAGACTTTTCCCATAATGTCTTTGTGCTTTGCATTTTGTGATTTCTGCCAGGATCCTTTGGAATGACAGTGAGTCTGCTTTGCCAAAGGCAGATGAGAAGCTTAGACTCATCTTACTGATAGTTTATACCTGGAAGGATGGTTTCAGCTAGCATTTAAGATAGAAGAACAGTCTGATTTTCTTTTTCTTCTAGAGTACAAAAAATTGATTTTTTTTCCTTTGGTTTAATATTAGTAAAGTAAATTGCCTTCCCAGTTTCTCAGCTTTACCTACTGTGTTATATTTAAACCAGAGGGCTAAGAGAGGCAGAAAAAAATCTAGGGAGTTTTCTGCAGTTCCATAAATCATGAGAATTAAGCTGGTGTGTTTGAATGAAATCTAACCAAGCAACAGCTTTCTGGTAATGTGATTACCTGCAAGCTCAGAGCTTAATTTTATTTCTCCTAAGCATTCTTCTGGGTAGGAGACACTTTGCTCCAGTACCTGTGGAGCAATTCTGGATTTTCTGGCGCTGAAATGATTTTTCCCTTCCAGCTCAAGTTGACTGAAATGTAGCTGTGACTGCAGCTTATCTGCCTTCGAGGCAGAATCTGCCAGGAATATGTAAGACAGCTGTGGTCTGCTTCTCCTTTCTCTAAGGGTCCTTCAAACTGGTCTGCACTGGATATTCCAGAGGCAGCTGAGAGCAGGTTCTCCCATGCCTGGCTGTGAGGGAATGGCTGGGCAGGCAGCCAAGAGAGCAGAACTGCATTAAAATGGCTTTTCCTAGGGCATCCTGAGGTGTGGAAAACACTCAAGTAGGGGTAGGGTTCCTGTGCTCTTGCCACTCTAGAGCTTTCCAGAGACGATGGCTTGAGGAGCACTGATGGCTCTGCCCGTGGCCATTCCTGCTGCCCAGGTTTGCTTTTTGTGTAAATGACAAGGTATTTGTGATTCAGATTCACTGCCTGTCTCCACCTAAAAAACCAGAAGGGGTTGTTCCACCTGCCAGAGGCAGTGATGTGGTATCAAGAACACCAATCACATGGTGCTGCTCTGCAGGGAACCAACACCTGGCAGGATGGCCAAATAGCAGATAGATTTTGTTACATAATTACTTTGCAGGTTTTGGCAACAGAGTGATTTTTTTTTTTTTTAATTAAACTTTACATTCAGTAACTCATCATGTTGATGCCATTGCTCCCTCTACTCCATGAACATTCTAAGCGCAGATAAGTTTAATTAAAAAAGTCAAGAGATGCCTACCACAAAAAAATATGAGGGAATTGTATTCCTTTTTAAACATAATAATTATTATGCTAATATTTTTACTATACTAATAGCTTGTACTAGACTGTTCTAAATTATTATTTACAGAGAAAAAGATTTTTGAAGAGAAAGAAATTAGCTTCTGCTTCTCAAGTGTGATACACAAATTCAGTCAGAAAAAAATGTCACTGGCTTCAAGGGCCTTGGATCAGACCCACTGAAATAAATTCAGTAAAGCATGTGAAGTACATGATTAACCTTCAGAATGTGCTCAAATCACTCTCCTCAACAAAGCACGTAAGCACTTGCTCAAATTTCAGCATTTGATTAGCTGTCTGAAGTATTTGCAGAAGAAAGACCAAAGCATTGCCACTTTTAGCTAATGTTATCTGCCTAATGTTGTCTCCTCAATTGCATCCACATGTGCCTCTTTTTTGTACAAAACACCAAAATGTCAGTTTTTACGTTCTGTCTTCACGGGGCTTCTAAAGCACTAACAATTTAAAATAGCAGGGGGTGAGAACAGTTAATACACTTTCATCAAAGCTATTCATTTTTAATTTGATTTCTAATATGTTTCTGTTATTAAAAGAACCTAAAAAAATGAACAGTAAGCTTGAGTCAAGATATTGAAATTGAATTTTAAAAGTTAATTTTATCAGGACTCTAAATTTCATTTAAAAACAAATCCAAATCACAACACATAGTCCAAATTAATTTCTTTCTTTGGAAGTCTTATTCTTGTTGAAACATTTTTCAGCTGGAGAAGTGATTTACCGGGAAATGTCAACTTGACTCTAATGCTGATATATCACAGATCTGTTTTGAAATAAGAGCAGGCAATTAATGTTATTTGTAATTCACTGTATTAAAACTGGAACAAAGCAGTTGCACTTAGTTTTTTTCCTGTGACATTTTGGGCATTCACTTTGTAGAGCTTTAAGCATTTCTAGCTACAAAATATTTACAGAAAGAAGGCAAATATAATTATGTGCTTTTTTAAAGGATCAGTATTCATTTAGAGTTCTGGATAATGATTCTGTGGGTGGAAATGCAGAAAAGAATGGCAGTTTATGCCTGAAGAGTCCCCCCAGAATCACAGTGACAAAATTTGAGCTGAGCTGCCTGTAGTGAGCAGCTCCAGCCCGGTCCACAACACATCTGATCTCCCAATCCATCATTTACACCCCAGTGTGTCCAGCAAGGCAGCTTTGTTCCCATTCCTCAGGCAACAACCTGCAGGCTGGTGTGAGCAGTGTAGTTTCACCTCTCTGTTTCCTTAGTGAGCAAACAGAGGAAAAAAACCCGGTGGGTGAACAGGAACTTCTTAGAGAAGAGAAACTCTCTTGCCTTTTGCCCCTCCTTGTGCCAGCACCCCCATGTGCTCACACCCATGGGTGCTGCTCTGAGTGATGCTCCTGCTGATGCCTTGGAGTGGCTCCCTAGAACAGAGGCTAGACAAAATGAAGAGAATAAAAGTGGGTAATTATTGAAAGGGCTTCAACAGATACACCTTGGGCAGTCAGAAGCCTCCAAAGCAGCACCCAACATGGTCACAAAGTTTTTCATACAATTATAAGTTTGGTCCATTTACATATCAGGGGTTAATCTTCCAATTACAGCTTCAGGTAATGAAATTATTTACCCCAAGTTTGCTCCCTCCACAACTCAATTTTGTTTTACATCTCTTGGGGCCTGAGGCAGTGAGGTGTCCTTGATTCCCAGGCCTGGAGAGGAATTGTTGTGTCTGACCAAAATGTGAGGACAGCAGCTCACACTGTGTATGGAGTTCAGAGTTATACACTAGAGAATTACAGGACTACAAATACATGAAAAATATAAAAACTACAATCCCAAGGCATCATCCTGTCCCCCAGCACAGAGCTGCCTCTGCAGTGACAGCGCGGCCTTGTGCAGTGCTGCAGGGGCAGAAGGCAGCCCAGCAGCAGCACACTTGTTCACTGTAGGTCTCCTCTCCAGCACTTTATTTGCATTTTCTGCTCTAGACAGACTCAGCCTCTGTTGCAGAGGCTGCATGCTGTGCAGGCAGGTGTTGGTAACAATCACAGAACTGCTCTGCTCTCAGGTGAGGCAGCCCTGCTGCTGCCCAGGGCCCAGGAGCTGCCCTGCAGGGCCCTGCTGGGGCACTCATCTGTTCCAGGGACCAGCAGCACACAGCCACTGATGCCTTCAGTTTGAGCTTTCATGTATTTCAGATTCTGTGCTGCCCAGGGGTGCAGTTCTGAGCCTCACATTAAGTGCTGGTAAGCTCTCTTCACAGAGTAGGCAGCTTCTTTTCCTGCTGAAGACCAAGGACAACTTTCAGGCCCAAAAGCACAAGCAACAGTGGACTGAAGGGATGAACAAGAAGGATGGAATCTCACAACCTGGAGCTGTAATTGGAAAATTAAACCCCAATGGGCAAATGGACCAAAACTTATAAAAGTGTGAGCCCTCGTGACCTGTGGTCCATTTTGTGACCATTTTGTGTCCACCCAAAATGGCCAAGGCCAGGCTCTTGTCCTGCCCAAGGTGTACCCTGGAGGCCTTTCAATAAATACCTGCTTTCTTCTCTGGCTCTGTCCAGTCTCTGTTCCAGGTCAGCCTTCCCAAGACATCACCAGCAGCCCCAGGGAAGGCTGTGTCCCAGGATGGCATCCAACCAGCCTCTGCCTCTGCTGAGCTGCCTCTCCCTGCTCTGGAAGCAGCCTCCCTTTCCCCTGCTGCTGTCCCTGCAAGCAAAGGCTGCCACAGAAACTGCCCCTGGGTGAGTCTGGAGGGAAAGCAGCTGCTGAGTGTGGGCTCTGGGAGTTCCTGAGCTGTCCTGGGCACGATGATGTGCTCATCCTTCTGGAGAGGAGCCACGAGCCTGGCACTGGGACAGAGGTGTTCTGCTGCTGGGATGGCTGTGCAGCAAGGACCAGCCCCCAGGAAGGGGAACTGATCTGATTGCTTGTATTGATCTGATTGCTGGCAGCATTTTAAGTCATTAGTTGTGCTTTTCAGCTTGTCTTTTAATGCTGTTGTGCTGTTCAAGGATGTGAGAGATTAGGCAATCAGACCCTTACACTCACGAAAAGTTAGAATCACAAGTACTAAATTTGTTCTTCCTCTCACTTGACCTTCTCCATTTCTGCTCTGAACTTGTACTGGCATAGAAACCACATTTTTACTTCTGTTGTCCATCTCTCCCCTCTTGCCCTTATCAATCTCCTACCTGTTTAGTGCAATGTTCCAGCTAAATATTGCAGACAGAGTGATTTTTGCAACCCCAGCCACCCAGAAACTCTATTTTTTCCTGGGTATTCTGAACAAGATAATTTGTTTCACTCACTTCAAGGCAAGCTCAATGCAGTATGACAATATATATTGAGTTTCTCCATCTCAGTAAAGGGAAAAGCCTCAGTTGTGGAATACCTGAAATGGACATAACTTGATCCCACTAGTCAAGATGCTGGGTTACACAGAATGAGTGGCACATGCATTGATACAGACCACAAAGGGGCTTGCCTGGTCCTGAAGGGAAAGCTTCAGCCAGGAGATTTCAGTGGGGTATATCCTTTGATACATGACATGCATAATCAACATGTTTTGATTAAAAGGCATGAGGAGCTGGAATTGTTTCTCAGCACCTTTTACTGCCCCCCACCCTTGCCAAAAATCATGATTAAAGAATTACATGAATCCATTCTGACTATGCAATTATAGTTCTCCCACAAGAAGAGTCTTTCAGAACCAGCAGCATAAATGGGACAATACTCCTGAAATTTTTCTACAGATTTGTGGGTGTTTCTACAGCTGTCTATATTTGTGGGTAAGAAAGGCAAAAAAATCTGTACAATTTATGATTACTCTTCTCCTTTTGCTCTACTATAATTTGCATAAGAATTCATC
This sequence comes from Phylloscopus whistleri, assembly GCA_017589585.1. Classification (NCBI taxonomy): domain Eukaryota; kingdom Metazoa; phylum Chordata; class Aves; order Passeriformes; family Phylloscopidae; genus Phylloscopus; species Phylloscopus whistleri. Next base: position 1,842,028 of record JADMLD010000920.1, read on the forward strand.
AGCTAGTAAATCCTATATTGCACATTTGAAAGGCCTTTGCATTAGTCCAAGTGTCCCAAAATACTTTTGTCTATCCCTAGCAGACACTATGAGAACCACTACACTTACATCTGGCCAGAGGAACATCTGGATTTCTAATCCCCAGAGGTTTTAAGGTCCTCTCTGTCATCACCCACTAATGCAGAATTGTATTTTCTGTGCTTCCTAATGCTTGGAAATTGTTACAGAGAAGTTCTTTATCATGGATGCAAATTGGCAAATGAGAATCTTCTGGTACAGAAACTCTTGTGAACCCTTTTGTCTTTTGAACCTGAAATGAAATAGAAGTCTGAAAACCTGCTGATATTACTACATTAATTTTAATTGTTTATCTCTGAGACCAGCCTGGAGGAGAGAGGAAGGAAAAAATGACTTTTTACAAAGTTTGACAAAACAGATTTAAATATGGCTCCTTGTTTGGTTGGATGGTTGGTTTTTTCCTAGAAGACTTTTTTTATGTTGTATTTAATTACATCTCCATGGGTTCATTTCCTTGGCAAGCTTTGAAAGAGAAAGAGTGAGGAGAGCTTTCTTGCCAAGATGGTTTCTCCAAGTCCTACTAATCCATGCTTCATAGCAGCTTTATCAGTAATTGGTTTGGGTATGTTGGCAGTGGTTGATAGCTTTTAGCTGGGATTGTTCAGTCAAACACATTTTCATAATCTACAGAATGTTGTTCTCTTAGATCTTGTTTGTTCTTGTTTAACTTTTTTTTTTTTTTTTTCCCCAAGCATTGCAATGTCTGATGTTTGCTGTTTCATTGCAATAAAATTTATGGTGTAGCTTAGGTAATGTTTAAGAGAGCAAACCCCAGGTGTGTGCTGTGCTTCCTACTAATTACAGAATTCCACTCAGTACCACGGGGGCAAAACAGGAGAACCTAATTATGAAAGGGGAAGTCATCATGAAGATGGCCTGGGCTTATGAATATTGTCCTTATCGACTGACATTGATGAATATATTTCTGCATCCAAAACCCAGTGCAATGTCAATGAATCATGTCATCAGATCTGTTTCATCCTCACTGCTGGTAAGGTGTTTAGTCAGCAGGTCTAAAAAGTGCTGTGACACACAGCACTAATTGAATTTTTGGGTAATTTCCCATTGCTTACATATGTCAGCCTCTCTCAGTGCTCTGAGAATTGTGTAGCTCAGCAGGAGGAAGTGGCAAAATACCATTTGCCTCTGCTGAACGAACTCAGTGATGGAATGGTTTGGGAGGGAGCATTTCTCTCTACTGCAGACCAGGCTCTGACCATGCAAATAATTTTGGATAGAGCCAGCGATGCAAAGATGCTATAAATGGATGAGGGCAGGTTTGGGATTTGAAAGTCCATGAAAGGTGAAACTGAAGGAAGCCATTAATCTTCATGTCTGTATAGACTCTGAAAACAGAAGATAACTAAACTGCCATGAACTTTGTGTTAGGGAGAAAACATCCTAGGGTAGAACAGGGGAGAGCTGGGACAGAGCATTGAGCAGGGGAGCTGTGTGCTGGAATAGCCTGCACAGGAAGGCAACTGCAGAGTCATGGAATCTCTAGGGCTGGAAGGGACCTCTGGGGATCACCTGGTTCAACCCCTCACCTAGGCACTCAGGTGAAGCCTTCAGTCAATGGAGACAGCCAAGAAAAGGCTGCACATGAGGTTCTAAATCCTCTTTTTGCTGACAGAAAGAGGAGATTCCATGTCCTGGCGGCAGCCACAGTAGTACCAGGCTATGTACTGGTTTTCTTTCTAAGGTTTCTTAAGTTCCTTGAGCTCCTCTCCATTAAACCATGATTTCAGACTTTGTGTGATTAAAATTTTGCCAAAGGCAGGTTGCTGAAAGGCAGTGGCTCCCTCCCTGAGGGGCAGGTGTTAGCTCAGGCCACGGGCATTTCCTTGCACTGCAGCTGCACCCCCAAGCTGTCAGTCATACGAGGGGAGAAGCACACACAAAGTGAAAAATAATACTTTCATCTGTCTTTGTAGTTACAGAACAAAGCCTGCTTCCCTTCCTAGTCTTCTCCTTCCTCTTTCAATTTGACCATTGCTGTGAATAATGCAAATGAGCTCTTTCCACCTGGGGCAAGGCTAACCAAAATGTTAAATGTGACTTCAAATGGCCTGTCTACCTCCACTTTGTCACGTTACACACTACAGCCACCCCTTGTTTGACTGAAAGGCTGTGTCCTGCTGCTTCCCTGCCTTTGGGGTGGCACAGGCAGAGCTGCATGTGCTGGGCATGTCAGCTGCAGGCTGCAGTTAGCAGGGATAAATGGATGCAGTTACAAATAAATGTGTACATGTGTACAGTAATCACTGGAGAATATCACAAAGTGCAAGTTGAAGCGAAAAATCAGACAGTGGGACATCTCTGCAGAGAGCTGCTCCTTTCACTGTCACTGCTTTGTATCTGCTGTGTGTCTGCTGCTCAGTTGCAATCTGTAGTGCTAATGCATTTATAGGGCAGTGATGCTCAGTGGGAAAAACTCTAAAAAATGGTGCTTACTGTTTCCATGGAGAACAAAATCATGTCCCTTCAGAGGGAATTGTGAAAATGTGTTTGTCAATATGCACAAAGTAAATGAAGAAGCAGATACATTTAATGGGTAGCTTGTAGAAAGAGATTGTGCTTCCCCTCTGAGAAGGCTTTGCCAGAGCTGTGCCTCTGTGTGTGACCTCTTTTCCCTGCCACAAGAGCAGTGATCCCAGCAGCCTTACAGGCTCTGAGTGGAAGCAAAGGGTGCTGTGGGCAGGGTTTGCCATTATAGAGGATTTGCATAATGCCTTGAATCCTCTGGCCTGTTCCTGCCATCTCTCCTCCATTCCATACCTCTGAGTCTTGGAGCTTCACACACACTCAGATCTCAGTTGTGCATGGCAGGCAAGAGACAGCAGACATCAGTGGAGTCAAGAGAGGGTCTGGCTGGGTATGAGGAGAAGCCTGTCCCCCACAAGGACAGTCAGGCACAGCACCTGTGTTCTGGGGTGGGTGTACCATCTCCATTTTGGAAGGTTCCCCAGCCTAGTTTGAGTAATGACCTGACCTGATCTCCTTGCCAACCCTGCTTTGAAACAGAAGGTTCTTCCAGCCTGGATTATTGTGTTACTGCATCTTTCCCTGAGGCTGCAGGGACTGTTTGAAGGGGCTGTGAGGAGATTTCTATTGCCCATAGTCATTCCAGTCATTACAGGTGTAATGATTTGACTACAGGGTATGAAACCAAAGATAACCAGAGAAAGAACTGCCAGGTAACATAGGATGAGAGGAGGATAGATGAGAGGAGGATACTGGATATGGGATTTCTCCACTGGGAATGATGTTAGCAGCCCAAGAAACCCACCCCTGGTCCATCAGCCTGAGAGCTGAGCAGGCATTCCTGTTTCTGTGAGCAGGATGAGCAAACCCTGCTGCAGAGTGCAGAGGTAGCACAGGATCACTGTGGGAGCTCCTGCCACAACGTGCCCCTCTCCCTCTGTAAATCTGCTCAGCCCATTTGTGGCATGGAAAAAAACACCACCAGAATGGGCCTGCCAAAACAGATCCGTGTCTCCACCTTCAACCAGGCGGCAAAATTAGTGAGGTTCACAGAGAAGAGAGCTGATCTGTATCCTAAAGAACACAGCCAGCACAGCGGGTCCAGGAGGAATCCCTCTTAAGGGTCAGGGGCTTGCAGGACTCTGGCACTGAGAGCAAATGTGCCTGTGCAGGCTCCCTGCCCGCTCTGCAGTGGGATTTGCCTTCTCTGCACATTCCCCTCTGGGGGCAGACACTGAGCTCCTCCACTGTGCAACAGGCTGGAGGCTTTCCAGAGAGCCTGAGTGACTTGAGTACCCCACATAATTCAGATGGGTTCCTTTGGGCTCCTTGAAGATTCCCTGCTGCTCAAGTGTAATAGCTGACACAGACTTGAATTCCCGGTGGTACAGCAGCAGGCAGGCAGTAATGGTACACTAGACACATTCCCCCAGGTGATTTTGGCTGCCGAGGCTCTAATCCTTTCCCTTTTTGAAAGAACTTAACGGGCAAATGGGAAGGAGGATCGGTGCTCGATATGGAAATTACCCTCCCTGTTAGTGAGTCATCAAGAACTCAAAAGAAATTATCGGGAATGCTGATAAATCCATGTCCTAACAGAGGGAGCAGGAGATGGAGTGCTAGTTAATGGCTGCTACAGCCCACCCCTGGCATTGGAAAGCAAGTTGGCCACTGCTCAAGCAGCCATCTGTCATTTCAGTGGTGAAAAAGGCTGTGTACTCCTGGCAGACTTCAGTCTGAGTGCTGCTCGTGCTGCTGAGACACTTCTGCCACTTCTGCCACTTCTCAGAGGCAGTGAGAAAGTCTGGCATCCAGCAGGGAGACACTTGTAAAGCTGAGGGCACTGCAAAACTGCTATTTTTGGTGTGATGGGATTGCACCTCTTATCTGCAAGTCCAAAAGCAGAGGGTATTCCCTGTGTGATTTAACGTTGCCTGTTTCATGGCATTACACATAATTTTGAGGTTAGGAGCTGAAGTAAAATCACAGAACACAAAAGGGTGCTCTGGAAATGGTTCAGCTCTACTCACAAGCTCCAAAAACATCACTGTGAGAAAGAGAGCCACTCTGGAGCCTGATTCAAGGGGCTGTAAGGCAACTAGGAAGGAAAGAGGTTTTAAATGCCTGATGCATAACAAAGAGAAGAAAGGGGAAGGTGGTGGGTTGTAAGTCACTACCTGGAGATTCAGGGAAAGAAGGTATAATAGAAGTTGAACTCTAAGTCAGCAAGAAATTGTAAGACCTGGGATGGAGAGTTGAAGATATATTAAAGCACAAGAAATACCTAGCAGTGGTAACAGTCCATTCCTAGGAGGTGGGAACACTGCCAGTGAAAGCATGGGAGAGGCAATTTTCAGTAGATATTTCTATCTTCCAGTTGAGGAAAGGCAAAATGATGCATCCTTTTCATACGAGAATGAGATAGTTTTCATCGCTCACAGTGAGGAGGGTGTTAAACCTCAGATAGAGAAGTTACACTTCTTCAGTTTGGCACATGTAGATCAATTCACACCCTGTAAGAGAGTGACTAAAGACTGATGTTGTGGGGGTTTTTGCTTGGGTGGGGGTTTTTTTGTTTGTTTTTTGGGGGGTTTGGGGGGTTTGGTTGGTTCGTTTGTGATTTGTTTTTTGGTTTTTTGGTTTTTTTTGGGTTTTTTGTCTGTGTGTGGGGGGGTATGGTTTTGTTTGTTTGGGGTTTTTTTGGTGGGGTTGTTTTGGGTGTTTTTTTGTTAGGTTGTTTGGTTTTGTTTTTCAAAACTCCTGGGAGAGTTTCAAGGCATTAAAGGGGAGTTATTGTTAAAAATTCGAAGCAGGAATGGATTGATCTGTGTAAATAAAATTCAGGTAAATGAAAAATTGATATCTGACTCAGACAGAACAAAAGGAGGACCAATAGAGTAATCTTCTAATAAATGGTTAAAAAGCTGTAAGCTCTTTAATAATTGCTGCTCAGTATTGGCTTGTGAAAAATGGATCCTCTTACACTAGCTTTTTAATAGTATTGTAAACTTACTTGATTTAATTAGAAGTTTGTATAATCTACTTTTCCTTGATACCATGGAATATTTGAGAAGCAACACAAGATGACCTTCATTCCTATTAAGTTTTATTTCTGGCTGATAGGTGATGAACTC